>CM031243.1:774433501-775633501 GCA_018340775.1 Taxus wallichiana var. yunnanensis | reverse complement strand
ATTCCTTATTTCAACAACACCATTTTGTTGTGGTGTATAGGGAGGTGCCATTTTTCGACGAATTCCATGTGTTTCCAAAAAATATTTAAACTCATTACTGGTGTATTCACCCCCGATCTGAGCGGAGTGTTTTTATTTTCTTACCAGTTGCATTTTCACAAGATACTTTGAATTTCTTGAAAGTTTCAAAGGCTTGGTCTTTGGTGCAAATGCAATATACCCACATTTTTCGTGAGTAATCATCAACAAAGAGCATAAAATATTGAAACCCTAAATGACTAGGTCTCATAGGTCCACATAGATCGGTATGCACTAGATCAAGTTTACCACGGCCCCGAATGTACTACTTTTCTGAAAATAAGCTCTATGTTGTTTTCCTGCCAAACAATTTGTGCACTTGTCTGTATTTTTCTTGAAATTTGGCAGTCCTCTTACCATGTTATTTTTTTGAAGTGTTTCAAGATAGCCAAAACTTACATGGCCAAATCTTCGATGCCACAAATGTGTCGATGATGTATCCTTAGCTACAAGGGCTTGATTGTTGGTTTGAACAAAATCCAACTGAAACATACGACCCACACTAGAAGCTTGTGCAACAATGTTGGAGTTTTTAGACTTATCTTTGATTAAACACATCTTCTTTCCATCTGTACAATCAAAATCCACTTTTAAGTTGTGCTCCAAAAGCTGACTTACTGAAAGTAGATTCTTTGTCAATCCAGGAACATATAGAACATCTCTTATTGTGCACTTTCTTGATCCAAGAGGTAAGGAGATGTTTCCAATTCCTTGTACTTTGTACGATGAATCATCACCCAATGAAACAAAGTCTTTGTTAGGTGTATTCTTTAACTCTAAGAACCAATCATTTCTCCAGTCATATGTCTTGTTGCTCCTGAGTCAACATACCAAATTGCCTATGGTGAATTGATTTCTTGAGTTGATTGTGCAGAAAATAGGAAGTCCTCATTTGGTGAGTTATCTTCTTCTTCAACAATGTTGCCGTGCTGCAGTGTTTTCTTTTTCCAGTTACTTTTCCTTTGTCCTTGTTGTTTGTTTTGATAACCCTGACTAGATTGTTGAAAATTTGGCTTCTTGCCACTAGATGAACCCTTCTAAAATGTGTTATACCAACAATATTTTAAGTCATGTCCTTTTCTGCCACAAATCTGACACTGCTTTTGCTGAGTGTTCCCTTGAGTATTCTGTTGAGAATGCTACTTGTGTTGCTTACTAGTTGTATGAATATGTTTCTTTCCCTTATGGAATGAAGAGAGGGATTGTTCCTCATCTTCTATAGGTTTGTTCATGGACTCTTCCTATTGTAACATGTTCACTAACTCTTCAAAACTTGTATTTGGACCTATAATGTTGAGAGTTGTGACAAATATTTTGTATGAGGCTGGTAAAGCTCTCAATACAATAGGGAAAAGAGATTCATCGGTGACCTCTACTTCCAAATCTTGGAGGGATGATCTCAATATCACAAAACGCTTTAGAAAACCTTCAACAGACTCATTAGAATTCATTTTGAGACAATGGACTTGTGTTTGTAGTTGCAAAATAGCATTTTTGTTCATAGCTTGATATATAGTTGCTAGTTTATCCCATGCTTCTTTTGTAGTTTTCGCTTGACGAATATGAGGTTGTACATCATCAGTTAAACCAAACAAAATTATATGTTTTTCCTTTTGATTAGCATGATCAAACACATGTTGTTGAGCAATATCATTTTCTAGTCTCGTTATCGAGCCATCAACTACACCAATTATGTCCTCAAATTCAAGTTGAGTTTTAATTTTCATTTTCCATGCGGCATAATTATCTCCTCGTAGGAGTTGTGAATCAGGAAAAAATAATTTAGGCGCATTGTTGGCAATTTTTGCATGAAAGAAAAGAGAGATAGAGAATCAAACATGAAACAAATCCCCCCCTCAAATCAGTACACACCCCCCCAAAATTGATTTTTATTGAGTGTGGGCTCATTTTTTTGGGCCTTTTACAATGATTTTTCGGCACTATCAGCCATTTTTACAAACATCTTGTAAATAGAAAAAGAAAATTGCACCCCCCTTCTTGTTTACGAAAAATTAATATTTTCGCAATTTTTTAAATTTTTGGGCACTTTGGCCTCTTTTCCCTTACAAATTTAGTTTTGGGCTCTTTGGCCTCTTTGACTGACCAAAGCGTAGAGCTCAAAAAAACATATACTTTCAAAAAAACATCACCTCAATCCGAGGTACCAGTTGAAAGTTATGACCGTTTTAAAATATTTTTTCCGGCCCCTTTCCAAAAATGGAAATTTTTTTGTGCTGATTTTTTCACATCGTCCAAAAAAGGAAATTTTTTTAAAAATGATTTTTAACGCAGAAAACATGGGTCTGACTTACGCATGCATGCAGCTTTGTTTCCTCCATCGTCAGCCTTGTTTCCTTCGCCGCCCTTTCGCCTTAAAGGCTCTCTTACGCTCTATTCTGCAAGGTCGCATAGGAATTGCTTGCAGATTGAAGACGCACAACCAGATCAGTATCCAACTCATTTTTTTTTTTTCTTTTGCAGGTGTGAAGTTGTCAGGTAAATCCACAGGTCTGCAAGGTGAATTCACAGATATATGCAAATACCACATTGCATATAGGTTGCAGATCGGTGGTGGATGTTTCTTTTTTTTTTTAATTAAAAAGAAACCTACACACCAAACCCGAATAGTGGTGCCTCCAAAATTGGGGGTCCACTAAATTAAATCACACTAAACAGGATCTCTGAATTAGAGAAAAGAAAGAAAAAACAATTGTATATAGTTCATATGCAATGAACAATATTAAAAAATTAAATTTATACAATCACTTTGTTACCAATCTTGGAGGTTTTTCTATATTGTTGCTTTTTTTGCTTTTGGCATGTGGAGTAGAGCAGGGTCTCTATGAAGAGGCTTGGGGGAACTCTAGATCCTCCTAACTAAAGCTTATTATTCCTCCTCCCTCAAAACTTTTTACACTTTTCCTTAGATCGAATGATGCTCGATACTGAATGAAATCAGAAACCAGATTAAATTGCAAAAACAAGGTGGAGCTTGCTGCTATTTTATTAATATAAAATGAAGCATTACAGCCAAAAGAGAGAGCTACAATATTTATAGATATTGGACAACTTCTATCTCTTCCACAATACATGGAACAAATCTCCTAAATAAGGAAAATATGCAGAAATAACATATTGCCCCTAAAAAGCTTCTATAGGAAATCATCTGAGAACAATATTCTAACTAAAGAACATCCTCCACAATCTAAGGGATGATAACAACACACTAACAACTAAGCTAACTAAAGTAATTAAATAATTACTTAATTATAATTACACATTAATCCACATATGGTGAATTAAGTTTTAGATTATTTCTAACGAAATATGGGGGTTCCTTTTGGAGATATCGACATTACTACGATTTTGTTTTTTTGGAAAATCTACAAAAATCTACTTTTCTCTCTCCTCACACTGCTTGGGCAAGCTAGGGTTTGTTGAGCACTCTGTATGTTTTGAACTCTGTGCTACCATGTTTTCTTCCTCATTTGGTGCTCACCATTAATCAAAATGGTTTTGATTTCATTTCCCATTGTGCACAAGGGAGGTGAAAGTAAACAACGAGTGATTTGCATTTCCATTGATGATAGAAAACATCATAGATCAAGTGGTAATGGTCCATGGGGATGATCAAGTGGTAAACAGAGGAGGAGATACACTCGGATTCCATCCGGAGCCCATTATGGGCATTGTACAGAGGAGGAGATACCACCTTACTCGATTGGACCTGTCAAATGAATTCAAAGGTGTTGTGGCGTAACTTTCTTTGGCGAGGCTTACATCTGTTGTAGCATAGGAAGCGAGGAAGTGGTGAAAAGGACAACTCACTTATCAACATCTGAGGGAACTCGGAACTCCTTAGATTTACATTGACCGAATGATCACGAATCTCTATGACTTGGCGATCGGCTATTATATTTTGGAATGGATGGGTGAAGAGGTATTGCAGCAGAGAAGCCACCATGACCTACGTTTTATGGAACACAACACGTGGAACTCTAAACTTGGAAGCTAAGTCCATTTTCCAATGTAAGAATGCGTCGCTTAGGATTCAGTGGGCTTCTGTTCCGTCCAAATGGAACCGAAAACTTATGGAAGAGATAAACAACAATCAGTGCTTCTATCATTGAAAGACATTCGGTGCTTTCGAGGGTGGGAGGTAGGCCATGGAAGTAAGTGAGAGAAAGAGGTATGAAATGAATATAAGATCCAACTTCCTGTGATTGCAATTTGGAGGGTCTTATAGATGTGGTGATGAAACTGACGGTGAGGCCTTGTGAGGCAAATAGATTAGCGAGCCATAGGAAACGCAGTGAAATGGTCCTACGCCATTTCATTACTAAGTGTTGCCTTTCTTCCATTGCAATAGTATTGTTACTGTGTAACATACACAACAATTTTTCCACAAAAAAGGATATAATAGAAAAATTATGGAACAGCTTTTAAAAAAATGGAACCAGCGCCTAGGCAATAGATTGAGTGGGTGCCCTCCTCAAAAATTTAATTAATATTTTTTCCATAAAGTAAATAAATAAAATAAGTCTATATTTTTGTATTTTTAAATTTACATCATGGTCATAATAAAATTACAATAAAAAAATATATTATTAAATTATCATAGAAGGATGAAAAATATTAGGTGGAAACATTAGTCGTAGGAGATGCTCATAATGCAAAAATTACAATATTTTATACAAGGCTTCTTACAAGTCTGATTTAGCCATATCAAGTAGGTGACATGAACTCTATCCTAAAATAAAGCACCATTTTTTTACAAAGAAACAAAAACGTTTATGTAGCTCCCATGGTTTTGTGAAGAGTCGTATTTGGACCTCTACTAGATAAACTAGCAACATTATAAAAAATACATTAACCTTTTTGTAGAACAAATTACACACCTACATAATCTGGAGCTACATCAAAGAATGAGAAACAATACCAAAAAAATCATGTGCTTATAAATATGTGATATTTTCTTTTACTTGCAAAAATATTACAAAATGTTTTTATGTGTATGCATGAAATTTATGTTACTATACAATAATATCTATAAATGAGTTGATCAATATTAAGTCTTTAGAAAAATTATTTTAAAGTTAAGTTCTAAAATTAATAGATAAAAAAGAAGGTTTTTAGATTCAAGTGCCCCTTGATCATGCGATGCCCTAGTAATCGCCTAGTTTGCCTAAGGCTTAATCCCCTGGAACCAGGTTGTAAACCTTAGGATAGTTCTTGGCTAACAAACCCTCAATTTAAAACACAATTATATAATGATATTTAATCTTTAGATAGGTTTAAAATTTTCATTCCCATAAACCTTAATTAATTTCAAAACATGTTTCAGGGGTCACTTTAACTAATTTATTAAGATATAACTATAATAAAAGTTTATTGGTTTTCAAAAGAGGTAATTTAAATTAATAGATAACAAGGGTCAATTGTTATCATAAATAGATCACCATCTAATTAAAGTTTTTATAAAACAAATTAAATTCCTACACCACTCAAGTGGCCCCATTCAAAAATAACCCATGTGATCAAATGATGATCTCACCTACCCCCCACCTAACATTTGTAGGGAACAATCTTTTCCATTGGATCAATTAGGTTTCAACCAACCCTAATCTCTATGGAGAGTTTCTTTTATTCTTTTCATTTGACTTATTTTCTTATTTTTGTTTTATAGGTTAAGGGAAAGAGGAAGAGAAGGAAGCCATGGAAGAGGAGGATGGAGCTTGGGGATGCCCAAATCTATTTCATCTCTATTTTACTTTCCTTTCTTTTTTACCATGTTCTAGGGTTTGGATGTAATTTCCATTATTGTTGTAAGCTTGATTTAACGAAAATACCCATTTGGGTATTTGGCATTTTCCCAATAGATCTATATTTTTGAAGTATATACACTCTTTCTCCTTCAAGTACATATATTCATGTGTAAACTCTCTCTCTCTCTCTCTCTCTATATATATATATATATATATCATATTTATCTATAATTATTTTTTTTTGAATGGATACGTGTAGAGGTATTGTAGCGGAGAAGCCACCATGACCCACATTTTATGGAACATAGCACGTGGAACTCTAAACTTGGAAGCTAAGTCCGTTTTCCAATGTAAGAATGTGTCGCTTAGGATTCAAAGTGGGCTTTTTTTTCCATCAAACAATCGAAAACTTATGGGAAGAGATAAACAACAACAATGCTTCTATCACCGAAAGACATTCAAGTGCTTTCGAGGGTGGTACGTGAGGCCATGGAGTTGAGTGAGAGAAAGAGGTACGAAATGAATATAAGATCTAACTTCCTATGATTGCAATTTGGAGGGTCTTATAGACATGGTGATGAAACTGACGGTGAGGCCTTGTGAGGCAAATAGGTTAGTGGGTCATAGGAAATGAGTGAAAGGGTCCTACACCATTTCATTACTATGTGTTGCCTTTCTTCCATTGCAATAGTATTGTTAGTGTGTAACATCCACAACAATTTTTCCACGAAACTCAAAACAAAACAAAGGATATAATAGAAAAATTATGGGATAATTTTTTTAAAAATGGAACCAATTGCAAAGCTTAGGATTGTTTTTTTCTAACAAACCCTCAATTTAAAACACAATTATATAATGATATTTAATCTTTAGTTAGGTTTAAAATTTTCATTCCCATAATCCTTAATTAATTTCAAAACATGTTTCAAGGGTCATTTTAACTAATTTATTAAGATAGGGCTAGGTCTAGAACACCCTCCCATTGATTACTACAATTAAATTTAAATTCCTATGATAAAAGTTGCCTAGTTATCAAAAGGGGTAATTTGAATTAATAAATAACAAGGGTCAAGGGTTATTATAAAAATAGCACCATCTAATTAAAATTTTTATAAAACAAATTAAATTCCTACACCACTCAAGTGGCCCCATTCAAAAATGACCCATGTGATCAAATGATGATATCACCTACCCCCACCTAACCTTTGTAGGGAACGATCTTTTCCATTGGATCAATTAGTTTTCAACCAACCCTTATCTCTATAGAGAGTTTCTTTTATTCCTTTTATTTTACTTTTTTTCCTATTTTTGTTATGTAGGTTAAGGGAAAGAGGACGAGAAGGAAACCATGGAAGAAGAGGATGGAGCTTGGGGATGCCCAAATCTATTTCATCTCTATTTTACTTGTCTTTCTATTTTACCATGTTCTAGGGTTTGGATGTAATTTCCATTATTATTATAAGCTTTATTTAAAGAAAATACCCATTTGGGTATTTGGCATTTTCCCAATAGATCTATATTTTTGTAGTATATACACTCTTTCTCCTTCAAGTACATATATTCATGTGTAAACTCTCTCTCTCTCTCTCTCTCTATATATATATATATATATATATATATATATATATATATATATATATATATAAAAAAAAATAATGTTTGCCCAAAGAAAGGTCATGGCCATTTAAATAAATCCACAGTTGTTGTGTACAAAAGGTCGTTATTTGTTAACAAAAAGTAGGGTTTTAAAATTCATTTGGTGAGGGCTCAACCCCCACCCACATTGCATTTGATAACAATAAGAAGGGGGAGGGGTCGCCGACCCCATATCCCATCCCATTTAAATAAATTTGGTGGGGTTGGCGTTGCGACACCTCCCCACCCTATTCTTCAAACCTCCAACTTAAAAAAAGGCCATAGCCATACCAACAATGTGCATTTATTTTTATTTTAATTAACTTTGTTTATAATAAAACCTATAAAATATGATGTATCAACATATACAATATACTCTCTCTCTCTCTCTCTCTCTCTCTCTCTCTCTCTATATATATATATATATATATATATATATATATATATATATATATATATATAAAATAAAGGTTAAGTTAAATGCTTTATATCAAGTAAAGTTTATATATTTAACCAATTTAATATATAAATTTACAATTATATTTATATAATTATGCATAGTTAAACTTATAAGTGCATTTATAATCTTCCTTTCAATGAAAAAAAAATATTGCATAAGGTATTTGGTAGAAAAATATTTAAACAAGACAAGGCTCCAGGAAAACTTATCTCCATTATAATATTATTTTTATAGAATAATGAGAAATTTGTAAAGTTCCTCGTTCAACCTCCTCACTAGTAAGGTGACTTTCTTTCTTATACAAGGAATTTTTAGCCACATACTTTCCTTTCTTAAGTTTGACTAACATGCAACTAAATTTAATATCTTTCAATATATCAAGAGTATCTATTTATTTTCTTCTTTCAACAATTAAAAGGCTACCTATTTCACAATTTAAGTGTAATATAACAAGATATTCATTTCTTCTAAATAAACCATATAACATTTTTGGAATAATGAAACGACGTAAAATAAAGAGAGAGATACATTCCCATTTTACTTATTTCACACTTTTTGGTTCTTCAAAACAAGGTGATAAATTGGTAGTTTCCTTTCAAAATACTAGTACATTTTCAAATGCACATGCTCATACAATACTCTTAGAAGAGTTTACAAAATATAGGGATTTCTAAGTACTACAACAAATTTCTCCCAAGCATACAATTTACAATCTATAATGCTTGGTAAAATTTGCCCACATGAAACCCAAGAACAACCTAGGGCAAGCTAGAAAAATTATGGAATATTATTTTTTTGAAAAACATGCTCGCAAAAAGGTTTCAAATTACAGTTAACACAATCTTGTTTCTAAGTTACTTTAAATTAAAAATATAAATTTTCTTTTTAATCCCCATTATAAAATAATAATAATAATGCCCTCAATACCTTTGAATAAACTAGGTTAGTCTAAGACTGGTTTAGGTTCCCTAAATTTTATTTTGATAAAATTTAATTTACACCATAGTTAAACTTGCACAAATTAATCCCAAGGGTAAAGGTGGTATAATTAATTAAATAATAAGGATCCTATTATACCCACAAAGGGGTCAAAGTTGACATTTAATTAAAATGTCTCTAAAAGACATTTGGGTTAGAAAGTTAATAACACCCATCCCCTTTTACACTTAATTGAGTGGCCCCAAAATAAGTCAACCCATGCATTTTAAATTTGAATTTCTCTCACCCACTCCCCACCTAATTTTTGTAGGGATGAATCTCATCCATTGGATGGATTCATTTGGGGCCACAAGATCTAGGGATTCCACTAACCCTAAGTTTTCTTATGAAAGACTTCTTTCTCTTTGTTTGGCTTATTATTTCTTTGTTTTGTTTTGTAGATTGGTGGAGGAGGATGAGGAAGCCATGAAAGGCCACCTCAAGATTTTGGAAGGATACACATGCTCCATTTATTTTCTTGTTTTATTTATACCCTTACCTAGGGTTTCAATGTATTCATTTATTTTGTTCATCTCATTATTTTAAGATTTGCCCAAATGGGCTTATGGGTTTTGCCCCATTTTAGTGATATGGTTAAATTGGTATATGTTTTCACTTGGGTAAAGAATATATAAATGTATATACATATATACACTTATATATATATATATATATATATATATATATATATATATATATTATTGAGAATTTTTAATTAAGTAAAACCCGAAATAAAAATATACAGTGGTTATAGAATATATATATACGAAATTTAAAAATTACTGAGACCGCATGGAAGGAATTACATAGGCTGCAAACAAGGAAGGGACCGAACTGCGCAAATTTTACAGTACCACGAGGAGGGTTAATACCCTGCAGAAATTTGTTTGGGGTTAGGGAAGGGTGGCCGACCCCAACCCCCTTCCCATTAATTTATGGGGTGGAGGGTGGGGTCGGCGACCCTCCTCCAACCCTTATCCTATATTACCATACAAACCGTAGCCACTACGGCTTCCAAAATTTCATTTTTTTGGTTTAATTTTCATTATAGTTATTGAGTTTTTAATTATATATATATATATATATATATATATATATATATATATATATATATAGATAAAATATATATTAAATATATAACTGTTAAATATATAAAGAAAATATTTAAATCAAAGATATTAATATTACCATTAATATCAATAATAATGGTATTTTAAAATGGGATGGTAATATTATCAAGTGATAGTTTATAATTATGTTTCACCTAACTCTACCCTTTTATTTGATATTTGATTTAAAATGAACTTGATTTAGCTTAATAACTCATTTATATACTCAATTAGATCTATAGACCATTTTGCAATTATATAGTTCCTTTGTTCAACTAAATTTTAAGGGTTCCATATATGGTTTGACAAGAAGAATAATCACCCAAGGATTCAAGGCCTTTCCATTTACTTGAATGAAGCTTAAAATTTCTTTCAACCACTATAAGGGAATGAACAAATATAATTTACTTCACTACTCTATATGTTTCATGTAATACAATGGAAATGATAGCACAAGACAACACAAGACAAAATAATATTCAATGTATTTCAATGTGTGTTTGAACAAAACAACGGAAGAAGAATATAAAGCAATGAAACAGTTACACAAGGCAGGGACGGTTAAGGAGTAACCGTGTAACCATATGATGCATCCGTGTAACCATATGATGCATCCGTGTAACCATATGATGCATGGGATGTATTAATACATTGTTCCTACAAACATACATTTCTTGATAATAGGTCCCCCTTAAAGAGAACATCGCAAAGAGGGTCTTCACATGAGCATGTGCCTACATGGTCTCGATTCACATGGTTTTTCTAAGGTCGACCATAAACCTAGAGGGACAGGAGCACTTTCGACTATTCACCTCAAAAATTTCCGACTATTCACCTCGGTGTTTTATAGGCTTACCACGAACCAAGACCACGAACCCAAGAGGATGATACCTTGGTGGTTTAGTTACCCCAACTTTGAGTACACTACTTTCGGTGCTTTTCTGCTCCCCATGACGCTCTTTAATTAGAAGGTCCCAAACAGAAACTATGCATCAATCAGCGTACTTTATTGAACAACCACACAACACAAGAAAACAACAACAAACAATACTAACAAATATTGCACATTCACTTCTAAGAATCATAGCAATCATGGTCTTAGTTGTAGCCATCGATGTCGATTGTCATTTAGCCAATCTTTAATAGTAGAGGAAACAAATCACCGCCATGGATGCTTCCTCTTGACTAAGTCATTTTCACCCATAATGTGAAATGTGAATACTCGAGAAAGAGATTGCATCAAGAAACATGCTATTGATTGATCTCACCACTTAGACCTTATTGCACATAGTTCATGTTGCAGTGAATGTATTCACAAGCGAACCATCTTCTTTTTGAAGCACAGTACTCAGAGGATCAATTCAAAACGAAGAACCATTGAAAAACAACTATGCCCCAGAGTTATCCATTTTCAGCATCCGATCACAAAACAACAAAACACAGAACAAAATAAAAAAATCTGAAATAAACAAACCAAAAATTGAGGAATAGGTCCTCAATACCTTATTCTGCCACAATCTCTCGCTTGGCGGACTCATCACTGCAGCTTGCACGAGAGGTCACTGGATTTCCTCCAAAGCATCCATATTCCTCCATCCTCCTATCCGTTGCTACTTAATTAGCGGATATAACTTTGAGGCTCACTAATTCACATCTCTTGATATTTTGAATGCTCATTCTGCTTCAAGCTGGTTGCTTTGGTTTATAGAGAGGTCTTGTTTCCTCTTCTTCATACTTTCACACCAAGAAAAATTGATCTCCAATCTGTCTTCAGTGTATGGATTCTCATAATGAAGGATTGAACTGAGACCTTATTGATGGACAAGCAGTAGGTTGAAGTTGGCTTTGATTCCAATGCAGGACTCTTGTCATGGCTTTTCCCACTCAAGAAGGTCTATATATCTTTGCAAGCAACTATTCAGACGGTTATTGATAACCTTCAAATTTCAATATTGGAGTATCACAATGAAAATGATCCTGATTTCCTAAATGTAACTTGCCAACGTAATGTGAGTAGAGATCAATCAATCTCGGGAGCTTTCTAAAAATATTTTGATCCAAACTATCTACCAATCAGTTGCAATAAAACATATGCTTGGACATACCATTTCCCAGGAACAGGAAAGTTTCTGATTTCAAGACAGTTACACCAGAAGTGGACATTTCAATTTTCAGGAAAATGCTAAAGGATAACAAATTGCCAATCTAACACTTTCCAAATAGGTCTGCATAGCCAATGTTTAGATTTGCAAGCTACCACACGTCCCAGGATCTGCACACACTAAACACTAGCCAGACTCTAATTTCCACGCATCGCTCTGATCTGAGATGCTTTGATACCAATGATAGCACAAGACAACACAAGACATAATAATATTCAATGTATTTCAATTTGTCTTTGAACAAAACAACGAAAGAAGAATATAAAGCAATGAAACAATTACACAAGGCAGGGACGGGTAAGGAGTAACCATGTAACCATATGATGTGTGGGATGTATTAAGTGAACAGCAAGTAACTATTTATTTCATTTTACAAACTACAAATTTAACCATTCTCACAAGAAATTATAACAAGATTTCTCATAGTTTTCAAATAAGAACTACTAATTTTCAAATAAAAATACGCACCCATTTGAGACAACAAACCAACTAAAATGAGGACTAAGTAGTTTTCCTTTCAATCTAAATTCCATTATAAAAAAATTTAACTCACTAAAAAAATTTCTCTTTCAACTTCATTTCCATTTTATCAAACTTGTTTCACTAAAAATGCCTTTCATTCCCACATACATTACAACCTTAATAACCAATAATCAATACAAATTTTCTTTCAAAAGTAATACAATAAATCTTCCACTTGAAGTGGGAATTTTACAAGAAGGTAGCTACAATAGAGGAATGTTTAGTCTTCTACAAGTGCTCCAAGTATCAAATCTCCAACAAGGATCCATCTTTCTTCACTTGATCACAACAACAAATATGGGGAGAAACAACACTCTCCACCCAACCAAAAATCTAATGAGAAGAAGAAGCAATTCTTCTCATTGGCCCTCAAGCCCCAACCACAAGGAAATAAGGGATGGATCAAACACATGGAAACTATACAATGCTTCCACACTTACTTTCAAGCAACAAACACACAAGAAAGATAACCACACAAAACACTCATTTTTAATGACAACTTCCCAAAACAATGGCTCTAAAACAAGCCAAGTAGAGATAGGAATATGGGGATACCCTTGTTCCTCCCAAGGGTTTGGATGCCCACCTCTAAAATACTCCAAAACATAATAAACCCCAAAATATATTATGCCTCCCAAAACACAAATATATGTTGTTTATGCCTCCTTCACTCTTATGCCTCCCTCTCTCTTATGGCTCCCACAATGCACAAAATAACAAAATAGAACAAGGTGGGGCATCCAAAACCCACTCCCTCCTAAAAACACAAAGAAGCTCTTATGCCTCCCAACATATTTCATCCCCATTTCAATATCTCAACACAACTGATATCCATTTCACTACCCAACACTTCAAGAAAGAAAATAAATCCATACAACACATAACATACAAGAAAGAAAAGAAGAAAACAAGAGTGCAAGACCCTACCTTGCCATGGTAAAGCTCCAATTTCCAAGAAAGTCCCAAAGTCTTCCAAACTCAAGAAATTCCAAGCACCCTTCAACTCCAACAAGCAAGCATTCCAAAATCCAAGATCCAAAACCAAGCAAGTAACCCTAAATACTTCCCAAAAATTTAAATAAATAGAAAAGAGGAAGAGGAAGATGATGTGGCTCCATGTAGGATGCCACATCATTTCTTCTCCATCCCACATCACCCAAGTCAAACCCATACCCAAAGGCATAATAAATGGGTGGTTGAGAGGTATGAAAAACCTCTTACACACACCACTCCAACCCACACCCTTTTAGGACAAAAATTAAACACATGTAAGAAAGTGTAATTAAAACTCACATTTTCCCTTCAAAAACACATAATGGGGTCTATTTTTGACCCCCCAACACTTATGTAGGGTTGGTATAAGAAATTAAGAGGTGCGGGGCAAGCTTAGCTTGTCCCATAAGCCGGAAAAAATTTCCCTTAAGGCCAAATCCGAATTTCCAAGATGAGGTAGAGTGTACAACACTCAAGTTACTTACAATCAACTTAAAAACACATAAACCAAAGGACCATCTAATCTAATAAATTAATTATTTTTTCCCATCCATAATTAGTTTAGTAACATGATTAATTTACTAATCTAGACACATAAATCAATTAATGATAAAAGGAAATTACATCACAAATTAAATCACATACACCAAAATTAAATAAAAGAAAGGAAAAGAACTACACACAAACCCTTGGTCACAATTGGAGGTCATTCCCCCATGGGGACCCCCTAATAACAAATAAAACAAACACAACATAATACAAGTTTTCATGGTGACCATTGTCGTATTCACTCAGGTATTTTGTTGTGGTTGGTCTTACAATCCCCTTTGATTGTTGTGATATAATTACTTGCAAAACACACATACCTTCTTCGGCCTTATGGCCGTATAAAAAATCTAAAATAAAATATACACATACAAATAAATAATCATCTAGATATATATAAATCATCATCTCAACAAAACAATGATATCATTTGTCTAAATTTTTAACATCTCAATTTTCAATCCTTTATCAATATCATCAAGATTACACAATTATTTCAAAAGCTATATCATAGTCAACATGATGAAAATTATGAATGTCAAATATATATATATATATATATATATATATATATATATATATATATGATAACAACACATAATCATCATCAATATAAAATGTCTCTCTAAGAAACCACAGAAATCATACCATGAATCAAAATACACGAATATTCATAATATCACTCATCCTTTATTGCATTTTGGTTGGGGCTCGAGGGCCAATGAGGAGGATAGCTTCTTCTCCTCATTGGATTATTGGTTGGGTTGAGAGTGTTGTCTCTCCCCCATTTTTGCTATTTTTATTAAAGTGAAGACATGGTGGAGCTCTTATTGGTGATTTGAAATTTGGAGCATTTTTTGAAGTCCAAAAGAAATCCTTCTTTGTGAGAAAACCTTGCTTGTAATTCCCACTTAGGTGGAAGACTAGTAGACTTGTATTTTAAAAGAAATGTTGCATTGTAAGTTTCATTTACCAAGTTGTATTATTATATTTGAAGGAAGTTCATTAAAGAATGTGTATTTTCCTTTCTCTTCAAATTGTTGTATGTAAAGGAATGAATTAGAATGGATATCATGTTTAAAAGTTTACTTGTAATGAAAAAGAAAAAGAAATTCCTTATTCTTTCTGGAAGTTGCATTTTTGTATGCATGAAGGAAGAACATAGAAGTGTAAAACAATAATAATGTATTTTTAGTAAATATTAAATGTATAATAGTTGTTGTGTTTTCCTTGAGTAAATGGTTGTAGTGGAAATGAAAAGATGCACTAAGTATAATAAGTTACCTTGTTGATAGATTGCATTTTTTTGTAAAAAGGGAAAACAATGATAATTAGAATTAGATTAAGTTTCATTTCTTCCTTTGAGTTGAAAATAATTTTGTGGGAAAAATAATCTTATAGTTGTGTTTCTTGTTACTATTGAAATAAAAATATTTAAATGTAGTAATTTTAAGCATGGAATGAATAAATGGTTAAACCCTTCAATTGGAGACTTTAGGAACATAGATTCAACTAAGGATAATATTTAAAACACACTAGTAAAAATTATTTTTGGAAAATTCACAGAATTGATGGTTCTATTTTTAAAGAACATGACTGCGCCCCTATGTAGTGCGATGGTCTCTAAACCAACAAATGATCATAGTAGTGATTCGTGACTCATCACCCTAGTCGGGTAGTGGTTCCGTCACGCGTTTCAAATTAAAATATTTGATTGCAGAATTTAAAATGTGTCTACAAAAAAATTAAGCTGTAAATTTATAGAGGAAACCTCCCGCAAGCCATAAGTTCATAAATTTGTTGTTCTAAGCGTGTAAATCTTTAAATGGGTATTCAAAGGAATTAAATCTCATGGATTAAAAAACAATAAGTAATGTTTGACCCAAATAGAAAACTCAAATTGAAATAACTAAATTACAACACCAAATTTGGAGTGGAAACTCATTCATTCTTCAAATGAAAAACATTACAATAATAAATCATAACCTAAACTAAGCTAAGCTTTATTCTAGTGGATTTTCTTCATATATTTTTCATTCCTTTCTCCCATGGCTTCCATTTCTCCAACCTACAAATTAACAAACGAAAAGTTACTGAAATGAGGGGCTAGGGAAAAGAAAAAAGTTTAATAAGTTTTCGTAAAGATAGTTAGGTTTAGTATGGGACCGTAAGATCTAGTGGCCATAATTAATTTGATACAAGGGTTGAGAATTAACTTTGACAATAAGTAGGTAAGAATAAATATTATGGGTTTTGGATAATTTAAAGGTACATGTAAATGGATGAATGGGGCCATTTAATACCATTGTATGTTAATTTTTTATTTAGCTCCTAGTATGTAATAGAATTTTTTTAATGGACTTAAGGAAAACGAATTAAGATAACTAAGATAACTATGGATAATTTTTTTTTAAATGTGAACCGAATGATAATTTTCTAAGGGGAAACTATTTAATCTAGTGAAAGAAAGTAATGGACACTTATCTAGTAATGACAATTAATTAACATTAGGACTAGATTAAGATTAATTAATTAATAATCTAGACTGCATCTATCCTATGAAATACAACTCTGCTAGTAGGAATGAATTAAATAAATGTTAGGGTTTGACACCCTTGTAACCTGTTTAAAAATAAAAAATAAAAAAAAATTGTCACAACTTTGTGGATAATAGTTTAAGGATTAATGTTGTTTTAGAATGTGGAAATTGTGGGCGTTACATATATAATCCTAATGTGTGTGTGTGTGTGTGCATGTGTGCGTGAGTGAATAATATACTCCTAGCCATAGAAATGCTTTGCATAGACCGATTGGTAAAATTAAGACCACGAAATAATATATAAATGGCCGATGCTTAAATAAAATTCAAGGTTTTATTTTTAATGGAAAAAGGTTTAGTGTTGGGGAGGGCACGACTCCACCCCCACCCCATATATTATATGGATTGCGGGTGGGTTTGGAACCCCCTCCCTCTAACCTTTTATTACTCAAAAAAATTAGGCCGCAACTCAATGCATTCTCACAATTTTTTTTTTGATTTTATTCATTAACACTAATACATACACTTGTGGATTAATTTAATTATTAATAAATATAAATATGTAATATGTATTAATATATATAAATGTAATGTATATATAAATTAAAAATTAATGATTTCTATGTAAAGAGGATGCTGACAAAGATTCCAAAAAGTCCTCATTTTCTTGAACCGAGTTTATCTATCAAAAGTTATGGCCTTCAAGTTTTTTCTTCACTTGGCGTAAAAAAATGGGAAACATTTCCTAAAGAGTCCACAGGCCGAATTTTTCCCTTAGCACTTTAGAAAATTTTTGGGAATTTTTCCTAATTTTCCCAAAGACCCCGCTAACCCATGCCAATCGAGGTACGCCACGTGGCACTACTGAGACGTTGGTGGGCGGGTGGATCCCTTTTTAACCTAGCATTATAGAAAAAAATTTGGGAAAATTTTCAAAATTTTCCGTGCCACCCTGCTAACCCTAAACCAATCGGGGGCTACCACATGGCGTTATGAGGCATTAGTGGAAGAGCGGATTCCGTTTTTCCTATTGCATTTTTTGGAAAATTTTGGGAAAAATTTATGCAGTTTCCCTGCCATCCCGCATCCAATCAGTGTCTTTTGCCATATGGCATCGCAAGGCATTGGTGGAGGAATGAGAGAATTTCACCCTTTTTTCCCTTCGGGCGCTAAAAATATTTTATCCCCACTTTGCCCCATTTTCACTGTGTTGTCTTAGGAGGTCCCATGTGTCCTCTTGCGATCTTGTAGACTCACGGGAGCGGGGAGTGCAAAGGTGGCTTTTCACCCCCACGTGGGAAATTTATAAAATGTCTCCCATGGCCCCACCAACTCAACTCCTCTTCTTGGAAATATTTCTCTCCATGGCCTATAGACCCGCCCATGGGGAAAATTTTTTCTCCACAGGCCCATGCAGCCCGCTCTTGGGGAAAAGTTTTACCCAGTAGGCCCGCCGACCCATAACTTGAGAAATATGAGGAGTTAGGAGGACTTATTTATATCAATGGAAAGGTGAGAAAATTTCCTATCCATTGGGAATGATTTAGGAAATTTTGAATGCATTATTTTTGAGAAAAATCAAATTGAATATTTAAAACTATTAGAGAGTGGGTATGATGAGGAATTACCCTCGAACCTTATTGAACCTTCTAACCCTAAAATTTGGGACCTTGTCAACTCTAATAATTGTTAATAAAATAAAAGCATATTCTAGTGGATTTGAATGGTTCTAGAACTTGTTAGTGACAACTACTATCTTTTAACTCGGTTGTAGACTCTCTTAAACAAAAATAATTATTCCATAATTTTCCTAACTAATCCTAGGTTGTTCTTAGGTCTCAAGTGGGTTGTTTTAGTGGTGTTACACTTAGTATCAGAGAAGTGGTTCAAACTCTTGGTCCATTGGGCACACTAGAGAACTTGAGACATGAACCTTAAACCTAGAACAATTTTAACATATTTTAGTAAACATGGAAACTGAATAAAAATTAGAAAGATGAACTAACTCTCGCCTTAGTACTGCATGGCAAGTGTTGCGAGAGGGGAAGAGTGGTCTTTTCACATAGACCTAGACTTACCACCACTAGATCATGTTGTAGTAGCCATCCTACCCCAGATTTTGCAAACTCTTGAGGATGTTAATGCCACTCTACGCGGAGGATTAGTAGGAGGACATGCAACCAAACATGATAGAGTCACTTCCATTGAGGGTCATGTATCTCCTCAACCCATCCAGGAGCATGGAGGAGAGAACTTTGCATGTAGAGTCAACCGAGAGAAGAGTCACCACAGACGGGACAGGGTGACCAAGTTTTAGGACATAGAGAGAGGTCTTTGTTCCCTAGGCTTAGGGATCAACATGCAGATCACATCAGCGAGATCTTGAAGCTTTGGCCATCACATTTTCCGGAGTCATAGGTGGATTTCAAGCGAGAGATCTAGTTGGTGAGCTTGAGTGGATTCTTCAAGCTCGTGCTTATTCTAGAAACACAAAAGCCCATGTTGCGATCCATCATTGAGAGATGGAGCTAGTGTGCAGTGGTGGATAGAGGAGAAAAAGATCGATGTTTATTCTAAGTTAGTTACTTGGGAGCTCTTTGAGGAGTAATTTAGGAGAAAATATTTGTCACAGAGGTTCATACAACAATGGATAGATGAGTTCCATGACCTCGCGAGGCATATCTTGCAATGGTGAGTATGAGAGTAGATTTCTTTATCTACTCTAGTATGTTGATTACATGCAAGATTAACAGTGTGGATCCACGAGTTCATCCGGGGCATGAATTTAGACATTGAAGGTGCATTGTGGATCCATTATCCACAAACATTAAGCCGAGGCCGTCGAGAAGGAATATATTGTAGATGATACTGGGAAAGACCCGAGAGGCTAGACACCAAGTCCGGAGCCGTATACAACAAATATAGGACAATAGATTGAGGGGGTCAATACCCTTCTTCATGGTAGAGACAGGTTCAACACATTCATATTTTAGACCATATCGATGCTTGATTCTGAATAGTCTCGTCCACCTTATAGAACTCCACATAGGTTTGATGCACGAGAGAGGTTAGAGTAGGGGCCTCCCCTGAGGGGTCCCATCAGGACATAGGGTACCAAGAGATATCACCCAAATAGGAGCTCACTAATCGAGACCTCAATAGACCATAGCTAGATCATTAGGATCCACATTATAGAACTCTAGTGTACTGAGATGGACTTGCTACACAAGGGAGAGGATCAGGCGGTTGTTTTGGGTGTGGTGTTACTGGACATTTTTGGAGAGACTACCTACATAACCCTAATAACAAGGGTAAGACACAGATCTCAGAGCCTACTATTGGTGATATGGGCAACATTTATAGGATGTACGCAGTGGTCAAAAACCACCAAGTAGAGCATCATAGTATAGTTATTGAGACTACAGGTAACATTAGAGGAATTCCTATATCTATTTTGTTTTATTCTGGTTCTTCTGATTCTTTAATTGCACCATGTTTAGTAGAGCGATATAGGATGGTGGCAGTTAGGCAAGGTCATAGTTAGGATGTTGAGATGGCTTCTAGAGCCAAGATCTCTGTAGACTCCTTAGTTAAGGAGTGTGTGGTGGATTTTGGACCTTTCACCACTACATTGGATCTCTGTATCCTTCCTTTAGGCTCATATGGAGTCATCTTGGGTATGGATTGGTTGTCTACTCATAGGGCTAGGATGGATTGTTACCACAAGATTATATCTTGTGTAGATGATTTGGGAGTTGAGTCGATGATATCAGGGGTTAAGAGACGCATTTTTATTCGCACCATCTCTGTTATGGAGCTTAAATGGTGTGAGTGATGGGGTTGTCAGTTGTATGCTATTACAGTCAGTGAAAGATCAGAAGATGGGTCTAGTGGACCATCACTAGATGATCATCCCATTTTGAGAGAGTTTGTAGATATCTTTCTAGGGGAGCTACCGAGGTTACCACCCCCATGTGAAATTTATTTTCATATAGATCTGGTTCATGGAGAAGAGCCTATCTCATGAGTACCTTATCGGATGACCACCCCAGAGCTCTGTGAGCTCAAGTTACAGCTAGAGGTCTTTTTGGAGAAATTCCTTATCCATCCCCGTGTATCCCCTTGGGGTGCACCAGTAATTTTTATGAAGAAGAAGGATGGATCCTTGCGTTTGTGTATTTATTACCGCAAAATTAACAAAGTAACAATCAATAATCATTATCCCCTTCCGCGCATTGATGATTTGTTTGATCGGATGATGGGAGAAAAACTCTCTCTAAGATAGACCTTAAGTCAAGTTACCATCAACTAAGGATTTCAAAGGTGGAAATTCATAAAATTGCCTTCGTATGAGATATGACCTCTATGAGTTCACATAGGTTCCTTGTGGTTTGATTAATTCCCCGCAATATTTATGAGTTTGATGAATGGGGTATTTAGGACATTCTTAGATCACTTTGTGCTCATCTTCCTTGATGACATTTTGATTTACTCATATACAAGTGAGGAGCACGAGGGGCACTTTTTCCAGGTTCTTTAGTGTCTTCGGGAGCTACGGCTTTACGGAAACTAGGAGAAGTGTGCATTCTTTCGGATGGAGGTGCAATGTTTGGGTCATATCATTTATGGGGTTGGTATTTCTATTGATCCTTCTAAGATTAGAGCCGTTATGGATTGGTTAGCACCCACTACTCGATTGAGGTGCGCGGCTTCATGGGATTAGTAGGTTACTATAGGAGTTTTGTTCAGACTTCTCTCACATCACAAGCACCCCATCACTTCCCTTCAACAAAAAGGGAAGAAGTTTGTTTGGTTAGACATGAGCAGCCTTGATACACTAAAGGAATTTCTCACTACAACACCTATTCTTGCAATGCCGGATCTATAGGGTGAGTTTTTCAGTTTCACGAGATGCTTCTTTAGCGGGGCCTTGGAGGTGTGTTGATGTAAGAGGGCAAAATAGTGGCTTTTGAGTCTTGCAAACTCAACGATTATGAGCTTAATTATCCACCTCATGATCTTGAGCTTACAGAAGTTGTGCATACTTTGGTTTGATGGAGACACTATCTTCTTGGTCGTAGATTCACACTTAGGACTGATCATTTGAATCTTCGCCACCTCTTCACGTAGCCTAATCTCAACACTCGCTAATGGCATTAGATGGAGTTACTTTGTGAGTATGATATGGAGATAGAACATGTGAAAGGAAAGGAGAATGTGGTTGTAGACACTCTCAGCATACGAAGACATGTGACTATGGATACTTAAGTGGGCACAGATTTATGGAGCAGGATTCTTTAGTAGCTTCCTCTTGACAACTTTTACATTGCAGTTCGAGCTGAGATTGAGTCCTAGAGACCCCTTGAAAGGAAGTTTGATGGCTTCTCACTATAGGTAGATTTGCCTTCTCGAACAGAGGTCAGATTTATGTTCCCAGAGAAGGAGGATTGATGCACGACATATTGAAATAGGCACATTCTCGCACCCTATGTTGGTGCTCAAAATGGTCTCACCCCATCTGTTCCTTTGAAAAATTATTTATTCATTGCCTCTGTCATTTTATCCTTCCCGTATCTTTGCTTGGTTGGTCTTATTTCCATTTTTAGTCTTGTCCTGGGTTGAGGATCATGTGTGGGTCTTTATTTATCTCATGGTTCCTTTGTTCCTCTGAAAAAGCTCTGTATTTTGGGTCTCCCATGCTCTGTTCCTTCAAAACTCGCATTTTCCCATTTCCTCCATTTTCCATAGTCAAGATTTGTTGTCCCTACCATTTTTTCCCTAAATACTCAAAGATAAATGAGTTGATGTGTCCTTAAGGATTGTGTTTGAGCCTTGTAACAGTCTAAATTCTCTGTCCTTGAAGAAAACATTATTTTCTTGCTAGAATAGACGTTTCTCCATGTTTTACGGTTTGAAGGGTGTTTCTCCTGAAACTTACATCTTTCATTGACGAGGAATGTGGCACCTCTTGGTTGGATGTGGATCAACTTAATACTTCAGAAATTCCATGAAAAGCCTCATTTTTAAAATATGTCCACATGGAGGAATGACGCTCATTTGAGAATCAAATTTTTGGTTTGGCTTTGAAGTAGTGCCGGGAGGACACGTGGAGGGTTGGCAGGAAAGAGACATGTGGAGGCTTCTACTGGGTTTCCCATACTTAGACAAATTTTAAAAGGTTTTCAGGAAGTCCAAGACACATGGAGGAATGGTGCTCATTTGAAGATCTACTTTTGGACTTTTCCTTGGAGTAGCATTGGGAGGACATGTGGAGGATTACTGCTGCTTGAGCCGGACTTCACAATTTTTTATGCAATTGGTGCAGTTTGGCAGAGTAGGACACATGGTGAGCTCACGCTCATTCACGGGTCTCTGCTTTGGGTTCCATATTGAAGTTGTGCTATGGAGACATGTGGAGGAACCATGCATGTTTGGGAACCAACCTTCAAGTTTCACATTGAAGAAGCACCAGGATGACACATGGAGGCCTTCGCTTACCTTGCATTTTACTTGGAATTTTCAATGACCAAAAAGAGACTGCCTCAGAGCATGACACGTGGTGCCTTCTACTGAGCTTCAAGCATTGATCGGACATTTCCAGATCAAGACATGTGGTGAGCCGATGCTCATTTAAAGTTTCAAATTTTGGGACCGCCTCAAGGTGTGTCGTGGTGACACATGGCAATTTGAAAAGTCATAGGGGTCGGGAGGCAATTCAAAATTTTCATCTCTTTTCTTCGTAAAGGTTAAAATAGTGAAAATTTCCACAAGCCCGATGGGAAATAGTCAATGTTTTTCCCTAGTAGACGGCGGAGGTGTGAACCCGCGGAGGAAAATTGGAAGATTTTCCTTTTGAGAAGAAAGAGTTAAAAGAAAAAGGGGAAGCGTAGTTCCGTTGGGACCCACATTAAGACACGTGTCAAAAGTGTTTCTCAAGGACGGAGCTATAGGAAAAACTATGAAAATTTTCCTTTTTCCAAAAGAGAGTCAAATGGTAGAATTTCTCTGCGTTTCTTTTGGGGCCCACATCGGGACATGTGTCGGGCCCATTTTTAAGCGAAGTGCGGAGAAAAATGGGATTTTTAAATTTTTTTAAAAGGGTTAGAAAAGGTCAAAGGAAGCCTCCAAGCCTATTTTTGCATCTCCCATGTGGACGACCCATATTTAAATCAAAGATCAACGGTTGCTGAGCGTCTAAATCTATTTTTCCCCACATTTTTTCTGTAAAGCTCCTGGGGTGTGAGTCTTCATGATTTCTTATTATTTTCTACACGCCAAATAGAGGAGTGAGTTAATTTTTATATCTAGAGTTTGGTGGAGGAGATTTGGAGGCATCTTTCACCATTAAAGCAGTTTGACTCTCAATCCCGATCTAGTTTTCCGTTTTTCTTCTCTTGAGCACGCAAGGGACTAGATTTGATTGATATGGGGTGGAAGTGGTTGGTGAATGGATGGAGGCATGTTTTTCTAGAAAATGAGTTGAATGCGGAAAGAAATCGAAGAGATTTTCCTTGAGCACCTAGAGAATTTTACAGATATGATTATGCGAAATCACGAAAGAATCATGGCGAGCACTGGTGCATTTAAAGTTTTGTCTTTTGGGAGGAAGGGGCTCTGTTGGAAATGCTATAAAGGGCACAAATTCATCATGCAAATGGTTGGGATTTTTTGGAAAAGTTCAGACTGATTTTCTCTAGCAGAAAAAACTTGACAGAGCCCATCCATTTTGAGAAGCCATCTAGAGAAGCCTGTATATCTCTCTTTGTGTAAAATTTGATTGTGTCAAGGTGGTTGTAAGTGTACAGCCATTGAAAATCTTTGAGATTGTTCTAGAAACTTTCCCTTGCTTTGATAAAGTTGATTAAAATTTGAGTTATTCTTTGATTATCTTGAGTAAAGTGTATTTATTTCATCTCTAAATGCATATGGGTAGTTTTTCTTGTTTCTATTGCAATCTTGTACCAAAATATAGTCCAATCACATAGGTCTTAGTCCTTGTGATAGTTTAGTGGCATCTGCAATTTCATTTCTCAGAAGAGCCTTCATCTGGGAGTGGGATAAATGGTTTAAAATCACTTTTCTTTCATTTTGTTGATAAAGATTCTCTATAATCCTCTGGGTGTACCTCAAGCATGACTTGGTTTAAATCTTGGTGCTTTATTGGGTCCTCTGACTTGAGCCTTCATGAAAGAATCCCACAGGTTATGTGAAAGAGTGCTGATCTGGGCCTCCATTGAAGTACATATTCTAGTTGAGGAAACAATTTAAATTTTTGTGGCATTTTGTTGATTGAATCTTTCCATTTTGCATAAGCTCTCAAGGATATGAAGAGTCAAGTCCATCCAATATCCCCTCCCACCAAAAAATATATTTAAAAAACCAATCCTACCCATACTACAATTGTTTTTCTCTATATACCCACACAAGACCAAAATCCTTTTACTAAAGTATGTAGAATAGATCACGGTCTCAAATGTATTTAGTAACCTTTACCTTGTTGTGAAGATATCTCCATGATCTAGAAGTGACAACTCGTGAGAGTCAGATCTGTGTGTTGATCATATTTTCCCCAAGGCCTTCTTTATAAAAATTTTACAAAAGAAAGGTACTTGTATCTCCTTTCAAATGACAGAGGTTACATAATAGGTTCTCTTACCTTGGTTGAAAGGCACAACCTAAAATAGTTAGGATAAGATCATATCCTTTTGAGGTGCTATCCATCTCTCCAAAAATCCAAGTAACAAAGGGACAACTAGATTTCTCCCCGCTACAAAACGACATACATTTATGATCTATCTGCCTCTAAGCTCCCTGTTGAATCTATGTTATTGCTTGGCTTGAAAAGGAGAAAAATTTGGGTACTAACACCCTATTCACCTTATCCTGGGGTGAAGAAGATGCACGCTACATTGAGATAGTTGTAACATTGAAGAGGACTTCATAGAGACATGGCTCAGTTTTTTTCATGTTGTTTAGAGTGCTAGAAAGTGAAGGCCGGGCATCAACATCTAGCTGGCCTTCTCTTTCCTCATGCTATACTGAAATGGAAGTGGGACATAATTTCCATGGAATTCATTATTGGGCTACTGATGTTGAGATATCACCACGATGCCATCATGTACCTAACAGCTTGATAAATTGACAAAAGTGTCTCACTTTTCTCTAGTAAAGACCACTTATACGGCTAGTGCCATAACACACGGTATATCTTGATGAGATTTTCGGGTTAAACAAGATTCTGCAGAAGATCATTAGTGACCTCGATCCTTTGTAAACTTCCCATTTCTGGACTACCATGGAACACACCCTCGGGACAATAATCAAATTTAGCACATCATATCACCTCGAGACAGATGGAAAGACTAAGCGTGTGAATCAGATTTTAGAGGATATGCTTAGGATGTATGTGATGGATCAACAGTCTAGATGGGAGTAGTACCTGTACTTGGTGAAGTTTTCTTACAATAATAGTTTTCAAAGTTCTATAGGATGGATCCTTTTCAGGATTTGTATGGTAGAGAGTGCATGACACCTCTTAGTTGGGACAGGTTAGAGGACAAGGTTTCTCTTGGACCAACGTTATTGCAAGACATGGAGCAGTAAGTGGTTTAATCAGATAGAGATTACAGGAGGCACATGATAAGAAGAAGAAGTACGTAGATCGGCATAGGACCAAATGTAGTTTTGATGTGGGCATGAAGGTGTTCCTTCATGTTAGGCCACATAAGAAACCTATCCGTTATGGAAAAGGTTTGGAGTTAGCTCCTAGATTGCTTGGTCCTTTTGAGATCTTGGAGCGTATCGACCACTTGGCCTACCATCTAGCGTTTCCACCTAGCTTATCTCACATACATTATGTGTTTCATATTTCAATTCTTGAGATATGTTGCAGTGCGGGATCGAGTTCGGTGATAGTGGAGCACATTCACATCCTAGATCATAGGACCCTTGGCCTTCGAGGTAGAGAGGTTGATCGGGTTCAACTGCAGTGGGGGACAGATATGATGAGACTCGCAGCTACATGGGAGGATGCTACTTTACTATGAGTTTAGTTTCCACATTTTTTCCAGTGACTTCAAGGAGGAAGTTGAGTCTAAGGGGAGGGGGATGTAGTGCCCACTTCCCTTTGACACCTTTTGATATTGATCATGATACTACTGATTATATTATGGACATGATTATGGAATTTATTATAGTATGATGTTAGATGTTAGATCATGGATTATTGTTGACTTGATTTAGTTATGATGCATGATGATTATTAGAGACATTTTGGATATTGATGTTGATATACTTGTTTAACATGGTTATATTGTGGATATTATTTAGACATGTGATATTTGGATATTGTGAGTAGACCTAGAAATGGAAATTATTTGATGATGATATAGTTGTTGATAAAACTATAAATGATATTTTGAGATTGCTTTGATGTTGTTGTGATTCATATATCTAGATGATTTTGGTAATTATATTTATATTATTTTGGATGTTATGATATAGCCATGAGGCCGAAGGAGGTATTTTTGTTTTGCAGGTTAAAATATCACAACAAACATCGGGGGATTAGAGACCAACCACATTCGAATTCTATATGAATTCAACAAGGTCACCATGGCAACTAGTATTTATTTGTGTGTGTTGTGTGTGTGTTAGGGATTCCCATAGGGGGAATCACCTTTAAATGTGACCAAGGGTTTGATGTATTTATTTTATTTGGTCCCTTTGTTTATGTTTGCATGCATGTGTTTATGTTGTGGTGTTTTTACCCTTTCATTAATTATTATATGACGTGTAAATATTGTGAGTAATCATATTGTTAAAATAAATAAATAAAATATGTCATGAGAAGGTAATTAATGAGAGTTGTTGGCAATGACTTAAAGTGTTATAAGTAATGTGTAAGTGTTGTTAGAGATGTGTAAGTGATGTGTAAATGTAACTTTTTAGTGTGAAACACTCCACCTTGGAAATTCAAAATTGTCCTTAGAGGCTGATTTTGGAGGCTTGTGAGTCAAGTTAAACTTGTCCCACACCTCTTAAATTTAATTACCAACCATACCTACAGTTGGAGAGTTGAGATTATACTTTTACAATGTGTTTAGAGAAGGTAAATTGTAGGTTTTAATTGCACTTTTCTTACATGATTTAATTTCAATCCTTTGGGGTGTGGGTTGGATTTGAGTGTGTAAGTAAACTGTCATTTTATTCAGCCACCTATTTATTAGGCATTGTAGAATGAAGTTGAATTTTGGGGTTGGGGTTGAGGATGTGTGATGTGGCATCCTACATGGAGCCACCTTATCCTCTTCCCTTCCCTCTTCTATAAGATTCAAATTTCTTGCCTTGTTTTGGGTTGCTTTACTTTGGAGACTTCATTGTTGGGTGAATTATTTTGTTGTTTTGGAGCTCTTGCTTTGAAGAAGTTTTTGGAAGATTTTTACATGCCCGTGCTTTGCTGATTTGGATTGCTGACATTGGGAAAAAACTTATTTTTTTGGAGCTTGGAACAACTTCATCAAGGAGAGGTAAGAGATTGGCTCTTGAAATGCTTTTTTTTTATGAAAATATTAATGTGTAAATGTTTTGGCATGTTTGTGGGCTGTTGGCTAGATGGCCTAGGAATGGTGTAGGAGAAGACTATGGGGTTTATTTTGTTGGAGGCACAAGTTTGTTTTAGGGAGGTATATGGATGGAGGGAGGCTGGGATATGGGTTCCACCTTACAAGAAATAACTTGCATTTCTTTACTCATTATGGGGTGCCATAAGAGGTTGGGGAGGCATAAGGAAATGTGAGGAATAAGGTGTACTTGGGGAGGCATAATGAATGTTAGGGCTTTGATATACTATATTTTGGCAGTTTGTAATTCAAGTGGTGATACCCATTTCCCCTTTTTGGGAGGCATAAGAAGAATCCCCCATAGTTTCTTGCTCCTTTGGATTTCTTGATAAAGACTTAGTATTGTTTGTCATGTTTTAATGTAGTTGTAAACTACATTCTATTTTAGCACTGTGTTTTATTGTGAAAATGTTTCTTGTGTGTTTGTGGAAGCCTATTGTTTTGATGAGTTGGATCACATCTCTTATTGCACTATGGTTGGGGCTCCGGACCAATGAAGAAGGATAGCTTCTCCTATGTATTGGATGTCTTGGTTGGGTAGAGAGTGTTTCCTTTCCCCTAATCTTGTTGTGATCACAATTTGGAAGAATGAGAAATACGCATGTTGTTATTTTAGAGCTAAGAAAAGGACAGGTTTGATAGTCCTTGTTGAGAAAACATTTATTGTAACCTTTCCCACTTGAAGTGGATGAACTTGTAAATGTTTGGTAATGGAAATATGTTGTATTGATTATGAAAGTTGTAAGGTGAAATGTAAAAGAGATTAAATATATTTTTGTTTTGAAAGAATGTGAAAGAAATTGCATTTGAAGAATAAAATAAGGATGTC
The DNA here is from genome assembly GCA_018340775.1 of Taxus wallichiana var. yunnanensis. Classification (NCBI taxonomy): domain Eukaryota; kingdom Viridiplantae; phylum Streptophyta; class Pinopsida; order Cupressales; family Taxaceae; genus Taxus; species Taxus wallichiana. The sequence continues at coordinate 775,604,264 of CM031243.1, read as the reverse complement.
ACAAATTTGTCTTTTGGAATCAATAAATGATGTATTACCTTTCTGAAATTACACGGTGGTATTGAATCTGATCTTTTAAATGTAATTGAAAGAAAGAAATGTGCATGAACGAAATGTAATACTCTGTTTTGTGAAGTGCACGATTTGAAAAGAATAAAGTTTACGTTCTTGTCTTTATCATTTTATTGAAGGAATGAAACCTTTTTGTAACTAGCATGAAATGAATTCATTTGTAAGGCATGTAAAATAAGAACCATTGAGTTAATTTTGTTGTTTCCATTTTTCCTTCACGTTAAACTTTGTAACTTTTACCATAAATGAACATACCAAACCTGCAATCAAGAAATAATAATGAGACATTAAACTTGAACATGTCGGATATAAATGACTTCAATTAGACAAAAATACTTAAAGGAAATCTTTCAAAACTTGGCAAAATTGAGTTCAAAGCTTTCATAGTCATTTTATTGTCACGAAATGTAAATATTCAAATTACAAATCAATCAGACAAATTGAATCTTGAAATCTTTCCTAATTCCATCTAAGAACAATTATCCATGTCTATTCGACATGTTGAGAGAGGAAGAAGATCAAATTGAGCAAATCTCATACGTTAAACTTTACCAAGATGCAATATAAAAGCTTGCAAATATTTTTCATGAGATTGACCCCTTAAACTCTATCAAAATTAAAAATAATGATTTATGTGTAAAGAGGATGTCGAGAGATTTCCGAGAAAGTACTTGTTTTCTCAAAATAAAGGTTTCTATCAAAATTTATGGCCTTCTGAAGTTTTTATTCACTTGGCATAAAAAAAAATGAATTTGGGAAACATTTCATTATTGGGCCCACGGCCCCAAAATTTCCCTTAGCGCTTGAGAAATTTTTGGGAAAATTTTCCTAATTTTCCCCGCCGACCTCTGACTAATCGTAGGCTACCACATGGCACCATGAGGTGTTAGCGGTGGGGCGGATCCCTTTTAAACCTAGCATTTTAGAAAAAAAAATTGGGGAAAATTTCTAAATTTTCCCCTCGCACTCACAAACCAATCAAGAGCTTCCACATGGCATTGCGATGCATCGGTGGAGGAGAAAGTTCCTTTTTTCCTTTTGTGTTTTTGGAAAATTTTCTAAAGTTTCTCCACCAGCCCGCAACTAATCAATAGCAGACATGTGGCATCGCAAGGAATCAGCTTTGGTGTGGGTAAATTTTACCATTTTTTCCCTTTGGGGCACTAAAAATATTTTATCCCCGCTGCCCCGTTTTCCCCGCATTGGCTTAGGAGGAGCCACACGTCCCTTGTGGACTTCCGGACTCGTGGGAGCGCGGGTGGAAAGGTGGCTTTTCGCCCCACACAGAAAATTTCCAAAATGTTTCCTGTGGCCTCACCGACCTAACTCCTCCAAAGAAATTTTTCTCCCCATGGCGTGCAAACCCACCCCTGGGGCAAATTTTCTCCCCCCGGGCCTGCAAGCCCGCTCTTGGGGAAACTTTTCACCCCTAGGCCTGTAGGCCCATAACTTGAGAAATATGAGAAGTTAGAAGGCCTTCTTTATATCAATGGAAAGGTGAGGAAATTTCCTATCCATTGAGAATGATTTAGGAAATTTTGAATGCACTAATATTAAGAAAAATCAAGTTTAATCTTTAATCTTGTTAGAGAGTGGGTATGGTGAGGAATTACCCTCCAAACCGTATTGAACCTTCTAACCCTAAAATTTGGGACCTTGTGACCTCTAATAATTGTTAATAAAATAAAAGTATATTCTAGTAGATTGGAATTATTCTGGAACTTTTTAGTGAAAACTATGGTACTATAACCCGTAGACTCTCTTAAACAAAAAAAATTATTCCATAATTTTCCTAACTAATCCTAGGTTGTTCTTAGGTATCAAGTGGGTTGTTTCAGGTGGTGTTACAGGTCACCAGCTCTGAATTTTGTCGGCTTTCTATCAATTATTGGTATGTATGAGGATATGTATAAATTTACCCATTGTGTATTTGGTCATCAAAAGATAGTTTTTGAACGTGATTTCTTAGCCTTTGAGCCAAAATGAGACATTTTTTTTAAACTAGTAGAAAAATGTTAAATAAGGTCACAGGCCCTAACTAAGACAACAAACCATCAGAAAACTTATTGAAATATAAAGGTAATCAGTATAAAACTTTCTTGTGTGGCTTGTGGTGTGAAATATGACTTTTGGAAAAATAGTGTTTCTCTCTCTTCCATATCTCTTTCTCTCTCCTTAGTTAAGAATTGAAGTGAAATGAAATGAATATATGTCTCTAACCCTCTCTTTTCAAGTGTAAATTATTATTATTATTATTATATAAATGAAAAACTAAAAAATGTTAAGTATGCTAGATATAAGCAGATGCCATGCCAACCATTTATCATTGATTTCATGTTGATATGGTTTTGCAGGATGTAATTAAGTTGACAAAACAACATGTTTGAAATTCATTGTGTATTATTGTAAATTATGTATGTGAATGAATATACATACATACATACATACATACATACATACATACATACATACATATATATATATATATATATATATATATTGATTGAAATAAAGAGTTATTATTGAAATTAGATGATATGAATGAGCTAATAGTGTTAGGGGTTTTTAAGAAAATGTGCATTTAACTTTATGTGTATTTTGATTCATATTTACGTATGGTTAAAAAAGGAGGGGTTGGATATATATGTTAAATGAAATTGTAGAGGATAATTCAACATTTTGTGAAGTATTGAAATGTTTATTAATGAAGTTTTGTAATATTTTAAAGATGCTAGTGTTTAAGGGAAATGTTCATCTAAACATGGGTGTTATTTGATCCCAAATTTTGTATTGTAAAAGTTGGATAAATATGTTAAATGAAATTAAATTTGACATCTTATAGTGCTTTCTCGTTGTGAAATTTATGATGAAATCCCTACATAGTTATGTTATTTAACCAACAAATATAGAGAAGAAAACAAAATATAATGTTCAATTGTAGTTTAAAACTTATGCATATCTACCCTTCTCGCATGATCTTTCTTAGCACAAAAGAAACTAAAACCTTAGAATGAACTTAAATCTTTACACTTAATGACACCTTCTAGCTTAAGTAAATAATATCATAAGCTCGAGTATATCATCATAGATTGTATGCGTAATAACATCATCATGAACCCGACGGTTAGGAGCGACACGTTCAAACTTTTTCTTGAGTATGTGGTCCGCTCCCTACGTTTGGTAATCATGCGTGTAGTAAGGAAAACGTGTTCTCTTAAGGTAATACTCCTTTGAAACCAAAATTAAACATAGTGTAAAACCGTCTAGGATCAACACATGTGTTGAGTTGTAAAGATCACCTAATAACCTTGAAAGTCACCTTTAAGTGTTGGGATCATAAATCAAGTAGACCTCCAATCTCAAATATCATTTGGGTACTTTGGTGCAAATCTAAAAAATTAGTTGTGTAACTTAGCAACATTTTTCTGTATGATTAGTTGTAAAATGTAACCACAAGATGATGTTCATGGAGGAAGGAGAAATTTATATCATTTTTATATCATGTCCGAAATGTCTTGTGGTGAGAAAAGGAACCCACGTGTAAACTCTAATGTGAACCTTAACACTTTAAACAATGGACTACTCTATCTTTCTCTTCCACAGTAAAGTGAAACATGATCTTCTTTGAAATGTAATAAAACCCTCTTGCTATGGATAAATAATATATTTCCTATCAAACTTATTGTGTACTAACTCAATTATCAATTTATAAAATGAAATAAATTTCACCCTAAATCCTTAAACAAAAAAATGAACTTCACATAATTTGGACTTACATTTGTTCCTTTGTGTGAAGGAGGTATGATATAAGATAAAGATGCATGCCATTAGGAGTGAACATTAGGGATAATACCTAGTAGCCATGTGTGTAAGTGAATATCCTTGTGTGTAATAAATATCCCATTGAAGAAGGTATGAATTAAATAAGTAATTGAAATAATGTCGATGATCCTTATTTAATGGGATACACCATAATTTAAATGTTAAATGGTAAAAAAGAAATCTAGGAAAAAGGGAAAGGAATTGTATGATTCACATATTATGAGCTTATCTAGAACTTAAGTTAAAGATTGAAACATCATTGTAATAAATGTGTAATTCTAAAAATATCGTGTCATGAGAATACCCTATCTATAAGTTTATATTGTAGTTGAATCTTTATGTTGTGCCTTATCATTTGAAAAAAAAAATTGGTCCTAATGTACAACATGTATATTCATGTCATTTATGTGGGTTAATGTTTGTGCAAACATATCATGTGTTGTGTGTAGTCCTAAGTAGTATCTTGTAGTGTCATGTAAACTACAATGTAAGAAAAAACAAATTGTGGGGATTAAATTTGGTATCGAGTGAAGGTTCATGCTCTCAAACCTCTGGATGGATTGGATTTGTGGTGATTTTACATGATGGTGGTGGCTATTTGAAGAGTATTGTGATATATGTTGTTATGTGAAAAAAGTTGTAATTTTGATATTATGAAATCGCATATTGTGCATGTCACTTTGTGTGTATTTTTATCCTATTGATGTGTTGGTGATGAGATTATTCACTCTCATTTTCGTGGATTCAATAAGCGGTTCATATGTGATGTGCTTACTTTTTTTGTGTAAAAATAATGTTATTTTTATTACTTGAGTCTTTAACTGTCTTGTTATTATGTGATATGTAGGTGTGATGATGTGTTGCATGAAAAGATTTGTGTATAGAGAATTGGATTTTATTGTGATGTCGCCACCGTGTTGTGATGAATCATGTATGTCACCATGTTGTATTATGATTGACTATATATTATAATGTTAATCAATTTGTTCACCTTACATATGATTTGTGTAATATGGAATGTTTCATGTCATTAATTTGGATCATATGGTGGTCGAATGACCCCTATTGTGGCAAAGATTTACACTTTAAGTGCATTATGTTGGAACTTGATGTATTATAACCTGTGAAAGTAATTATTGTGTTACACCCTGTATATATACCATGTGTAAGATGTTATGGTTAATGTGCATGAATCACCATTGTGTTAGTGATTTAGTTATGTGTTATGTTGTGAACATTACACTAGATGACCATAAGAGAAGCATTCGATAATAATGTATGTGTGGAAAGAGGATGCATGGACCATGTTTTCATAATCTTGAGCCAAGTACGTGTGAGGTAGTGGAGTATTATATAGGTGAAAACCCACTTCTATTTATTTAGTATACTTCGAGCTTGTTCGGTATATTCTAGATGCACACCACCTTAGTCTTAACTTATGAAAACTAGTGTCCCGTACTTTCACCTATTGGTTTGTTCATCGAACAAGCCTATGTGATTTTGATAATGTTAAGGCTTGTGGGAGTATGAAAGGATGATTCAAGAAGATATTATGATAGTTTTAATATTTGATATGTTATTTTACAAGTTGAGGCTCGATGTCCGAGTGCTTTGTAATTCGATGAGTACCCCTTTAGGTCAGTATAAGGGCACAAAGTGATTGTAATGTGTTATTTTTCTATATGTATTTTATTTGTAAACCGATCATTATATTTTTTCTTGTTAGAACCAACAATTTTGATATTTTGGGAATTTTATTTTATTATTTCACTAACATACGGATGTTTACACTAATTGCGGCTATTTGGCCATTTGTTTTTCTTAGTTTTAAATTTATGTATGAAGTTTAAATATTTTATAGCCTCGCCAAAGGCTTGGGATTTTTTCCACTTAGAATTTGAAATGGATTAAAATGTTGGTTCTAATATTGTAATGTGTTGGAATATGCTCATGGAATTCACCATGAAGTGGTTGAATCTATGGACCCACCTCGTTGTATGGGGGTCCCACCAAGGAGTTACAAATAACCAGCGGGTTATTAAACCATGAGTTTTTATGTCACTTGCATTAGGGGTGTCTAGACTTTATGTGCCTAGGGCCATAGGGTGATCGAACTCTTTAGGGTAGCTAAAAGGAAACTTTATCTTTATTTTATTGCTTTAGGAGGCATATGGAGTTGTTTTGTGATGCTTTGGGAGGTATACGAAGTTGTTTTGTGATTCTTTGGGAGGTATATGGAGATGTTTTGCGATTCTTTGGAAGGTATATGGAGTATTTTGTGATGCTTTGGGTAGTATATGGAGTTATTTTGTGATTTTTTAGAGGTGTGTGGAGTTGGTGTTATGGTCTTTGTGTACTTATGTGAGTCTAGTTATGTTTTGTGATGTTTACGATTGATGCTTCCCATTTATAGTAAGATTTTGACTCCATCTTGACCTTGTGTGGCTATAGTTATTGTTTGGAATAGCGTGAAACATTTATATGTGTACCTGCTGGGAATTCCATGTTGTTATAGTTTGTTTATGTTACAAGTACTTTTGTGTGAGGGGCATGCGTGTGATAAGTACTATGTTATGAGGGATATCTATATCCTTTCCATGGTTCGGTTGAGTTCTTGTGATGTGATATAGTCATGAAATTATGTAGCAATATGTCTTGTGGACCATTAGTGTTGTGTTTGGGCCTAGTCCGTATCATGATGTCAATATCGGAAGGGCACCCACGAGAAAATGGATAAACTTAAATATTAAGAATTGAAATATTAAGAGATTAAGATTAATAAATATTGTTAAGAAAAATTATTAACTAAGTAATAATGTAAACTAGAACCATGAATCTTAAGAGAACATTAAGAAATTATCAAACCTTTCCCCCTGTTTCATGTGGTCACACTTTTGTAATTAATATCTTCTTCATAGGTGACATAAGTTGTGGATTGTTCCTCCTTACTCATAAGTAGCTCTTCTATCCTTGGTTTGTGTCATATCGAGGATGGTGTTTTTATAAGGGGAGGAGATGTAATGCCCTTCTACTACGTATAATAAAATAAAATAAATTAAAATTTATAAATGATTATTTATCTCACATTAGATAAGACAAGTCAAATACATGTAACAAATAAATAAAATATAATATAATAAATTTAGGAGGCATAAAATAAAATAAACAACTGTGGGATTTCAATATAGAAAAAATAAGTCAATTATTATTAAATAGTAAAATGCCACGTAGGTTTCACATGGAAGATAGATTCATTGAATCGTTCAAGAAATAGTGTTGGCTTGTATGGGAACAAGATCCCTAAATTTTACCAAACTTCTTGATCCTCCTTGTGCATCATAATTGAAGGAATAGAGCTCAACGTAAATAATTTAACAAAAATAAGGAAAATTCAACCTCAATTATAGTTATACACATGTTGGAATTTTGGGGCCTTGAAACAATGATTTCCACATCATGAATGCACTTTGGAAAGACGTATCAATTATTGTGTTACACCTATCAACCGATCATTATGCGTGTAGGTGAGTATGGCATGTGGAAGGAGATGAGACTGGGAATGGTCACTCCTTATGGTGTTCAGGCATATCATTTCCCTTGCATAATAATAATTTAACTATATTTAAGATCCAAAGGAATTAACCAAGATGAAACCAAAGGCAACATTGGAAATTTAATAGTAATAAGATAATTGCGGTGGGGGAAGGTTCGTGGAGGAAAGGGGAAAACTCTGCTAAAAAAAAAAATCCTTCACCATGGTGTCCACGGTTGATTTTGTGCACTATTATTTTTCTACTTGATTCACATTTTATCTCATCTCTTTGTTCATTTTGGCTTATCCACCATGGATACCGTAATTTAGAGAGGAGAATTTTTTATTTTTTACTCATGCAACTTCTCATGCAATATGACTTGGAAATGTACATAAGACATGGGTTTCCCTCATGAGCCGCTTGCACATTTTCACATATGATGCAAAAATGTCGTAACATGATCATTTTTTTTTCCGGGTACTCCCGACCTCTTCAAATACAAACCCTAGAATAGGGTTTGAACATCCATCAAAGAATAAAAGATATTGGTATTTTTTAGATGTTGTAGTTACAAATGCTCTGGTAGACGTGTATGAAAAATTTGGAACCTTACACATTGCACATCAACTACTCGATATAGTTCTTGAAAGACTTGTGATTCATGGAATGCATGGATTACATGGTATGCACAAAAGGGGTTATTTTAAAGGCCTTGTTTCTAAGAATCCATAATGCAATATGTGAGTGGAGTTCACATTTCTTCCTTGTATATTACAATGATGTATGAATTTATATTCTAGAGAAAGTATTTGTTGATCTTTGAGAGGCTATAAAATTGTTTTCATTCATTATAAAAAGTGGGAAGAATAGCTCTAAAAGAGAATTCTCCTATTTGATGTTCTATTGGATTAATAATTTATGGAATACCTATAACATTTATCAGAAATGGTGTGTTTATCATCTACATGATGACCTTAGAAACCCTTATGAGTATGGACATATCTATAACTAGAAATATCTATGAGGCATTTAATTAAGTATGAGGAAATGATAAGATGGTAGATAAATATTTTGATTGTTAGGGAATATAGAGGTACTATACTAGAGTTGTCAATAAATTGGAGGAATATCAATGGGGTGATGATTAAGGAGTTGGTGTGGTATATGGTCAAAGGAAATTTAGCATTTAATCTGGTCGTGGTGTGTTTCCTATTTTGTGGGAATTGTTGGCTTGGCATATTATGAACTTGGGATATAAGGTGTGGCATATTTTTGATGTGGAAAGTTGGGATAGAACATGTGGAATTATGGGTGAATGCACTTTAAAGTAATGCTTCAGTTTTTAGGAGGAATATTGAATTCTCCATAGAAATGATTCAAGATGTGGCAAGTTTGTAATATTGAGACTCACCAATTATATGAGCTTAAAGACTCTAATTTTTGAGTTCATGCTTGAGTGGTTGAGTTCCCCATAGATGTGACTTAGTATATTGAAAGGTGCATGGAACATTATGGTTGGATGATTTGAGTCAGAATTTTGTGAATGTGTCCTCTTTTTCTTTGTCTACCCTGTAACAACTCGTGCTAAATTTCATTGTCTCATTTAATGCATGCACCGTGTATCCTTACGTGCACCTTTTATGATTTTCCTATGATTGGTTATTCATTTGGAATATAATAGAAATACTAAAATATTATATACTCAAATAATTGAATAATTTAACTTGAGACGGTGAGAGAAATACATAAAAAAACACCTCATAATTTTTGCTACCAACTTATAATTTGACCCTCAACTATGTTGTGATCATAACCTTAAGTATTGCTAAACCTAGGGTGTCAAAATTTTGTGCTTGTGTCCGTTGGTAATGGCGAGAGATAGATGAGGTAACTAAAATGATATTAGAGCTAGATGAGGTAATTACATTTGGTATCAAAGAAAAGGTTTTCGTGATATTGCGAATGCACATGTTGTGCATGTTACTTATTGTGTATTTTTATCTTATTGATGTGTTTGTGATGAGAGTATTCGATCTCCTTTTTATGGATTCAATGAGGAGTTCACGTGTGATGTGTTGCCTTTTTGTGTGTGAAAATAATGTTATTGTGGATTGTGGAGTGTTGGAGTGTCTTGTTATTTTGTGATATGTAGGTGTGATTATGTGTTGCATGACAAAATTGTTGTATAGTGAATTGGATTGTATCGTGATGTCGCCACCATGTTGTGATGAATTGTGTGTGTCACCATGTTTTATTAAAATTGACTATATCTTTTAATGTTATCAATTGTGGTAATAGTACATATAATTTGTGTAATATGTGATGGTTCATGTCGTGAATTAGGAGCATATGGTGATCATATGACCCCTATTGTGCAATATTTGCACCTTGAGTGCATTATGTGGAAACATGATGTATTGTAACCCGTGAAAGTAATGATTGTGTTATACCGTATATATACCATGCGTAATACATTATGGTTAATGTGCGTTAATTACCATTGTGTTAGTGATGTAGTTATGTGTTATATTGTGAACATAACACTAGACGGCCCTAAGGGAAGCAGTCATTAAGAGTGTATGTGTGGAGAGAGGAGGCGTGGACAAAGTTTTCATAATCTTTAGCTGAGTACAAGTGAGGAAGTGGAGTTTTATATAGACTGAAAACCCACTTCTATCTGTTTAGTATACTTCAATCTTTCTTAGTATATTGTGGATACGCATAGCCTTAGGATCAACTTATGCAAACTAGCGTCCCTGTTCTTTCCTATTGGGTTGTCCATCAAACAATCCTTCGGTATTTTGACTTTGTTGAGCCATGTGGGAGTATGGATGGATGATTTAGGAAGAGATTATGAAAAGCGTATTATTCATTTTTTTATTTTATGATTCAAGGCTTGACGTCCGAAAGTGCTAGTAACTCCATGAGTACCACTTTGGCGGCCGTATGAGGCCACAAATTAATTTTAATGTGTTATTTCTCTATATGAATTTATTTGTAAATTTATCATTATCTCCGTTATTTTCATAACTAATAGTTTTCTTGATTGATGTGTTCTAATATTTTGTGCATTTTATTTGGTTGTTACATTAACATACGGATTTTTGGACCAACTATTGATACTTGGACAATTTTTTTGCCTAGTTTTAAATTTACGTATCTAGTTTAAATTTTTATATCCTAGCCCAAGGCTTGGGATTTTTTCCACTTGGCATTTGAAACACATTTTTCTATTAGTTCTAAAGTCGTAATGTGTTGGAATAGGGTCATGGGATTTAGCATGGAGTGGTTGAACCTATGGACCCTCTTTATTGTATGGGGGTATGCCCTAATGAGTTATAGATAACTAGTGCATTGTTGAACCATGAATTATTATGTCACTTGGATTAGCGTTGTCTGGAATCTATGTGCCTAGGGCCGTAGGATTACCGATGTATTAGGGGGCTAAAAGGAAAATTTATCTTTATTTTATTGCTTTAGGAGGTATATGGAGTTGTTTTATGATTCTCTAGGAGACATATATATATGTTTTGTGATGCTTTGGGAGGTATATAGAGTTATTTTTTGATTTTGGGGAGGTGTGTGGAGGTGGTGTTATGATTTATGTGTACTTATGTGAGTTTGGTTATGTTTTGTGATGTTGATGATTTATGCTCCCCATTTATGGTAAGATGTTAATTCCATCTTGACCCTATGTGGTTATAGTTATTGTTTGGAGTTGCGTGAAACCTTTATATGTGTACCTGTTGGGAATTCCATGTGTTATAGTTTTCTTTTTATTCAAGTACTTTTATGTGAGGGGTATGTGTGTGATAAGTCATATGTTATGAGGGATATGTATGTTCTTTCCTTGGATTAGTTGAGTTATTGTGATGTGATATAGTCGTGAAAGAATGTAGCAATATGGGTTATGGACCATTAGTGTTGTGTTTGGGCCTGGTGTTGTATCGTGATGTCAGTATCAAAATGGTACCCACAAAAATGGATCAACTAAAATCTTAAAAATTGAAATATTAAGAGCTTGAGATTAATAAATATTGTTAAGGAAAATGATTAACTAAGTAATAATGTAAACTAGAACTACCAATATTCACAAACATTAAGAAATTATCAAACCTTTCCCTCTTCGCATGGTCGCAGTTTTGTAATTATTATCTTCTTCGTTGATGACATACGTTGTGGATTCTTCCTCCTTGCTCATAAGTACCTCTTCTAACCTTGGCTTGTGTCACATCGAGGATGATGCTTTTATAAGGGGAGGGAGATGTAATGCGCCTATACATACAGTATAGTAAAATAAAATAAATTAACATTTATAAAGGATTATCTACCTCACATTAGCTAAGATAAGTGAAATACATGTAAGAAATAAATAAAACAAAGTATCATAAATTTAGGAGTCATAAAATAAAATAAACAAAAAGGAGATTTTAATATAGCTAAAGGAACTCAATTTATTATTAAATAGTAAAATTCCACGCAGGTTTCACTTGGAAGATAGGTTTGTTGAATCCTTCAAGAAATATTGTTGGCTTGTATGGGAACCCGATCCATAAATTTTACCAGAGTTCTTGCTCCTCCTTTTAATACCAACTGAAGGAAATGTACTCAATGTAAATAATTTGGAAAAAAAATGAAAATTTAAACTCCATTATAGTTATGCACACGTTTGAATTTTGGGGCCTTTAAATAAGGATTTCCAAATCATGAATGCACCGGAAATATGTATCAATTATTGCGTTACACCTACAAACTGATCATTATGCGTGTAGATGAGTATGGCGTGTGGAAGAAGATGAGACAGGGAATTGTCACTGCTTACGTCGTTCAGACCTTTCATTTCCCTTGCATAATAATAATTTAACTTTATTTGAGATCTGGATGTATTAGCCAAGCTAAAACCCAAGGCAACATTGGGAATTTAGTACCAGATAATTGCAATGCGGAAGGTTCGTGGAGTAAAGGGGGAAAACTCTGCTGAAATAAAAATCCTACACCATGGGCACCATTCTTTATTTTGTGCATTGTTATTTTATCACTAGTTCAGATTTCATGCTCATATCTGTGTTTGTTTTGGGTTCCCCACCATGGATGCGATATGCTAGAGGAGAGGGTTCTTGGTTTTTTATTTTCCATCTTCACATGGAATATGACTCAATAGTGTAGAGAAGACATGGGTTTCCTCATGAGATAGTCACACTATTTCACCTATGCAACAAACAAATATCCAACATGATAATTTTATATTTTCCTACCTATTCCTGGCTTGTTCCAAAATATGAGCCCTGGGACAGGGTATGGACATCCATCAAAGTATAAAAGATAGAGGAACTTTGTTAGACATTGTAGTTGCAAATGCTCTGATAGATATGTATGAAAAATGTGGAACATTACACATGGCACGTGAACTACTTGACAGAGTGCCTCAAAGAGATGTGATTCATTGAATGCGTGGATTGTAGGGTATGCACAAAAGGGTTTATTTTAAATACCTTGTATCTAAGCATCAAAATGCAATATGTGAATGGATTTCACATTGTTTCCTTATATATTACAATTTTGTATACATTTAACTTCTAGAGTAGTTATTTTTGATGTTGGGAGGCTATAAAATTGTCATCATTCATTGTAAAGGAGTGGAGAGGATAGCTCTAAAAGTGACTTCTCCTATTTAATGTTCTATTATATTACTAATTTATGGAATACCTATAACATTTATGAACAGTGACGTGTCTATCATCTACATCATGACCTTAAATACCCTTATGAGTACGAAAATATCTATGAATAGAAATAATCGTGATGGATTTAATGAAGTATCGGGAAATGATTAGATGGTAGAAAAATATTTTTAATGCTAGAAAGTATAGAGGTATTATACTAGATTTGTCGAGAAATCAAGGAATATAAATTGGGTGACGTTTAGGGAGCTGGTGTGTATATGGTCAAAGGGTAATTTAGTATTTAATCGGCCGTGGTTTGTGTCTAATTTTGTGGGCATTGTTGGCTTAGCATATTATGAACTTGGGATTTTAGGTGTGGCATGTTTGTTGATGTGGAAAGTTGGGATAGAACATGTGGAATTATGGGTGAATGCACTTTGAAATAATGCTTGAGTTGGCATGTGGAATATTGAATTCTCCATAGAAATGATTCGATGATGTGGAAAGTTTGTAATATTGAGACTCACCAATTATATGAGCTTAAAGACTAGGAATTTTGGAATTCCTACCTGAGTGGTTGAGTGTCCCAGAGATGTCACTCTGCATATGGAAAGGTGCATGGAACATTATGGTTGGATGATTTGAGTTGACATTTGGTGAATGTTTTCTCATTTTATTTGTCAAACCTGCAACAAGTCGTGCTAAATTGCAATGTATCATTTAATACATACATGGTCTCCTAACTCCGCATCTTTTAAAACTTTTCGTATGATTGGTTCTTCATTCTCAATATAATAGAATTATTAAACTATTATATACTCAAAAAATTAATATTTTAAGCGGATGACCAAGATAATCAATATAAAAACATCTCGTGATTTATTCTAGTGACTTACAATTTGACCCTCAACCATGTCACAACCACAACCTTATTCATTGCTAAACCCAGGGTGTCAAAACTTGTTTCTTGTGTCCACTGTTATTGGCAAGTGCTAGATGAGTTAACTAAAATGACCATTTTTTTCTACCTTGCAAAGTTAGAAAAATACAATTTCGAGAGACTTGCAAAAACAACATAGTCTAGTCCATAAAAGAGATGTCAAAGGTCGCATGTGTTTCTTGTTATAAAGAGAGTCACATTAACTTGTAGATTTACCCCAATAAAAAATTTATACGCTCTTCATCCTTTCTCTAGGATCCTTGTTACTCTGTTTTGTACTTTTAGGAAGTTGTTAAAATTGAAAAGTTGGGTTTTGTTTTAACCCACCATTTGTACCTGAGAAAAAGAATTTTTTTGCCTTCGAAAAACTCTAATATTTATACTAAAAGAAAAATTCGTATAACATTTATTTTGGGTAAAAACACCTTTCAATATAGTTTGACAATGGGGTTTGTTTGGCCTCTCATCACAATTTGACTAGGTTAAACTAGATTAATTGTGACCAGTGGTTTCAAAAATCCATCACCATTTTTAACCCCTTCACTAATTCTTAGCTTAATCAACTTTGAAAAATTATCCATACATAAAGGGGCATGTACAAATATTCTGTGGGGAGTCAATTTTGGATGAGGTTTCTTATCCCTCAAGCTAAAATTGGTGGCTATGGCAACTAGCTCAATTATGACTCGATGCCCTCAAAAACTAGAACCAATCATAAACCATTTGGCGCTTTTGAATTTCATCAGTTCCTATGAATTCTTGGTATGTAGGAGGACATGTAGAAATTTACCCATTATGTATTTTCTCATCGGAAGATATTTTTTGAACGTGGTTTCTTAGCCTCCAAGCCAAAATGAGATGTTTTTGCAACTAGTAGAAAAATGTAAAATAAGGTCACAAGACCCTAGCCAAGACATTAAACCATCATGAAAACTTATTGAAACATATAAGTAACTATATGAAACTCTCCTATGTGGCTTGTGGTGTGAAATGCATCTTTTGGAAAAATAATGTTTCTCTGTCTTCCCTATCTCTTTCTCTCTCCTTAGCTAAGAGTTGAAGTGAAATGAAATGAAATGAATATATGTCAATAAACCTCTCTTTTCGAGTGCAAATTAATATTATTATGGAAATAGAAAACTATAAACATTAATTATGAATTATTTTCGTGGATTCCATGTCAACAAGTTATCACTGATTTCATGCTCACATGGTTTTGCAGGAGGCAAGTAAGATGGAAAAATGGCATGGTTGTAATTCATTGTGTATTATTATAATTTACGTATATATATATATATATTTTCTATGTTGTAGTAAAGACATATTATTGAAATTGGTTAATATGAATGAGATGTTAGTGTTAGGTGTGCTTTGGGAAATGTGCATTTAATTTTAGGTGTCTTTTTAATCAAATTTAGTTATGGTTTAAAAAAACGTGTTGGATATATATTTTAAATGAATTTGTAGAGGATAATTCAACAATTTGTGAAGTTTTGAAACTTTTATCAATGATGTTTTGTAATAGTTTTAGGATGCTAGTGTTTAAGGGAAATGTTTATCTAAACATGGGTGTTATTTAATCCAAAAAAATATTGTAAAATTTGAATAAATATGTTAAATGAAATTGAATTTTACATCTTATAGTGATTTTGATTGTGAAATTTATGATGAAATCCCTAGATTGTTATGTTATTTAACTAGCAAATATAGAGAAGAAACCTAAATATAATAATCAACCTTATTTTGAAAATTCTACATATCTACCCTTCACACAAAATCTTTCTTAGCATAAAAGAAACTAAAACCTTAGATTGAAGTTAAATATTTACACTCAATGACACCTTCTAGCTTAAGTAAATAAGATCCCAAGTTTGATTCTATCGTCATAGCTCATATGCGTAGCAAAATCATTGTGATTTCGAGGGTTAGGAACAACATAGTCAAACTTCTTCCTTAGTATGTGGTTACCTCCTATATTTGTTAATCATGTGTCTAGTAAGGATATGATGTTCTCTTAAGCTAATACTCCTTGGGAAACTGATATTAAACATAGTGTAAATCCCTCTGGGACCAACACACGTGTTGAGTGGTGAAGATCACCCACTAACATTGTAAGTCACCTTTAAGAGTTGGGATCATAAATGAACTCAATACCTAATCTCAATTGTTTTTGGGTTCTTTGGTGCAATACTAAGAATTAATTGTGAAACTTAGAAACATTTTAATCTATGATTAGTTTCGATAATGTAACCATAAGATGATGTTCTTGGAGAAAGGTGAAATTTAGACCATTCTTATATCCCGTTCAAACCATCTTGTGGTGAGAAAAGGGATCCACATTGTGTAAAATATAATGTGAACCTTAACCCTTTAAACAATGGAATACTCCATCTTCCTCTTCCATAGGTAAAGTGATACATGATCTTCCTTGAAATGTGATTAGACCTCTTGCTATGGATAAAGAATCTATATCCCGTAATAATTATTTTGTGCTAACTCAATCATCAATTTATAAATGAATGAAATAAACTATACCCTAAATCCTTAAAAAATAAGAAAGTGAACTTAACATCCTTTGGACATACACTTACTCAATTATGTAAGAGGTATAATATAAGATCAATATGCATGCCCTTACGAGTGAACTTTATGGATAATACCTAGTAGCCTTGTGTGTATGTAAATAGCCCTACGTATAAATAAAAATCCATAGATGAATGTATGAATTAAAAAATTAATTGAAAAAATGTAGATGATAGTTATTTAATGAGATACACGTTAAATATTAAATAGTATAAATGAAATCTAGCTAAAAGGAAAAGGAATTGTATGGTTCACAAATTATGAGCTTTTCCAGAACTTAAGGTAAAGATCAAACATCATTGTAATAAAATTGTAATTATAAAAATATATTGTTGTGGGAATACCCTATCTATAAGTTTATATTGTAGTCGAATCATTATGTCGTGCCTTGTCAATTGAAAAAAATTGGTATTGACGTGCAACATGTATATTCATGTCATTTATGTAGGTTAATGTATGTGCAAACATATAATATGTTATGCATGGTCCTCGTAGTCTTTAGTAGTGTCGTAAAACTATAATGTAAGTCCAAAAAAAATTATTCCGATAATTTAGTCTTGTTTTTGTGAGTGTAAAATTGTTGGCATTATACTCACTTTCTCTACACTTACGCATTGTTTAACACGATGGTCCCTAGAGCTTGATTTATCTGTTCGAAATGGTCTATCAAGCCAAAGTACTTATTATTTTACTCTTATGGTTGAGATAATTTTGTATATAATGTTTTACTTTCATTGAGGTGGAGAACTCTTGACTACTTTGGTCATTGTTGTTTTGAAATAATTTATCCTTTTCCTTAATATTGCATTACGAAAGAATGTTTACCTTCCTTACCACTTTTTTTCCATCAAATATATTTGAGGGCTCACCCACACTATTTTGGATGTAACATACATATTCAAAATCCATAGCTAGAGATATTCGGATGTGTGACAAAACTTGTTGTCGATAGTTAACCGAAAGCATATGGAGTGTTGACTTATGTATTTATAGGATGAAGGCTTGCTTCAAAATGATGCTCAGTTGGTAGATATCTTCCTAAGAAGGTATGACTACATACCCATGTTGAAGATTGGTGTTCTAAATGCTATTATATCTTGCTCCAATATCACAAGAAAAAACAACGTTAACGAAGTTAAATTCTACCATGTGAAATGTTACTTTATTAGTCAAGTAGGAGTTTTTCAACATTGATCTCACAATATATAATGTCTAGAACACTAGGTAACATACATGTCTTGTATCACTACATTAACAATATTAAAAAAATTACTTGACGTTTAGTGTAGTTCAATGAATATAAATGTGGGTTAAACATGAAGGTTTTCTACAATGTACAGTCCTTCAAACCCTAAATCGAAAGTCAAAAATGAAAAATAAAAATAATGGGAAAGGTGATATTAGCACAACAACCATCACACAAAAATCTTGACATGTAGTGGACGACCATGAAATTTAACCCCTACTTGGATGTTTAACTCATTTGGCACTAATTTAACTAGCAATATTATGTGAGGTGTCTAATGGAAATTCCGAAGGATATATGTCAAGGAAATTAAACTTGAGCGAGAGAAAAATGGAGGAAGAGTGTTGATGAAGAAGGGGCTTTAGGGAGGAAACAACCGAGCGTGCTGGAATTTTTGGGAGGAACTAATATGTAACTCTTATTTTTCATGACCAGAATAGCTTAACCACATGCAAAAAAAAATTAGTTGTATGAAGGATAAAGGGGTCTTTCATATAGGTCATTGAGGCTACGTACATTGGAGATAACACAAAAATTAAGGTTTGGTTCATGAATACTTTCAAGTGAAACTTGCATATCTCAAAATCCCAAACTATACCTAAGTTTTATATGAAACCTATGTGCTTAGGGATGTTTATATCATAGTTATCATGCACATTTGCAAATAATGTTTCTCTTTAATGATGAAGGTAGAAATTAGTGTTTCTCTAATCAAAATCCCTAATGTCATCTTCCTTCAATGACCACTAGTACAAAATTTTGACCTTCCATTTCCCGATGCGTGAAAAGAAAAATTACAAAGACTCCCTTTTGGAAATGCCTATGAATGTAATTAATGATCAAGGAATTGAGAAAAGATGAATATTTTTGCATGCATTCATGGGTACTTCCTAAATCCTCTAGCTCATCCATGGTTATAAATAGGAAAAATTTCCATTTGTACAGTATAATTTGGTTGAACAGTGTGAAGATTATATGTTAGGGAATATCTCAAACTAATTAAGTGTCTAAATTGATCCAAAATCTGAGCTCTCTAAAGGTTACCAAGGGACTACTAATGACTTGTACCTAAGGATCAAGCCTCAAACACTTGAATCCAACATCCAAGTTCTCCTCGGTATTGCAAGATTTGAAAATCTAACAAAAATTAGGGAATTTCAAGTTGGTGGCTATCAACATAGATTTTATTTTCAATAGACATTACATTAATAGGAAAAGTGGTAAAGGTAAGGAAAAGTGAAACCTAGTTAATTTGTGACATATCGGAAGGAAAGAGTGGTTTTCCTATATTCCCTCTAGTTGGTTCTACAACCCAAAGTATATGCTCACAATTACCTTCTTCATCATAACTATTAACTTTCTAATGTTTCACCTTCACTTCGCTTCTACTCTAACTTTTTGCACTTTTAGTACCTTCATCAAAATATGTCCGACAACTAAAACATAAACAAACACACATAAAACAACCAAACATGTATTTTTAATAGCTTAAATGTACCAATGATCCGTCAATCCATAATTCACTTCAAGTGTTTGAGTTTTAAAACTATTTTAGAATATTTATATACTAACCATATTTGAAAATATTTTTGGCTACAAAGTGGGACATACTATTAGTCTTTGCTTCAACTAAAAATTTCACTTCTTCAAGGCCTCCATATCAACACTTCTTGATGTGTAGTCCAACATCAACAATAATACTCTATAGTTGGTTGACCATTCATTACAATATGTTGGCATACGGGATTATGTTTGAGCATGCATAACGCGATAACAATGTTATTTCAAAGATTTAATAGTGAATTTGTTCATGAGATATCCAAATACTACAAACATGAAACAATTTCTAGACATTAGCAATACAAGATGAAAACCATAAAAAAGGTAAATGTGGGAAAAATATTAATGTTGATCATTTCCTTTTTCATGGTGGCCTCTGGAGTCATACTTCTAGTATCCAAAATAGAAAAGAAAAATCTGATGGTCTGTCCATGGTCTACGAGAGGGTTAGTTATTTAAAATATAAGAAGAACCATATCACTTTTTAATATACTAACCTTGATAAGTTTCTTTAGTGTTATTTGTTCTTATTTTTGAGAGGTACCAAATTTCAGACGATATTTTGATATATATTTAGAATGTCGAACTAAATTATTTTCCATATTGATGAAAAAATAAGGATGGAATTTTATGTTCCAGTTTATCATCTTGAACAAACCGAACCTAACAAGATCTACCCATTCTAGCTGTGAAAATATGCTTGAAAAATACGTGATAAAATTGTATTCTATGAGAAAAATATCCACGATCTACACACCGTAAAAGCTGGTAAATGCTCAAGGATATAAGACCCAACATCAATCTACAAAAAGAATCCATTTGAGATCTGGATCACTTTACATTTTACGGATTTAATTATTGACTAATTTATCTATTTTAGTTTTTCGTGATCGTGATGTTCATTGCTTTCTTATGATATTGTAACTGTTTTTATGCATTTAGTGTCACATGTATCGTACTTAGTGTGCATTAATTTGTTTCCCAAGAGTCACTTTCACGTGTGTGTAGAGAAACCTATAAATGGAAGGTAAGAAAAGCCTTCTTATGATTCATTATGAGAGGAATGGAGGTGATTTTTGTTAGGTTTGTGTTTGCATTATATGGGTTATGGGAATGTTTTGCTGGGATTTTGTCCTTGTTGAAGCTTTAGTGGAAATAGAAGTTGATAATTTTTATTAGAGATCAATCATTAACAAATGTCCATCATTAGGTCTAGGAAAACTCCATCTGTCCCCTTCCATACATCTCTAATGTGTATGCAAGTGCCTTCGGTCTAGTTAGGAATATCTTCAGTGTAATGAAATGAAAATTAGGGCGATATAGGAGGGAGTAACCACCTCCCTCAATCGAGTTAATAAAAAATATATTGTTTTAGTTAACTTTATGCACAGAAAAAATGATGATTTGGAAAATGATAACTGTTGGGTCATAATGTGCAAGTTTTTAATATTAGAATCCAAGTTGAAAGTTTGAGAGTAGTGTGTTGTGGAAACATATTTTTGTACAGTGTGTGACGGTTGACCCCTTCCATTATCGATCATGGGTTCCGCTTATTGGGCTAGTTGAGCGTGGCAACTTAAGTAAGTTGCCTTCAGGTGTGGGATAAGAAAAGAGGAAACACCAAAAGTTCCATACAATACTTCTAGATATTTGAAATACCCATCACTTGCAGCATGTAAGTTTTATATATGATTTTCATATTATTTTACATATTTATAAATAAACTATATTAATATACATGAATTTGTATTCAAAATAGTTAGATTAATATAAAATATATTTGTATATATTTTATTAAGTGTATAAAGGACACTATTTTGTATTTTTGAAGGGAAAATTTTTAAAATAACCTTGACCTAACAAATCTTTGACAAGCATAGGTAGATATCAAATTTAACCCTTGTCAAATAAACTGATGGAAATAAATTTAACCCTTATGGTCCCGGAATTGAAAAAGAAAAAGATTGGGTTTAGATGTTTCGACACACGTATGTAGAGAGTTCTACAACTAGAAGTATATCTTTATGAATTCAAGTTAGGGATTTGAATATTTTTAATGTTTATTTTGAGTTATGGCTAAGAAAAGCACTTTGGGGATAAAATCAAGGGTTCTTGCGATTTTGAGGGGGACATAATTTTAGAGAGGATGGTGCTTAAATTTGTGGCTATAAAATTGCAAAGGAAATAATGTATCTTTTGGTGGTGAAACTAGGTGGATCATAACCAATGTACTCCTAATAAAGATGTTTTCATTTTTCAATGTATGCGAGGAATCGAAATAACTAGGTGACAATGCACGCTATTTGACTAGCCCCAATATCATAACTATTAAGATCAAGTATATCTCGACTATACAATATATTTGACTAGCCTCACCTTCATAACTATTGTAGATCATGTCTTCCATTACTAATGATGTAAATTGTGGGATTTTTAATCACACCAACAATAAAAATGATGATTGAAGTAGTATGTTATAGGAGGAAAATTGAAGCCAAGATGTGGACTTAAAATAATGCAGATTTAGGGAACGAATAAATCCTAATAAAACATCAAAAGTTATAGAAACAAACATAAAATGAAAAACACTATGTCATTAATATGGATGTGAAGGGTTTTTCATAATTAGAAATCTTCACTCTACTATAACTTGTCAAATTCATCCAACATAACAATTATTTTAATATTTCTTTTTCCAAGATTGATTTCTTCATGAAATTCATTGTATCCCTACATAGAAATGAGGGATTTGAGTGAAACTTGTTAAGGAAATCTAAATAATTAATTTAATAAAAATTATGGCTAGTTATTATACTTGAGTGATGTAATGGAGATGCTAATATGGAGGTGTAGAAAGAGAAAAAGTTTAAAAAGTAGAGGTTAGGTATTATAGAAGGAAGACGAATGAAACACATGTATTAAAAAAATGCTATTTTTTTCTAATAAAAATAATAAGTTGTAAATGGAAAATAAACCAAGGGGAAGTAAAATAGAAGAAACAAAGTATCCACTCTTACATAAATAGGCTAATTTCAACAAATATACTAAAATTTGGTGATGGAGAGGATAAATGGAGTCCAATATAATATGAGTACTATGAATTTTGTGTATGGTTTTTGTGATTATATTGAATAAGACATCCTCCACATTCATTAACTTTGAAGGGGAAAATCACATTTAATTTTACACATATCTACACATGGTTCAGTGACCTAGTTTAATTAATTTAATTCATTTTACTTAAGTTCCTCACCTAAATCTTAACCAAATGTTAGATTATATCCCATCCCTTGAATTTATAAATCTGAGACTTATAATCTAGAGTAATTTTTCTGTGCCTTTATTTTTCATTAAGAAATTAGACTATATTTTTCTCCCGTCAGCCATTTGCGGGATTGAGATGGAGGAGTAAAATATCATGCATTTTTCTTCTTGTTTTGTAGTAAGATCATTGAGATCGATTCTTATATCTCACTCGAATGGGTTTGGGTTGTTAAATTTTCATTGTTTATCTTGCTTATAGTTTAGTTTTGTGAATATATCTTGCAAGGATTCTTCATTTGAATGGAACCGAAATGAGTGGAGGATATTCAATGAGTTCTCTCTTTTCCAATAGATTTTGTTTGCAGTTATAATTTTTTGGTCATGTTTTTATAGATTATATAAGTATAGTATACACATTCATGTATGTACATACATAGAAACTACATGCGTATATATATAGAAACACACACACACACACAACACTCAAACACAAGCACACACATGTACAGACACACACACATGTTGGTTTTAATGGTAGAGGTTGTTGATATTGAATTTAAAATTTCTATTTTGAAAGGGTTAGAAATGAATGTTTAAGGGTGGGCTCAAACCCTATTCTCTATTTTTATTTGAAAATAAAAATGGAGGGAGTGATATGGCCATACAAAAGGTGGGGAAAAGAAGCTATGTCATCCCCTTCTCGAAACCCATATCTCACTTTCAATTCAGGTGGGGGTAAAACAATAACATAACAGCTATGTCATCCCCTTCTAAGTTGTAAACATTAGTAAATGGGGATGCAAAGATGTAACATCTATTTAGACATGACAACATAGAAGTCCAACCACAAAACACACTTACAGTTAGGGCCAACCACAATGAGATATTCTTGAGGGTTATTTATTTTAATAAGACATCTTGCAATTCTTAGCTTACGTTTTCAAGGAGACTCAAGATATGATTCATACAATTCATCTTACCAAGCTAAGTTTATTCCTTTTTCACTGAGTAATTAACTTTAAATCTTCTCTATTATGACATTTATTTGTTTAATTCAATTATTTAATAAAGGAGGTAATTTAATTCCACAAGGCCATCTATCCTCACTTATGCTACTAAAACTCGCTCATAACCTTATTACAATATGGATTCGCTTTCAACATACTCAAGAGAAAGATTACCAAGCACCTAAAAAAAAAATGAGGAAGAAGGTTGAGTTGAATTCATCTTTATGACCTCATTAGTTATTAACCCGGTTTTTATTGAAGCTTGAGGATTTATCGAAAATTATTAAATATTTTACTTAGGCTTCACTGGATGATTTTTACAAAAGAAAACAATTTACCTTTCAAATGGTTGAGAGACAGATTGCGTGGTTTCGAAACCGATTCCTCCTACTTATTAAATCTTATTATCTTATATCAACTAACAATTTGTTTCACCTTAGGATCATTCTAAGAATTCACCATAAAAAGGATAATGTTCACTAGTGTAGCTAGGGATATCAAGTTATAAAATTTTTACTTCACAAAGGATGGTTTCATTTTGATCACTCATGGAATTATTTGATTTCAAATAGATCACCTCTACATTTATTTGTTGAATATAAAATTATTATTTTTGTTTAGCTTCTTTAAGGGTTAACCGACCCATTTTACTTTACTTATAATATATTGTCACTCAGTCTTAGAAAGATTTAACTTGACAATTTATTCTCAAGATCAAAGTTTTACAATACTCATATCAATGTAAAGATTGAATACCATTTCTCACAAAGGTAAGTTACCAGTTTACCTACAGAAGGACAAGACAACATCATCACGAAATTTCAGAACAACCCAAGGCAAGAGGTCTTCTAAACTCCTTTGCAAGCACTATTACAAAATTTACCTCACATTGGACATTTTTACAAGGAACTTCATAAATTGCACTGATGAAACCTTTACAACTCTTTCCTTTAATCTACTCGCATAATCCATCTGCACAAATACTAGCTAGAATCAGTTCGCGAGAACTGAGCATGTTAAGGCTACACATTACAACAGAAGCTAACATTTAACAATATCAAGAAAGGAATGTTCTAATTCAAAAATGGATTAAAACACAACCCACAACTCCAAAATTATTCGCATGAGAAAGAAATCTAAACCATCCAACAAGGAGAAAGTCAAAATACCAGTAAGAACAAAATCACATAAATCAAGGCAAGACCTTATGGGTTAGGAACAAGAAAGTCAAGAGTGTTGATATTTCCTTCATGTAATCCTATGGATTACGTGATTGGAATCCAATACTCAATCCATCCATCTAAAGAGGTCCAAGAGAAGACAAAACATACTAATTATGATCGTAGGCGCGAAACAAAACGACGTTATCCAAATCTCCTAGGGGGAGGCTTCATAGTAATAAGGGTTCGACGCCCTTAAAAGAAAAACAACTATAGTTTCAGTTTTAACCAAGGAGTTTTACCACTACCTTCTTATAGGATTTCTTAAACGTAGGACTAGTTAACAAAACAAATCCACTCTTCCAAAAGCGTACAAAAGAGACACAAAAAGGGCCATTATTCTACCAACAAACCTTATCCTAATCGTCAACTTCTACATAATAATATAAGGGAAGGCTAAACCCAAAAGTCGTTAATAATTTTTATATATTTCCGACAATGTCAATAAGTATTTTAAAATAAAAATAAAAATTGATTTCCTTAACAAAGCCACAAAATGGGACTTTTAGTAACCAAGTTCAAGAATAAGATATTCGAGTTCGAAAACAAAGGGATTCGATACACGGTGGGTAATACACCAGCGATGCCCCAGACTCAAAAGACCTTACCACGAGTGCAAGCACAAAAAAAGAACCAACACACATATCCATCGGAAGGTTACGCAGGTGCGGTCAAAGCCTAGAAGTTCTATGAGCTCCTTGCCAATGGTATAGAAGATGGAAATTTTACCCGATCCATGTGGGCTTATCAAGGAAATGTCTAGCAAATATCAAATAGATGAATATAATAGCCACCTATTATATTATCACTGTAATCAGCTGTCATCTAACAGGAAACGAGTTCACGAGTCCAATACCATGGATTCACCTACAACTTTTGTTTCAGTCCAACTATTAATAGCTTGCTCACGACCCTTAATAAAAATTGTAGAGATTTCATTCAATTAAACTTACAATGTTTCCCCCTTACTTTAATCAAACAAGAGTTTGAACCAGGAAGTAGGTATAGTAATTCTCTCAACACGTAGAGGCCAAAATAGATGTCAAAGTTATTCATCCTCTAGAACTCGGGTACAAAAGTCAACCATGTACGCTTCTAAAGCAAAACCCTAATGCCATTTTCTAATTAAACAAAAAGTAAGGAATGCCCACAAGCTTAAACAAGTTTTAGAACACAATGTCACTATTAATGTACCTTTTAGCAAAACAGGAGAGCCCTAAACAGGAAATACGTATTTATTCAACCAAATAGAGATATGAAGGCTTAACCTTCCATATAGTAAGCCTTCAATTATAAATACCATCACAGAATTCTTTTAAAAGAGAGTCATATAAGCAAACGAAACTCTATAATGTTTCCTTCCCTACGAACTAGACTGCATCACTCAATATTGCAGTAGCCCATTTAGACAAATATGAAATAGAGTAAGCTATAAGAGAGGAAAAGAACATTCCAAGCAAAACCAACGAAATTGGAACGAGATTTAAAGGAACAACCAACACAATCAGGCAACGATATAAACAACCACGAAAACATTTTGTCTAGGCGCCATTCAAGAGGAAAGAATATTCATTTCAAGATACTGAAAGAAGGTAGAAAACTATTACAAGGAGTAGATTTAACATGCCTGATTAGAATTCTTCCAATCCAACAAGCACGTCGACCAGGGCTCGGGCAACAGCAACACAACCTACGCAACTTCTCTTCCTCAGCCTACTGAAGGTCCAAACTCTGTTAACGGCCATGCTCTTGACTTCATAAAATCAATTGTATAGTCCGAAATGTGCATCTCTGCCCATAGTTCGGTCGGGTCACATTGACACCCGATTATCATTCCCTCGCTGATCTTCTGCGACACCCTATCTCCTCTTCCCAAAGATTGTTGCCATGCATCCCTGGTTTCTCAGAAGTAGATCCAAAATCCTCCGAACACCGCTCCAAATTAGCCCTAGAACTTCTGTAGGCCCCATTTTTTGCAATTGAACTTGATCCTTCGTCATTCATCCAAACACCTCCACCATCTCCATATGCATCTGATTGTTTCTGATTTGGACCTCCTAACCTTGGTGCTCTCATATTAGGAGCAGCCCTAGTCTGAGACGAAGCAAAAGAAGATGGCTTTATAACCAAAAAAATCTCTTGGTACAGACTCCATATCCATAAAATAGTCCCTAGACTTAGCATCCTCAATTAAGGCTGACCAGTCACTAGATTGCTTCAATGCAGCTGCTTTTTTCCCTTAACCCAAAGTGCTCTGCGAGCTCGTGCTAGTGCCACATTCATGCGGCGAATATCAGCTACAAAGCCAACCCCATGATTTGAAGCTCGGACACAAGACATAATGATTACATCACGCTCCTGGCTCTGAAAGGCATCTACCGTAATGATATAAACCTTTTCCTTCATCAGATTTGAGGACAACATCAAACTCTCGGTGCAAACATTTCAGTTGTAGCTTGTAAGGTGTGATAATTCCAATAGAAACCTTTATGCCTGCCAACTTAGTGACTCGTTGAAGAAGCTCATATAATTGCAAAGCAAATTGTGCTTCATGAATATTCTGATATGAAACAGATCCACGCCTATGAGATTCTCTTCCATGAGTTACATCGTAAAACAAGTAAGGTCTCAATAGAGAATCTTTGCAATAATTTTCATCAGGTCTCCTGGTAACACTCTCACTGTCACATAGTCGATTTTGATAAAAATATTTTGAAGGAGAATCCCGAATTTGAGGATGCATTCTATACTGAATAGATAACAACATAGTTGGACATTCTACTTGTTGGAAGCGCTCAAAAGGCTTCAACCATACTGCAACATGCCTGCTGCCTAGCTAATTCTGCTATTGCAGTTGTGCATTGTGGATCCCACAAGAACACACCCTCGCAGCACCCAATGAAAGTGGAGGTAACACACCTACTTCACTAGCTGGTAGCTATGCGCTGCCATCTAAAAAAACAACGCTCCATCTTCCCCAAAACCATCAGAACAAAACCATGTCCATGCATTGACTAACCAAACAATTATTCCTTCACCCACAAATCCAATCGCGGGCAAAGGGGGAAAAAGGAAAAGTCCAGAGAAAACCATGAGAAAACACCTTGACAGACAAGAAGATTTTTTTTCATGGCTTCTCAACCACTCCACACAACAAAGCTCAACAAAAATGAAGTCTCACACGATCATTTGAGAGGAGGATAATGCAGCAATCAACAAGAAGAAGGAAGATTTGCAAATCAAAAATAATAAATGAAGTGCAAAAAAGATTTGATGCCCAAGGAGATCCAAATGTCTAGATTTTAATAACTCCACCCTCCAAATGAGGCCAAAAGGATTTTAATTCACCTGACCTATGACATCGAGATAAAGTCTATGGATGAGAAAATTACAAGTCTGAGTAAAAAGGCTTTAATAATGAACACAAAATTTTATAATTTATTTACACAAATAAAAAAATATAATCGACATGAATTCATTTATTATTACAATAACTTACTCCATCCAATTCACATATGCTAAAAGGGTATAAGAAATTTTGTATGATTACTATTCAACCCGAGAAGATTAAATCACATACAAATGAGAAAAGCAAGAGAGAAGTAAGAGTCAATTATCCATTACTCCATGCCAATGATTAAAACAACATGCGAAAAGGCTTTAAAGCAACTGGAGAAAAAAAACTAGAGGTTGACATTCAAAAGAAAATACGAAGCAAGGAACGACCATGGCACCAAAAGTAATCCCTTCCTCGCTAAGAATTCATTTATTCATTCTACAAAGCGACCAACCAAACAAATAAAATAACTAACGATAATTAAATTAAATTTTGTTATCATTATATATATAAATATAAATAATTTCTACTCACACCAATAATGACCAATGATCAAACTATCCAAACCATGCAAGCAACAAGAACAAGAAGATCCTTTAATTAGGTTAACGCAAGACATTACATTACACACACACACACCAGGTGTCACATGACGACTTGAGAATGCAAGAAGGAGAGAGGAAGGTTCTTCTTCAAAACATCACCGAGACAAGATCTAAGTCAACGATAATTCACACAGTTCATTCACACTCAACAAAAAAGGGTCATTGCACAAGAACTAGGGTACACGATGCCAAACGGGGCATTACATTCTCCTCCCCTTAAGAAAAGCATCGTCCTCGATGCGACATTACACAGAGAAAAGGAAATGGTACACAACAAGGAAAAAGATAAAGAAGAAAACACACCCTATGGTTTAAAATTTTAGTTGATTAAAGCACGGCCACAAGGTAGCCTTAGGAACATTTGGTAGAAATTTTAACTTTCAAGGTTCTGTGAAGATTGGCAGTTCCTCTTATTTATTATTTCATTAGTTCCTTTCCATTAGCATTATTCTTAGTTTAATTTCTTTTAAAATTTCATCATTGAAGAGTTTTGGTTTATTCCTTATTGTGGGTGCCCAACATGAACTGCTAACACAACACCCTATCAGGTTCAAAAAGACACTACAGATTCACAAGCACACAAGTATATACTTCATGATTGTATTACACCACAAAAGGTTACTCAAATACGGAATGGAATAGGCACAGTCCACATAACATAGTACTCGTCACACATCAATGACTGACATACAAAATACTCAAACAAAAGAGTACTACAATCCACCAGACATTTCCTCAATTTGCATCGATGAAAAAAATTCACATAACACCAAACAAATGCTACAGGTACATAGTGTCCACAAGGGAATCAATGACATATCCACAACATCACAACACATATCCATCTGACATGAGTAACACATACATCAAAAGACCACTACCAAAACATCACAATAACTCAACATATATCCCAAACATCAACCATACACACAAATATCATAAGCCTCCCTCAAACTCTTATGCCTCCCTCAAGTCTCTTATGCCTCCCTCAAACTCTTATGCCTCCCTCAAGTCTCTTATGCCTCCCTCAAACTCTTATGCCTCCCTCAAGTCTCTTATGCCTCCTCAAACTCCCTCAAGTATGCCTCCCTCAAGGAGGCCGGTTGACCCTATGGCCCAAGACACATAGAGTTCGAACACTCCTAACCCAAGTGACATAATAACGCGTGGTTCAACAACCCGCTAGTTATCTGTAACTCCTTGGGCGTACCCCCATACAACAAAGCGGGTCCATAGGTCCAACCATTCCATGGTGCATCCCATGACCCTATTCCACACATCACGACAATAGAACCAGCACAACAATCCAATCTAAGTGCCAAGTGGCAAAGTACAAGCCTTGGGCAAGGCGGTAAAAATTCCAAATTTAAAAGAAGACCCAAAATCAAGCAAAATAAATGGCCAAATAGCCATAGTTAGTATCAAAATCCACATGTTAGTGCCACAAACCAAGGAAATGCCCAAAATTGTAAAGCATGGCAATCAAGAAAAGTTGCTGGTCCTTACAAAATAAAGTAAAAAGCTCAATTTACGAATAAAATCAACTTATAATAATGTCACATTACGATAACTGTGTGGCCTTATCTAGCCACCAAAGGGGTACTCAACGAGTTGCTAGCTTTTCTCGAACATCGAGCCTCAGCTCATAAAAATACATATCAATAATACAACTATCATCACCTCTATCTGAATCATCCCGCCACCACTTCGACAAGGCTAAACATAGTCATAGTTGCACTTAGGTTGCATACATACAACCACATAGGGAGAGAGGAAAGAATCACAGGTTGTTATCTACTAAACCAAATTTTGGCTCGAGTTATTGACCCATGGTACACCATTCCTCACTCTCAACATACACTTCTACCGATTTCCCTCAGGGTCGGTTAGCGTAAGGTTCACAACATAACATGTAACTACATCACTAACACAATGGTGGTACATATACAAGGTAGATCACAATCATACATTCACTGAGTGTAACACATCACTTTACCACATTCTGCACCCAAAGTGCAATCACCATACGATAGGGTTCATACACTCACCGTATGACCCCAAATCACAACATGAAGCATTACATATTTGCACAAATCATACATACGATGAACATAGTACATCACAACATAACATCCATTGCTACATAACAAGGTGGTACACACATTTCTTCAAAACATGGTAAAAACATCATGATACAACTCATTTCTTTTAACATCAATCTAGTCATACAACACATTGATACACTTACATATCACAATATGTCACAATGTTCCAACACTCCGTCATCCACATTAGAATTCTTTTCACACATCACAAACAACAATTCACACGTGAACTCTTCATAGAATCCACAAGAAGGAGAGAGAATACTCCCATCCCCAACACATCAATATGATAACAAATACGCACTAAGTGACATACACATCATGTGCGTTCACAATATCACAATTACGACAATAATCACATCACACTTATACCACATTACTCTTCTTCCAATATAAAAATCATCATGCAATACCATCATCTCCATGAAACAATATCATGTAACACCATCACCATCATGTAACATCACCATACAACACCAATCCGGCCCATAGGTTCGAGAGCATGAACCTACGCTCTGATACCAAGTGTAACGACCCAAAAATTCACACACGAACAACACAGGATAATAATTTTTTTTTTTGACTTGCTTGACACATAACATGACGCAACATGTCGTCACCAAGGATACAACTAACACTGTGAACAACTTGATACAAGGATGGCCATAAAGGCAGCACGGAAACGTTCACACCTTTCAAGGACAATTTACTTTTCTTTTAGACATGACAACATAGAAGTCCAACCACAAAACACACTTACAGTTAGGGCCAACCACAATGAGATATTCTTGAGGGTTATTTATTTTAATAAGACATCTTGCAATTCTTAGCTTACGTTTTCAAGGAGACTCAAGATATGATTCATACAATTCATCTTACCAAGCTAAGTTTATTCCTTTTTCACTGAGTAATTAACTTTAAATCTTCTCTATTATGACATTTATTTGTTTAATTCAATTATTTAATAAAGGAGGTAATTTAATTCCACAAGGCCATCTATCCTCACTTATGCTACTAAAACTCGCTCATAACCTTATTACAATATGGATTCACTTTCAACATACTCAAGAGAAAGATTACCAAGCACCTAAAAAAAAAAAAAAGGTTAGAGGAAGAAGGTCGAGTTGAATTCATCTTTATGACCTCATTAGTTATTAACCCGGTTTTTATTGAAGCTTGAGGATTTATCGAAAATTATTAAATATTTTACTTAGGCTTCACTGGATGATTTTTACAAAAGAAAACAATTTACCTTTCAAATGGTTGAGAGACAGATTGCGTGGTTTCGAAACCGATTCCTCCTACTTATTAAATCTTATTATCTTATATCAACTAACAATTTGTTTCACCTTAGGATCATTCTAAGAATTCACCATAAAAAGGATAATGTTTGCTAGTGTAGCTAGGGATATCAAGTTATAAAATTTTTACTTCACAAAGGATGGTTTCATTTTGATCACTCATGGAATTATTTGATTTCAAATAGATCACCTCTACATTTATTTGTTGAATATAAAATTATTATTTTTGTTTAGCTTCTTTAAGGGTTAACCGACCCATTTTACTTTACTTATAATATATTGTCACTCAGTCTTAGAAAGATTTAACTTGACAATTTATTCTCAAGATCAAAGTTTTACAATACTCATATCAATGTAAAGATTGAATACCATTTCTCACAAAGGTAAGTTACCAGTTTACCTACAGAAGGACAAGACAACATCATCACGAAATTTCAGAACAACCCAAGGCAAGAGGTCTTCTAAACTCCTTTGCAAGCACTATTACAAAATTTACCTCACATTGGACATTTTTACAAGGAACTTCATAAATTGCACTGATGAAACCTTTACAACTCTTTCCTTTAATCTACTCGCATAATCCATCTGCACAAATACTAGCTAGAATCAGTTCGCGAGAACTGAGCATGTTAAGGCTACACATTGCAACAGTAAGCTAACATTTAACAATATCAAGAAAGGAATGTTCTAATTCAAAAATGGATTAAAACACAACCCACAACTCCAAAATTATTCGCATGAGAAAGAAATCTAAACCATCCAACAAGGAGAAAGTCAAAATACCAGTAAGAACAAAATCACATAAATCAAGGCAAGACCTTATGGGTTAGGAACAAGAAAGTCAAGAGTGTTGATATTTCCTTCATGTAATCCTATGGATTACGTGATTGGAATCCAATACTCAATCCATCCATCTAAAGAGGTCCAAGAGAAGACAAAACATACTAATTATGATCGTAGGCGCGAAACAAAACGACGTTATCCAAATCTCCCAGGGGGAGGCTTCATAGTAATAAGGGTTCGACGCCCTTAAAAGAAAAACAACTATAGTTTCAGTTTTAACCAAGGAGTTTTACCACTACCTTCTTATAGGATTTCTTAAACGTAGGACTAGTTAACAAAACAAATCCACTCTTCCAAAAGCATACAAATGAGACACAAAAAGGGCCATTATTCTACCAACAAACCTTATCCTAATCGTCAACTTCTCTACATAATATAAGGGAAGGCTAAACCCAAAAGTCGTTAATAATTTTTATATATTTCCGACAATGTCAATAAGTATTTTAAAATAAAAATAAAAATTGATTTCCTTAACAAAGCCACAAAATGGGACTTTTAGTAACCAAGTTCGAAGAATAAGATATTCGAGTTCAAAAACAAAGGGATTCGATACACGGTGGGTAATACACCAGCGATGCCCCAGACTCAAAAGACCTTACCACGAGTGCAAGCACAAAAATAAGAACCAACACACATATCCATCAGGAAGGTTACGCAGTGCAGTCAGGCCTAGAAGTTCTATGAGCTCCTTGCCAATGGTATAGAAGATGGAAATTTTACCCGATCCATGTGGGCTTATCAAGGAAATGTCTAGCAAATATCAAACAGATGAATATAATAGCCACCTATTATATTATCACTGTAATCAGCTGTCATCTAACAGGAAACGAGTTCACGAGTCCAATACCATGGATTCACCTACAACTTTTGTTTCAGTCCAGCTATTAATAGCTTGCTCATGACCCTTAATAAAAATTGTAGAGATTTCATTCAATTAAACTTACAATGTTTCCCCCTTACTTTAATCAAACAAGAGTTTGAACCAGAAGTAGGTATAGTAATTCTCTCAACACGTAGAGGCCAAAATAGATGTCAGGTTATTCATCCTCTAGAACTGGGTACAAAAGTCAACCATGTACAGTTCTAAAGCAAAACCCTAATGCCATTTTCTAATTAAACAAAAAGTAAGGAATGCCCACAGGCTTAAACAAGTTTTAGAACACAATGTCACTATTAATGTACCTTTTAGCAAAACAGGAGAGCCCTAAACAGGAAATACGTATTTATTCAACCAAATAGAGATATGAAGGCTTAACCTTCCATATAGTAAGCCTTCAATTATAAATACCATCACAAAATTCTTTTAAAAGAGAGTCATATAAGCAAACGAAACTCTATAATGTTTCCTTCCCTACGAACTAGACTGCATCACTCAATATTGCAGTAGCCCATTTAGACAAATATGAAATAGAGTAAGCTATAAGAGAGGAAAAGAACATTCCAAGCAAAACCAGTGAAATTGGAACGAGATTTAAAGGAACAACCAACACAATCAGGCAGCGATATAAACAACCACGAAAACATTTTGTCTAGGCGCCATTCAAGAGGAAAGAATATTCATTTCAAGATACTGAAAGAAGGTAGAAAACTATTACAAGGAGTAGATTTAACATGCCTGATTAGAATTCTTCCAATCCAACAAGCACGCCGACTGTGGCTCTCGCAACAAAACAACACAACCTCGCGTAAACTCTCTTCCTCACCTCGCTGAAGGTCCAAACTCTATTAACGGCCATGCTCTTGACTTCATAAAATCAATTGTATAGTCCGAAATGTGCATCTCTGCCCATAGTTCGGTCGGGTCGCATTGACACCCGATTATCATTCCCTCGCTGATCTTCTGGCGACACCCTATCTCCTCTTCCCAAAGATTGTTGCCATGCATCCCTGGGTTTCTCAGAAGTAGATCCAAAATCCTCCGAACACCGCTCCAAATTAGCCCTAGAACTTCTGTAGGCCCCATTTTTGGCAAT
Organism: Taxus wallichiana var. yunnanensis; assembly: GCA_018340775.1. NCBI lineage: Eukaryota > Viridiplantae > Streptophyta > Pinopsida > Cupressales > Taxaceae > Taxus > Taxus wallichiana. The sequence continues at coordinate 775,569,190 of CM031243.1, read as the reverse complement.
TGAACTTGATCCTTCATTCATCCAAACACCTCCACCATCTCCATATGCATCTGATTGTTTCTGATTTGGACCTCCTAACCTTGGTGCTCTCATATTAGGAGCAGCCCTAGTCTGAGATGAAGCAAAAGAAGATGGCTTTATAACCAAAAAAAATCTCTTGGTACAGACTCCATATCCATAAAACAGTCCCTAGACTTAGCATCCTCAATTAAGGCTGACCAGTCACTAGATTGCTTCAATGCAGCTGCTTTTCCCTTAACCCAAAGTGCTCTGCGAGCTCGTGCTAGTGCCACATTCATGCGGCGAATATCAGCTACAAAGCCAACCCCATGATTTGAAGCTCGGACACAAGACATAATGATTACATCACGCTCCTGGCTCTGAAAGGCATCTACCGTAATGATATATAAACCTTTTCCTTCATCAGATTTGAGGACAACATCAAACTCTCGGTGCAAACATTTCAGCTGTAGCTTGTAAGGTGTGATAATTCCAACAGAAACCTTTATGCCTGCCAACTTAGTGACTCGTTGAAGAAGCTCATATAATTGCAAAGCAAATTGTGCTTCATGAATATTCTGATATGAAACAGATCCACGCCTATGAGATTCTCTTCCATGAGTTACATCGTAAAACAAGTAAGGTCTCAATAGAGAATCTTTGCAATAATTTTCATCAGGTCTCCTGGTAACACTCTCACTGTCACATAGTCGATTTTGATAAAAATATTTTGAAGGAGAGTCCCGAATTTGAGGATGCATTCTATACTGAACAGATAACAACATAGCTGGACATTCTGCTTGTTGGAAGCGCTCAAAAGGCTTCAACCATACTGCAACATGCCTGCCGCCTAGCTAATTACTATTGCAGGTTGTTGCTGTGGATTCCCGACCAGAACACACCTCGCAACACCCAATGAAAGTGGAGGTAACACGCCTACTTCACTAGCTGGTAGTTGTGCGCGGCCAACAAAGAAAAAAACAATGCTCCTTCTTCCCCCAAAACGCATCAGGAACAACATAAACCATGTCCATGCGACTACACCAAACAATTATTCCTTCACCCACAAATCCACGCGGCCAGGGTAGGAAAAAGGAAGGCGTCCAGGAGAAACCATGAGAAAACACCTTGACAGACAAGATTTCGATGGCTTCTCAACCACTCCACACGCAGTCCAACAAAAAGGAGATCTCACGCGGTCAGAGGAGGATAATGCAGGCAGTCAACAAGAAGCAAGGAAGATTTGCAAATCAGAAATAATAAATGAAGTGCGGCCACCAGCAAGGAGTCCAACACGTCTAGATTTTAATAACTCCACCCTCCACGCCAAGAAGGAGATAAAGCTGACCGTGACAAATTTACAAGTCTATGGATGAGTAACGTGGCCTAAAAGGCTTTAATAATTGAACACAAAATTTTATAATTTATTTACACAAATAAAAAATATATAACTGACACGAATTCATTTATTATTACAATAGTTTTCTCCATATAATTCACATAAGCTAAAAGGTATAAGAAATTTTGTATGATTTACTATTCAACCCGAGAAGATTAAATCGCATACAGATGAGCAAGCAAGAGGAAGTAAGAGTCGAATTATCCATTACTCCCAATGATTAAAACAACATGCGAATAGGCTTAAGCAACCAAGCGAAGAAAACTAGAGGTTGACATTCAAAAGCAAATACGAAGCAAGGAACGACCATGGCACCAAGGCGAGTAATCCCTTCCTCAGGAACGGGGTTCATTCTACAAAGCGACCAACCAAACAATAAAATCGCTTAACGATAATTAAATTAAACAACATTGTTATCATTATATACTATAAATATAAATAATTTCTACTCACACCAATAATGACCAATGATCCACACAGGAGGTGTCAATGACGACTTGAGAACCATTCTAAAACATCACCGAGACAAGATCTAAGTCAACAGAAATTCCTTCTTAGATACAAAAACATTCACCTCCCATCATCTTAGGACGGGATGATCTCTTCCATACCGATACACATAAACACACCAGTACAATACGAAGATAACTCAACTTAAGAATAGACTCAACAATAGTTATAATTATTGTCCGCGAAGCCAAGTAGTCAATACTTTACTATTTTGGAATTTTGTCTATGGTGGAGAGCGTTTTCTATATAATGTTATATTTTCATCGAGGTGGAAAGTGATTGACTTATTTTGTCTCATTTGTATCGAAAACTTTTATCCTTCTATTGCATTTTGTATTATGAAGAATTTTTACCTTCCTCGACACCTTTTACCATCAGGTATCATCGACGGCCTACCCACACTATTTTAGATAAAACACGCAGATTTAAACTCTGATACAATGGTTTTATATTATTTTTTCTATTTATTATTCTAACATAATACTCCACAATGTAAAATAATGCTGATAAATTTGTGAAAATTTAGTGTTTTGTGTGTTTATGTATGTCATCGAAATTTTTGTTTTGCTATTAACATGTTTCACTCTAGATAAATTTTATATTCGTCTCTAGTTATAAAATAAAACAAGGGCTGCGGTGCAGCTAGAGTACCTGCCATGAGATGTGGCATACAGCCACTGAAGGGGGGAGGAACGACAATAACATTAGAAATAAATACGGAAAATTGCATAAGCAGTGCTGAAAGTTAATTTTTTTATGATTTGTAACCATTGAACATTAGTCTGAATAATTACCGTTTCATAATTGCATCAGTAGTTTTAACCAAGCAATTGAATTTGTAAAGGGCATTTCAAAGTAACTCGCTGAAGTCAAAAAAATAGTATTCCTATCTAGGATGCAATGTAAAAGTCTGTCAATCCATCCATATTAAGCGAATGCCTTTGAAAAGTATAAATATAAGCGTATAGCTTATTGTTGTTTCAAATGAAAAATTAGAAATAATTGCTGAAATTTTTTAATCTTCTGGTAAACAAAACTGGAAAACTTTTAAAAATCATTGGAAATATCTTTTTACAATGAATAAGGTAATTGTACAAACAATCCTTTGTGTGCTTGTATAGGGCTGTCTCATACACCAAATTAATGTTTTGCTTGGCAGTGTGCTTGTATAGTGCTATTGTTCAGAGATGGCATTCGTTAAATGATTAATCTTATTGGTGTTAGTGTTCACCATTAAACTTATTTCCACAAGTTTTGAATCATTGTTTTCGCACAGGGTTCTCTTTTTTAAAATGTGTAAATGTGGTAATTTGCATTGACCAACTGGATCCCGAACCTAGAATCTCGATTTTCCATCTGTGCTCAACAATTTAGCTATTTGTCATCTGTGTTGTCAGGAGTGTAAATTTTTTTCAACACACTCCTCAAGCCACACTTCCGAGTTTGGGCCTGGAGTTCTTAGTCTGGCTCCAATACCATGATTTACTCCTTTTTGTGGCTCAAGTGTGGATTGTTTCCAACTAAATCATTATTCTTTGTACTGTAAATTGTTTGAACCTTGATTCATTATCTTGAATTGAAGATTTTATGTACCCCAAATAAGTCCTCATTGATCCTCGTTAGGTTGTTTTTTAATTTTCTTAAAGTAGAAATTAGTTTTTATTTGGTTGTTGAGGTTCGAAAATAAAATTTCTTAACTTTGTTTTATTGACTTAATCTCGATTTAAAGAACAAGGCATTTTATCCACTTGAATTAAGATTTCATGTACCAGGTCATCACAGCTACCATATTAGGCAACTAAATCTTTAGCAATAGCTAGGTTTTCATCTCTATTTTTGGGAGAGGAAGGTGGGTTTTATTTTTAATATGAAGCCATATTAGATGATTCTTGGCATGAGTATCATGTTCTAACATAAATCCTTGTAGTTTTGGTTAATTTTCTTGAGTTAAGATTTCATGTGCTAGGATGTCACTGCGTTTATTTAAGGTTACACAACCGACTTTATATGGGTTCTTTATTTTATTTGTAGTAGAAGCTATGAAGAAGTAGGAGGATGTTTTGAACCTCCTAAGAGATGTCATTCTCCTCAAGATTCTGGGGAATCTGAGGAGCTCAACAGACAGGAAGTCATGGTCAATGGTTTGCAAGTAGTTTTATTGTCTGGAGGCCCTTTGCAAGGAGAGATTACAGCTCTTGAGAGGGAAATGGTTAGCTAGGATTCTGCAGAGATATGGGAACCTCCAGCACTTGGATTTTTCTTTGTACTCTCGATCACCGACCAATGCCTGGAAAAGGTGGCCAGGTTAATAGGGCAACATTTACGTTCTAAAGATCTTTCCAAACAGGTTGTTTTAGTCACATTGGCTTGTCTATACTGGCAAAAACAAATTGTGAGAACTTAGTGGAAGTTGATCTTTCTAATTGTAGCAGAATTGGGGATAAAGAGGCTGATGCTATTTCTCAAGCCAAGAATCTGCAGTCACTAAAAATGATGAAGTGCCAGCTAATTTCTGACTTGGGTTTGGTTTGCATTGCGGCGAGGTGCAGTAAAATCCATCACTTGAATGATTGAATCTCAAATGGTGTGTTGAGATTTCTGATTTGGGCATTGAGCTCGTTGCTGTCAAGTGCAGAGACCTTCAGTTTCTCGATATTTCTTAGTTAAAGGTATTTGTATTTCTTTGCAGTCTTTATATTTCTTCATGGAGGCTAGTTAAATAACAACCTTTTATTTTTCAAGGTCATTTGTCTGATATCCTCATCTGCTACAAAACATGGTTGAATATTTTTATGGTAATTGGATAACAAAATATAAGTAATCCATTAATCTGCTAGCTTATTACAATCAAATGGAATAATGCGATTTTGTAAAAGTAATGCATTAAAACACAAGTTATAAATTGTTCTCATATGTATGATAAACAAGGCCGACTCCTGAAGAGATGGCGAGTTTCACCATCTTGGTGCATTTTCCTTCCATCATAAATTGTAACAATTTCTCTTGTTTGATCAAATCGATCGAGATTCTTATGATTAGTGAGCATGCATCTATAAATGAGCGATATGGAGGATACATTGACATTGTAGTTTGAGGTGGCGTAACCTCACTCCTCAAGTTTGTGATCATTTCGGGATACTCTTTGTGAAAATCTATTACGCATCGATTATTAACCTCCTATCTTGTAAGATTATTTGATCAACAATTATTGGAAAATAACACAATCAGAACTTCACAAATACAAACACATAAGAAATACCCAACAAGGTGAACACAATATTTTCGACAATTGTCCCTGGAAAAACCCCGTAGGGAAAACTAGTACTACAGATGAGAAATATATTAAACTTCAGCAAATCAAGAGATACAAATATTGCTTGCCTCTTACTGGCAGAGCTCCGACAATCTCCTAATCCTCCTGCTGATATTCCTCCACTGCTATCTCCAACGCTATCACTGCGCCCTTGCTAACACTGCAAGACTACTTGCTAACACTGCAAGTTTCTCTCAAAACTTCCTTATTACAAATGACCCCAATGACCCCCTTATATACTACTCTCATTGAAAATCAATGGCCGAGATTAATACAAATGATCGGCTGAGATTAAGACAACTCAATAACCATAACAACCTTGGTTATGAGGTGTCACCTAAAAGGAGTCAATATTAGATAACAATTGTTCTTATCCTAACAATATTTGTTTGACAAAAACAACTATTTCTCTAAATTCTAGGCTGTCCAAATAACAATTGGATGAGGACAAACAGCTGTCCAAGCTACAAATTACTAAGATTAACACTCCCTCTTAGCGAGGAAGCTGTTCTGCATGACACCCAACATCTCTCTGAAGAAGATAAATTTTTCCTTCCCCAATGCCTTTGTCAGAATGTCTGCTACCTGCTGATCTGTAGGTACAAACTGTAGCTTAACAACCCCGCGCTGTACACAATCTCTGATGAAGTGATACTTGATGTCTATATGTTTTGACCTATCATGAAACACCGGATTCTCAGTCAACTTGATGCAACTCTGATTGTCGCAGTGTATCACCGTAGTCTCAACCTTCTGACCAAACAAGGCTACTAGCAACTTCCGAAGCCATATAGCTTCACATGTTGCCATGCTAGCTGCTATGTACTCTGACTCTGCTGAACTCGAGAGCTTACTGCTTCTACTTTGAACCAAGATACAACTCCCGATCCCGTGCATCAAACAACACCCCGAAGTGCTCCTCTTGTCCATCAGTACTACCCGCCCAATCAAGGCAAGATAGCCCATCAACCTGATTCCTTCACCTCGAGCATATCTAATTCCATACTCGATTGTACCTCAAATAACGCAGCACATGCTTTCATTCCAATGCACTCTCTTTGGCTCAACCATGAACTGACTAAGAGAGTTAACGCAAAAGCTATATCTCGGCCCGGTATTGACCAAATACATGAGAGAACCAATCAACTGCCTGTATAAGGTGGGGTCTACATCCTTCTCCCTGGATGTGTCTACCTTCCTCCAATTCATGATCATGGGTGTAGACATGGCTTTGCAATCTTCCATCCTGAACCTTTTCAAGATTTCCATGCAATATTTCCCTTGCCCAAGGAAAATCTCTCCATCTTTCTGCCATACCTCCATGCCTAGAAAGTAGTGCATAAGTCCCAAATCCTTCATCTCGAACTCCGCTGCAAGATCCCTCTTGCATTCTTCTATGAGCCCCAGTGAACCTGTAAGAAACAAGTCATCTACATATAGAACAAGAATGAGAATCTCACCTCCAACTACCAAGTAGTAGAGATTAGCATCTGCCTCACTCTTCACAAAGCCCATTTCCTGCAAGTAACTATCAATGTGCTCATACCATGCTCTGGGAGCCTGCTTGAGTCCGTACAACGCTCTCTTCAATCTACACACGTGGGTCTCTTTGTTGTGTGCTATAAAGCCTTCTGGTTGTTCTATGTATACCTCCTCTTTCAACTCACCATTAAGAAACGCTGTCTTGACATCCATTTGATGGATCTGCCATCCCATCTGTGCTGAAATTGAGATTACAGCTCGTATAGAAGTATACCTGGCAACTGGAGCAAATGTCTCCTCGTAGTCTATTCCCTCTTTCTGAGAGAACCCCTTTGCCACGAACCTTGCCTTATATTTCTCGATGCTACCATCTGCACCGTGCTTGATCTTATAGATCCAACGTGATCCAACCACTGCCCTATCTGTTGGTCTAGGCACTACCTCCCACACATCATTCTGCATAATTGAAGTATACTCCTCAACCATTGCTTCTTGCCACACTTGATGTTGTGCAGCCTCCTGATAGCTAGAAGGTTCACTATCTACCAACATACTAACTAATGCAACATAGTCATCATACCTGGCTGGTGGTTTCCGTTGTCTATCACTCCTCCTAGGAGTACCCACTAACTCCTGAGTATTCTTCTGTGTCTGTTGAACCTCACGGTTCTTGCTGCCAACTGTAGAGGATGAAATATCAAGCTCCATGTCTTCTTGATGCATCTCTTCTTGTACCTATTGCTCCATACTTTGAAAACTCTCTCCTCCTGAGTCTATGCTTGTACTAGTAACTGTACTCGAGCTTTGCTGCCCTTGACTCGATTGAGTGATCCTTGGAGCTTCTGTTGGCTGCTCACTCTGATCATCTACTGGCAAATCTCTAGACCTTCTAAATGCCTTGTCCTCCATGAACTTGACATCACGTCGAACAATAATCCTCCTGGTCCCTGGAATGAATATCCGATATGCCTTAGAGATTTCACTGTACCCCACAAAGTACCCTCTCTCTGCAGTCTGATCTAACTTGGTACGTGTATCCTTAGGAATGTGACAATATGCCAAACTCCCAAAGATCCTAAAGTGACTGACATCTGGCTTCTTCCCAGTGAATGCTTCCTCTGGTGTCATCCTCCCTAGTACTTTATGTGGAACTCTATTCTGTATGTATACTGCTGTATTGCATGCCTCTCGCCTACGTATAATGAGGTAAATCCTCGTCATGCAACATAGCCCTTGATGCCTCCATTATAGACCGATTCTTCCTCTCAGCAACTCCATTCTGTTGCGGATTGTAAGGAACAGTCCACTCTCTCTTGATTCCTTCTCCGCATGTAACTCCCGAACTCATTGCTTTTGTACTCACCTCCATTTCCGACCAAGAACTTTTATCTTCCTTCCCGTCAATTCTCCACAAGAGATTTGAACTCTTGGAAGCGATCAAAACCTCATCCTTGGTCTTCAAGAAGTATATCCATGTCTTCCGGATAAATCATCAATAAAAGTAACAAAGTACTCATACCCTCTCGAGAGACTTCGCGACATTGGTCCACATACATCCGAATGTACTAAATCAAGAACGCCCTTGATCTCGGTGTCACTTCTTGGAAAGGATGCTTTAGCAAACTTCCCAACACGCATCCCTTACATACATCATCGTGCTCGTGCTCACCTCGGAACACCACACACTGCCTCATGAAGTAATTTAAGGGCTCCATGATGGATATGGCCCATCCTTCTATGTCATAGCTCTCCCGATCTCTAAGATTATTTTGCTCATGAGTGCCTTAGGAATATCAAACTGCAGCCTATAAAGCCGACCGCTCCTAACTCCAATAGCTGTGGGTGATTTCCAATCCTTGTGCTTGATCAACACATGTGCCCCTCTAAAGAGTACATTGTACCCTTTGTCCTGAAGGACAGATACAGAAATCAAATTCATCCCTAAGCCTGGAACATGCAACACATTATGAAGGGGAATAATCTTACCACTCTCCCTCTGAAACTGAACAGTTCCTTTCCCAACTGAGTTGAGTTTGGACATGTTCCCCATAGAGATCTGGATTCTGTGCTCTCTTCCTTATAACTGGAGAAGTATTCTCTAACTCCTGTCATATGATATGATGCCCCACTATCTATGTACCAAACACTCTGTGAGGTTGAGCTAACCATACATGCTATGAGTGCAAACTCATCTTCCATTCTACTAGAGAGCTCATCTACACTTGCTGAAGCCGCAACTTGCTTCTTGCCTTTCTTTTCATTCTTCTTCCTTTCTGGGCAATCGCTGACATAGTGGCCAAACTCGTGACAGCCATAGCACTTGATCTTCGAAAAATCTTTCTTCTTCTTTTCACCTTGTGAATTTTATCCTTTACTAGACCCCTTCTTTGCTTTCCCTTTACCCGCTAGGGCAACATTTTCTTGTTCCACCTCACTTTTCTGACTCTTATTGTTGGCTCCATTGACAAGACTTAGTCTAAGCTCCTCCTAAGTGAAATCACTCCATAGTCGATCCCAACTTGGTAAGGTGTCTCGTCCATTGATGACTTGAACAAAGACATCCCACTGCTTAGTAAACCCATTTAGGGCTATTCTCACTAGCTCATCATCACTTGGCTTGTCTCCAACAACTTCCAATTCATCCTTGACAAGTCTAAGTCTAGTGAGGTAACTTGTGATGTCTTCTCCCTTATTCATCCGGGTATTCCTCAACTTTTCTCTGAGAATCAGCTTCCGGTTAGTGGTAGCATTCTGGTACAGATTCATAATGGCATCCCACATCGTCTTCGCTGTATCTAACTCTGCAATATGCGGAACAATATGATCCTTGACACCATCAAGAATCAGCCTCCTCGCCTTGGCATCTTCCTTCTTATATGCTAAGAGTTGTGTTGTATCTATAGGTACAGTACAACAAAGGGTCACATATTCCTTGATACCATTCTCTTCCAAAGAATAAAGAAATTCTCGGCTTTCCAGACACCAAAATTCGAGGCTCCATCCAACTGGCCCCGATCTCTTAAACCCGCCGAGGCCATCTTAAAAGAAAATAATAACAATAATTTTGAAGAGGTTAAACTGGGTTTTATAAACCCTCACTTTCTTTCACCTAGGGTAAATCTCTTCTACCCGAACTTAGCTCTGATACCATGTGAAAAATCTATTACGCTTCGATTATTAACCTCCTATCTTGTAAGATTATTTGATCAACAAATATTGGAAAATAACACAACTGTAACTTCACAAATACAAACACATAAAAAATACCCAACAAGGTGAACACAATATTTTCGGACAATTGTCCCTAGAAAAACCCCATAGGGAAAACCAGTACTATAGATGAGAAATATATTAAACTTCAGCAAATCAAGAGATACAAATACTGCTTGCCTCTTACTGGCAGAGCTCCGACAATCTCCTAATCCTCCTACTGATATTCCTCCACTACTATCTCCAACGCTATCACTGCGCCCTTGCTAACACTGCAAGACTACTTGCTAACACTGCAAGTTTCTCTCAAAACTTCCTTGTTACAAATGACCCCAATGACCCCCTTATATACTACTCTCGTTGAAAATCAACGGCCGAGATTAATACAAATGATCAGTGAGATTAAGACAACTCAATAACCATAACAACCTTGGTTATGAGGTGTCACCTAAAAGGAGTCAATATTAGATAACAATTGTTCTTATCCTAACAATATTTGTTTGACAAAAACAACTATTTCTCTAAATTCTAGGTTGTCCAAATAACAATTGGATGAGGACAAACAGCTGTCCAAGCTACAAATTACTAAGATTAACACTCTTAATCTAGTGCAATGTGTTGCAGATAATAAACAAATGTATAGCTTCTATAACATAGCTCGTCTACCCAGAGACCTTGATACTGGTTGGGTGTCTCTCTGTGGATGATGAAGGCCTTGAAATTCTTACAGGTGGCTGCAAATCATTATTGGTACGTAGGAAGTTATTGACTTGATATTAGAAGTGTCTGCTTTACATTCCAAAAACTCGCAAATTGTATGCAACGATTTTTCTATTGGATTTTAAAGCTTACCAAATGAACTTAGAATAACAGGTTAGATAGTGCAATAGCTATGAAGGCTGATGGTAGTGGGTTTTCTTTTTTGCACATTTTTTAATCTAATTTTGTAACTGATACAGAGTAGCTTGTTCACATCGTCATTGACACTTCAATACTGGATTATAGTTGGAATTTTGTAGAATTTCTATTATAAGTGTGATATGTAGATGATTCTCTGTTTATAGAGCCGTGATGTTTCAAAGTGTCAGAATGTGAGTTGCTCTAGTATAATTTCCCTTACGAGTGGATCAATCACCTTGCAACAACTTATCTTGGCCTATTGTGTTCTAGTTAGTAATATGACACCAAGCTAACGATGACGGACAACTCTTTTAACTTTGAACAAATGATTTCAATTATTGAACCATATGATATCTCAATAAGCATCTATGTGTTTGATGAGCAGCAGGTCAGAAGTGCTCTTTTTGCAAGTTTGCAAAAATTTGAAATTCTACGGTTGATTAAATTTGATGGCTGTGAAATTTCTTGCTCAGGGCTGGAGTCTATTGGAAAGAGCTGCAAGTCTTTGCAGGAACTGAGCTTAAGTAAGTGTAGCAGTGTAATGGATGAAGGAATCTCTGTACTTGTGGCCGGTTGCAGAGACTTGAAAATCATGGACCTCACCTGCTGCCCAAATTTCACAAATGTTATTGTTTCAGCAATTGCAACGTTTTGTAGATATATTTCATGTCTTAAGATGGCATCATGTAGCTTGGTCACCGAAACAAGCTTGACCAAAGAAAGAAAGAAAGAAATTAACAGATTCACATAAAGCTGCCACAATCTGAATAGTATGTCCATTCTGCCATGACCTTAGTCTACAAAATAGCAACTTGGCGAGCCAATTCCGAACATGGATATGGTTTAGCTAATGCGCTCACTAATTATAGTTACCTCTAATTTATTAAGCTTTTTCATTTTCTAGACCAACATCTATGACCTACATAAGTGATTTCTTTGTTTATCAAATTCCAATGTCAGTGAGCTCTTATTTGGTCGGAGGCTTCTACGATGCAGGTGAAAATGTTAAATTTGGTGGGAGGCTGAGCTGAAGGTCGTTTATTTTCTTATTCAGCTGGGCTTATCTATTGGCAGAAGAGGAACAATATGCATTTTGTGATAAGAGCCTCATTTCTCCTCATGGTCATTTTGTCAAATAGTTGTTGACAGGACTATACCCTTTGTCATAAAGTCCTAGCCTGGTCCTGAAACCATCCTTGAAAACTACAAGAGGCCTGCATTTTCCCAAAATTCCAATCATATAACTTCTTATTTTAAAAAACGCAAAGATTCGTGGGTTTTGTTTTAATTTTTTTGGGTTTGGAGGATATTCACCTTCTGATGTTGACGGGGCCTTCACCAGGAGAGCCAGCGCCTCCTCTGATACAAGTGACCACACACTTAGTTGTACAGGACTCTGCTTTCTTGGATTTTGGCTTTTGAATCCTCGGACCTTTATCTACGCCTGCAATTTCAGTTTCATTATTAGAAAGCCCTGAAACTATTTGAACATGAAATTGCCTGATTTAAATCTGCATGCCTGATAGAGTCTGTGGGATGTCTGAAAATGCATCGTCTCGAGAAAGAGGAGACAGAAACATTGGTGGCGATTATGAGGGTAACCAGAGTAGAGGTGAGTCTATGGGGAATCGAACGTTGAACCCATCGTTTACTGCCCCTGAGGGAATGTGAAGGTAGAAATGGTTGTGGGTGCTTCCAATGTGCAGTGGAAGACCGAAAGACGCATGGCTCAGACTTCGGATAAGAAGAGGAGGCAGTGACTGTAGATGTTTTCTGCTTTCCCTATTATGGTGGATGCAAGTGCGCACAACAGCAGCGGTGATAGAAAATACCTGAAGCAGATGTCAAAATGTAAAGGGGCAAATAAAACTTTAATAAAAGCGGTCGTATCTGTGCGCAGAGGAAGGAAGGAGTTCCGGCAATGAGGAATTAACATTCCACCAATCAAATTAAACATTTGCATATGCACTACCAATTATTTCCAAAAAAATTTACACAAACATTAGCTTTTACATGTTTAACACGCAGTCCAAAGCAAATTAATAGCATAAGGCGAGTACTATAGTATCTCTCGCGCAGGCAGTACTAAAAATAGACTATGATCACCATAAAAATCATGCCAAATGAAATATATGAGGATTTATTTATTCCATTAGCATGCAATGTGTTGAAGAAGATTTTAATATCTAGCATGATGGCTTTGAAACTTTGGCAATTTAAGGTTATATTAGTTCAAACGAATCTAGGCTCCAATATGCCACAACATAGAGATTTATGGTCATGTGATAAAACTTCTTGTAAATTTTTAACTGAAAGTATGTGGAGTGTGGACTTATGTATTTACAGTGTGAAGGCTTGCTTTAAAACGATTCTCACTTTGTATATATATTCCTCCTAAAAGTATGGCTACATACTTGTGTTTAAGTTTGGTATTAGAAATGTTTTAATATCTTGCTGCAATGTCACAAGAATAATTAAAAAGTTAAATTCTACCATGCGAATTGTCTCTATACTAGTAGAGTGTGATTTTTATTACTTTGATCTCACAATATATAGTGTTTAAACAATAAGCAACACACATCATATCTCGTAACACTACATTAAAATAATTAACAAATTTACATTTCATTTAGTGTGGTTTAATGAATATGAATGTGCAGTAAACATGAGGGTTTTTACAATGTATAGACCTCAAAACCAAAAATTGAAAGTCAAAAATGAAAAATAAATGTCTTGTGCAAGATGATATTATTAAGTAGATTGTCATAAAAAAATTCCTTGATGGGTAGGGGATGACCATTAAATTTAACCCCTTCTCGATGCTCATCACATTTGACACTCCTTTAACTAGTAATTGTATGTTAGATGTGCAATGGAAATGTCAAGAAGATGCATCAAGGAAATTAAATTTGAGTGATTTAAAAATTGAGGAAGAGCATTGATCAAGAAGGGGATTTAGGGAGGAAAGGAATGAGGGTGTATAAAATGTTAATATGAACAAATAATTAACTCTTATTTCTAACGATTAAGAATAAATGAACCACATGCCAAATTTTTCAGTTCTATGAAGGAGAAAGAAAGTGTGTTGTGTAGGTCATTGAGGCAAAAACATTGGAGATATTGTAAAAAGAGGCACGGTTCATCAATACTTTCAAGGAAACTTGCATATCTCGAAATCCAAACTATACCTATGTTTGATATAGAAGCTATGTATTTATCTTTCCTTATGTCATCTTTATCATGAACATTCTTTTAATAGGGTTTTTATTTAATGATCAAAGTAGAAATCTGTGTTTCTCTCATCAAAAGTCCAAATGTCATATTCCATCAAGGACTACTAACAAAAACCTTGACCTTCCATTTCCCCATGATACGTGAGAAGAAAAATTACCAAGACTCGTATTTTTAAATTCCTATGAATGTAATTAATGTATAAGGAATTGAGAAAAGATAAATTTGTTTGCATGCATTCCTAAGTTCTACTTTGATCCTCTAGATCATCCATGGTCATAAATAGGGAAAGTTTCAATTTTCAAAGTATAACTTGGTTGAGTAATTTGAAAATTATTTGATATGGAGGATCTCAAACAATTCCAAGGGATGCTATGAATGAGCTCACCAACATTACCATAAAAATCATAACTATTCACACAATGCATAGGCCTAGTATAGGAGGAAAAAACAATAACAAAATATATAAATTTATCCCAAATCCAAGCTCTCTAAAGGTTACTAAGGGACTAGGATTACCCGTACCTAAGGAAAAATCCTTAAAACATTGACATTAACATCCAAATTCTCATCGGTACCATAGGATTTATAAATATAGAAAAAATAGGGATATATTTTATTTTGAATAAATATTGCATTAAAAGAGGATGTGGTGAAGGTAAGAATAAGTAAAGTATCGTCCATTTGTGACTTATCAAAAGGAAAGAGTTGTTTTCCTATGTTCCCTCTAATAGGTTCTAAAACCAAAAGAATATTCTCCTCAATCTATTTCTTCATCACGAATCTTCATTATATAATATTTTACCTTTAATCCTACAAATTTAGCTTATTCAATGTCTACCTATCAAATTTTTTGGATTTGTAGTCCTATTGAGTCGGGTACTTACCTTATCATCTCAGGGAATTTTTCACGTCACGTGGTCAATCATATCACGTAAGTGAGATCATAGGTCTTAATTATATTATGGGGTATAATGGATTCCATCATAGATTATGTCATACACATTAGTGTGCATCGGTACATCATACAAGATTTACTTTCCATTTTGGAATGTAAATCCTCTTCTCCTTATGGAGGTATGCTTTTATTGCATTCGGAGTTTTAATACACTCCTATTTATACCCTTTATTGATGTATGAGAATGAGTAGACCCTTTTCTTTTGCATGCAAATTTTCATGGGTAAATGCTTGCCTAATATATTGAACTTTGTCACGATGCCATTCGAGTGCAAATCGCTTTATGTGCACACCATCCTTCTTGATCCTTATTCTTATAGTCAATTGCATGGTATCATAGAAGTGGCTAAGATGGGCCAAACATGGCTCACTTTACACAATATAGGAATTGAAACTCGATGCAATGGAGTTCCATGTAGTAAGTAAGAATTAAACCATGAAAAGGTGCATGCAAAAGAAAAGTTTCTACTCATTCTCATCAATAAAATAATGGTAAAAAGAGGAGTTTTGAATAACTCCAAATGCATGATAATCATACCTCCATAGGTGAGAAGAGGAGTTACATTCCAGAAATGGTTCAAGTAAATCCTGTATGACACACTAACATAAACTGACGTGTATGATGAAATCTATGAAGAAATCCATTATAACCACTTTGACACCTAAGACCTATGATCTCACATAAGTGAGATGAGTCATGACATGATGTGGAAAATTCTTGAAGATGAAAAGCAAGTACCACACACCAACAAGACATCACATCAAAAATTGTTGTTAGGTAGGCATCAAGAAGTTGGAGAAAATAACCAATGTAGATCTAAATGAAGAGTGACCAAGAATACAATAGACTGAGTAAAATTTAAGAGAAGATAAGAAAAGGCACGTTACAAGAATGAATTCGAGGCATGAGTAACAACCTCACTAACTTTGATCGCTTTCCTCTAGCTGACTTGTCACCCACCTATCTCGAGCTAGGTGGGCTACCATTGATTTTGAGGTATGCTTTCTTCCCCTCTTTAAATTTTTTAATTTATTTTATACCTTTTAATTTAACTTTTATATTAGATTAAGATTAATTAATAAAACTAATCAAATAAATTTCAATTAAGGGGGAGTACCTTTCTTCGCTTCATTATAGGGTTATTGGGATTGTCTAGGATATTTTTAGCTCTTCATCATTGTAGTGATCTTATCCACTCACTCTTTTTGGCTAATTAGCATGTTTTCCATAACCTTGGGGTACGAGAGCCCCTTATAAAAAAATTCTTTTGTCCCCTTGTTCCTTGGTTATGCCCTTTTGCGCATGTTTACATGTTGTTCCTCTACTTTCGACTAATAATTAATGTGGCCTCCACACTTGTGGGATTATTCTCGTACTACAAATGTGAGTGGTCAACTCTTTTACGTCACACGAACATACCTTATTGTAATTAATGAAATGTTTATAAAGTATCAAAAATGGTGGGGTTATCATTATTCTTGGGTGCTTTAATTCCATGCAGATAGATTCTCAACTCATTTTGACATATCGCAACCATTTTGTATTCTTTTTCCTTCTTTTCTTTCATTCTCAATGCATTTTTATTGATTCTGACGTCCATTGGAGTTTGTTTTTCCTTTTACCCTTTTTTACTCATTTATCTTTTTGTGAATATACCTTGAGAATATTTTTCATTTACCTATGCTTCATAGGACCGTTAGTGCACCACATTTTCCTCCTCTTCTTCTTAGTAGGGATAACTATGCACTATGGCATTCAAGCATGGAATATTTCCTTATTCATGATGACCTTTATCTTTTCTTGTATAGATGTTTACCTTCCCCTATGATCCCGCTTAGCTTGACAAATTAGTTGAAACTTTTTGTATGGTCATTGGCTATTTGTTGGTGCAAACTTCCGTGCCTCTCGAGCATCATGTAGCACACAGAGTGGCCTTGCATTTTTCAAAATATTATTCATTCCTTATTTAGGGACCCTTAAGATATTTCCATTGTTAATTATTCCTATGAGACAAATGTTTCCTCACCTTCTTCATGTGATAGCAATTATAGTTAAACATAATTTCATGTTCCTATACTTAATAACGAATAATGTTATTCTAGTTCTTATGATGAGAGTACAAATGAGGAATCATCTCCTCTTTCTCCCGACCACCTTATAGAGAATGTCTAATATATTCCATTCCAATCATACATCCTCCAAAAGATTATTCCTAACCTCATACTCTCATTGAATCTACCTAATTTCAACTACCACTATATGAGGCTTCTTCCAATCCTCCTCCTTCATGTGTTCATGATTCATAACTATCACAAATTGTCTAGAAATCATTTTGGGATGTTTATATACCATACCTTCATTGTCTCTTTGTAGTTACTACTTGTGTTTCCATACAAGGAGTTTCTCTTCCTTTATAGGTGTTTCAGAGCAGACCACTTCATTTCTATTTTTAGGAATTTCACTTCTAGGTCTCTTATCACTTCCACTTTTATGGATACCATAATTGATCCAAGACTCTTATGGATCCTTGTTATAGGATGTTCCTCTCTATTAATTTCAAAATTATACTTTCCTGGAATTACCTTCCGTTCCTTTTAAATAACTTGCTATAAATCATGACATTTTCATAGACCGATTCATAGTTCTTTATACAACTATCTTCAATTTCCATCATGGAGTGCGCAGACTTATAGTACTACATTTCTATCCTTCCTAAGGGTTGGAACATTGTTCAATGCAGATGGAACTTCTTCAGCTTTACATGTCGAAGACCATGTCATCGACATTCTTCTGGAGACTTTAAAGACTTGATAAGTTCGTACTAGGTTGTGGCTTCACATCTTCTATGGTTTCTCTTATCTCCTTCCTCACTTCTCTTCTTCTTCATTCGTAAAGGTTGCAATTTGTACATAGGTACCTTTTCATACCTTTATTTTTCGGGACCCATTTTCCACATCTTTCTTAGGTTGTTTAGGTGAGTCTTCTATCTCTTGTAAGTAATTTTTTTCCCACCGGGTTTTCCTCCATTATTTGAGATCCTTGTTGTATATGAGTACCTCATCTAGAATAGCTTCCAGACCCATTTCTAATTTATAAATTTCTTTTTCATCCTAAGTTACGATGAAAAGGGGTGTTGGTCTAGGTATTTACCATGTTGTCTTAGGGAATTGTCCACATCACGTGATGAATCATCTCACTTAGGTGAGATCATAGGTCTTAGGTGTCCTAAGGAGTATGAAATATTTATTCATAAATTTCATCACATGTGTCATTGCACGTTAGTTCATCATATAATAATTAATTTCCATTTATCAAATACACCACTCCTCTTCTCTCTTTTGGAGGTATGATTGTATCACATTCTGATTTATACAACTCTCCTATTTTTACTCTTTTCCGATCTATAAGAATGATTGCAACATTTTATTTTGCATGCACACATTTTAATGGTTGAATGATTTCTTACTAAATATAACTCCTTCGCCATTTGATTGCAACTCGCCTTATGTGCGCGCCATTGTGGTTGATCCTCATTCTTGCATTCTCTCAAAATTCCAACAAAAACAATAATACACTATATTTTTTCAGCAATTCATTAAATATTTTAGGCATGAGAGATTATGTTTGACCTTTCATAAAATGGTAACAACATTATTTCAGAAATTTAATAATGAAAATATTCATGAGATATCCAAATAGTTCCAAACATGAATAAATTTCTAGACATTGAGAATATGAGATGAAAAACATAAAATAACTAAATGTGGGAAATTCATTAATGTTGGGATTTTCCTTTCTCACGAGGGCCTAATGGAGTCATGATTTATTCTCCAAAAGAGGAAATACAAATATTATGTCCTCTCCATGGTCTACGTAAGGTTATTTAATTCTAACATAGGAAGAAAAATGATTTTTTTAATATAATAAACTTGATGAGTTTGTTTAGTGTTATTTGTTATTATTTTTTAGAGGTTTCCAGTTTCGGAAGATATTTTGATATATATCTAGAACATGTCAAATTGAAATATTTTCCATATTGATGAAAAATAAGGATAGAAACTTTTGTTCCAATTTATCATCTCGATCCATTCACCCAACGAAATATACCCATTCTACCTATGGAAATATACTATAAAAATACCACAAAACTTTAATCTATTACAGATATCGCCACAATTTTAAACACCATAAAATTTGGTAAATTCTCAAGCATACAAGACTCAAATTCAAGATAATACAATATTCCATTTGAGATATGGCTCACTTTACATGTAGATTAGGCTCTACTAAGTGTTGGAATGAGTTCTCAGGTTGGAATACCCACGAAGTGAAAAAAATTTGAGCCCCATTTTGCATTATGTATAGATGACATCAAGACAATTTATTTGCATAAATGTTAGGATCTATTAATTGGAGTGAATTTCAATTTAAATCCCCATGGAACTAGATAAATTAAGATCTCCATTTCATACTCTAAATCGATCATGTTAGTAGTTGTCATGAGCATCCACCTAATAGCTACGGGATCAATGTAAAATAATTTGAAATGACATTTTTATTCACAACTCTAAATAATCGATCATATGATAAAGAAATTTTATGTGGAGGTTGGAAATATTTGTAATGGAATTTAAATTTAGGTCTGAACTCTAGAAAAAAATTACATAGTAGAAGAAATGTAAAAAGTATAGTGTAAATTATTTTTGAATGCCCATAAAAACCGTTTGGGGTAGGGGATATCTCATGATGAGACACTTCTATATATTATATATTGTTATAAGGAAAATAACAATACCTAGAGGATTCAATTGTTAGAGTTTTTGGTCTTCCCTTTCTAACATTCAGAGGATTCAAATTTTTGAACTTCTAACCATATTTAAATTACATTAATGAAAAACATACATTCATGCATTAACGTCCACGAGAACTACATCTATACTATTTATATGTCTGAAGTGGTATTAGATTCAAGTATCTTTGACCCATTTAGGAACCCCTTCATCCTAAATATGTAGAATTTTTGTAAATAATATTTCCACATCAATATCGAGTTCCACTAGTCAAGTTGAAATTTTAAACATGCCATACAAACATTATATTCCCGACCCACTATGCCAACCCCATGGAACTTACATAAAATTATTATCTCACATTTCCAAACAATATATTATGCATAAAACCGTACAAGTAACCAATGAAAATTTATGAAACATACAAATCACTTCCCAAGGAAAAAGATTATGAAATTTACCCTACACCACATATTATTGAATTGATAAAAATTACATCCCATCTCCACAATCAAAATTTGATAAAATTGTGAATCCTTATGTCAACTGGATTTTATGGATTTATTTATTGATTAATTTATCTTTTAATTTATTTTGTGATCTTAATGTTCACTATTTTGGTATGATATTTGGAATGTGTGGAGGCAGATAGTGTCACATGTCTTATACTTATAGTGACCATTTTTTTAATGTCATTTTCATGTGTGTGTATAGAAACCGGTAAATGGAAGGTAGGAAAATAATTCTTGTCATTCATTATGAGAGGAATGGCTGTGATTTATCTTGGCTTTGTTCTTGCACTATAGGGGTTGTGGGAATTTTTTTGTGGGGTTTGAGTTCTCATTGAAAAATCAGTAGAAATAGAATAAGTGATTTTTTTATTATAGATCAATGATCGAAAAATTTATATGTGTTAGCACTGATAAAAATACATATGCCCCATCTATATGTGTTATATGGTGTCATATGAAAGTTCCCTTGGTCTATTTTGGAATGCCTTTAGTGTAATGAATTGACAAGTAGAGTGATAGGATAAAAAAGAAACCGCCTCGCCTTGTTGATTTAATCATAAACTTCTATTTTTATTTAATTTTATGCATGATAAAAATTGCAATGTGGAAAAAAATTTCTTGTTGGGTCAACATGTGCAAGATTGTTATATTTCCATCCAGTTAGAAGTGTTCATGGTAGTTTGAGGTGGACACATTCTATGGACTAGTTGTGTGACCGTTGACCCCTCCCTCTATTGAACATGGGTTCTACTTATTGGGTTATTTGAGGGAGGAGACATTGGTAATTTACCTCTTGGTGTGGGCTATCAAAAAAGGTGGCACAACAATTTCCATAAAATACTTGTAAATATTTGAAATACCCGTCAATTATAACATGAAAACTTTATGTATGAGAATCCTACTTGGTTTATGGGTTTATACATAAACTATATTAATATACATACATATGTATTAAAAACACTTAGAGTAATATGAAATATTTTCTATGTATTTTATTATAAGTGTATAAAAGACACAATTATGCATTTTATATTTTTAAAGGAAAATTTGAAGATGACTGCAACCTAAAAATGTTTGACACGCATATGTGGATTTCATATTTAACCCTTGTTGGATAGAGGATGAAAACAAATTTACCCCTTATGATCCAAGGATATGTAAATGAAAAATATTGGGTTTAACTATTTTCCACACATATAAATAGAGAATTGTATAACTAGAAGTAGAGTTTGATGAATTCAAGTTGGGGATTTGAATTGTTATTAAGGTTTATTTTAAAATATGGCTGAAAAGGAATTGAGGATAAAATTAATAATTTGTGTGGTTTTGAGGAGGATAAAGTTTTGTAGAAGATGGTGCTATAATTAGGGAAAGAAAATGGTCTAGAAAATCATGTATCTTGTGGTGATGCAACCAGGTGGAGCACCACCAATTTACTCCTAATGAACATATTTTCATTGTAAAATGTATATTGGGCATTATAACTATTAAGAACAAGTTCAAATCTACTCTACGATGGTTCTTCCAGTAATAGTACCTCACATATGGCATTACTATTGATGTAAATAACATCAATTTCAAGCACAACAACTATAACAAAACATTTGACGTAGTCTGCCACAGAAGGAAAATTGAAGCCCGGAGGTGGATTTCAAACAACACAAGAGTTAGGGAACTAATAAATTGTGCTAAAAATAAAAAATTATGTAAAGAGTCGGAAATTTAAAAATAGTTTGTTGTTAATACGGATGTGACAGGATTTCTCAGAATTAGAAATATTTGATCTACTATAAATTCTAAAATTCCTTCCGCATAAAAATTACTTTGATATTTCCTTTTCCTAGATTGATTTAATTATAAATTCCTATTTATTGCTACATGGAATGGAGGGTTTAGAAGGACACTTGCTAAGTGACGAGCCTAATTTTCAATCTAATAGAAACGTATTACTAGCGATTCTACCTGAGTTGTGTCATAGAAGAAGAAAATTCTGAATTATAAAAGTTAAAGCATTGCAAGAGGAAGAGGGTCAAGCACATGTAATGAAAGAAACAGTAACAATTTTTACAAATAAAAATCGTAAGGTTCAAAAGGAAAATGTGACAGTAAATTAAGGGGAAGTAAATTAAAAGAAATAAAATTTTTACCACTACATATATAGCCTAATTTCCACTAATATACTCAAATTTGGAGATGGAAAGGATAAATAGATACCAAAATATTATGAGTTATATGAATGCTTTCTATATGTTTTTGTGCTTATATTGCTTAGAAAAATCTCCATATTCATTAACTTTAGAGGGGGCCACATTTAATTTTACACATGGTTTAGTGAGCTAGTTTAATTCATATAATATATTTTAGTTAACTTTCTCGCCCAACTAATGACCTAATGTAAGATTATATCACATCCCTTGGATTAAATCAATATAGGCATTAGGATATAGGGTAGTCTTTGTGTGCACTAATTTTCCATTGAGAAATTATAAAGGCCTTAATTTATCCTCCATTCTCCTATTTGCAGGTTTTAGCAAAGTTTATAAGTGATGAAGAAGTAGGCTCTCATGTAATTTTCTTCTCATTTTTAGTAATATGATTGATATGGATTATTATCTCTCACTTGAATGGGTTGTTAAGAGTTCCATTTTTTATCTTGTTTATAATTTCATTTTTTAAACATATCTTTCAAGTATTCTTCATCTAAATGGAACCCAAATGGATGAAAGATATTCCTTCGGTTTTTTTTTCCCAAAAGATTTTGTTTGTAGTTCTACTTTTTTGCTCAATTTTATATAGATTTTAAAAATATATTATACACATGTAGTGCCCACTTCCCTTCGACACATTTTGATATTGATTATGACACTGTTGACTATATTATGGACATTATTGTGACTTTTGATTTAGAATGATGATTAGATGATAGAGCATGGACTATTATTGACTTTGATTCACATATGATGCATGATGATTGTTAGAGACATTTTATATAGATGTTGACATGTTGTTGGACATGGTTATATATATTTATGGATGTTGTTAGGACATGTGATATTTGGATATACTGAGTAGACCAAGAAAATTGAATTAAAATTGATGATGATATAGTTGTTGATGAAATTGTAAGTGATATTGTTAGTTTCCTTGATGTTGTTGTGATTCATATATATATATATATATATATATATATTGATGATTTTGGAAGTATATTTATATTCATTTGGATGTTCTGATATGGCCACGAGGCCAAAGGAGGTATTTGTGTTTTGTAGGTTAAATTATCACAACAAACATCGCAAGATTGAGACCAACCACATTGAAATTCTAGATGAATTCAACAAGGTCACAATGGCAACTTGTATTGTATTTGTGTCTATTTGATTGTTGTTAGGGATTCCCATGGGAGGTATCACATTTAAATGTGACCAAGGGTTATGTGTATTTATTTATTTGGTTCCTTTTTTGAGTATGTATGTATTTTATAACTGATGTGTTTCCCTTTCTATTTAATTAAATGGTGGTAAGTAATATGAGTAATCATATTGATAAAAATTAATTACTCAAACCGGGACATAAGAAAGTAATTATTGGAGTTGTTAGCTCTTGTATTAAATGTTGTGAGATAAGTGTAAGTCATGTGTAAGAGATATGTAAGTAAATTTTGGAGTATGAAACACTCCACCTTCTTTCGAAATCCGAATTTTTCCTTAGAGCCTGATTTTGAGGCTTGTGGGACAAGTTAAACTTGTCCCATACCTCTTAAATTTTCATATCAACCTTACCTATGGTTGGAGAGTTTAAATCTATCCTTCATTATACATTTTTGTAAGTCAAGTTATATGTTTTAATTGCACTTTCTTACATTTTATTAATTTTAGTCCTTATGGGGTCCAGGCTTGATTTGTGTGTGTAAGTAAAACTATCATTTATTTACCTACTTATTTATTGTGCCTTGGAGATTGAATTTGAATTATGAGTTGGAGTTGAGGATGTGTGATGTGGCATCCCACTTGGATCCACCTCATCCTCTTCTCTTCCCTATGTATATATTCGAATTCCTTGGCTTGTTTTTCATGGTGGCTTCACTTTTGCATACTTCATTTGGGGTAAATAATTTTACTGTTTTGAGCTCTTGCTTTTGAAGAAGATTGGAAAATGTTGCATGCTTGTAGATTCTTGATCTTTGACTGTGTTTTTCATTGGAAAACTTGATATTTTGGAACCTTGGAACAAAACTCCATCATGGAGAGGTAGGAGCTTGGCTCTTGAAATGATATCTTATCTTTCTTTATGTACTTAGGAATGGATGAATGTTTGAATGTGTTGTTTTATTGTTGGATAGTTGGGTAGACTACCTAGGGATGGTGTAAGAGAAGACTATGGCATATTTTGGGGGAGGAATAAGTGTTTTGGGGAGTTATAAGTGTGGAGGGAGTTGGGATTTGGGTTCCACCTTACAAAGAAAAAGCTTGCATTTCTTTAGTCATTATGGGGTGCCATAAGAGGTTGGGGGCATAAGGAAATGGGAGGATTAAGGGGTACTTGGGAAGGCATAATGGCATGTCAGGGATTTTAAATGATATATATTTTAGTGGTTTGTTCTCAGGTGGTGATACCCATTTCCCCTTTGGGAGGCATAAGTAACATCGCCCATAGTTTCTCTCTCCTTTGGCTTGCATGATGAATCTTGAGTGTTGTTTGTTGTCTTTATTCTATGGTTGTAAACTACAATTTTGCTTTGGACTATGTTTTAAATGTGAAATTTGCATGTGTTTTTGTGGAAGCCTGTTGTTTCCATGAGTTGAAACACATCTTCTATTGCATTGTGGTTGGGGCTCGAGGGCCAATGAAGAAGGATGGATTCTCCTTGTCATTGGATGTCTTGGTTGGGTGGAGAGAATTTCCTTTCCCCCTGTTCTATTGTGATCAAATTGAAATAAAGAAAATGGAGGATATTCATGTTGTTGTTCTAGAGCAAAGGAAAAAGATAGATTTGATAGTCATTGTTGAGATTATTACTTATTGTAACCTTTTCCCACTTGAAGTGGATGACCTTGTAAATTATTGTGATGGAAAGATGTTTTGTATTGACTA
The DNA here is from genome assembly GCA_018340775.1 of Taxus wallichiana var. yunnanensis. Lineage (NCBI taxonomy): Eukaryota > Viridiplantae > Streptophyta > Pinopsida > Cupressales > Taxaceae > Taxus > Taxus wallichiana. The sequence continues at coordinate 775,543,790 of CM031243.1, read as the reverse complement.
TGAAAGTTGTAATTCAAATTTGAAAGAGATATACATTGTTTTCTCGCTTTTAAAAGAATGTGAAAGAGATTATATTATGTATGTTTTATTTAAGGAATGGAAGAAACAAGTTGTAAAGATATCCTTTTGAAACAATAAAATATTGTGTTATTTTTCCCAAATGGCATTATTAGGTATTAAATATGATCGTTGAATGTATTTTGAAATATCTTTTGGAAGATGAAAAGTTAATATGTATGAAGAAATATCATAGTGCTCTGTTCTTTAGAAATGAATGTTTTGAAAACCAAAAGTTTTAATTTGGCATTTGAACATATGGCTTGAATCAACTTAATATGTTAGAGTTATTTGGAATGAATTCATAGTTGAAGTTGGTAAATGTAAACAAATCTATTCGAATTGCATATCTCAGATGCTTTCAAGTGACAAATGTATTATAAAAATACACAGATCAACCGTGTAACCTTGGAAAATGAAATAAAATGATTGAATGGAGGTTACATGATAAAAACGACCTCAAACAAACTAAAACACTTAAGAAAACTTTAAATAACCTTTCAAATCGAGCAAAGGAAAAATTGTAGTCGTTTTGCTGTCAAAAGTTGTAAATTTTGAATTATTAATCAATCAAAAAAAATATACCTTGAAATCCATCCTATATTCCTCTAAGAGAAATCCTCCATGTTTTCTTGGCATGTTGAGAAAGGAAGGAGGTCGAATTGAAAAAAAATTAATAAGTCAAATGTTACCAGCTTTCATTTTAAAATCCTATAGATCGCTTTTAAAAAAAAAATTCCCTTTAAAATTTCTTAAAATTAAAATCTTAAGATTCCTTTGCAAAGAGGACTTTGAGAGCTTCCCAAAAAGTCCTTGTTTCCCAAAACTAAATCCCCAATAAAAAGTTATGGCCTTCTGAAGTTTTACTTCATTTTGGCTTCAAAAAAAATCTAACTGCAAAAATTAATTAATAAATTATTCTTGGGTCGACTAGTGGGAAAAATATTTCCATTTTGCAGTTTTTCCTAAAAGCGCTAAAGGAATTATGTCCCTCACCACTCCGCCGACCGAAAAATCTTTAATTTTTCCCCGAAAATAATCTAAATTTGAAAAAGAAAATTTGGACAAAATTTCCCCACCACCCCACCATTTCCTTTTGAAATGTATTTTTGTGGGCGCGCAGAGTTCCCGTTATCCTTAGCATTTAAAAATTTTCAGCAAAATTTCCTAACTTTCCCTTCTACCCCACAAAAAATCGGGTGATGCCATGTGGCTTCACGAGGCAACAACGAAGGCACATAATCTCTTAAAAGCTTAGAACATTTGAAATTTAAATTTGGAAAAATATTTCCAAGTTGCTCCAGTGGCCCAACGACCCGCAACCAATGTGAATTTAACATGCGGCATCAATCAAAGTAGTCGAGGCATGGGTTAATTTTAACCCTTGCACTTTTGGCACAAAAGTCTAGATTTTCCAAGTTTCCCCGCAAGTCAGTTTTCCCTGCACGAATCTGGGCTTGACATGTGGTGCCTTGGGTGTTTGTGGAAGCACAGATCATTTTGAGACCTTAACTCTTTTCGGTAAAAATACTAAATGTCTTAAGTTTCTCTGGCAACATGAATTTTCGTTGAAGCTGGGAAATGATGACATGTGTCCCTTATGGGTGCGCGGATGCACGAAGGTAGATTGCACTTTTGTCCCAAAAGGGAAAAAGTGCTAAATTTCTTCCCCGCTCTGTCGGCCAGCGCATGGGAAAAATTTACCTCCCACTCCCTTGGACCGCATTCCTTCCTCGGGAAAAAATTTCTCTCCGAAGACTGCAGACCTGAGCTAGGGAAAATTTTCCTCCCCAAGCCTGCTCTTGGGGAAAATTTTCATCCCAAGGTCCGCCGGCTCATATCTTGGAAAATATGAGGAGTTAGGAGGACTTCTTTATATCACTGGAAAGGTGAGAAAATTTCCTATCTCATGGAAAAAATTTAGAAATTTTTGAGTATGTTAAATATGAAAAAAGTCAGATTGAATCCTTAAGTGATTTCTGGGAGTGGGTAAGTGAGAATTTACCCTATTAGTTTAAATGTGTATTCTCCCACTTACAATTAGACCTTGTTTTTTTTTGGAATATATTGGGTAAAGTGAGGGTTTTAGAAGGTCCCACAACCTTGATACAAAAATCCCATTAGGCCAGATCTAGCAATAGAATTTTCAAAACAAAAATACCCAAGAGGATTCCAAAAAGGAGAACGAAGAAGAGCCAAGCTGAGAAAAGGAACAATTAAATGAGCTTCTTCAGCTCAGAAACAACATCTTTAGCTCTAGGAGAGCCAGAGTCGTTTGCCAGAAGATCCGCCAACTTGAGAAGCTCCGAACAGTCGTTTGCTAAGGCCGCCCTGGTAGAATTCGTGAAGTCCTCCCAAGCTTTAAGAGCTTTGAAGGCACGCTGCAGTTTACTCAGGATGGAGGAGATGATATCAGCTCTGTTATGGTCATTTTTATCATCAGCGTCAATATCAGCAGTATTAGGGTCCATAACAGGAGTGGAGAGAGGAGTGTCAGCAGTGGAATCTTTGACAGCCGAGGGTTCCTTAGAGCCAGCAGAATGAGAGGAGGGATCCGCCACAAATTGATTGATATCTCCCTGCTCCTCTTCCGAGGAGTCAGGGTACAGTTGAGCAAGCCCCAACAGATCAGCCGCACCAGAGAGGCCAGGGCTGGAGACAGGAGAAGGAGCGCGGCCACAGGCATTAGTATCCTCCAAGAAAAGGCACGAGATGGGCGTAGGAAAAGGGGGGATAGCAGTGGGAATGGAGGCGTCGCGGGGGGGCTCACAATGGCCACGTCGGAATCCGAACCAGAGGATAGGAGCAAGCGGCGACGACGCCGAGAGGAGCGGTGGGAGGAGGAAGAGGGGCGAGAAGGAGGGGAGGGGGAGCGGCGGCGGCGACCCATTTTGGGAGGGAAACGGAGCAGTCAGTGTGGGAAGCGGCGACGGAGAAAAGAAGATAGAGAAGACCTTGGTGGAGGATGACACCCTCGCCCTCCCGAGCCAGCATAACAGAGTGTTCCAGAGACTGAAAAAGGAAGGCAGCCAAATTGATCTTTCTCCCCCAACGGAGGTGGGAGAGGATGAACAGATGTGGGCCGAAAACCAGACGGTACCTTCCGTCGATGGTGAAGTACCTCATAATGGCTTCCGCCACTCTGTCCCAGGGCGAGGGCAGAGAGTCGCGGGTATAGCCCGACAGATATTTCTTTGGCCTGTCACCCGGGGCGTTGAATTCTTGAATTTCGGCGTGAAGGGAACGCCTGTAGTAAATATCGCCCGCAGCAGGGAGCCCGGTGGCATCAGCGATGGCGTTCGTTGAGATGGTGAACCTAGTGCTGCCAATTTGAACACGTCCTCTCGACCACGAAGCCGTTACAGCATAAGAAACCAGGGCCGAGTAACCAGACATTCTTTCCAGAAAAGTAGAAATCCCATTTTCCACTAAGATGTTCCAGACCTCGCCATCATTCCTAAGCGACTCGCAATTGTCGGGCTCAAGGCGCTTCAATTGCCCCCCCATGAGAAGAAAATTAGAATAGTTACAGAATCGGAGATAGGAGCGGACGAGAGCCAGCCTGAACAGGATACCAGCAATGATATTAAAACCCTTTCGCCACCTCCTCGGATGATTAATGTGTGCATAAAGCTCGTTCGTGCGGGGATTTGCCGCATCATTACTAGGCGCCTTAATCAAGTACCCCGTGTCAAGAGTCATGTCAATTAAATTTTCCATATTAACCGCCGCCATTTGAAAGGGCCAAGGCGGGCAAGCCGAAACCCAAGTCAGCTTCAGAAACCACCAGTCAGCAGTGGAGTGTGTCATTTTGGGCAATCTGACAAAGTTCATTCGGGAAATTCTCAGTCCAAATTTGCTGATTTTCGATGAGGACACCCATATTAGCAAGAAGATCCGCCGCTTGATTACGGAGTGTGTCATTTTGAACAATCTGACAAAGGTCATTCGGGAAGTTCTCAGTCCAAATTTGCTGATTTTCGATGAGGACACCCATATTAGCAAGAAGATCCGCCGCTTTATTACCTTCCCGGAGGACATGCTGGAATTGGACTTGAAGAAAAGATCTTTGAATACTTCTAATATCAGCAATGATGTTTTTAATCGACCAATGGCCAGGGTCATTGGAGCAGAGGAGGTTTATGATGTTGAGGGAGTCACTTTCCACTTGAAGGGGATCATTGCCCAACTTGATAGCCATCTCAAGACCTTTGAGGATGGCTAAGGCCTCCGCACGATGGTTGGAGCCAAAATTGAAATTATGGGCAGAAGCAGCAACAATTAAACCCGAATAGCAACGGAGAATGGCCCCTCCTCCGGACATACCTGGATTCCCTTTCGAAGCGCCATCCGTGTTGAGTTTTCTCCATCCCCTTGGAGGGGGAAGCCAGCAAATCAAATTCCTATCAGTATGGGTTTTTTAGCAAGGAATGGATAAATACTGCTGCCACTCCAGGGTGTGACAGAACTGCAGTTTTTGCTGATATTTGGACCAAGTGGTCAGGTTGATATTTTCTTGGAGAGCCAGGGCAATCTGAGTAGCCACCTGTCCAGGATTGAGACACTTATCTTTGAAGATTCTTCTGTTTCTTTCTTTCCATATGCCCCATAAGCCATGCGGGAGGAGGAGTTTCCAAGCCAATTTTAGAATCGGATGAGTGAAGGGAGAGTACCATTGAGAAAGGGTGTCCTGAATGGAATCCGGAAAGATCCAAAAGACACCGAATCTCGATAGGAGCCACTGCCAAATATCATGCGAGAAAGAGCAATGGACCAAGAGATGTGATGAGGATTCCTCTTCATTTGCACATAGAACACATTTGGTGGGAAGGGAAAAACCCCTTCTCTTCAGGTTCTCCCCAGAAAGGAAAGCATTTTTAGAGGAGAGCCAAGAGAAAAAACCAATTTTTGGGGTGATCTCCTTAGGCCAGAATTTTATAAGAGGGGGGCCCACGTCAGCACAATGCATCGAGAGATAAGCAGCCTTAACTGAAAAGGAGCCCGATGTGGAGAGAGTCCAGATAATCTCGTCCTCATTATGGGAATACGGGATGTAAATGGTAGAGAGCAGCTCTCTAAGGGAGGACAGCAGGTTTCTTTGCAGGTCGCTGATATCCTCCCAATCCTTGATATCCCATGAGGGGATGGAATTCACCCTCTGCCAATAACCAGAAGCTAATCTACCATGAATATTGATGATACTTCTCTTGATAGGGTCCCAAGAGGGGTTGAGGTCAAGGGGATCATCACCAATCCAAGTGTCCCTCCAGAAATCAATGAGACGCCCATTCCCGAATCTCCATTTAGTGCCAGCACGAATGATGGGGAGCGAGCTACAAATGGAGTTCCATATGGCGGAGCCTCTAGTGGGGATGGATGTGAGAAAGTCTTCATTGTTTACTAAATACTTAGCACGGAGCAAGTGGGCCCAACAAGAATCACCTTTAGCCACCTCCCAAGCGAGTTTTGCCAGGAGGGCCCCATTCATCTCCTTCATTTTCCGAAGACCAAGACCACCGTGAACAGTTGGTTTACAAACCTCTTTCCAGGCCACAAGATGGATCCTTTTCTTTTCTTCAGTTCCAGACCACAGAAAGTTCCTTTGAATTTTTTCCACAGCCTCCCTAACAGAGCTGGGAATCTTGAGCATGGACAGAAGTAAGAAGGAAGATTCTGAAGAGTGGCTTTAACCAGATGGTGAGGAGAGCTCCTTTCCAAGCAGCGAGTTTTTTTTGATATCTTTCAATTACCGGATTCCACATAATTTTTGATTGCCTTCCATGGAAGAGGGGGATGCCTGTAAGAGGTCGGAGATCTTCTTAATTAGACCTTGTTAATTGTTGAAACCTTGTAGAATTAAATACCTAGGGTATTTAATTATTTTGGCTCTTCTTACCCTCTGAGTTTAATTAAGAATTGTTTGGCTTAGTGTTAATCTAATTTTAAATAGTTAGATTATCACCTAAGGGAAATCTAACTGTGCTCAAGATAACTTTCTCTCTCTTAGTGTTTTGTAAGGTGATTTGATAATTTTGTAGTGTACTATAAAGTTTATTGTTATGAACCCTTTAAAATATATATAACAATTATTCCATATTTGTTTCTAACTAAACCTAGGTTGTTCTTTGGTCTCGAGTGGTTGTTTTAGCGGGCATTACGCTTGGTATTAGAACCGTGGGTTCAAATCTTGGACCCTTGGGCACACTAGAAAACTTGAGACATGAACTGTAAATTTAGCACACTTTTAAATCTAGAAAAACAATGTTGTTTGAAAAAAAAAAAAATATGTATGAAGAAATATTACATTACTCTATTCATTTGAACTACCAAAATTAAAATAATAATAAAATAATAAGTTGTTTGAATTGTTGTACTCGCTCAGTGGCATTTTGTCAAAACCAGGTAACTGAAAATGTTAAATTAAATTGGTATTTTTGTGAACTTCTAGCGTATCGAACTTGTTTCTACCTTGAAAAGATGTTATTTGAGGAGTCCTAACCCTTATTATAGTTGTATGATGCAATAAATCTGCTGAGACTCTCCCTTATTGGATTTGTAGGAATGATAAATTGTATGGTGTGACTCTTGTGGCCTAGTGTTGAGGTTGTGTTCTGGGAGCCTATCAGAGTCAATTAGGAGTTGTTAATCATCTAAATCTTCCCTCTTTCCTTCAGTGGTTAGACGAGTTAGTTTTGGTTGTCGCTTTGGTGACTCAATCCCCGTAAGAGTAAGTAGAATGTTAGGTCTTGGTGTCACCTTTGATCCAACTTTGTGTGAGTGTCATTAGAGTGGATCTCAAGGCATAGTACCCCTATTGGTGGCCATGAAGGGTTGCAGAGTGACTGTGATGTTGACTTCTATATTTTATATTTGTAAACTTGTGTTATTTTATCAAGGACCAACATCTTATTTTATGATTGGATTGGGAAGCTCTAAGGCTCTTTTAGTTATTTATATTTTTGTGAGAATTTTCAGACTTTGCAATGTGGCTACTTAGCCACTTTCCTTGATTTTCGATATTTCTTGGACTTTATTTTGATTGGTGACTCGAGAGCTCATTGATATTGTTGGCTACTTAGCTACACATTACGTGATTCCTTCTTGCTTAATGATGAGTTGGTTCTACACTTGTTTGTATTGTGACAATTCATCATATGGGGTACACCCTTGGTGTCTTGAATGTCTTCTTAGGTGCTTTAAGTTGTGCCTTTGTGTTGGATGCACGAAACCTTGAGTGTGTCTAGGATCTTAGAGTGAACTTTTCATTACTCGACCTTGTTGGGAAGAGAGTTTGTTGTGTAGTATGGTCTAGTTAGCAGTCTAATGGCATTGGTGGTGATTCTCTTACAATAGTAAGAGCTTGAACCTCGTCGAGTAGAGGTGTTTAATTGTGGGCTGATGAATTATGTTAGGATCGGATTTCTTTTGGTGGCTATGGATGTTAGTGGAAAAGTGTTTGTCTAGTAGTGGCTTTTCTTCGATGGCATGCTAAGTTTTATCAGGATTTCCTTATTTCATTATATAAAGTAGTGACTTGTGGATTGTATGCATCTTGGTAATTATGGTTAGAATTAATCCCATTCAAGTATTGTGTGTAAATTAAGTGTGTTTTTTTTCCTCTTGACCTATAAATAAGTCTACCCTTTCCTTAACTTTTTAAGTTACTATGAATAACACTCTATGACCTATTAATTTTGAATTACGTGGAGACACTTATGGATGCTTTGAGTCTTTTGGACCATGCCATTGGTGATGTTAGTGTAATTAGACCTTGATGATTTAATCTCGGTGGTATTTTATAATGTGATTCTTCTTGCAAAACTGTAACTCTTGGTCGTAAAGCACATGTTTAATAGATTAGCTGATTGACCACTTGCATTTGACATTTTCTAGTGGAATGTGGTGTCCATGGAGTAAATATTTGCATTTTCATCTTGTTTCTTGGTTGAGGTACCTTGTGGAAATATGGGTGTAGATTTGAATACTTTCCTTGTCTTTTCATGCGAGTAAAATGTTTAGCCAAAACAACAAAAATTGTTAAACCTTAGTAGGTTCATAAAAGTAATTATGCTTCCTTAATGGGCCTTCCTTGTAACTTCTTTTGAGAACTTGTAGAAACCCACTAGGAATTTTTTATGATACTTGTAATTAGTGGAAAAATATCAAAATATTGTTGTGATCCATGTTGGTTGATTGTTTCCTAGTTCTTACAAAATTAATAATGTGTTTGCTATGTTGAATGCCTCTTATTCCTTTAGAATTAAAAATGTGATATGTTGTTTTCCATAAAATTAATAATGTGATATGTTTGAATCTTCCTTCTCATTAAAAAAAAAAACTAAGTGATAAGATGATTCACCCAAACACCATAAAGCTATAATTGAGGAGATTTGGCCTTGAAGCTTAACAAATAAACTGGAACATAGAAAGAGAAAATGGTCCTTGCTTTAACCTTGGTAGATTAATAGAAGAAATAAAAACCATGTAGAAGAAAAAAAGGGAAAACATTTGTCCATCTACCTCCCTAGAGTAAAATAAATACTTTTTCTCTTTTTCCTTTATAGAATGATGAGATATCATGCCCCCTTAGTGGTCCTTATAACACAAACTTATGATGTCATAATAGGAGGAAGTTTAATTAAGAAAACTCGTAAAGGAATGTGCTTAGAAAATGAAACTAAAACTTTTGAATTAATTAGTTGAGTTATAAAATAAGTAAGATTTATGTGTATTGAGTGCAATGTATAGTTGAACTTGTAGTTTTGTCGACCTACCAAAATTGTGAAACACCTAGTGGATAGTAATGTGTTCTAGTTGCTTAGTACCTTCTTGTTCATAGATGTATGTGCCTTTCTTGTGGGAGTTTTGGGTCATCATACCTTTATCGTCCCATAGCTCATCGAGTGTGAGTTGTGGTATTTTGGATTGAGACTTATCTCTTGTTTAAGAAGCAACCTCCTTGCATGTTGTCTTGTCCTTGGAGACCTAAGTTATTGTAATTTTAAGGAAACATATGTTAAGGATATAAAATAACTTTGGGAAGTCTTCTTTTCTTCATATTATTGGGTCACCTTGTTATTGTTGCCCCTTTGCCATTAGGATGGAAAGTGCAAGATGATGTTATTCACTTTTAGTCACGATGCACCCTTGGATTGTAGTTGGACCTCGTGTTACTTGTTCTTCTCCCTAGCGACCTTGAGTGCTCTTTGGTGTTACGATTTATGCTTGTGCTCTCCTTGTGATTATTCTAAGCTTGACCAAGAAATAAGATAAATGAATCCCATTGTGTTATTGTGAATGGTACTTCTTGTATTGATATGTTAGTTGTTAGGGAGATATATATACTTTTATTTTGCTAAATGGTTGATGTCTCTAGTTTTGGTTGGTGTGGTGTGTTTGATTCTTAAAACAAAAGTGTAAAAATCAGACTATAGGAAAACTTGTGGTCATGAATTTGCTTAGTATTACCATGAAAATTTGATTGTACCCTCTCAAGTTATATAAGTGCTTTCCATAAATAGTTTCCTCGATTGTAAATGTTTTTCTGATTTAGGTGTCCTTCCTTGTTGATTAACCTCATCTTGTGTGACCTCAAATTGTGGGACCTTGAGTAAACATGTCTCTCATACAAAATTTTGGCCATGGTTGATTCTGCTAGCCTTGTCTAAACAATGAACTATGAAAGCATAATTTAACCTTAGTGGAAACCTTAAATTTTGTTATTGTAGTATGTTGTATTCCTTGGGAAACTATGTGGTCATTCTTGAACTCATGAAATTCTCCTTGTTATTCCTCTACTTGGTGGTTATTCTTGAGACTCCTTTAACCTCTTCATGTTATATTGTTAGGTGTGGTATCTTGGTTGTTAGCGTAAAGTTACTCCTTAGAATTAAATGTTCGTAGCCTTGCATGCAAAAAGCTTAGAACTCATCCCTTACAATCTCCCTTCTTCTTGTTGAATTGCATTGGACCAAACTTGGGTTCTGTGGACCCAAACTTGTTTGAAGCAAGAAATCCCATAATGGGAGTGATCTTTTTTTTGTTGCATTTGTCCCTATCTCTTGTTCCAATGACTTCTAGGAGGAAGTCGAGTCTAAGGGGAGGGGGATGTAGTTCCCACTTCCCTTCACACATTTTGATATTGATTATGACATTGTGACTATATTATGGACATTATTATGACTTTTGATTTAGAATGATGATTAGATGATAGAGCATGGACTATTATTGACTTTGATTCACATATGATGCATGATGATTATTAGAGACATTTTATATAGATGTTGACATGTTGTTGGACATGGTTATATATATTTATGGATGTTGTTAGGACATGTGATATTTGGATATACTTGAGTAGACCAGAAAATTGAATTAAAATTGATGATGATATAGTTGTTGATGAAATTGTAAGTGATATTGTTGGTTGCCTTGATGTTGTTGTGATTCATATATATATATATATATATAGATGATTTTGGAAGTATATTTATATTCATTTGGAAGTTCTGATATGACCACAAGGCCGAAGGAGGTATTTGTGTTTTTCAGGTTAAATTATCACAACAAACATCAGGGATTAGAGACCAACCACATTGAAATTCTAGATGAATTCAACAAGGTCACCATGGCAACTTGTATTGTTTGTGTGTGTTTGATTGTTGTTAGGATTCCCATGGGAGGGATCACCTTTAAATGTGACCAAGGGTTATGTGTATTTATTTATTTGGTTCCTTTGTTTAGTATGTATGTGTTTTATAAGTGATGTGTTTCCCCTTTCTATTTAATTAAATGGTGGTAAGTAATATGAGTAATCATATTGATAAAAATTAATTACTCAAATTGGGACATAAGAAAGTAATTATTGGAGTTGTTGGCTCTTGTATTAAATGTTGTGAGATAAGTGTAAGTGATGTGTAAGAGATATGTAAGTAAATTTTGGAGTATGAAACACTCCACCTTCTTTTGAAATCCGAATTTGTCCTTGGAGGCTGATTTTGGAGGCTTGTGGGACAAGTTAAACTTGTCCCATACCTCTTAAATTTACATACCAACCTTACCTATGGTTGGAGAGTTTAAATCTAGCCTTCATTATGCATTTTTGTAAGTCAAGTTGTATGTTTTAATTACACTTTCTTACATTTTATTAATTTCAGTCCTTATGGGGTGGGCTTGATTTGAGTGTGTAAGTAAAACTATCATTTATTCACCTACTTATTTATTGTGCCTTGGAGATTGAAGTTGACTTATGAGTTGGAGTTGAGGATGTGTGATGTGGCATCCCACTTGGATCCACCTCATCCTCTTCTCTTCCCTCTCTATATATTCAATTCCTTGGCTTGTTTTTGGGGTGGCTTCACTTTTGCATACTTCATTTGGGGTGAATAATTTTGTTGTTTTGAGCTCTTTCTTTTGGAGAAGATTGGAGACTGTTGCATGCTTGTAGATTGTTGATCTTGGACTGTGTTTTGCATTGGAAAGCTTGTTGTTTTGGAACCTTGGAACAAAACTCCATCATGGAGAGGTAGGAGCTTGGCTCTTGAAATGATCTCTTATATTTTTATGCACTTAGGAATGGCTGAATGTTTGAATGTGTTGTTTTATTGTTGGTTGGTTGGGTAGACTACCTAGGGATGGTGTAGGAGAAGACTATGGGGTATTTTGGGGAGGCATAAGTGTTTTTGGGAGGTATAAGTGTGGAGGGAGTTGGGATTTGGGTTCCACCTTACAAAGAAATAGCTTGCATTTCTTTACTTGTTATGGGGTGCCATAAGAGGTTAGGGTGGGGCGGGGCATAAGGAAATGGGAGGAATAAGGGGTACTTGGGGAGGCATAAGGGCATGTCAGGGATTTGAAATGATATATATTTTGGTGGTTTGTTCTCAGGTGGTGATACCCATTTCCCTTTGGGAGGCATAAGTAACATCCCCCATAGTTTCTTGCTCCTTTGGCTTGCATGATGAAGCCTGAGTGTTGTTTGTTGTCTTTATTCTATGGTTGTAAAAACAATTTTTCTTTGACTTTGTTTTAAATGTGAAATTTGCATGTGTGTTTGGAAGCTTGTTGTTGCCATGAGTTGAAACAACATCTTCTATTTTACATTATGGTTGGGGATCGGGGGCCAATGAAGAAGGATGGCTTCTCCTTGTCATTGGATGTCTTTGGTTGGGTGGAGAGCGTTGCCTTCCCCCTGTTCTATTGTGATCAAATTGAAATAAAGAAAATGGAGGATATTCATGTTGTTGTTATGGAGCAAAGGAAAAAGATAAATTTGACAGTCATTGTTGAGATTATTCCTTATTGTAACCTTTTCCCACTTGAAGTGGATGACCTTGTAAATTATTGTGATGGAAAGATGTTTTGTATTGACTATGAAAGTTGTAATTTGAAATGTGAAAGAGATATACTCTATTTTCTACTTTTGAAAGAATGTGAAAGAGATTATATTCTGTATGTTGTATTCGAGGAATGGAAGAAAGAAGTTGTAAAGATATCCTTTTGAATCAATAAAATATTGTATTAATTTTCCCAAATGGCATTATTAGGTATTAAAATATGATTGTTGAATGTATTTTGAAATCTCTGTTGGAAAGATGAAAAGTGAATACGTATGAAGAAATGTCATAGTGCTCTATTCTTTAGAAATGAATGTTTTGAAAATAAAAAGTTGTAATTTGGAATTTGAACATCTTGATTGAATCAATTTAATATGTTAGAGTGTTTTGGAATGAATTCATAGTTGAAGTTGGTAAATGTAAACAAATCTATTCGAATTGGATCTCTGTTAGATGTTTTCAAACTGACAAATGTTTTATCAAAAATGCACTATCAACCCTGCAACCTTGGAAAATGAAATAAAATGATTGAATGGAGGTTACATGATCAAAAACCTCAAACAAACTAAAACACTTAAGAAATTTTTAAAGAACCTTTCAAATCGGGCAAATGAAAAGGAAAAATTACAAATTTTGAATTATTTCAATCAAAAAAATTAAATTTTGAATTGTTAATCAATAAACAAAATATACCTTGCAATCCATCCTAAATTCCTCTAAGATAAATCCTCCATGTTTTCTTGGCATGTTGAGAAAGGAAGGAGGTCGAATTGAACAAAATTTTATAAGTCAAATGTTACCAGTTTTCATTTTAAAATCCTGCAGATCATTTTCAAAAAATTCCCTTTAAAATTTATCAAAATTAAAATCTTAAGATTCTTGTGCAAAAGAGGACTTTGAGATCTTTCCAAAAAGTCCTCATTTTCTAAAAACCGAATCCCCAATCAAAAGTTATGGCCTTCTGAAGTTTTACTTCATTTTGGCTTCAAAAAAATCTAACTACCAAAATTAATTAATAAATTATTCTTGGGTGGACCCATGGGAAAATATTTCCCTTTTGCACTTTTTTTCCAAAATCGCTAAAGGAATTATGTCCCCACCACTCCGCTGACCCAAAAAAGCTTTAATTTTTTTTGCCTAAAATAATCTAAGTTTGAAAAAGAAAATTTGGAAAAAATTTCCCCGCCGCCCCACCGTTGCCTTTTGAAATGTATTTTTGCAGGCGTGGGCCCACAATCCTTAACTTAGCTTTTAAAAATTTCAACAAAATTTCCTATCTTTCCCCACCACCATTCCCCCACAAAGAAATCAAAGGCCATTACCACGTGGCTTCACGAGGCAACAACAGAGGTGCGGAATCTCTTAAAACCTTAGCACTTTTGAAATTAAAATTTGGAAAAACATTTCCAGTTGCTCCAATGGCTTGATGAACCACATCTAATGTGAGCTTAACACATGGCATCGATCAGAGTAGTTGGAGGCATGGGTTAATTTTAACCCTTGCACTTTTTGGCACAAAAGTCTAGACTTTCCAAGTTTCCCCGCAAGTCTGTTTTCCCTCGCGAATGCGGGCTTGACACATGATGTCTTGCGCCTTGGGCATCTCCGGCGCATGGATCATTTTGATCCTTAACGCTTTTTGGTAAAAATATTAAATGTCTTAAATTTCTCCAGTGACCCGAATTTCCGTTAAATCTAGGAAATGCTGACATGTGTCCCTTATGGGCTCGCAAGTGGATAGATGTAGATTGCGCTTTTGTCCCAAAAGGAAAAAGTGCTAAAGTTCTTCCCCGCTCCTACGGCCCATGCATGGGAAAATTTACCTCCCACTCTCCAATCCCACATTCCTTCTCCGGGAAAAAAATTATCTCTAAAGCCCGCAAACCTGAGCTAGGGAAAACTTTTCCTCCCTAGCCCGCTCTTGGGGAAAATTTCATCCCAATGTCCGCCGGCTCATATCTTGGAAAATATGAGGAGTTAGGAGGACTTCTTTATATCAATGGAAAGGTGAGAAAATTTCCTATCTAATGGAAATGTTTTCAAAATTTTTTGAGTTAAATGAATCCTTAAGTGAGTTCTGGGAGTGGGTAAGTGAGAATTTACCTTGTTAGTTTAAATGTGTATTCTCCCCCTTACAATTAGACCTTGTTAATTGTTGAAACCTTGTAGAATTAAATACCTAGGGTATTTAATTATTTTGGCTCTTCTTACCCTCTAAGTTTAATTAAGAATTGTTTGGCTTAGTGTTAATCTAATTTTAAATAGTTAGATTATCACCTAAGGGAAATCTAACTGTGCTTGGGATAAATTTCTCTCTTCTTAGTGTTTTGTAAGGTGATTTGATAATTGTTGTAGTGGACTCTAAAATTTTTTGTTATGAACCCTTTAAAATAAAAATCCATATTTTTTCTAAAGGGATAAGCTTATCCATTTCACTCTCATTCATGAAATGGGGAACGTAAGTGATTGTTTCCCCTCCCTTATCATGGAATATGAAAAAACATTCTTTCCTTATGAATCCCCAACGTCATATTTTATTATAATATGGTTTTATTTCTTTTAATATGCAAAAAGAATATGTTTAGAAAGTTTCAAGAGAAGGCATATATATATATATATATATATATATATATATATATATATATATATATATAAGCACATGTGAGCATGCACGTGCATGTGTGTGTGTTTAAGATAACATAAATTCAAGGTATTTAATTCAGATATTAATTATTTTATTATAGCAAAAAGCTTAAATATTTACATTTGTTTCTCCAATCTAAGTATTGACATCATAAATGACTACATAGGTGTGTGTGTGTGTGTGTGTGTGTGTGTGTGTGTGTGTGTGTGTGTGATACATATTTACTAAGATTACAACAATTTTAGAATGTAAAAATACTAATACAACTACAATTATACACACACACACACACACACACACACACACACACACACACACACACAATGTAAAGTACACATAAAACTGCAAATATTGTAATTAAGGTTTAATTTTCCCTATTATGCTTTGTATGCAAGTATGCATGTCAGCTTACTAGGGATTTCTAGATGATTTCTATATCATATAATGAATAAAATAACCTTAGGTTACTTTCCCATTTATGTTTCTATAAAGAAAAATTTTCGACAAGATGTTTGTTTTGAGTATGATTTAATGAATGGTTAACATACTTGTAGGAACTCATATTCAAATGGTACAATATAATATATAGAAACGAATATTTCATTAGTATAGTTGGTTCCCAAATAAAAAATCAAAATTTTGGTCAACATACATCATAATGGTAAAAAAATGCAATATATTAGTAATTTGTAATTTATTCTATATCCATAAAATTTTGCATAAATTCCAATCATAACACGATTACATATTTTCCACCCCACAAGGACTCAAAGAAACTCCTTATTGTAATTGTCTTATCATTGATGTCAAAAGAGTGAGCATATGATGTTTTTATTGATTTTTTTATGTTTCACTGATGTCAAAAGAGGAAAGAGACATTTAGGTTGATTGATTGTGTCACGTAAAGTTTTATTTCTTGTTGAGATTTCTTATTCTAGTTCGAGTTTCTAGATGGAGTGTCATGGTTCTTAAGATGTTGCAGTGATTTTCAGAGGTTTTGGTTATGTTTTTGAGGTGTCATTAAGTGTGTGGAAGGCTCTTGAAGGTGTGAAAGAGTGGAAAAATGAGGAGAAGGTTAATTTGGTTGGTGCAAACATGTTCAAGGTGCTTCATTCTCGAGGTCTAGTCAACAAGTGTGGTATGACATGATGGATTACATGAATGTATTAATTTGTTGAGGCTAGTTAGATCATGTTAAGCATGTATATGAGGTGTAGGGACACTCATAAGTGTCTCAAAGGAATGGTATGAGGAAAAGTGATGTTTTTTAGGTCTACACTGACGTATTGTCAAGCCCCCGTGTGACCTAATGAAGTGTGTAGGTATGATTTAATCTTGTAAATGAAAATATGATCTATTTTATAGTTGTTTCAAGTTTTTTTATCATCTTGATGAATTTTTAGGTCAATAATTTGAACATATTGCATTGAAAGTGAGTTTTAGGTCTTTTCCTAAGCCTTATCCTTTTGAAAACATTCTCTAATGAAGTAGAAACATACGTTTTTAGTGTAAATGAGAAACGAACAGTATTAGATATGTGTTGGGATGTTGTTTAAGATGTTTGGTCAAAATTTGAGGTCATAATGTTGATTCTTTTGCAGGGGTACTCCATTTTTCTCCTATGAAGTTTTTACAAGTGAGAATCTGAGTGGAATTTGACATTTTCCCGCTCATTGACACGTGAAAAATTTGAAAGGGATTATAATATCTATAGGAAATGTATGGAAGGGTTATATATTTATTTTAATGTCATTATTCCATATAGTAAGGCCCTTAATTTTATGAACAATCGTTAAGAAGCCAAACTAATTTTAAACCATTATAAAACCCTTGATATGAATTGGTGAAGAAGAAATTGATGGAAGTGGGACAGAGTAGATTATTTGTGAAATTTCAATGATTTAATGTTATATATAACTCCTCTATATTTCTCCAGGTATAACTTAGGTGTCATGGTTGTGTGTCAACCCCACTCAAAAATGCAAGTTTAAGAAGAAGTATAGTTTTCTATCAAGTTATTCATTGGACCTATTGACTAATTTTTTGGTAGAGGAATTATAGAAGATATAGTACATGTTCATGTTGGTTTAAAATATATATTTTTCCCTTAGGATTTAATTTGAGTTCATTCTTGTAAAACTAGTTTTGGGGTAGTTTTGGATAGTTTTAGGTGACATGGTTGTAGAGATGTTCTTGTTGCTCTAAATTATTACTTATGGTATCATATGCACTTGGTGATGAAATTGGGTTCATGATATTTCCCTTGGTATATTAAAATTTCATATTTGAGGAGTTTCGATTATTTTTTTACTTCATTCTTTGAAGACTAGTTTTTTAGGTATTAGACATAGTGAAGAAGGTTGTTCCTTTCGGCAGTGTTGTAGGATTATATGATGGTGTAGAGTGATTATAGCCTACTAGATGTTATTAGTGGAATTATAAAAATTTTATAAGTGGTTTCCATGCTTTTTTATTGTCATTTTTCTCTAGAATATTCAATTTTAGCGAGTGGGCAAATTTGGTGTTTTAGGGCTTCTTGAGTCATAATGGTGTTTTGAGGTTTCCCATGCTATTGACAATGTATATGGTATTTGTGTGATGTTTTCATTATTTTTTAAAGATGTATTTATTATATTTTTCCTATTAATTCCAACCTAGATGAGTTATAATCATAAGTTAGGTATATAAGCATGTTATAACTTTCACTTAAGGTACTTGAGATAGAAAGGGAAAATGTGAGCTAGAGGGGTGTTTATAAGAGCTAAAGGAGGTATTTGTGACCATAAAAATATATAAGAGAGTTTATAGAAATGTTTTATAGTGTGTGAAATGGTTCGATAGATAGGGCATTAGGAGTAATAAG
The DNA here is from genome assembly GCA_018340775.1 of Taxus wallichiana var. yunnanensis. Lineage (NCBI taxonomy): Eukaryota > Viridiplantae > Streptophyta > Pinopsida > Cupressales > Taxaceae > Taxus > Taxus wallichiana. Next base: position 775,525,891 of record CM031243.1, on the reverse strand, counting down.
CTTTGGGAATAAAATCTATAGTAAGTTGACATAGAGAGAATATTTGAAAGAAAGAAAGCTTCAATGTGTCAACTTTAGTTTTTGTAGAAAAAATTTAGAGGTAAAAAACATATCAGGTGGTTTTTTTAAAACTTAGTCATCTTGGGGGTTTGTGCCTCATTGTAGGGTTTCTACTCTACTAAATCTATGGGTTTATGCTCTTATGGGGATGGTGCCTCACTAAACCTAGGGGTTTTTGCTTCTTGTTCGAGTTAGTGCTCAACGAAATTTGATTCATTTCTCTAATAATTTTTGTTTCAATGGATTATATTTCCCATTGTGGTTTCCAACTTAAATCTTATCTTTTTCTTTGTATGTCCTCTTATTTTATATTCTATGGTTATGTTCGTGTGGATCCATGCATAATGATTACTTGAATGGTTAATGAATGAAATTTCTTAAGTGAATGAATTTTTTTTATTTCTCCTTCATTCACCCCACCCCCTTCTCTATGATTGTTCTTCAAACAATTAGTATCACAACAGGTCCTCATAAATAAGCCTTAATAAATTGAGGTGACCCTCTAAAGCACACGAAATGGCAAGTTAGAAAAGTGGTTTCTCTACTAGAAAAGCTCCATTTGACTAGAAACATTTTTCCTTTCTGAGTGTTAGGATGATAAATCACTTATGAATTTGGGGTGTGATATCTTAAAATCATTTGTAGATGGTTAAACCATTCCTCAAAATCATCCATCTCATGCAACAAGTAAAAAGGCTAGTAATGATAATTCTGAAGCTATGAATTCTACTTTGTGTGGATTCTAATATTTATAGTTTTTCAAAGTGATGCAATGTGATATAGTTAATGCAAAGTGTGAGAGAAGATACAAGAGATATATGAAGGTGAATCCAAGGTCAATTATGAAAACCTACAAACCTATAGAAATCAATTTGAAAGTTTGAAGATGAAATACAAAGAAACCATTTTTGCTTATCTTCTCATATTTGATCCAATTGTCAATACCATTAGAGGATTAAGAGATGAAGTGAATGAAGATGTAGTGGTTCAAAAGGATTCGAGATCTTTCACTCCTAATTCTGATCCTAAATTCTTAGCTATAGAATAATCCAATGATTTTATTACTCGATGATGGATGAACTCCATGGTATCTTGACTACTTATGAGATGAGGACTGTGTAGATAAACCTTCCAAAAAGGAATTAGCCTTAAAGTTTAAAAGAAGTAAAAAGGTAAGAAGAAATTTGATGATTATGTTTCTAATATTGATGATTATGGATGGATTGCTATGTTTGCAAGGAATTTGAAGAAAATCCATGTAGGTATAAGGGAAATTTTCCTTTCAAGTCTTCAACTATGGTACGATAGGGAATTTTGTAAACAATTGTCCTCAAAAGCATTAAAATAAGATAATGAAGATCATGATAACTATCATGATGATAATATGTCCCATAGGTTTGATATGATTAATAATAAGTCTAGAATATTTGAGGACAAGAAAACATCCAAGAGAGGATTTTAATGCAAGGAGGGTTGTAGCCCATATGAGGTAAGTAGTGAAGTGTTTGATACTGATTCTCATTCTATGTCTACGCATGATGATGTTGGAAATGAATTTCTATTCATACCCAAAGGATCTAGCAGCCCTAAAAGATAGGATTCCATATTTGGAATCTCATGTATGAATTCATATGAAGAAGATTTTGAATCTGAGTTGTTGAGCAACTTAGAATAATTGATGCATACAAAGAAGAAGAATAAAAAATCAAGGGAAAAAATTTAGGATTATGAGAGCAATATTCATCTTCATGAAAAGAAACATTAAAATGAAACAAATAGGTATGATGAAATCATTAAACACATAGAAAATCAAATGAATACTATAGCTATAAGTCTAAAATATAAGGATCAAGAATGTTTGTAGTATGAAAACGAGATTGAGTCCCTAAAGGCTAATATAAATGAAAATGTTGTTAAGGTTAGATCATTTAAGAGGTTTGATAAGAGATCTAAGGATCTAAATGATCTCTTGGATAGTCAAAAATTTGTCGTTGATAGGATTGGTCTAGGGTTCATGGAAGTGATTCAAGAGGATATTTCTCAAAGAAAGAATATTGTTAGCCCAAGTTTCAAGGAAGATCAAAAGGAGAACAATTAAAAGAGGTATGAGAGGAAATGGTGTGTAAGACAACCCAATGCATCAAGGCATGATAATTCATTTAATGGTTATTATTATGGTTGAAATGTTTTTGACATAGGGAAAAAGTGTTGAGAAGGTCAACCAAGTATGAGGAATCATGGAATAATGGAACAAGTTTCAGTTCATACCAATTAAGAGGTAAGATTGAATTTATGTGTTATAACTATAATCATGTTGCTCATATTGAAATTTTATTTTTTCATGGTTCTTCAAGATTAAAAATTCAGACTCGTAGAGTACTTGAGAATAGGAAAAGTAAGATATGGGAACCAAGAGTGAAAAAGATAACCCAACCAGGTACAAGTAAGATATTGGACTAAGTCAAGGATGTTCTCATGTTTTTGATCAAAGAAGGATGAAATGGTCGAGTCACGGGTTCCAAGGAGGTCTTGGAATATCCTCAAGTTTATGTTCTATATCCTTATAGGTTTGGATGTCTCTACTAAGATTCTTAGATACATTCATCAACTAGATGAAGCATGTACTTAGGGGGACATTGAATGAATGTATTGAAGAAGTGGAATTTTTATAATAGGGTTGAAGTTATAGAATCATGATGCTTTGAGGTATGTTTGTCATCTATGAAGGTGTGTTGGTAATTTAGAATACTTGATCATGGTATAAGTTTGTCACTAAAGCATTTTGGTATTCATTTAACTAAATCTATTTTTATTAAACCCTATTGTAGAGTAGCTGATGTGACCAATGATGTATAGATTCTAAGATACAATATGACATAAGAAACTAAGCATGTAAAGTAGAAACCCAAAGTAAGAGGATGATATAAAGGTAGATATTGTGTGAAAATGACGGCATGATATGATATGAAAAATGTGCATATGGGAGGATTCGTGTTTCCCCCAATGGATGTGTGTGATGTGAGGCTCATTTAGGAATTGCACCCTTAAAATTAAAGTATTAATCATAGAACAAGAGTGTTTCGTCAAGTGGAAAATGTATTGTATGTGATTGAGATTAGATGTTAGGAAATATTTACCATGAAGTACAGAGTGTAAATTATAAAAAAGCTATCACTATATGATAGAAAAATACAATAGTGATGGATGGTGGGAGAAAGTAGGATGCCCCAAAGCGTGCAAGTGATGGAAATATATCTAACAATAGAGAAAAGCAATGACACAAAATCTGGTATCCAAGAAGTGTTGTCTAAAATAAGCTCACTCTTATTTTTGGTCAACTAACCCCCTTTTCCCCCTTTTGTGCTTCAATCTGATTTTTTATATATTTTAAGCACTTAAGGTTTCCTAAAAACATATTCATTAGATAGGAAATTTCTTCCCCTTTCTGAAAATGTAAAGAAGTCCTTCTAACTCTTCATATTTTTCAAGTTACGGGTTGGCGGGCTTGGGAAGGATTTTTTGCCAAATGCGGACCTACGGGCCTGGGGAAGACTTTTCACCAAAGGGGAAAATTGCAGTTGCAGGTCGGTGGGAGATATGTTGGCATTTTGCACTTTTTGCAAAAGGCACAAGTTACAATTGCGGGTCCGCAAGCCCAGGATGATTTCTTTTGCTAAGTGAATATGCGGGGCCGCAGAGGAAATTTTGCCCAAGTGTAAATTCGGTCAGCGGGTCTATAGGGAATTTTGGAACTTTTGTAACTTCTTGTAAAATGGCACAATTTTCATGTATGGGCCGTGAGTCCACGGATTTTTTTTTTTTTCGCCAAATGCAAAGTCACGAAGGCTGCGGTGCCATGGAGGTTTTTCTACCAAAGTCAACTTTCAAGCCTTTGAGGGTCTTTTCACCGGAGTGGAGTCCAAAACAAATCCCCAACGAGCACTAGATCACCACGTGGCAAGGATTCCAGACAAAAGTAGGTGGGACAAACTGTGAATAAGCTAAATAAAATAGAGCCTGTGGAAAACTCCATGTGTCCAACCGGTGCTCCTTGAAAAGTAGAATTCGGGGTAGACCTCAAACATGCGCCACCCACCACGTGGTCGGAGTCGAAAATAGTCTCATCGGCCATTGAAAAGTCACATCGCCATGGGGGACCCATGTGTCCCAGCGCTGCAACTTCAAAGGTTTGATCACAAAGTGGTTCCTAAATCAGCGTGGGCTCGCCACGTGGTCAATATCAAAAGGGGGCGAGTTGACCGTTGAATCGACTAAGTATAGAAGGACCAGCGGAGGCCTCCACGTGCCTCGTCCATGCAATTTTAAGGATAGAATCCAAAAGTGGTCCCCAAACATGTGCTAACTCTCCATGTGTCTCGGGTCAGGCACAGTGTCTCCGCCAACATGGGGGCTTGGGCATAATCAAAGGAAATACAAGAGGCCCATAGACGATGCCACGTGTCTCTTCGGTGTAACTTAAAGAGTGTAGAGGAGGGGGCGAAACCTTGAGGCGTGCGTGGCCACCATATAGATATGTGCGAATAGAATCCATAACTAAAGTACCTTACACCGGCAATATCTTTCGATCATGGGCTTAGAACTCGAGCGCGAGTGGATGTTTTAGAGAGCTCTCAACACCTACTACCCACCTGCCACCATTAATGTTTTGACCCACCATTTTCAAGGTCAAATTTCCTACTTTCCACGATGATGAAGAATGGGTTCCGTTTCTTTCCCAGCAAATAACAGCGATGGGGGCATGGGTGTTGCAGTGAGACTCATCATTGTGGCGGGGAATTCAATGCTCCTTCAGGGGCGGTTGGAACAGGGTTGGATTTTTCCCTCCTTTCTCTCTCTCATTCTTCCTATATATTGTACAAGAGGGACAATTTCAAAGTGTTGGACATTCTTTCTTTGCACCCTCCCTTTTCTCTAGCTCTGTAGTGAATTCGTGGAGTCTCAAACCCCTCCATCCAAATTGTAATGCAATTTCTACCTCTTGGCTCCTGTAATGCACTGTAATGATATGAAAATAAATCGACTATGATCTTGAAAATTTAATATTGTAAATGAAAGAAACGATTGCAAACAGTTTAAAATTGGACCTTTAAATTACATCAAAAAGAAATATTTTAATATCTTTATGAAGGGTCAAATCTGCATCTGTTTCAAGGCTCAAGCTAACAACATGTTGCAGTAAAAGGGAAATAGGGAATCTTTCTTATGTTTTCAAAATATAGCAGAATTGTCAAAGAAGTATTTGTACTTCATATTTTCGGAGAAACTCTAGCAGTTTTTCTTCAAAACAACACCATAAAAATGGGTTTCATTCATATTTCATGTCCATAAACGAGTCTACCAAATATTTGGAGAAAAGGTTCAAAAGAGCAAACCTCATCATTTTGATCAAGAAAATAAGGTACTAATCAAGAAAAACAACTTCAGTATTGCACGGCCAGAGAAGGCCTATAATTTTCTCAGATACTCATGAAAGGAAGAAGAAAAACTCTCCGTTATGGGCGAATACATGGAAACCCTTAGAGATTCAACAAAGGAGAAACACAAGCAAGCACCCATGAATTTAATTTGAGCTCACAATAAGCATAACAAAGCATGAAAACAAGAACGCACGAAATTTTATTTATTTATCATAATATACAGAGTTAAAGCTCGAGAAAAATGGTTTAAATGAAGGCATCACATGTGAAAGAACAAAAAGAATAACCCTTTCAACAATGGCGACCCGTATATTGATAAATATACATGGTAGTAAGAGAGCACGTAAATTGAAAAGCTTACCCATCAACATTAAAAGCATCGAATCATGTTGAAGCCAAATGTATTGAGCTAAGCAACTCAAAACTAGTACAATCAACGACCATGCTTTCAGTCGAGAGGTAAAGGAAGCTACAACAAAGATACAAAGTATAAACATACCAGATTGATACTTATTTTTAGTAAATGCTAAAGTTTGCTAGAAAGAAAGCTTACCATTTCTTTTCATAGCGACAATGCGAGATCCAAAATATCCCAAACACGAAGCAACATGAGTAGTTTTCACAGTGGTACAAGCTCTTAGAGGATTTTGAATGCAAAATAGAAGAACCAAAAATGACATCAATCTCCAAGATAGCGACCACATATAAGAAAAGATCCAAGAAAATTTTAGTGGTGGCTAGAGGCTCGAAGATTTGACACAAAGCTCTAGTTTCGAGCTCAAATTTAAAAAGAAATGCAAATAAATTACCGAGAACCGCAGACAAAAATTACGCATGCCTCTGAGTTCCATAGTCCAATATTTCGAACTTACCAGGAAAAGGATTTACAAAACCAACATATTTTCAAATGACAAAGAAACAGCCAAGTAACCACTCACAGCAAATACGTGGAACCAATATTGAAAGCAAGGTTGAAAAATAGAGGTTTCAAGAAAATAACGTAGAGCTTTAGCATAGAAATAGTGACTACCCAGAACAGCTAGATGCAGGGTAAATCGATATCCTCGAAGCCATAATGCACAGCGAAATTCATGCAATGCAAAACAAGAGATTGAAGTTTCATTCATGGCTGCCAAGGAAATTTTCGGAGGGCTTCGCCAGCTTGAAGTGAGCTCACAAGAATGATCAAAATTAGGGTTCGAATTGTTTTTCCTAGCTAACTCACCATGAGTTAGCTAACTCAGCAAGGTTAAACGTGCATGTGTCACCAAAGAAGAAATCCTAATTGTAACTATGGTTAGAAAACAATCACCGAAATGACAATGGGTCAAGCGCTTGTGTAAGAGGGGAGATTTTTCCTTCTAAATGATTATGTTTTGACTTTGATTTATGCCATATAAAAATAAAGGTCCGAGCTATGATAAGGTCTTCTACCTTAGTTTATAATCATGCATGGAGTGGGGTATTAACATTGACCCCTTTATTATTACCTTTTGCTATGTTGGAGCAGAATAATAACTTTAGCAAAGTACATGTGGCTCCTCCAGGGAAGATAGAACAAATGTCACCTCAATAGGATAAAGAAAAAAATATGCATTCATCCAAGAAAGCACAAGTGTCACATCAGATCAAATATGACTAAGAGAGTTGATTACTTTAATCATGCAGATAAAGACAAAGTGGCAAAAGAAGGAAAACATGCACTTTGGATGGATATGATGAAAGCTTGCTGATGAGAAAAGGTTACAAATATAAATTAAATTATTCACCTAGAATACCTTAGCCTTACCAAAATACACCATACACATCATGCAACATTAGGGGGTTACACTTCAAGCAGCAAATCATTAGCCACTCGTGCGACCTTCAACTTGCTAGATAACAGTTTTTGCATGCCGATGGGATGAGAACACACATTGATGAATTAAGACAATTGAAGAGTCCGAGTAGAATTCATCCGTGACTCCGTGTAGCTGATTTCAGCCCAAAACATTTTTCATCACCAAGGTGACAACCTTTTGAGATATTTTTCAAAAAATTTAGATCTCTTATTTTGTTTTTATAAGCTTAATTTCATGAACAACATACATGTGTTTTTATTTTCACATATTTTATGAGGTCATGCAATCATGACATCAATTCCTCAGTGGAATTATTCTATCCAAGAGTTGTATCAGTCATACCCACCACAACCTTTTTATCCATATTATTCTTCATATCAATATTATGACCCCTATCAAAATGAATACCCTCATGAACAAAACCTTGCAAATCAATATAATTATAAGTATGAAAATTATGATGATTTTATAATTCCATGTTATGCAGATGGTTATGTTGATTATGCACAATAAGAATATCTTAGAATGTAGTTAAATAGTTTGAATCGGACATATTTAGCTATCAAGGAACAAGTTGAAAAATTACAAACATTGGTGAATGATAGGTATTAGGTTGAGGAAAATTTTCAATGGGATGTTCCCACTTACCTTCCCCATCGATTATCCAATCCCCACATACCTTCCATGCTATCCAAAACATCCCATTTATTAGTTGTTAAGTTTCAAGGATGCTGCAATTTCTGCTCCTCCGATCGACAATCACATTCTCGAACACAAATTTAAGTTTCCAAGCTTCCATTTTAATGTTGTTCTAAATAAAGAACTTTTACCCCAGTCCTTTGTTCAAAAATTGATAACTCAAGATGAAATCAACCCTCCCCTCCTCCTTCATCTATATTATGAATTCATGAAGGATAAAATTAGAACATCATCAATAAGGAGAAGCTAACTGAAGAGAACAATAGGCTGGAATTCTTGCAGAATCTGCAAGGATGGATGTCAAAATTTAATTTTGATCATATCCCTGAGTTGGAGAAATAACCTATGCAAGTGGTGGAGCTTGAATTTTTAGAGAAACAACAATATGATGATCAAAAATCTCTATTTTCTGAGTGTAGTGTGAATAATGACATAATATTTACAAAGGTTGTTCATCCATCACCTCTTGCAAAATCAGAATAGGAGGAAAAATCAGTTTCGAATGAAGAGGAGTGCAAGGAGGATGAGATCCAAGGAGAGTGTACTACATAGTTTGACCTTGAAGAGGCTTATTTATTATCATGTTTGGAAGATTGCATTGGTAAAGAACAACCCATAGAACTCACTAGTTTTATAGTTTCATCATTCGTCTTCGAAAACAAAGAGCCTCTTGGGTATGAAAAAGAAAAATGAATATAAATGGATGTAGATCCTTTCTTTAACCTTTTCGAAATATTAGTTTTAAAGAAGAATATAGAGGAGCAACCTACAGTAGAAGAAGGAGATTATTTTAAGTTTCAGATCGCATCATGGATCTGAATAGTGGAAAAGAATTTTACATTATAGCTGAAAAATCAATCGTGACAATAATAGTACAAAAACTTGAAGAGGCTGAAATGACTCCAAATCAGTCTCAAAAAGTCCATCAGGATGGTAGGGTACACCATTTTTATGAAGCAGATTAGTGTCTAAATCAATTTCATAATGTACCGAAGATAAACATCATCTTCAAGAGGGAAAAAAACCTTTAGATTTATGTCAGGATGTGCTTAGTGATAAAATGGAAGACAAATAAAAATATTAGATCATAACTTGAGTCACTTTTTTGTGTTGAGGAGGCATTTTCCTAATTGTTATTTGGTTGGTTTTCAACCAATTACGTAGTACCTGAAATTCCTTCTTGACTTAGAGCACAAAATTGAGTGTTACATTCTCAAAGACCAAGCCCAAAATTATTCCAGAGTAGGATGCAGATCAGATAGAGGTGTTTCTCATCTTTTGGACCAATCTTATAAACAAATTAAAGGTACACATTTTGTTTCAAGTCTTATCATGTTAGCTATTTTTATAGCTGAATTCAAGGCCTCGGGTTTTACAAAAAGGGAAGTTATTTTTGATTCCTTTTTCAGCATTGTTTAGCTTCGCTTCCAACTAGTTAGAGTAGGTTATATTAGGATTTCCCTTCAATAAAGTGCTTTTCATGTACACTTGCAATGTTTTTCAATTCAATAACTCCATTCATGCACGTGATCTAGTTTACCAGATATTTACCCATCTTAAGTTTTTTTTTTCATAAAATTATGTTTTTAGGAAAGAATTTTTTTGATTTTAGTGTTTTGAATCCATGCCCAAGAGACAAGAGTAAGGCACTGGACTTAAAGCTAGAAGGCATCTTTTCCCCGCATGATCGGTAGAATTGTTGGCATTTTTTACACCCATGCAAAAAGTTCGACTCAAAACTTCATTTCAAATGGAAAGGATTGATGTGATGGACCTAGTTAAGGGAAAGATGGAATGTTTCTTAATGTTTTAAGTTGTGGCAGATTAAAAATCAATGTAATATATAGCTATGTGTGTTGTTGCAGAATGCAACATCTCACATGTGTTGTCATTCATGTTCATCTTCAAAAAAAATACAAAATCCCCAAGGGTCGAGTGCATAGCCTTGATGAAGGTGGGAATCATAATAGATGTGGGATATTTCATCCCATAATAGGAAACAAAGTTTTTGTTTGCATGCAAAGGAATACATTATTGAGTTATAATTACATCAAATCTTATCATTTCTTTATGTTTAAGTATTATTAATTATGTATTGAGTTATTCAGTTCATTACATAATTAATATTTACCATAAATTTGAATGCAAAAAGAAATAGACAACTCAATTACATAAATTAATGTCATTTATTCATAAAGAAATATAGTTTTTCCCACACAAGTCACGGGATGTAACTTATGTTTACTTGAAATAAGAGGTACATATACATGAAACTGAAAGCAAAATATTAAAGGGAAGAACCCATCATTTCCTTGGGTTCTTGTTATCTTTGTCTTCATGTTATTTCATCTTCAATTGCAACTCCATCTTCATCTTTGGCTTCAACTCCCAAAAACCATGTACACTGTGGATGAAACATAGTTTAGTTAGATCTCTTTAATAATGTGCTACAAATTTTAGGAAGTTGAATCTCTTCAATTCAAGTATGCATAAGATACATCAAAAAGCTAAATACAAAATTAGGAAGTACTATCACAAGGAAGAAAATGAAATATCCTCTCAATCAAGACAGATAAGATATGAAAATCACTAGAGAATGCAAGAGATGCTGTAAGATTTTATTCTTATAACAATTTTTTAAAGATGATTATAGGTACAAATGGATTATTTAATTTCCAAAATTTATCAAATTACAGGGTAAAATCATGAAGCTTTTATATAGAAGTCAAAGTCCAAGTACAACTAGTAAGCAGGTACAATGATCAAGATCAAATTCATCACAACCAATAAAGGGAGCATAAAGTAGTTATTCAAGGTGGGGATTGAAAGAATCATCATGATTTACAATTACAATGATCACATTCCATTGAAGGGATGAGTATAGATATTGACACATGATCACTTCAAGCAATTTAGGGTCATCCATGCTAACGATATAAACAAATTGAAGGAGATAATTTTAAATCTAGTAATAGAGAGACATAAATATTTTTCCATATTTTCATCACTCAAGAATATTAAAAGGATCATCAAAGTGTCCTAGAAGAATACAAAGTATAGTTGCAAAAGAGATGATTTCAGTTTCAAGAGAGTCACAAAGTATAATTATAAGCATGCTACAATCTAGACTAAAGTTCACAATACTTCAAAGTATATCAACTATCAAGCTTCTAACAGTACAGATCAAAATATATTTTCATCCATTCTGAAATGGAATAAATAAGTGACATATCTAGTTATCTCAAGGACATCAATGAACAACTGAAGGAGATCATCTAAAAATAAATGGTCTATGATCTTTCAAATTTAAGATTGCAAATGAAAGAAAGGACTACAATCAGTTCTAAATTGGACCTTTCAGGTTGCATGAAAAATATATTTTGAAGATCTTCAGAATTGTCAAATCTACGTTTGTTTCAAGTCTCATGCCAAGAACGTGTTGTAGTAAAAGGGAAATAGAGCATATTACATATGTTTTAAGAATATAGTAGAATTGTCAAAAAAAGTATTCATACTTCATCTTTTCGGAGAAACCTTAGCATGTTTTCCTCAAAACAATAACAAAAGAGATGGGTTTCATTCATATTTCATGACCATACACGATTCTACTACACATTTTTAGAAAAGGTTCAACAGGAAAAAATCTCGTCATTTTCATCAAGAAAATAAAGCACTAATAAATAAAAACCACTTCAAAAGATTACACGACAAGTGCATACCTATCATTTTCTGAGATAGTCATGAAAGGAAGAAGAATAACTCACCATTATGTTTGAATACATCAAACCCTTGGAGATTGAATGAAGAAACAATATAAGCAATCACCCATGAATTCATTTCGATCTCGCAAGAAGTATCACAAACCAATAAATCAATAACCCGTGAAGGTTTTTGACATAGTTAAAGCTAAAGAAAAACCATTTGAATGAAGGCATCATAGGTGGAAGAACCAAAAACATCACCCTTTCAAAAATGAAGACCCATCTATCAAAAAAATATACAGGGTCGTCAGAGAGCCAAGAAATTAAAAAATTTACATATCATCATTAAAAGCAATGAATCATGTTGAAGCCAAATGTATTGAGCTAAGAAACCCATAACTAGTGCAATCAATGGCCATGCTTTGGGACATGAGGTAAAGGTAGCTACCATAAAGATAGAAAGCATAAATAGACAAGATTCATACTTATTTTTTAGAAAATACTCAAGTTGGATAAGAAAGAAAGCTTACCATTTCCTTTCATGGCGAAATGTGAGATTCAAAAAAGCCCCAACAAAAAGCGGTGGGAGAAGTTTTCATGATGGTACGAGATGTTATGTATGTGGAGCCTATTTTCATGTTAGAATGTGGTACACCTTCTATGTGTTACACTCGGGTATTTTTACGGTGGTCCCGCTCGCGGTGAGCCAGTTAGGGGGTTTGGGGAGTGAAGACCCCGATCGATGGGGATTCGGCGAAGCCCCAAAGCAAATTTTCATGGGTTGTTTATTAACCAATGGGTAATGGGTAAACGTTATGGGCTGTTTTTGGGCCCATGGTTTTTTGGTACCCATTTTTTTGATACCCATGGTTTTTTTCCCATGGTTTTAATACCCATGGTTTTTGCCCATGGTTTTGATACCCACAATTTTGTATCAAATTGCTTAAGCGATTGTCTATTCATATGGTCTTATGCATATGATACATAGACAAACAAATGTATTGCAGATGTATTTTGAATTTGGGTGTGAATTCTGAGAGTTTGTTAAGTATAGCTCCAAACAGATTTGGGTATTGTATTGAGAGAGTGGAGGCTTGTCATAAAATCCGAGCAAGTGATTCTTGGTGGGCGTAGCCCAAATTGGGTGAACCACGTTAAATCTTGTCTCTATGTGTTGTGTTATTTATTCTACACTTTTATTTGAGATCTGTAATATTTTACGCATATTAGTTTCTACTATTGCACTTCTGTAAGGGATTATTCTCGCATATTTTATCTCTTATTTTCTAACATGAGATCTTAGAGGATTTTGGATTTATAATAGAAGAAATAAAAAATTCCAGTAATCTCTAGGATAGCAGCCACATACAAGAAAATATCTAAGAAAATTTTAATGGTGGCTAGAGGCTCGAATAGTTGGCACAAAGCTCTAGTTTCAATCTCAAATCAAAATCCCAATGCAAATAAAATACCTTGAATGGATAACGTAAATGGCAGATGCCTCACGAGTTCCATAGTCCAAGATTTCAAAGTTTCTAGGATAAGTATGTAAAAAAATAATATAAATTCAATTGACGAAGAAATGACGAAGTAACCACTCATAGAAAAATACATTGCACCAACATTGAAAGCACGGTTGAAAAATAGAGGTTTCCAACAAAGAATACAAAGCTTTAGCATGGAAATAGCGAATACCCAGAATAGTTAGATGTAGGGTAAATGATCTCCTCTAGGACACAATGCACAGTGAAAATCATGAAATGCAAAACAAGATCCTGAAGTTCCATTCATGTCATCCAAGGAAATTTTTGCAGGGCTTCACCAACTCAAAGTGAGCTTGCAAAAATGGTCAAATTAGGTTTTTAATTATTTTTCCGTACTTAAATCACCATGAGTTAAATAAATCATGTAAGGTCAAACATGCACATGTCACCATAGAAGAAACCTAATTTTTACCAAGGTTAGAAAACCATCACCGATATGACAATCCATCAAGCCATCATGGATTTATGCCCTATAAAAATCAAATGGGCTGAGCTATGATATGGTATTCTACCTTAGTTTTTAATCATGCATGGAGTGGAGTATTAACATTGACCCCTTTATTATTACCTTTTTTTCTATGTTGGAGTAGAATAATAACTTTAACAAAGTACATGTGGCCCCTCCATGAGAAGACAAAACAAATTTCACCTCAACAGATAAAGACAAAATTATGCATTCATCTAAGAAAGCATAAGTGTCAGATCATCTCAAATATTACCAACATAATTGATTATTTTAATTATGTAGATAAAGATAAAGTGGCACAAGGAGACAAACAACCACTTTGTATGCACATGATGAAAGATTAGTGAAAAATAAAGGTTAAAAATAACAATTAAACTATTCACCCATATTACCTTAGCCTTCCCAAAATAGACCGTACACATCATGCAGCATTGAAGGAGACAAATCAATTTGACTTGGAGTATTTTTAGAATTAAAAGGCTATTTTTGCCTCTTGTAAACAACATGTCATTTTATGCCTTATTATTTATTCATTCCAAAGGCTAAAATTATCATGCATGTATAGTTAGTGTTAGCTCTCACAAATGCACCCTTGTTGAGAGAACATAACAGGGATTCTAAGATTGCTTTATCACTCACTTCTATAGATACAATGTAAACACATTAGGTTTGTGGCTATACCAATTATTAAGGTGAGTCTTCGGTACCAAGGTAGGTTACTTATTGATGTATCCAAAACTATTTTTTTGGGATTTTTAGGGTGAAAATATTGTTGTAACTGAATTGAAATTGGGTGATACACCAAATTGATTGATGGATTTGACTGAGTAAATGCATAATAAAATTGAGAACAAATTGCATTGCACAAACCAATCGGGTTTTAGCTCGATCCTAAGGCAAACACTTGTGTGTTGAGGGAATAAATCACAACAACACAATAGATAACATGCACACTAAGACTATATAGAAAGCACCAAATTTTCAACTAGTAATCTAATTAATCGGGAATTATCATTCACAAGAATTAATGGAAAGATACACACCACTATAAATAATTGGAAAGGCAATAACTGGTTCTCATTCAAGGAAAAAATGGCAAAAATATGCTTCAACACTCATGTATCCAAAATTCCTCATTTTTCCTCCTTGCTAGTGCACACAATATATAGTAAAAATACTTCACCCAATGCTTCCTAAAAAGAGGCTCTATTTTATACTATCCTATGCATGTTAATGGAATCCTTTATCATGAATACATAAAGGTATAAAAATAACAATGCTTTTACAATGAGACATTAATAGCCTTAGCTACAAAATTACACTTAGTCAAACTATAATTGAGTAATATATTTTAAATACACATAATAAACTTGGGTGATTATTGTTGGCTAATATAGCTCTTTCGTATTGTGCAAGTCTCCTTCTATAAGTGCATGATCTTTTTCTTCTTATGCATAATGTGACACCAGATATTATTCATCCACTTGCGTGGGTATTCTATCTTTATCTATGCTTTTCCCTCTTGTGATAACATGCAAAAATACTCCCATGTAAATAATAATCCCTTGGTCCTCATACTTAGTAAAATAAATAAATAACCCTCCCTGTGGGGACCACCTCTAGGCATGTGCACAATAATAATTCCACACCTTTTGCTTCTGTGAATTTTCCATGGAACATCATAAACATCCATTACCTTTTTTATTAAAATAACCATTAGTGTGCCTTTGAATTAACATGTATTCGGAACGTCCTTTGATAAATGTCATGAAATATATTTTCAAAATGAAATTAGTCAAGGTCAAGCATTGATCATTGCTTAGATTGATCGGTCCCTTGTTTGATTTAGTCATGGTATATAATTGGACCCTAATCTAAGGTGTAAGAAATGATCATTGTTCAATTATTCTGACCTTTTTCTTATCATGGAAATTTTGATCATACCATATACTCTTATTTTTATAAGGTTTAACCTAATATTTACGCGTCCCTTTATTATTAAAATAATTCCACTTGCTGATGTGGCTTGGTTATGTGGCTATGATGACTGATCTTTATTTGGAATCCTTGATTATTGACATATGATATATTCTATAAACTATGTTTCTGAACATGATTTTATGAAATCATTAAGTTCTGAAACTTCGGCCCCTTTGATGATAGATATACCCTTTACTATCATTATGTTTGTGTAGGATAACTTTACCCTAGTTAGGGATTCTATATCTCTTGACACGTATTAATTATGTTGACCCCTATGAACTATGGTTGAGTTAGCAGTTTTGAAATTAACCATTTCATATTGTGTACTATTGATCTTAGTTGTCTGATTATGTACCTTCTGATGACATGGTGGTTGAATTGGATTAGCATTAGCATTGTCTATTTTTATACCGACCAGATCTATGTTATTGATTATTTAACCTTGATTTAGTTAGGTTACTTTGATTGAGTTAAGATGAGGTAAAACAACTCAAACCCTATCATTTTGCTTCATTGCATTGTTGAAAAATCACGGCAAAGCCCTAGAAATTTTTTTCTATGAGGCCATTAATTTTCTGCTGAAGCTTGATTATTTTCAATTCTTCTCCTCTATGAAGAGATTTATGAGTGTAAATATGCTATTTTTAAATCTGGGAGGAAACTGTCACCATTGGTCAAGGTTTTGAGCTCCTTTGTAAGTCATTTAAGAATGGGTTTTAATCCTCAGATCTATGATTGGTTTTATTTATCTATTTTGCAATGGAAATTTTCAAGAAAACCACCACCAATTTGTGGCCCAAAATTTTATGAACTTGGAATTTACAAATATGTGCTTGTTGAGTGTGCTTGGTTCTTTCTCTGATTGTGGCTTCCATGAAGTGAAATAGGGTGAAATTGAGGTTTTGCAAACTTGTAATTGTTTCATTATTCAAATTCTTTGCAATAAGAACATTAATACGTTGAACTCACTGTGTTTCTTTATCTTTATGGTTTGGTCAAGCTCAAAAAACCTTCTAGGTATCTTGCTTCCACTTCACACTTTTAGGGATTGAAAGAAATGGCTATGACTCGGTGTGTTCTTGTTCTATTCCTCATGTTCTTTAAAAAACTTAAGAAGCATTTTTAAAGGCTATGAAAAATGAAGCCTTTCTCTTGATTTGCACTGACTGAACTTTGATGGTATCTATTTTAGAGCTTCATGTTAATTGATTTTCATGCATTTTCCTACGATATTTGCTACAAATTAAACTTTTTAGTTCCACTATGTATGAGATTTTATTTTGATCTACTTCAAATGGGTATTCATATTTCTTGGAACTTTGGATTTGTAAGCTTTATATAAATCCTTTGAAGCTCTGTTACAAACTTCTTTTCCATTCATTTGTTGTTCTATCCTGAGTAGCAAGAATACTTTTTTTCAAGTTCCCTAGTGGATTTTAATTACCTTGTTTTATCTATGAATGTATAATTGATTTTAAAACTGAATTAGTTTCTTAAAACATTGTATCTTTCATCTTCATCAAATATGAAACATGTTTGTTTTTATGCTTCGAGAGGTATTCTTGATTTTATTCCCAAATGTATAAGTAAGTTGATCTACGAACATGATCATTATTTGTTTCCTTCGAGTATCTCTTGAATTGAGATTAATTTTGATGAATCATTTCATTTTTCTTGATGCTCGTTCAATCTGAACTGAAAATATGTAACTTTCTTCTCTTGGGTAGTAGTTATATCGTACTTTCATATTTCTTTGCAAAATTATGACATTGGTTCTCTTTTCTTCATGGATAATTGATGAAAAAATTTAAAATATGGACCTTGATGAAGATTACAAATAGCTAATTGTTTTTTCCTATGAAATGTAAAATAGTTGTAGCAATTTGTAATTCTCTTTCAGCATGCATTCAAAATCTCGAATCTTTCCTGAAACACGATTGTTTCTCCATACTTTTCATATCATTTTAATTCCGCTAGCTTGACTTATGTTCTATAAGTCCTATACAAGATGCATTATTAATCTCAACTATGTCTCTGTACTTTGTAATATTTTTCTTTACTTCTATGAATTTAATTTCCTCTTGATCGAAAGTTAGACAAGTTTAATGACATTTTGGAATATATAGCATTAATACTTTGATTTCTCTTGGTATACAATCTTGATGGCTGCTTTGTTAATCATTTAGATTACATTCTTTGATTTTTTTACACCATTCTCCATTTAAAATATTCATTACATATTGAAATTTATATTCCTTTGCAATTTATAAGGATGTCTTAAGTTACTTTTGAGAATTATATTTGTGAACATGTGGCTAGAGTCCCTTTTATTGTTTATTGTATATGCATTCTCCTTTCTTTATTAATGAACCTAATTTAATGAAGTAAGATTTGATTCAATATTTTGATCACTATGACCTACATGAATCATGTGATGAGTTGATTTGAACTAATCTGTACTTGTCATTGACGAGTGAAATAAACCTATGGAAAGAAAATTTATAAATTGTATTTGATTTTTGACTCCTCACACCTACTTGAGTCTGTACTTTTATTATAATAATGATATTCTTGTACCTAATAAATTATCCTTGATTTTATTCAAAATTTAATTGTTACTTCATTCCTTTTAATCTCATTCTGTTATACTCTGCTTGATACACATTTCATTTTTCCTTGTTTGTAAGACTGTACCATTGCTGAAGATAAATTTTATTTTGCAAGTTGAAAGCCCATTTGTCTTTTAGAATTCAATGTTGTTTCATGTATGTTGATCATGAAACATGTACCTCAAACTTAAAGATATAGTTTGAAAAGCAATAGGCTTTCAACCTCTCTTGTATTCCATAATGGTTCCTTTTTCTTTCTTTTCTTCCTGTCATGATTTCTCTGAATGCCATGAGCTTTTTAGAAGATCTACATTCTCATTTTTGTATCAGATTGATGTATATTATGCTTGTTGATTTCAAGATATCCATTTTCTTGAAGCAAGTAAAAAAGCATGAAAATTTAACCCCCGAGCTCATAATCATAAAATTTACTTTTCCTTTCAAGTACACCGATGCAGTGTGAAATATTGCAGAGAAGATGAAGATACAAAAACTAGAGCAATGAAGACAAAGAGAAGACTAGAAGACCCAAATTTATGGGTTCCTCCTATATTCCTTTGCTTTTAGATTCATGTACATGTAGATTTTTCTTCATTAATCATAATTTACATCCTATGGCTTGTGTGGGAAACATTGAATTTCTTCATGAATAAATGACATTAATTTACTGAGTTGTATACTTATTTCTGCATTCATCTTTTATGATATGTATTGATTGTATAATGAAATAAATAACTCAATCACATGATTAATAACATTTAAACATAAAGAAATGAAATATGATGTATCTGTAACCTAATAATTTATGTTTAGCCATGCAAACAAACACTATGCTTTTTGTTTTGGAGTCCAACTCCTTAGAAGATTGCTTTTGCTTTCATCATTTTACTTTAGGTATTTGGAGATTTTTTGTAACTTTAATGAAGGTGAACATGGAATATCAACATATGTGAGGTGTTGCATTATTCAAAAGACGCATATAAATTTTCTTTGTTGATTCATTAATACAACTTAAACCCCTAAAGACATTATATGTCTTCCTCTAGTTAGGTCCATCACATAAATTCCTTCCATTGAAATAAAGTTTTGAATTTCCCATTTTACGCATGCAAAATTGTCAACATTTGTAGTGATCCCGAGGGAAAATTCTAGCTTTAATACATGCTTTGCTCTTGTCCATTGGGCAAGTCAAAAACATTAATAAAAATCTACCTTTTTAGAAAAAACTAACCTTTCAAAAAAAAAACTGAACCTAGGAAAGGATCTAGTGAACTGGATCAAGTGCATGACACACTTATTGAAATCGAAAGTTGAAATGTGCATGAAGTTAATTTATTGAAAGGAAATACTAATCTACCCTAAGTATAACCAACAAAAACTAGGCTAAATGAATCCTGAAACAGTAGAAAAAAATAGCTTCCCTTTCTCAAAAGTCGTGACCATGAATTCAGCTTGAAAAACAAGTAACATGACAGAGTTAGATAGAAGACATGTACCTTTGCTTTCTTAAGAAGATCAATGTAATAACTAAGAACCACATCTATCTCATCCGTCACCTACTCTAG
Source organism: Taxus wallichiana var. yunnanensis (assembly GCA_018340775.1). Taxonomy (NCBI): domain Eukaryota; kingdom Viridiplantae; phylum Streptophyta; class Pinopsida; order Cupressales; family Taxaceae; genus Taxus; species Taxus wallichiana. Next base: position 775,505,985 of record CM031243.1, on the reverse strand, counting down.
AGTGATTTGGGGCATGTTGTAGACAATCTAAAACTCACTTTTTTTTCCTCTAAGACAAGCATGAAATCTTACACTGCTGTAACTGACTGAAAATCAGCTAGGTATTTGATAGACATGATCGTAACCACTTCTAATTGTTACGATGTGATCTAAATCATGAATCATTTTCAATTGATCTCTTTCCTATTTTCAAAGCTTTACAACCTCTTCTCGATCTACTATTTAAAGATTGTTCTAATTGATTTTTGAGCTCCAACATAAAATTTATTTGTTCTATCTAAAACCACCAAACATGTTGAAAATTCTAATTTACCTTCTGATAAATTTTGTTAATCAACATGTTTTACTTCCTTTAAGTTGTTTTACCACAACCATTATGACTTATTTTTCAGCAATATTCTCAAAATCTTCTCCATAGTTTAGATTCACCATGCATCCTTAAAACATCTTCTTGTTCTTGGGCGGTAGGTTATTCATTATGCGAAACTATTGTTATTTTTCATTTTAGAGGACATTTTGAAGCTTATATCTTCTTGAAACTTTGTTTGTCATCTACCATGACTAGTTTTATCCCTTTGTCTTTCAGTATAACATCTTCCAAGTTGAAACCATGTTGCTCATGTACCAAATCTATTGATTCATTATCAAATTTGACCTATAAATCCTCTTCATTTGAAACCTTTACCTTTCAGACTAGACTAAAATTTGAGATGAATCATTGAGTGGTGTGAGTATGGTACCTTTGTGCACACTACATTCATAAATGTATATTGTTGATCATCCTCCACTTGATTTTGATCTTTTGCAAAATCAACATGTACCTTTAGCATGGGTTCCTTTTCTAACTTTGGAATATGATCAAATTGGAACTTTGACATCCATCCCTACAAATTCTACAAGAATTCCCACATGTTGTTCTCTTTAATTTAGCTACCCCTCCATAATTTTATAATTTATCCTTCATTGATTGGTACTACGGATGAAGGAGGAGTAGTGTGCTTCATTTCAGCTTGAACTAGCAATTTCTTAACAAGAGAATTGGGTACAAATTTTGTATTTGAAAAATATACGAGAGAAAGATTGAAACAAATATTTTATTTTAGTACATGGCAGTGGAATAAAAAGGGAAGAATTTATAGTATCTTGAAAACTTGGGAATTTATGAATAGGTTGCATTAGGTGCAAGGAGGGTCTATGGACACCGAAATTTGATAGGCAAGGTAAACGAGAACATCCCATTCACATGGTTCCTCAACCTGATGCGTATGATTCTCTACAACTTGTAAAGAAAAAGCAAAATTAGTAATTTGATTAATAGTTTTATGTATTTACTAATGGATTTATTTTAGATTAAACTAACTAGGTATAGGACCTCCCCATTTATAGGTTTTCCTAGAACAAGTTGTTTAGCATGTAATCTTTGCATCAATTGCACTTTCAGTACTTCCATGATCTGCTCTATTTCATGAATTTTTCCTTCAACCTCTTCATCCTATGAAAAATCTACATAACCTTGGTTTTGGATAACATAACCATTTTCATATTGGTAATCATATTGATGTGCAGGGTTTGGGTTATGGGGATATTCATTTTGATAGGGGTCATAATGCTGATCTGAATGGGAATATGGATGATAATATTGTGGATATGTTGGATACAACTCTTGGATAGAAGCATTCCATTGAGGAATTGATGTCATGATTGCAAGACCTCATTAAATATGTGAAAAGGAAAAATAGTTCTACTGGTCATGAAAATAGGCTTGAAATAGCAAAATAAGAGATCTAAATTTCTTGAAAAATACATGAAAACTATAGCTACAAAATTTGATGGTGTTGAAAGGTTTTGTACTATTCTGAAATCAGATTTACAAAGTTTCTAGATGAATTATGCTCAAAATCTTCAAATATCTGAATTCATCAATAGTAGTTTTTCTCCCAAAAATTGGTATGCAGATGGTGATCTACTTAAATGATCGAACACCTTCAAAACGTAAGACTTTAATCTCTATGATGTCCCACTAGGCATGCCAAAAAAATTTATCTCTCAAAAGTGCACCCTTGTTGAGAGATGAGAGTAGGGGTTCCAAGATTTCTTTATCTCTCACTTCCATAGATACAATGGAAACACATCAGTCTATGGGTATGTCGATTGTTGAGGTGAGTCTCGATGATCAAGGTCGGTTCCTTATTGATGTATTCTCAACTAGTTTTTGGAGTTTAGAGGGTAAAAATATTTTACTAATTGAATTGAAATGGGTTGATACACCAAATGGATTGAGAGATTTGACTCGGTAGATGCATAGTAAAATTGAGAACAAATTACGATGCATGCATGAACAATTGGGTTTTTAGCTTGATCCTAAAGTAAACACTTGTGTGTTGAGGGAATAAATCACAACAACACAATAGCTAACATGCACACTAAGATTGTATAGAAAGCACCAAATTTATAGCAAGGTAAGATAATTAATCAGGGAATTAACATTCACAAGAATTAATGGAAAGATACACACCACTGCAAATAATTGGAAAGGCAATAACTAGTTCTCATTCAAGGAAAAACTGGCAAAAATATGCTTCAACACTCCTATATCAAAAATTCCTCCTTGTGCCTTGCTAGTGCACACAATATATATCAAAATATTTCACTCAACCATTCCTAAAAATAGGTCTATGTGTAGTCACCCGTGCATGTTAATTTTAGCTTTTATCATGAATAAATAAAAAAATAAAAATAATAATGCTTTTACAATGGGGCATTAATAACCTTATCTATAAAAATAAACTTAGTCAAAGTGTAGTTTACTGCTCTATTTTTAATTAAATTAATAAACATGGGTGAATATTTTTGGCTAATATACCTCTTGCTTGTTGTGCAAGTCTTCTCTTGTAAGTGCATGATCTTTTTTTTTCTTAAGCATAATGTGATACATGTATTCTTCATCCAATTGCATGGGTATTATTTCTTTATCTCTAATTTTTCCTCTTGTGATAACATGCAAAAATATTTTTGTGTAAATAATAATGCCTTGGTCCTCATAATTAGTAAAAAAATTGAATAACCATCCTGTGGGGACCATCTGTAGGCATGTTCACAATAATAATTCCTCCCATTTTTCTTCTATGACTTGGCTATGACACATCATAATCATCCATTACCTTGGTTATTAAAATAATCATTAGGGTGCATTTGAATTAACATGTATTTGGGCCCTCTTCGATAAAAGTCCTCGAATATGTTTAGAAAATGACATTAGTCAAGTTCAAGCATTGAACATGTCTTATATTGATCACTCCCTTATTTTCATTTAGCCATGGTATATAATTAGACCTTAATCTAAGGTGTAAACAATTATCATTGTTCAATTATTTAGAGTTTTTTTCTTATCATGGAACTTTTTATCATAACATATACTTTGATTTTTATAAGGTTAAACCTTATACTTGATGTGTCCCTTGATTATTGAAATATTTATACTCACCGATGTGTCTTGGTTACTGTGGCTATGATGAATCTTCTTGACTTATAATCCTTGACTTATGATATAGTCTATAGACTATGTTTTTGTACATGATATTATGAAATTATTAAGTTTAGGAAACATCAGCCCCTTTTGATGATGGATAGACCCTTGAGTGTCACTATGTCGGTGGAGGCTAGCTTAACCGTAGTTAGGGTTTCTGGAATTCTTGTCATGTAGCAATTTTATTGACCCCTGTGAGTTATGGTTGAGTTAGCCATTTGTGATGTTATAGTTTTATCTTGTGTACTGTTGATCCAAGTCAAAATTATGTACCTTCTAATGACATAATGGTTGAGTTGGGTTAGCATTTGCATTTTTATTTTGGTACCCACCAAATCTATGTCATTGATTCTTTAACCGTGATCAAGTTAGGTTACTTTAATTGAGTTGAGTTGTGGTAAAAAAATCAAACCCTATCATAATGCTTCATTGAATTGTTGAAAAATCAGGGCAACACCTTGAAATATTTATACCGTGATGCCATTAGTCTTCTCTTGAAGCTTGATTCTTTGCAATTTTGGTCATTTGTGAAGAGCTCTATAAGGTAAAATATGCTATTTTTAAATATTTTTCAAGCTCTATGAATTTTATAGGAGGAAAAATTGTCATTTTTAGGGTTTCTAGCTCCTTTGTAAGTCATTTAAGCATGATTTTTAATCCTTGGTACATTGGTTGGTTGTATTCTGTTTGTATTTTGTAATGGGAATTTTAAGGAAATCCCCATCTATTTGTGGCCCACCATTTTATGAAATTTTAGATTGAGTTTTGAAGCCATTTACCGTTTTACCTTGAATGAGAACCAATTATTGCCTTTCCAATTATTTGTAGTGGTGTGTATTATTTTATTAACTCTTTTGAATTGTATTCCCTAAATTATTAAGCTTACCTTGCTGCAAATTGGTGTTTCTGCATAGTTTTAGTGTGCAATTATTTGTTGTGTTGTTGTGATTATTCCCTCAACAAAAATTGTTTTCCTTAGAATCAAATGAAACCCATTGGATCGTGCTTCATTAATTTTTTCTCGAATATTATGGATGTTTCTCTGTCAAAGCCCTCAATACTTTTGGTGTAACATCCCTTTGAAATTAAGTTTTAGCCATATTTTTACCCTTAAACCCCAAATTAAATAATTTTAGGAGTCATCCAAAGAAGGAACTGACCTTTTAATCCATGAGATTCGGTCACAATAGGGATGCCCATAGCTCATGATGTGTCTCAATTTTATAAAGAAAAGTGAGGGAGAGACAAAATTAGAACACTTGTTATCCCTCAACATAGGGTGCACTTTTGAGAGATAACATGGAATAGAAAAATTACCCTCGTATGTAGTGTATGCAAATAAATTCATCCCCAGAACCTTTTATGGCCTTATATATGAAATTAAAACAAGGGAATCATATACATATAATTTTTGGCTTCTTATTTGAAAGAAGTAAGTTAGTGTACATATATGATTCCCTTGTTTTGATTTCATAATTGAAACTGAAAGGATAACTCAAAGTGTTAAAATGTGACAAAGAAGAGAAAATGACCCAAAAGAGTAAGAAGAAGAAATAGAAGGACATGAGCACCTAGGAGATATTTGAGCTCTTGGGTGCTTCTGACTTAATTAGGCTCTAGTGTTCGAGGACATCACAAGGTAAATCAGTCAAGTGTCGGTAGAACTAAAATATGTGTAAATCCAATAAAGTGTAAGAGATAAAGTAAATAGAAGCCGAAAAGGAGTTATCAACCACTAGTTTTCTTGCTTAGTAATCATGTTACATTAGTATGCTTTAGGACCTAGAAATTTACCCAAGTGCATAGATTTTATGTCTATAGGTTGCCTTGTTCTTTTCATAGTTTAGTAGGGTATATACGAGTTATACAATATGATATTATCACAATATATCACTATATGATGCACTTCAATCCTATTGTATGGTTTGCAAGTTTCCCTCCTTGAAGTTGTGTTATCAAAAATTCATCCCCAAGATAATTTTGATAACTTGTACAATTTTTTCAGACATGAGCGAGTAGAAATAATTTGAGGCCCAAAATCAGGTTTTAAGGGGGGCCTTGGCTTTCATCTAACTTCCCTATCCAAATAACCAAGGAGTTAGATAAATTTTTAAAATTCTAAAAAATTGAAGTCAAGGGCATATTTTTGTACAAATCGGGTCTGAGGGCTATGGGTGGAACCAATGTGGGTCGTACCAAGTTTGATCCCAAAATTCTAAGGAGACATTCAAATTTGGAAAAGGGGAAGGTTTTGTCCCACGTAGTCCGGAGGAGGACAGTTGGGATGAAGGTATGCATGGGACCCGAAAACCCAAAATGGCCGCAAGACAGTGTATTGTGGATATGCCAAAAAAGTGTCTAAGATAGCCGGTCCCAAAAAGGTTAAAAATCCCGCACAATAAAAGTCTATGGAAAAATCACGGAAAAAGTTGCGAGAAAAGCCGTAGAACAAAGTCTGAAGCGAAAAAAAAGCGAAAATAAAAGCCATGGAAAAAGTGTAGAAAAAATCCGTAGAATAAAGTAGTAGAAAATTCCACTAAAAATTCTACAAAATGCCGTAGAAAACCAAATCCACGGAATGTTGCAGAAAACTAGAAAATCCACGGAAGAAAGGAAAATGATAATTTTTCGCATGAAACTTTAGATGGGCATAACTAATGATCCTGTGGTCGAATTTGAAAAAAATTATATCATTGGAAAGATATCAAATTCATCTATGCAATGTGAATTTAAATTCACAATTTTATTGAGGTTAGATGTGTAAAGAATAGGAAAAATTCTCCTATACGAAATACATAGTTCTAGGCCCAACCACCGCAATTAATGAAGTATAACACCCTATTTCTTCTTCCGAATATAAATTATGCATGTAAGATGATTTATAAGGATTCCTATGCAATCTTTAGACCATTGAATGGAAGTTATTGGTTGGTGAGACAAAAATATGAGTTTCACTCTTTCTCTTTCTCTCATTCATTTTCTATATATTGTAAAGACTTCTTATTTGAGAAGGGAGATATTTTGGGATGTGGAGAAACTTTGTAAAAAAATTCTCAACACCATTGAGTTGCAATCCTCTCGATGAACCTGGAAAATTTATTTGTGCCTCTTTTGGAACAATGTAATGGATTGTGCATATTCCAAGAGCAATAAAATTTGTGTTCATGGTGTTCTTTCAACCCTTGCATTGTTTTGTTGTATCTCCTTGCCCCTCTATTTTTGTTTTTTTCTATGCATGTATGTCTCATTTGCATGTGTGAGATATTGTGTTTCATGTATATTTGGTGGTAAATGAAGATTTGGGTCGGTGTCACATTGGTCTGGCCTCTCTCAACTCCATTTTGTTTCTATATTCTCCCTTAGTAGGATATTTAACCTGCTTTTCTTGAAACTATTACCTCTGTAGTGTAGGATTTCTTAATTTTCATGCTCTCTCTCTCAAGTCCTTGGAAAGGTTATATTAGGAGTAGAAAGTCTCATTTCCTTCCTTATAAATATTTTAGTGCTAGGATTAGGTAGAGGAACTAGCCTTCTCTAGAGGTCTATCTCAAGTAATAAGTCCCCTACTTGGAGATAGTACCCATGTTACCTAGTCACATTGTGAGCTCAAGCACACACACTTTTGTGAATTGTAGGGTGATTTGATTTGGTGATAACAAGTTCATGAGGCATTATACTTGCAAATTGTGATCAATTATTTATATTTTGGTGTTATTTGGTGTTATATTCCAACCGATGATATTTAGACATTTATGATTACTTTCAAGTAAATTTAACTTTGAGAAATTTATGGGTGTAAAAATTATATATAGGCATGATAACCATAAGCTATTAACTATATGTCCTTGGAACCACCAAAGAAAATTATTCAACAAGTGGAAAAATGTTTGAAAGGTGTTGTATATTTTCCATGAGTCACACTCTTCTAAACTTTATAGGATCACATGATTTGTGGAGTCTAATGCATTACCTTGGTTTTAGGGTTTGAGGAGAATGACCCTTCACCTCCCTCTCTCGATTGAGGTTTGAGGGGATAGATCAAGAGAAATAATTTGTTATCACCTTTATAGCAATTTGAGATTTTATAGGTGTATTTAACCTACATTATTATGGTTGGTAATATATTTCACATTTAAGATGAACCATTACGTGGTTTATTCTTATCAAATTGTTTTATTACATGTTTTATAATATTAGTGTGATGGCTACCCAATAATTTTATTACATATAGTTTGACATGTACTAACATAGAGCACAAACGAAAAATATATATATAATATGCTAAAAGGTTGATTTAGAACTAAAATAAATATATGTTACACTACGGGGAATTTTTCCCCCTAAAGGGTTTCCTTAGATAAATATTTTCTATTATGTAATCTTATTTTTTTCATTTCTCTAATTTCTATTAATCTCAAATATTAGATTTTAAGTGTTTCCTCGATCCGATTTTTGTATGAAATGAATTATCTTAATATATCATTTTCATTATATCAACAATATGTAGAACATGGTTGTGTATTTGCATAGGTGGAATTATTATCTCATTTTCTATAGCTTGGAGAAACTTTATCGTCTCTTCACAAACACTATACTATTTTTGTAATCACCATCTCATATGTGCATTTTTTCTTCAATTCCCAACAATGTTCCTTCTTTGAATTCATTTTTTCTTTGTGTGTTTTTCTTATAGGAGGAAATATATGAATAACACTTATAATCATGAATCATAATAATCTGGGCACATTTTCTATTCATACTCTAATAATATAATCAAAATTAAATCTTAATCTAATGATTGGACTAAAACTGAAATATAAGAAATATATAATTTAGAAACCTTCAATGGAAATTAGTTACACCAAAATGAGGATAAGAGTCACTTAGATGGTATCTAGATGTCTTCATTGGATATAGGTTGGAATTATAGTAGAAAAGGATTATTATAGAATGTATACGTTTTGTTCGGAAGGTAAACAAGGAAAATTTATTCCAAATAGAATGACCTAGAAGAAGACATGATTATTGAGGAAATATTGTTTGAAATAGGTGCTAATGCCCTCACAAGGTGTGCGAGATATATATCTTTTTTTCACTAATATTGTAACCTTCACTACACTATGTATAATATATAGTTCACTAGATGGTTAAATTTTCACACATGTACCTTTTAAATAACCCATAACTATATCCAAAAGACTCAAGAACATAATAGACAATACTAAATATGCAAATTATTGATTCATAATGACCTTGGCAGTCATCATAATATTATTATCATTAAGTGTTTCACTGTATTTTAGAATCAATTTAATTATTATTATTATTTTTGTGTGTGTGTGTGTGTGTGTGTGTGTGTGTGTGAGAGAGAGAGAGAGAGAGAGAGAGAGAGAGAGAGAGAGAGAGAGAGATACAAATTGCGTCCCTTGAAGATTGGTTTTAATTGTGCAAGATACACCAAGATAGTGTTCACAAACTAATTTTCCTAGAAGTTAATGTTCATCGTGGAATTCATAATTTTCCATCCATATGCATTGAATTATCTAGCCCAAATGCATTCCTTAGAATATAAACTAAAGTGATCAACAAAAACATAGAAAATATAAACAATTAATGGATAATTTTCAAAATATAAGAACCGAGTGAAGGGACATGATCATAAAATGGTGATAGTAGCATCATTTGCGAGTGTCACTTACCGGGTTCATTTGTGTAGAAAGTTTGAAAGATAAATCATGAAATTCTATTCTAGAAAATAATAGGACAAAAGTATGAAAACCTAAAACAATTTAAAACAAATAAATAAAAATTTTACTAATGTCTAGTTATTTTTATTATGAATCATGCATATAACGACATACTAGAGGTGTGATATATTAATAATAATTGAATAATTTTTTGTTTACTTTTTCCACCACTTTATGTGTCTCAATGAATATTCTATAGAATAAACTAGATAGGAAGAGCATAATTTTTTGAGATCTAAAGAAGTTTGTAACTGATAATGTGTTGAATAAAAAATGTAGGATGTGTGTCATGAAGTGTAAGAGTGGATATGAACACTAGGGGTTACTTGTGCATGTATTGAAAAAAATATATGTCCTTGTATACAAATATTACCTTCTCCTGAGTTTCTCGTTCTTGATATTTCTCCTTATTCCATTTATTATGCTTATTGGAGGGATAACGATGAACCTATAAAAGAAGATAAGTGTATTCAATGCTCATACTAAATGAAATGGAAATTTAACTTAGATACATCAAAATATAAATGAATATAAGTAATTGAATAAGGATATAACAAAATTAATTTCGAGAGAGATAAAGGATAGGGTGTTCTTGTGTATTATTTCCTAGGAGATATTTTCCTTGGAGGTGTTGTGAAGGGTTAGGAGTGATCGATTCCCAAATTCATGTCAATACTCGAGGATTTAGGTGTACTATTGCTAGAGGAAGAGTTTTGGGAGAATGATCATCTTTTCCCTCTGTCTCTGATGTTTCTCGATGAGTAAGTGATAGTAAATATGGTCACATAACCAATAATAGGTAGCATAGATGACACTTCATTCAAGACATTTTTTTCTTCCATATGTCATAGGTTCCATTCCTTGTTAGATATCGTAGGAAAATTGCAAACTATGAAAGAGGAGTTATTATTTCCCTTTACCATAGTATGAAAAATGCCATTACTTTTTTCCTTTGTAAAGAATAGTAAACTTGAGCTTAATTTCTATTGTTGGATTCTGTGTAAACATGAAACTACAATAATGTACCAACTATCAAATACCTATTTTACCCAAAAAAATACTAGCTAGGTGATATAGTAGCACATATTGTTATTTTTTTCTAGAAAATCTTATCCATTTATCATTTTTCAGCCCATGTCTTATTCTAAACAATTTTTTGTGTCCCTATTTTTCTAATGAGTCTCGTACTATTCTATATTTTCTTTTAAAATTATTGAGAAGCTGAAATAATCACGTAGAGGTTTCCCCCTCATTTGGGATGCATGAGATGGATCAATTTCAACATATCCCAAATGAAAGGTTTTAAAGCATATGTGCACATTTTAAGAAGGAATCCTATAGAGGGAACAAGGTATGTGCATGGTAAACACCATGACACATTAAAAATAATTGAACAAAACTAATAGGAAATGTTAGTCATAAACAACAATTGCATATTGTAATATAAAAATTCAAACTTTAATTCCATAATAATAGGAAAACATAGTATATGGTAGAAAACATGAGACACCATCTAGGATGTTAAAAAAAGTGAATATTGCAAGACAATGCAAGCAGAAAAAACAACCTAGGGTATAGGTTGCAAACTATGACATAAACATCACAATCATAAAAGAAAAGACATAAAATAATATTATAAGAAGATAACCATGGTCAAAAGTGGGATTTCGTAAAAATAATAGACGTGAATAACCCGTGAGCATCTTAGGATAATGAATATTTGTTGGTATTAAGTTTTCATTGATGTAAAAATAGTGTGTATGTGGTTTTGCATTGTTGTTTGAGTGTCATTGAAGTCAAAAGAGGTAAGATACATGAAGGTTGATTGGTATTATCAGTTTATTTACCTATTCTTGGTGATCTTTCATGAGTTATTGAGAATGTATGATGGCTTATAGTGAATTACAAAGGTATGGCATTGGTAGGATGATGTTATCATGATGTCATGAAGTATGTTGAACGTTCTTTAAAGTTTTGAAAGTAAGAAAATGTGCGAGCCAGAGGGGTGTTTATATAGGTGAAGGAGGTATTTTTGACCATCAAGAGAGGGCATAAAGTGTGTGGAGATGTTCTAGAGTGTGCGCAACTATTAGAGAGATAGGTCATTAAGCCTAATCGTCTCGGAGAATAAACCATGAGTGAGTTGACCTAAAGAGAATATTTGAAGGAGGAAAGAAATAAAGATTCATTATGTAATTATCATTTTTGGTGTAACATTTTGGAGGTGAAAAATATACCATGTGGATTTTTTTTTGTCTTTGAGCCATCTAGGGGGTTGGTGCTTGCTTATAGGGTTAATGCTCTAATAAATCTAGGGTTTTGCACTCCTTTTAGGGTTGGTGCCTCACTTGAACCTAGGGGTTGATGCTCCTTGTTGAGTTGGTTATCAAATAAAATTTATTCATTGCTCTAATAAAGTTTTGTTTTAGTGATTTTATTCCCTTGATGATTTCCCACTTACAACTTGTCTTCTTTTGTTGATGTGATCTCATTTTATCTTCTATGGTTATGGTTGTTGATGTATGCATGCTTAATGGTTTGAATGGTTAATGGATGTAAATTTTAGAAGTGATTAAAAATTTTATTATATAATTTTTAACCCCATCATTTATATTATTCCAACAATTAATATCGAGAGAATGCTCCTATGTTTTATGGAACAAATTCTTTGTTTTTGAGTATTAGGATGGAAAATCACATTATGTCCTTGGGATGTGACATATGGCCATTATTTTGTTGATGGGTACACTATTCCTAAAAATTATCCAATTGATGCGATAGGTAATAAGCCTACAAATGATGAATCTTAAGCTAAAAATTATATTTTTGTGTGGATTGGATGAGTTATAGTTTTTCAAAATGATGCAATGTGATATAACTAAGGATATGTGGGATAAGCTACAAGTTATAAATGAAGGTGACTCGACAGTGAAGTAAGAAAAACTCAAGACCTATACGAATCAATTCAAAAGATTGAAGATGAAAGAAGAAGAAACTATTATTTCATATCTTCTAAAATTAGATCATGTTTTCAATACCATTAGAGGTTAGGAGAAGAAGTGAAAAATAATTTGGTGGTACAAAAGGTGATGAGATCTCTCACTCATAAATTGGATCCTAAAGTCTCAACTATAGAAGAAGAAAAGGATATGATTACTCTTCTGATGGATGAAATCCATGGTAACTTGTATTGTTTATGAGATAAGGAAAGGTGTGGATAAACCTCTCAAGAAGGAAGTTACCGCAAAAGTTGAAACTAATTCAAAAGTTAATAATAACTCGGATGACGATGTTTTTGATATTGATGATGAAGAATTTTTTTCTATGTTTTCTAGGAAGTAGAAGACATGTTCAAGCAAGTATATGGGTAATTTTACTTTCAACCGTTTCAACTATGTTGAAATTGGACATTTTGCAAGCAATTTTCCTCATAATAAAAGGGAAAATATCATGATGATGATCATGATGATGACAAGAAGTCCCACAACTCTAATAAGAATAAGAAGATGTCCAAAAGAATCATTCACTCTAAGGAGGATTATTTCCCATCGAGATGTAAGTAGTGAAACTTGTGGTTTTGTTTACGTATCTGAGTCTGATCATGATGATGTTGGAAATTAAGTCATCTTCATTGCTAATGGAGATAGGAGTTTTAAAATTAAGGTTCCATATATGGAGGATCGTGTATGGATTCAGTGTGAAAAAATGTTTATCTTGAAACTAAGCTAATGTTTATCCAACAAGAGTTGAAACATGAAAATAAGAAGAACAAGAAACTAAAGGAAAAATTCAAGGATTATTAAGAAAAGATTCATCTTCTTGAAGAGAGAAAATAGATTGACATCCACGAATGGGAAACTCAAATGGATATTGTAAATGTAGACTTAGAGTTTAAAGTGGAAGAGTACATCAGATTTAAAATGGAAATTGAGTTTCTAAAGGAATAACTTACTAAAGCATCTAGCAGGGTATGATCATTTCAAGAGTTTGAGAAGATCTCCAAGTATCTAGATTATCTCTTGGAGAGTCAAAAAGTTACATTTGATATGACAGGTCTAGGAATTAAGGAAGATATAAATGGCAAGGAGGTAATTCAGGAATATGTTTCTCGAGTATGAAGATTATTGGCCCAAGTTCCAAGAAATATTAGAAGGAAAACAAGTTCAAGACATATGTGAATACAAGGTCTTCTAGGTAACTCAAAATCAATGATACGTTCTTTAGTGGTTATTTTCACGGTTGCATTGAGTTTTTATATAGGGAAAAATAATTTAGAATGTAATTCAAGTATGATGACTCATGGAATCATGGATTGATTTTTAGTTCATACCAGTCAAGAGGTAATAGTGAAGTTATTTTATGTAATTGTAATCATGTAGGTCATATTGCAAGCTTTTGTTTTCATGGCCCTTCAAGGAAAAACAAGAGGTTTTAGGATCCTATAGTATATGAGAAGAGGAAATATAAGGTTTGGGACCAAAGTATGAATTAAAGAAATCAAACCAAGAATGAATTTCGATCTTGATAAAGCCGAAGGTGTTAATAGGTTGTTGATCAAAATAAATATGAAAAGGCCAAGCCACAAGTTACAAGGAGGTGGTGGAATCTCCTCAATATGTTTTTCTAGATCCCTATTGCTTGGGATGTCTATAACAATATTCTTAGACGAATTCATCATTCATAATAACCATATATTTAGGGGGCTTAAATGGATGCAATACAATTTCATCTCATCTCATGGTATGCATATATGTGTTATTTGTGTAAGGTACAATCATGGATCATGCTTCAAGAATGTTTTTTTGTCATCATGGATCCTATGAAAACTATGCAAGAAATTGTATGAGTCCTTGATAGGTAGTGTGGTGTTTTATTTTAAAATATATGGATTACGAAGTTATGTTGTATTGGGTTGGTCGTGACATAGGTGTTTCATCATGTTGAAGATCTAATATAGATATGTGAGGAATGCTAGGTGTATTATGGAAAATATATAGTTTTAAGAGAAAGAGGAATGTTTTTGTGAACTAAATTAAAGTCGGTGACCTGTCTCAGTAGTGATTGATTTGTAAGACCAATATGTGTGTTGGAACCTATATGAGTAACATGAAGTATTAAAGCTTAGTTGTGTTGTTAGGTCATAATAGGAAATTCTATGTTTGATAGTCAAATATCTTGTATTAAGGACAATTAAATATAATTGAAAAGATTAAAAGTGTTGTAGGTATAGTCATATATTTAGAAAATTCACCAAAAAGTTTTTGTTGAAGAATGAGTTATGACAATAATAGAGGTAGGATAACATATGACAAGGCTTTGCTATAAATACTTACCACCTGGGATTGTGTTTTGTGACTTATATGGGCTTGATATTCCTAAAAATATATGTATTTTTATGCCATTATCTATTCAATTTATGTTGTAAGTAATGGTTTTCGTAAAGAATAAGTATGGTAAGAATAAGTGTGCATGTGTGAGCTTAGGGTTTATGTCTTGAGAATTTATACAGATTTTTAACTCTTGAGTTAGAAATTGGTCCGATAAGACCAATATGATATTTTCATTATGAATACTTATATGGACCTATATGTGTGTGTTCTTTAAGTCATGATCAAAATATTGACAAAGAAGTTTGAAATTGAGTATGTTTTCAAGAACGAATGAGAAGGATTTGAAGGTATGTTCTTAATGAAGAAGTGTGACAGGCATAGTAGACTTGTTGATTTGCATAGTTCATATAAAGTGTGATTTAAAGAACTATTATAGGTCTCGTGTCATGTGAATAAGAAAGAAATTGGTGAAAGACCAATCTGATCTTGAACTCTAGAAATATTACAATCTGTATAAGGAATATATAGATCAAAATTGACCTACGGTGGTGATCTTGGAGGCATGACAAATCAAGATAAAATTTAGGGCAGAGATTTGTGATTACAAGGTATGATTATCATTCATAAAACTCTACTCAATAGAGTTATGTTTTATCTCCCGAAGGAGATAGTTTTGAAGATGCAAGATTGTTCGAAGAAGGTCATGTAGTATAATTTGACAACATTAGAGTGTGATAATGTATCGATTTGATCTTTTGAACATGTTCAAGACAGTGAAATCATGTACAAAGCTTATGATCAATCTGAATATGTAAGTGTTCTTGGTTCATTACAAATCAAGGGATAAGTTGTTGTGTCTTGGATTGAGAAAGACAAGTATGAAAAATGCATTAAATGTTTCTTCTCATTTATCCTTTCATGAAAAAATATATTATGATAGTAAAGTATGATGTATGACCTTGTTGACAATCTGTAGATTCCTAAGAAATATGCAACACATAAAATTAAACAATATTTAAAATTGGTTGTCCTTTGTATGGGATAAAGTAAGATTGATCTCAAGGGGAGTTGAGTAGGTTATTTTGACAACACCATGAACAATATGTTAACATGATTTTTATTAGTGACAGAGCTAGGATATTATTTGGTACTTGGAAAGTGTGAAGTCAAGGTGTTATCATGTGTAGGGTAAGTTATGAGATATTTTGATGAATACATGCTTTGGAGATAAGATGGATTCCCTATTTTTCCTTAAAGTATTATTTCAGTTTCTTCAGGGAAATTTAGTGTGGTATTGGAAACTAAATATAGAAGTGTAAAATCAAGAGGAGATGAGAAGTTTGTTTTGTGATATCTAACAGGTCATGTATGGGGTCAAGAAGTAGTCAAGTCAAGAAGAATTGTTGAATGCTTTTAATAAGGTATCTAGGAGTCAAGGGGATCTAGGACGATGTATTTGATCTTCGAAATCATAATTTTTAGCATAAAAAAACAATGAAAGGTAAGCATGATTATTCATTCCTTCTACTACTTAGTAGTTATATCAATTATGAGGATACAATATGGCCTTAAGTGAAGTTTGATAGTCCTAAACAAGGTTCCTATGTCTAAGGGGATGTTTAGTAGAGATACATGAGAAAGTATACTCTGCTAAGTAGTTATGAATAGAGATTCAAGGAGGGCATATTTTATTAGCTTTTCATGAAGGATTTTTGTATAATTATATAACTCGTTGATAAATATAAGAAACAAGGGGGATTTATACAGTTGTTTTAGAATGATTAGTTATATGAGGATGTTGATAGATGTTGGATGTGATGTATATAAGGTAAGAAAGGTTTCTCATTCTCGCATATTATTTGGTTGTTGTGTATTTGCATTTTTGTGTATTGTCAAGTGCATGGTAAAAGTTTGAGTATGTGGTTTAAGAATATGTGATTGAAGATGGTACAAGTAATCATTAATATAGGGGGCAAACGTGATGCTCAACTCTTGAAGACATGTATCTGCATAGAGGGATATGTCTTGCTCTAATTTTTCCAATATGAGATGAATAAGGTCAAAAGTTCCTTGATAGGTTTGGTTGATGTTTCCTAAAAATGGTGAGTATATTGTCATATCATAAGAAGAATTTTCATGTGTGTATATTTTTCCTTAATTTAAAAATGGGGATAATGAGTTGATGGCATACAAATTACCTTTGGTGGAGAGTTTGATATTTGTGTGTTTTTCCATCAACGGGTTTCCATAAAAAATAAAGGGGAGATTGTTGGCATTGTGTTGTCATTGATGTCAAAAGAGTGTGTATGTGGGTTTTTCATTGTTGTCTAAGTTTATTGATGTCAATAGAGGTAAGATAAATGAAGAATAATTGGTAGTGTTGGCTGAGTTTCTTGGTCTTGGTGATGTTTCTTGAGTTCTTGAGAAGTTATGATTACTCATAGTGACTTGTAAAGGTAGGGAAGTGGTAGGATGATATTGTAGTGAAGTCATGAAGTGTTGTGAAGGTTCTTTTAGGTTGAGAAAGTGAGGAAAAGTGTAGGCTAAAGGGGTGTCTCTAGAGGTGAATGATTTATTTTTGTCCATTTCTAAAGGGAAGAGAGTGTGTGGATTTTGTTAGTGTGAAATCACAACACCCCCAAATGAGTTCTAAAAATATGCTATTCTAAGGAAGAGTCATTTGGTGTGATTGCATAACATTGAACTTTCCCAAGGTGTGGGACCTTGGAAAAATGGGAAAGCTCTCGTGTTAAAGGCTGGTTCCTATTCCTCTATTTGGGTGCATGTGTGAGGACTTGCAGAAGATCTATTTCTACATCTAATCTAAAATTTTCCAAGAAGACAAGGATAAAAAGGGATACAAGAAAAAGTAAATAACTAAGCGAACACTAGTCTTGATGATAGACACAAACCCAACAAAATACTTACAATGATCTAACACAGATAACCATATTTATAATGAAAGCCCAGATGCGAGAAAAGATACAAAAGGATCTAGAATAGATCATAAATGTGTTTTATTTCTCTCTGACAGATTGATATAATGCATTACAAAATAGCCAAGAAGCAAGGAACATATTGCAATTTTAATGGAAGGATTGAATTCCATGAATTACTTTCCTAGAAGGAAAGGGGAGCTTTTGAAACAAATAATTTCCAACCCTTTACAATGAATCCCACCCCTACATTTATAGATTCAATCAGAGAGAAGAAAGAGAGAGAGAAGTGGGAAAACAGGTCGAAACTCAACCACTTTCGTTAATGCCTCTTACAAAATCTACCGCAAATCCGTCTTGACTGCATCAACTACGGCTTGCATCTTGGAGGAGAAGAAAAGAAGCACTGATTTGAATCACATTTGGTTGTTGAGGCAAAGAGATCCTACATTAAATGCATGAAGATTTTTCTCCATTTTCCACCTATCGGGCCTAAGAAAAATGAAATTTAATCTTTCCATGGCATAGAAGACGTTGAGATGCTTCCAATGATGACACATTTGCAATATTTTAAGTCTTGAGTCGAAAGATATGCCTCTTCAAAGTTTGTATTGAGTATGTACAAATGAGTGGGAAAATAGTTTTAAAAATGGGTCCCCTTTTGATATGGGACACGTGGCAGCTAGATTAGAGCAAAAATCAGGTTTTCGGGTCATTAATTTATCCTTTTCCTTTTTCCACCGAAAATGCAAAACTCAAAAATGCCCACAGACCTCAAGCTCTGTTTAGATATGTGGCACCATTTGGTTGGCTAGGGGATGCAATTCCATCTTTTCCTTTGTGCCCTTTATGAAAAAGGAAAATTTTCACCTTTTCCTCCCAATCCCGCCTTGGCCTTGACCCGGCTCAAACGTTGAATTTTTCCCTTGGGTGGTGTTGTGGCACCTGATTTGTGACTTTTATCCTTTTGGGATGACAAAAGGCACAAATAACTTTTTCCTTGCGGCCCGCTTTCCTTGACTCAAGACATGTGGCAACATTACACTTGTTTGGAAACCCTTTTTAAAATTTTCCTTTGGAGGAGCGTCGAGTTGACACTTATAGGTCTCCGCTCATCTATGGAATTTTGAATGGTCCCTCTTACTTTTTGGGACTTTGGGCTACGTGGTGAGCTCGCACTCATTCCTGTCTCCCATCTTGGGACTAACTCCTGGAGATGTGCCACACTTACACTTTTATACTTCACCAATTTTTAGGCCCACCCTATCCACCTTTTGACTCTATTGACCATTTGCTACTTGGAGGGCGAGCACAAGTTTCGGTTTCCAACCCGGGCTCCGTTCCAAATTTTTGCCAAGCTGAAACTTGACACCTTCTTCCTTAGTTGAAGAATTTTCAATGGTCCCGTAAATTTTTAGACTCTGGACGCATGGAAGCCTAGTCCTTGTTTGGGATTCCTTTTCTGGATTCACCTTTGTATAAGTGTCGTTAGGACACATGGTTCTTCTCTGCTCCCTCCATACTTAGTCAATTTTGGACTCTTTCTTGAACGGTCCCGAGCACAAAAAAACTTTGAAACCTAACCATTTTTATCGTTCTTTCTCTTGGCTCTTTTGTGGCACTACCCCTTCCTTTCCGATCCTACTATTCCATTATTGGGTCCTTCTACAACTTGGAAAATTGATTTAAGACATGGAGACCGCCTGACGATTTGTTTCTTTTGCATAGGTCCTTTAGTCTTTCTCGTCCAACGCCACTCCATTATTGAGTCTCTTTGTGACATATTTGTAGGTCTGAACACATTTTCTCGGTTCTTTCTATGCGGGATCATGGCTGATCCGATATTTAGCCCGGGGGTGAAATATGGATAACAATTTCTTGACTCACAAGGACATCTCCCACTAGATGAAGAGACTAGTGGTCTTGGAGTGTCCATTGGGAATGGATTCTACCTGCTAAACATGAAACTGGTTTGAATTTTTGTAGATATGATTCTTGAGGCACTGGGAGCCTAACTATATACCTTTTCCATATTTTTTCTGACCCTAATTCTTCACTCTCAATTTTCATAAGAAAATACTGAAAATGGAATTTCTGAGAATAGAGAATTGTTTTGACTTTGGGGCTTCACATGTCTCTCTAAACGGACTACACAAGAGAAACAAAATGTCAGCACATCTATGTACAAAATTGAAATCATACATGCTCCAAATAGAAAATGCAGAGCATGTAAAGCACTTAGGAGAAAATCAACCTAAACTACAACAAGACAATGTGCACCAACACTTAGAGGAAAAGAAACTAAACTAATATGTACATGGTGGGGACTTCCCTTTTAGCAATAGTGTTTAAGATGGATTCCATTTACTGGAATTTGCAATTCCTCTCCTTCCAATGTAGACAATTGGAAAGCATTGCTACTTTTGCATCTTGTGACCATATAGGGGCCACTTTAAATGGCATCAAACTTTGAATGCCTTCCTAGTTTTTCTAGATCTGCATCCCATTTCAGAACTAGGTCTCCTTCCCAGAAGATCCTTGCTTTTGTCCTTTTTCAAAGCATATCTTGATTGAGGCTTGATCCTTCTTTATTTTTTGAAGTGGATACTCTCTGGTTTTTCCTAATTCTATCGACTCGAATACATTGCCTCCTTGGTTTATATTTAGACATCTCTAGCTACTTCAATGTGTTGGAAACTTAAGTGATATAGGAAACACTACCTCTTTCCCATAGAAAATTTTGAATGGAGAGCTTCCTGTAGATCTCTTGGGTGTTATTCTATCAACCCATAAGGCCAATTTGAGCTTTGTGTGCCAGGTTCTCTGATTTTTGTCAAGAGTCCTTCGATGATATTTAGCGAGGTTCTTGTTTGTGGACTCAACTTGAACATTACCTTGAGGGTAATAGTTCGATGAAGTGCTCGGTAAGTCCCATTCTTAACAGCCCATCCTGCGATCTTGGAACCTATGAGTGCCAATGCATTGTCGATATAATAGTGGTGGTACTCCAAATCTAGTCACCATACCTTCATAGAAATCTAGTATACTAGAATCATTAGCCTCCTTGAGTGCTACTACTTTGGTCAACTTGGTGAAATAATATGTTTCAGTAATAATCCATTTGTGGCCTTGGCTAGAATTTGGATTGATGACTCCAATGAAGTCCAATACCCATTGCATGAAAGGTTGGTTGGTGACATTGGGTGCAATGGAAGTGATACTAACCTTTCTTTTCCTTTGAAGAATGCACAATTCTAGCAAATTTTAATCCATTCATATCCCTCCTTCTTGATTTTGAGTGATGTTAACCTAAGGGCAAGATGGCCTCCTGCGCTACTTCAACATGGAATTCTTGTAACACTCTCTGAACCTCGATCTGTCTCAATACATCATAGTAGAATCCCATTGATGTCTCTTTTCAACAAGACACCATCAATAAGAACATATGGGATGGCCTACAGCCTAAAATGTCTCCTTTTTCTTTATTCATCCCATGAGGGCAAAAGGTTTTTTGAAGGAAATTCACCATGTCTTGGGTCAAACAAGGAGTAGGTACATCATTAGCTGGTTGCTCTTGATCATTCTATAGTAGTAAGATAACCTCTTCTTCTCCTTTTGACTCATCATGTGGTTTAGAAGTAAGTTGCTCACACAAACCTTTTCCATGAACCAACTTGGTCACTTTTATTTCAATGTCATACTCCATTACACGGGTGATCCAACCTTCTCTCTTCTCATTCAAGTCCTTGTTCAGGAGAAAGTCCTTGACACTAGCATGAGACACTAATAGTTGGATCTTGTTGTTTGAGACCAAGTGTTTGAAATTCTTCAAACTCATAATGACAACAAGGACATGGTTTTCAATAAAAAAATACCTTACTTCATAGTATTCTAGGGTCTAGTTGATGAATGTTATGGGATGCTTTGATCCTTCTCTATTTAGTTGTATGAAGATAGCTGAGATTGTGTCTGATCCTTGAAAATCATACAACATGAAGTCCTTTGAGAAGTCAGGGTTTATAAGATTCAGAGCCTATGATATTACATGCTTGATGGCTTCAAAACTCTCTTTTCCTTCAACTGTCCACCTAAATGATAATCTTTTCTTAAACATCAACGTTATTAGCTTAACAAGTGAAGAAAAATTTTGGTACAAACCTACGAATAAAATTGATTTTTCCCATGAAGCTTTGAAGAGCTTTCTTATGGTTCGACAATGGCAATTCTCTTATTGTTTCCACTCTCTCATGTCAATTTCCAATCCTTCCTTTGATACAATATGGCCTAGAAGCCTACCATCATGGGCCAAGAATATGCATTTTTTGGGTTCAATGATACCTGAATCTCCTACACCTTTGGAACACTTGCCTTAGGTGAAAAAGGTGGTCTGCTGCATTTTTGGAGAATATAGTAATGTCATCCAGGTAGATCAACACTATTTTGTTGATCATCCCTTTAAATTCCATATCCATAGCCCTTTGGAAAGTGGCTCGACATTAGACAATCCAAATGGCATTTTCCTATAGGCATAGGTGCCCCATTTGGTGGTGAAATTTGTCTTCAATTGATCATCTCCTTTCACCATGATCTAGTTGTATCCTGAGTATCCATGTAGGAGAGATAATCTCTCTGATCTAGACACCACTTGCAAGATCTGCTCCATTGAAGGGATTTGGTAATGATCTTTGAGGGAAGCTCTATTCCAGTCTCGAAAATCTACACACAACCTTATCTCTTCATTTTCTTCCTACTTGGGACCAGTTTACAACCCTTCTTGAGTGTTTGATTGGAAATATGATACTTTCCTCTATGAGCTTCTTCGATTCGTTCTTCATCGGAGGGTTAATGTGTGAGTTTACTTGTTTCTACTTTTTCTTGATGAGCTAAGTAGCTAGATCTAGTTCAATTTTGTGTTGTGATAGCTCTGGGTTGAACCCTATTATGTCTTCATAGCTCTAAGAAAATAAATTTGGGATTTTTGGCAAAGTTATATGAATTCATACCTTTCTTGTTCAAAGTGGCCACTTTGCCAATCTGAAGTGTTTTGTCTTCTCCAACCGGGATCAACTCGAATCTTCTCGTTTGATCCGTATGTTAGCCTTCTGTTTTATAAACTTATCATTAGGATTGAATATGGAATCCAATGTCACTAAGCCTTTGGGAGCTTGTTTGTATGTAGTTGTAATATTTGATTCCCATATTACTCCTCTAATCTACTTTCATTTCTGGATGAGAATTCAGCTTCTTCTTGCAAAAAATTAATGATCTACTCATCACTCTCAAACACTTGCCCACATGTGTTGTTATCTGCACTTCTGGCCTCACAACTATATGGATATGTGGCTATTTCTGTCGACCACATAAAAACATTGCTTCAACTACTGCAAGCCTATCAATAGCTTCATTCTTCTTCTTGGGTATGGAGACAATGCTCACGGCATCAAAATCCTCCATGAGATCACATACCCTACTCTTGTAGTTCTTGAGCAGGTCTTTCTTGACAACATTAAGTCCTCTGACTTGATTGGCAACCAGTTCACTGTTGCCAAACACTTGTAAGTTCTTGATTCCTAGCTTCCTTTTTGAATGAAGATCTTGGACCAAAGCTTCATATTAAGCAGTGTTGTTTGAGCAGGAAAACTAAAATCTGAAGGATGAATAATATTTCATACCTTTGGGGGAGAAAATCATGGCTCCTCCTCCTTCTCCTTGTCTACTCCTTGAGACATCAAAGAACAACTTCCATACCTCATTGTCATCCTTCCGTTCTAGCTTAATTAGGTAATCAAGAGGATGATACTCTTCATGTAGACAATAGACTCCTAGCTCAGATTCTTCCATCTTCTTATAGGGTTCAAAACATGTCTCTTATTGGCCCACTCATCAAGAGTCAAGTCTAGGATACATCCCACCTTGGTGTCTACTTCACAATTGCTTAAGAGGTCTTCTTGATCAAAAAAACTAAGTAGTTGGCATTGATTGGGCTATGGAAATAAGATTCAATATGATAATCATCAATGGATTCATATCTTATTGTGGTATTTTCCTCAAAAATTGTTACAAGAGAATATGTGACCAATCGGTAGATAGATAGCCTTTAATTCAGTAGTGAAGTCCTGGAAAAACAAAAACAAAAATGTGGTGGTAAATCTATGATGGATACGTTCTATAAAATAGTCACATTGGGAAGGCATGCGAGTGAGGTTGAGATCTTTGATGATTCCAACGGTTGTCACTATTGTACCATCTAGTTTCACTACCCCTCTAGAGATGACTTCATATTAGAGACCCAGTTGATCAGATATTTGTTTGGGCATCATAAAATTACTAGCCCTAGAATCAATCATACAAGTGTGTACCAATTTGTCTCCAATAATCATGAGACATAGAATAGAGGAGGTCTCAGGTTCTTACCTTGTTGTTCTCCATGGTTCCTCCAAAGTTGAAATTTATTGGCAAGAACTCTCTCTTGCTAGCTAGGGGTTTTATTTGAACTTGACCAATTTTGTATAGTAGTCTGTAACAAATCCCTCTTCCATGGAATGGTCAGTGACTCGCATAGTGAAATGTTCACACTTGTCCTCTTCATTTTCTCAATGATTTTCAATGAGCTATCCTTATGCTTCCCCTTCCCAGGAACATTTTTTTCTTTCACATGGGTTGTCATAACTGGTGCTTAAGTGGATTTGGAAGGTGGTTTGGATTGGTTTTACACATTGGGAGTTGTATTTTGAATGCAAATACCTTATTGAGTAACGAAGGGTTTAGGGTCACCTGAGCTTGGTGAAAGCCCTTCTCCAATATTTCTCCTCTTAGACCATGTATTAGAAACTACACTTTGAGAAGGGAACCAATTCATCCCACAAGAGTCCTTAGCTTGCCAATTGACAAGCATAGTTTCACCTGGGGGTCCTTCTTATTGAGCTCCTTATTGTTAATCTCCTTCTTGGCTAGGTTCTTGTGACACCATGATGGTCTGCACCATCAAGGCCTGGTTTAGTGCACCATTAAAGCACATTGATTGGTTATGTAGTTGATTTCATGGGAAACACTAATCATATTCTTATGCCATATTGTTTTGTCTTTGGAACCAATTCCCTTGATGTTGAGGCATATTTGGATCATATGACATTAAAGTTCTAGGAGCTTGGGGTTGTCTTTGGTTCGCTCTGATTTACATTCTAAGATGGTGGTATATTTTGTTGAAATTGGGGCCTAGCTTGATCTTTGAGTTTGGGGTTGATACGACCTAAAACTCGAGATTGTTGTCTTTTGATGGTAACTAGCTCATTTTGTAGGTTACAGTTGCTTCATGACTTTTTGGAGTTCTTTAGAGGTGTTAGATGATGAGGTGGAGGCTTTACGATATTTGACTCCTAGAAGTAGGTATAGGGGCTAATGTGGGTGTTTGGATGGTATTTAGGTTTCCTAACTCAGGGTATAGAGGCATGGATGGCCTAGGAGTAATTTTCCATCCTGAATAAAATAGTTCTCAGCCTCTATGGAAAGACGATAGGATGCAAGTAAGGTTGTGCCCCCATTGATGAATCATCAAAGAAATAGCAGAATGTAAAGCCCAAGATAGTATAAAAGGGAACCTTCATTAGTGAGCTTTACTACTATTGGAATCATGTCCCAGTGTCCGCTAAAATCTAAGGTTGAAGGCTATCACCGCTCATTCGGGACTCTCTTGATTGTTGTTAGTTTCTCCAAAAAGGATAAGTTATCACCCTTCTCTCCAAACTGGTTGTGAAGATCTATGCACGCTTGGTTCCAATTTTTATAGAGCCTTCTTTAAGGCTTCAACCATTGCGAAGATTTACCTTAGAGTGAAGAGGTGAGCAACTTGGCTCCAATTTCCATCTCATGGATTTCTTGGATTGTCTGAGACATTTGCAATATCTTGGACATGATCACCGGAGAAGTCTTGGTTTTCCCAGTGAAATATGGGATGCTCTTTAATGTTGCTTGCTATCGTGGCTAGATTTTGTGCATTCGAGTGAGTGGGTTGTTCTTTAGTGAAGTTGACATAAGGATTTGGCTGAGCCATCCTGAGCACCCTCTTGATTGAGAGAACATCCCGCCAGGAGGACGTGTTGATAAGGGCCTGTTTGGCGGAGATAGAGACTTCGGGTTATTTTTCCTTCCCTCCCTCTATCTCGGAGATAAGTCTAGATAAACAAATAAACCCTTTTCTCTAGTTCTTAACCATGTTTGTATTCTTCTCATGAACTTTCTTGGGCTATTGAGATCAGTGGATTTGTCTCTTTTGGAGTCACCGATGTATAATTTTAGAACTTCTTAAAATTTAGAATCATAGTAGGTGCACATCAACCATACGATAACAAGATGGATACTTCTCTCTCCCACTAGGCATGCCAAAATCATTAGTGTGAAATCACACCACCCCAAAATGAGTTCTACGATCTTATTTTTAAGGCATAGTCATTTGGTGTGATTGCATAACATTGAACTTTCCCAAGGTTTGGGACCTTGCAAAATGGGAAAGCTCTCTAGATTAAAGGTTGGTTCCTATTCCTCTATTCAGTGCATGCATGAGGACTTGAAGAGGATCTATTTCTACACATAATCTAAAATTTACCAAGGAGATAGGGATAAAAATGGATACAAGAAATAGGAAATAACTAAACTATAAGATGATGCACCAAAGGAACGATGAACACTAGTCTTGCATTGATAGACACAAACCAAAAAAATACTTACAATGATCCAACACGATAACCATATTTATATTGAAAGACCAGATGCAAGCAAAAGAGACAGAAAAAATATCTATAATTGATCACAAATATGTTTTATTGCTCTTTAGATTTATACAATACGTTACAAAATAGTAAAGAGGAAAGGAACATATTTCAATTTTAATGGAAGGCTGAACTCCATGAATTCCTTTCTTTAGAAGGCAAGGGGATCTGTGAAAGAAAGAATGTCCAACCCTTTACAATAAATCCTGCACCTACATTTATAGATTCAATTAGAGAGAAGAAAGAGATATAAGAGGAAAACAAGTCCAAAATCAACCACTGTCATTAATTCCTCTTAAAAATCTACCCCAAACCCATCTTGACCGCATCAACCACTTGGCTCGACAACTTGGAGAGAGAAGAAATGGTGAAATAGATTGAATCCGATCTAGCTGAGGAAAAGATATCCTACATTAAAGGAATGAAGAATTTTCTCCATTTTCCACCTACCGGGGTGTGAGAAAAATTAATTTTAATATTTCCATCAACCACTGCTCGACAACTTAGAGGGAGAAGAAATGGCGAAATAGATCGAATCTGATCTGGTTGAGGCAAAGAGATCTGTAGTAAAGGAATGAATATTTTTATCCATTTTCCACCTACTAGAACTTGAGAAAAATAATTTTAATCTTTCCATGGCATAGAAGACGTCAAGATGTTTCCAATGGTGTCGATTTACAATATTTCGAGGCCTCGATTCAAAGATATGGCCCTTCAAGTTTGTATCAAGTATGTACAAATGAGCACAAAAACAATTTGAAAAATGGGTACCCTTTTGATATGGGACACATGGCAGCCAAATTAGAGGAAAAATAAGGTTCTCGTGTCCATAATTTATCCTTTTTCCTTTTTTCAAAAAAATGCAAACCTCAAAAACCCCCGCATCCTCAAGCTCCGCTCGCATATGTGGCACCCTTTGGTTGGCTGGGGGATGCGCTTCCATCTTTTCCTTTGTGCCCTTTTTGGAAAAAGGAAAATTTTCACCTTTCCTCCGACTCCTACCTTGGCCATGACTTGGGCATAAAGACTAACATTTTACCTTGGGTGGAGTTACAGCCTATTTTGTGACTTTTATCCTTTTGGGATGAAAAAGGAAAAAAAACCAACTTTTTCCACGGTGGCCCACTTTCCTTGACTTGGGACACGCAGTGGCGACACCACGCTTGTTTGGAAACCCTTTTCAAAATTTTCCTTTGGAGGAGCGTTGAGTTGACACTTATCGGTCTCTGCTGGTCTGTGGACTTTTCAATGGTCCCTCTTTCTTTATTGGGACTTTGTGCTATGTGGTGAGCTTGCACTCATTTGGGTCTCCATCCCGGGACTAACGATAGCAGTAAATATTAAACTGATAAAACATGAATGTGGATATATATGGAAGGTATATTCCTCTTAGATCCTCAATAGGACTAAAAGAGAATAATATCAAGCATCATGCATCATGTAATAACCTTGTTGTAGACAAATAATCACAAACTTTGGTACATTAATAGGTCCTAATCACATAATACTATTCATATGCTACTTAGGGGATGAAGGTACTAGTTGATCACTATACTTGGCCTCTTATTTTACTTTCTAGTCTCCCTCTTGTCCTTACAGGACCTCACTTGCAAGTCGACCCTTCACATTTAGCCTTATCTCGGCTCTGAACACCACCTCGAGCCACAATGCCAGGGCCGCCGATGGCGTTGTTGTCCCCTCCGGGATCCCTACACCTCTTTATATTTAGCTCACTCATTTTTGGTCCTTTCTAGCCATTAGGTATCTCAGTATCTCTTAAGGTTCGACCATTTAGTGATCAATTACGAAACTTATACAAGAGAACCATATAAATATAAAGCTATATCATCAAATTAAAGGACCAAACTCTAAGAATCAATACTATGACCTAAGGTTGCATCTCACAAACAATAAAGAGCATATTTTCATTCATCTAGCACCATTACGAGGGACAAGGTTTGGTTTTGTGCATC
This sequence comes from Taxus wallichiana var. yunnanensis, assembly GCA_018340775.1. Taxonomy (NCBI): domain Eukaryota; kingdom Viridiplantae; phylum Streptophyta; class Pinopsida; order Cupressales; family Taxaceae; genus Taxus; species Taxus wallichiana. The sequence continues at coordinate 775,477,708 of CM031243.1, read as the reverse complement.
ACACACATAGGATGGAAGTTCATTTTAATCCATGCACACATCTAAAACATATTTTTACATCTAGCTACTTTTCTTGCTATCAAGTGCGACACAAACAAGAGCCACCTAGGGCATGATTTTGCACACACACATTGAACTACATTGGGTTTGAGATGTAGTGTAACACTTAGTCATGTGATCATCTATTCGATAGTTGAGGACAATCTGACCCCTCATTTTACATCATTATTTTTAGGATTTGACGTTCTTTTAAGGGTTTTATAGGTGATCTCTTTATTACAGGTTGTTACCGATATCGACTATCATAGTTGGACCATATAGAGAAAAAAATGAGGGATTCAATCATCCAACGGCTATTTAAAATTCATCTATTGACCTCTTTTATAGAATCTCACGACTAGGAAAGGATCCTTCTCCTAGGTGCCCCAATACCACCAAGCACCCTAGTCCTCGCTTCTCTTACATTCCTACACTTTCCTATGTTTGGTTTCCATGTTCTCTACTATTTTTCTTCCAGTCTTCTACCTTTTCACATTATAAGGATTATTTTCAAATCGGATAAGTAACCTAACTCTCTATTACACTTAGTGTCTTACTTCCTTTGCTTATTTTTGTAAGTCATTGTTGTACTTTATCATTATATTTATTTGTCATAGCATACATAGGAATTTATCAAAGTAATCTACACAATATTTTATTTTTGTTAAATCATTTTGTGAACCCATCTTATTTGGATATGATTACAGCCTCATCTTTCTTCTATTATGGGTCGTAATGTTTCACAAATTGATTTTTGTGGTTTCATCGAAAATGCATCCCAACTACGGGGTTGTTCTACAAAATTCCTTAAACTCCACGTGTCTTCTTAAAGATACTCCAGCACACAAAATTAAGTCCTTTTTTCCATCATCAATCTGACAACCCTATCCTTCATGATCCTCCATCCAGTCAACCCATATTGCTGTTAATTTAAGCTTTGCATTCTTTATTTTACAAAACATTTCAGGATATGGAATTAATAAGCATATCTCTTAAATCTAAAATCCAACAACTTAAGGATTCTTCTCGGGCTCATGTTTATTCTCCGTCTACATCTCATCTTCATTCTCTATCTTATACATGTTCTCATATCAATGAACCTCGTGTCTTGCTCTTACTTGAGCCTCTCATGTTTAATCACAATGATAAGAAAACTTATATTCTTATTGAGCTCCTTGGTTTTCAATTAACCACTTTACTCATTTCTATCCTAATCATCTTGGAAAATATCATGGTCATACATATTACAATTATCATTGAATTAATGGACATAATAACAATTATTGTTATGGTTTACAATGAAGAATCAAATATCTTGAGTGTCAAGGAATTATCTCATTTGTTACAAACCATTTTGTGGAAATCTACAAATAATACATCCAAATGGGCTCCTAAATTTGTTTCATCTATCTGCAATGAGCTTCAAGATATTACTCTTATTGTTTTTTCTTCGATCAGTCAAGCTCCTCCCTAAAAAACACCTCTAAAAATCAATGTAAAACATCATCTCAAGTCATATGTGGTATCATCAATTTAATCTAAGTAAACGCCTCTCAAAATCATTCAACCTTTTTCTCCTATCAAGTCTTTTACATATTTACCAAACAATTAACCACCCACTAAGTAAGATGATCAAGATATAGCTGGCCTCTTTCAACATCCGTATTTCAAGGCCCCTAGCAAATCATCATTTCAGCGTCTAATCAATAAGGAAACTACTCATTATATTGACCCACTTGGCATCATCGACTAGACCTCCATCAAGTACATACTTGGGGGTATCATTCCTATTCTCCCCATTTTATTGTTATTACATATTTCTATCATATCATGCATTTTAAACTTTGTTATTAATGACTAATTTTATCTAAGAATCATTAACAACTTGATACATCTAAATCATCATTATACTATGACACACTATTTTACTAAAGTTCACACTTGATTTTTGATGGCATACTATACACATGAACCTATACCACTTTGCACATTTCACATCTACAACATTTTTGTTTCCTACAGGTTATACATATTGTGTGTTTCCTACATCCTTTTCTTACATATATTAGACATCATATACGCTTTGTGCTTTCTATACATTCTACACATTCACACTCTACATATCTATAACAACATCTTCTTACTTATATTATACATCATACACACTTTGTGCTTTCTACACCTACACATTCTACACACTTTACTATTATGTATTTTAGACTATCCACATATTTGACATCATCTTCCAACTTCTATTATGCATCATACGTGCTTTGGGCTTCCCACACATACAAAATCTATACATCTTGAGCTGCACATTACACATCCTTACAGCTAGCACATTAGACACACATCTTTCTAGTGTAGGAGTTTCAAACAATATACAAACACCTCATCATTCTAGCATATATCATGCTATAGACATCATGTTCAAACCTTTGAGTGCACACTACCCAATGACCCACTCTAGTCTCATGGTTCATGCTCGACTACCGAGGGTATAAATTTGAATTGAACCCAACCTCATCACATTTACATCATTCTATAATTGGTCACCATAATCGATCAAATCTTACTAGCTCTCACATCATGTGACACTATTCTACAATTTTCTCTTCAAGATTCGGTTCCTAACATCTTATCCACACATTTTCTGATATGCACTCTATGTGACATAATCAATCATTCTAAATTCTTACTCATATCTTCCTACATATTCAAAATCACATGACATTATCTTACAATCTAAACTATACCCTCTCTTTCTAAAAATTTTCTATATACTACACACCTTTAAAAATATTTCCCAATGACACACTCTTTCTATATAGTTCATTGTTTACTGCCGAGGGGCCTTGTATAAATCAGCCACAATTCAGTTATGCATACATCCACACTTGTGGGCTACACTTCCCCTATCACAATCATATTGCATTCTATTGCATCTCATCAACAACACGTTGCATATCTTGGTTGGACATACTTATTACTCTCTTGTTCTTACATGTACACTCTATTACATGCATGTTAGATACATATCTTATATGTCATTATATTTATCTTACACACATGCATGTTCAATTGATTTCTAGTTTTTATCATAGAATTTACACATATTATTACACACAACATGGATGCTTGGCACAGTACCTCATACCAATCCCATAGTAGCTCACGAGAGAATCCATATTCGTAAACATTTCAGTGTTATTGTTTCGTTGAAATACATATCACACCACTAGATAGGATTATACATGTTTTTACATACTTTATATATTTCTAATATGCTAACGAGTGATTCATGTGTAACATTTTCCTTACAAGACCTATTTGCCACCATAATTGTTTGATTTTTACTTACTCTTGTTTTCCATTATTTATGGGCTTTTCCTATTATTTTTCTTGTGTGTAAACTATACGATTTAATCCATTTTGTCCATGATTTTCCTAGGACATCGTGAGTGATGTCCCATGTTCGCAACCCATTCTTTGTGGTCTACTTTATCTTCTTTCTTAGTAGCTTACATTATTTTCTATATACATGCTAGTGTACACTAAAACTTGTCTTATACCAATTGTTTGTATGTTAGCCTTCTGTTTTATAAACTTATCATTAGGATTGAATATGGAATCCAATGTCACTAAGCCTTTGGGAGCTTGTTTGTATGTAGTTGTAATATTTTATTCCCATATTACTCCTCTAATCTACTTTCATTTCTGGCTGAGAATTCAGCTTCTTCTTGCAAAAAATTAATGATCTACTCATCACTCTCAAACACTTGCCCACATGTGTTTTTATCTGGAACTTCTAGCCTCCTCACAACTATATGGATATGTGGCTATTTCTGTCGACCACATAAAAACATTGCTTCAACTACTGCAAGCCTATCAATAGCTTCATTCTTGTTCTTGGGTATGGAGACAATGCTCACGGCATCAAAATCCTCCATGAGATCACATACCCTACTCTTGTAGTTCTTGAGCAGGTCTTTCTTGACAACATTAAGTCCTCGACTTGATTGGCAACCAGATTCCACATGTTGCCAAACACTTGTAAGTTCTTGATTCCTAGCTTCCTTTTTGAATGAAGATCTTGGACCAAAGCTTCATATTAAGCGAAAGTGTTGTTTGAGCAGAAAACTAAAATCAAAGGATGAATAATATTTCATACCTTTGGGGGAGAAAATCATGGCTCCTCCTCCTTCTCCTTGTCTACTCCTTGAGACATCAAAGAACAACTTCCATACCTCATTGTCATCCTTCCGTTCTAGCTTAATTAGGTAATCAAGAGGATGATACTCTTCATGTAGACAATAGACTCCTAGCTCGATTCTTCCATCTTCTTATAGGGTTCAAAACATGTCTCTTATTGGCCCACTCATCAAGAGTCAAGTCTAGGATACATCCCACCTTGGTGTCTCGCTTCCACAATTGCTTAGGAGGTCTTCTTGATCAAAAACTAAGTAGTTGGCATTGATTGGGCTATGGAAATAAGATTCAATATGATAATCATCAATGGGTTCATATCTTATTGTGGTATTTTCCTCAAACATTGTTCTCAAGAGAATATGTGACCAATCGGTAGATAGATAGCCTTTAATTCCGGTAGTGAAGTCCTGGAAAAACAAAAACAAAAATGTGGTGGTAAATCTATGATGGATACGTTCTATAAAATAGTCACATTGGGGAAGGCATGCAGTGAGGTTGAGATCTTTGATGATTCCAACGGTTGTCACTATTGTACCATCTAGTTTCACTACCCCTCTAGAGATGACTTCATATTAGAGACCCAGATTGATCGATATTTGTTTGGGCATCATAAAATTACTAGCCCTAGAATCAATCATACAAGTGTGTACCGATTTGTCTCAAATAATCATGAGACATAGAATAGAGGAGGTCTCGGTTCTTACCTTGTTGTTCTCCATGGTTCCTCCAAAGTTGAAATTTATTGGCAAGAACTCTCTCTTGCTAGCTAGGGGTTTTATTTGAACTTGACCAATTCTCGTATAGTAGTCTCAGTAACAAATCCTCTTCCATGGAATGGTCAAGTGACTCCCATAGTGAAATGTTCACACTTGTCCTCTTCATTTTCTCAATGATGTTAAATGAGCTATCCTTATGCTGCCCCTTCCCAGGAACATTTTTTTCTTGCACATGGGTTGTCATAACCGGTGCTTGAGTGGATTTGGAAGGTGGATTGGATTGGTTTTACACATTGGGAGTTGTATTTTGAATGCTAATACCTTGCTGAGCAACGGAGGGTTGAGGGTCACCTGAGCTTGGTGAAATTCCTTCTCCAATATTTCTCCTCTTAGACCATGTATTGGCAGCTACACTTTGAGAAGGGAACTGATTCATCCCACAGAAGTCCTCAGCTTGCCAATTGACAAGCATAGTTTCACCTGGGGGTCCTTCTTATTGAGCTCCTTACATCGTTAATCTCCTTCTTGGCTAGGTTCTTGTGACACCATGATGGTCTCGCACCATCAAGGCCCGGTTTAGTGCACCATTAAAGCACATTGATTGGTTATGTAGTTGATTTCATGGGAAACACTAATCATATTCTTATGCCATATTGTTTTGTGCTGGAACCAATTCCCTTGATGTTGAGGTGTATTTGGATCATATGACATTAAAGTTCTAGGAGCTTGGGGTTGTCTTTGGTTCGCTCTGATTTACATTCTAAGATGGTGGTCTATTTTGTTGAAATTGGGGCCTAGCTTGATACTGAGTTTGGGGTTGATACGACCTAAAACTCTAAGATTGTTGTCTTTTGATGGTAACTAGCTCATTTTGTAGGTTCTGAAGTTGCTTCATGACTTTTTGGAGTTCTTTAGAGGTGTTAGATGATGAGGTGGAGGCTTTACCTGATCTTTGACTCCTAGAAGTAGGTATAGGGGCTAATGTGGGTGTTTGGCTGGTATCTAGGTTTCCTAACTCGGGGTATAGAGGCATGGATGGCCTAGGAGTGATTTTTCCATCCTGAATCAAATAGTTCTCAGCCTCTATGGAAAGACTATAGGATGCAAGTAAGGTTGTGCCCCCATTGACTGAATCATCAAAGAAATAGCAGAATGTAAAGCCCTAAGATAGTATAAAAGGGAACCTTCATTAGTGAGCTTTACTACTATTGGAATCATGTCCCAAGTCTGCTAAAATCTAAGGTTGAAGGCTATCAGCTGCTCATTCGGGACTCTCTTGATTGTTGTTAGTTTCTCCAAAAAGGATAAGTTATCACCCTTCTCTCCAAACTGGTTGTGAAGATCTATGCACAGTTGGTTCCAATTTTTGATAGAGCCTTCTTTAAGGATTCTGAACCATTGCGAAGATTTACCTTTGAGTGAAGAGGTGAGAAACTTGACTCCAATTTCCATCTCATGGATTTCTTGGATTGTACAGACATTTGCAATATCTTGGACATGATCACCAGGAGAAGTCTTGTTTTTCCCATTGAAATATGGGATGCTCTTTAATGTTGCTATCGTGGCTAGATTTTGCGCATTCAGAGTGAGTGGGTTGTTGCTGGTGAAGTTGACATAAGGATTTGGATGAGCCATCCTGAGCACCCCTCTTGATTGAGAGAACATCCTGCCAGGAGGAGGTGTTGATAAGGCCCTGTTTGGTGGAGATAGAGACCTCTGGGTTCTTCTTCCTTCCCTCCCTCTATCTGGGGATAAGTCTAGATAGACAAATAATCCCTCTTCTCTAGTTCTTGACCATGTTTGTATTCTTCTCATGAACTTTCTTAGACTACTGAAACCAGTGGATTTGTCTCTTTTGGAGTCACCAGATGTACAATTTTAGAACTTCTTAAAAGTTAGAATCATAGTAGGTGCACATCAACCATACGATAACAAGATGGATACTTCTCTCTCCCACTAGGCATGCCAAAACTGTTAGTGTGAAATCACACCACCCCAAAATGAGTTCTACAGATCTTATTTTTAAGGCATAGTCATTTGGTGTGATTGCATAACATTGAACTTTCCCCAAGGTTTGGGACCTTGCAAAAATGGGAAAGCTCTCTAGATTAAAGGTTGGTTCCTATTCCTCTATTCAGGTGCATGCATGAGGACTTGAAGAGGATCTATTTCTACACATAATCTAAAATTTACCAAGGAGATAGGGATAAAAATGGATACAAGAAATAGGAAATAACTAAACTATAAGATGATGCACCAAAGGAACGATGAACACTAGTCTTGCTGATAGACACAAACCAAAAAAATACTTACAATGATCCAACACAGATAACCATATTTATATTGAAAGACCAGATGCAAGCAAAAGAGACAGAAAAATATCTATAATTGATCACAAATATGTTTTATTGCTCTTTAGATTTATACAATGCGTTACAAAATAGTAAAGAGGAAAGGAACATATTTCAATTTTAATGGAAGGCCTGAACTCCATGAATTCCTTTGCTAGAAGGCAAGGGGATCCCGTGAAAGAAAGAATGTCCAACCCTTTACAATAAATCCTGCACCTACATTTATAGATTCAATTAGAGAGAAGAAAGAGATATAAGAGGGAAAACAAGTCCAAAATCAACCACTGTCATTAATGCCTCTTAAAAAATCTACCCCAAACCCGTCTTGACTGCATCAACCACTGGCTCGACAACTTGGAGAGAGAAGAAATGGTGAAATAGATTGAATCCGATCTAGCTGAGGAAAAGATATCCTACATTAAAGGAATGAAGAATTTTCTCCATTTTCCACCTACCGGGGTGAGAAAAATTAATTTTAATATTTCCATCAACCACTGGCTCGACAACTTAGAGGGAGAAGAAATGGCGAAATAGATCGAATCTGATCTAGTTGAGGCAAAGAGATCCTGTAGTAAAGGAATGAATATTTTTATCCATTTTCCACCTACTAGAACTTGAGAAAAATAATTTTAATCTTTCCATGGCATAGAAGACGTCAAGATGTTTCCAATGGTGTCAGATTTACAATATTTCGAGGCCTGATTCGAAAGATATGGCCCTTCAAAGTTTGTATCAAGTATGTACAAATGAGCACAAAAACAATTTGAAAAATGGGTACCCTTTTGATATGGGACACGTGGCAGCCAAATTAGAGGAAAAATAAGGTTCTCAGGTCCATAATTTATCCTTTTTTCCTTTTTTCAAAAAAAATGCAAAACTCAAAAAACCCCTGCATCCTTGAAGCTCCGCTTGCATATGTGGCACCCTTTGGTTAGCTGGGGGGATGCGCTTCCATCTTTTCCTTTGTGCCTTTTTGAAAAAAAGGAAAATTTTCACCTTTCCTCCTCGACTCCCTACCTTGGCCATGACTTGGGCATAAAGACTAACATTTTACCTTGGGTGGAGTTACAACCTATTTTGTGACTTTTATCCTTTTGGGATGAAAAAGGAAAAAAACCAACTTTTTCCACGGTGGCCCACTTTCCTCGACTTGGGACACGCAGCGCGACACCACACTTTTTGGAAACCCTTTTCAAATTTTTCCTTTGAGGAGCGTCGAGTTGACACTTATCGGTCTCTCGCTGGTTTGTGGACTTTTCAATGGTCCCTCTTTCTTTATTGGGACTTTGCGCTATGTGGTGAGCTTGCACTCATTTGGGTCTCCATCCCGGGACTAACGATAGCAGTAAATATTAGACTGATAAAACATGAATGTGGATATATATGGAAGGTATATTCCTCTTAGATCCTCAATAGACTAAAAGAGAATAATATCAAGCATCATGCATCATGTAATAACTTTTATTGTAGACAAATAATCACAAACTTTGGTACATTAATAGGTCCTAATCACATAATACTATTCATATGCTACTTAGGGATGAAGGTACTAGTTGATCACTATACTTGGCCTCTTATTTTACTTTCTAGTCTCCCTCTTGTCCTTATGCAGACCTCACTTGCAAGTGTGACCCTTCACATTTAGCCTTATCTCGGCTCTGAACACCACCTCGAGCCACAATGCCGGCCGCCGATGGCGTTGTTGTCCCCTCTCACAGGGATCCCTACACCTCTTTATATTTAGCTCACTCATTTTTGGTCCTTTCTAGCCATTAGGTATCTCAGTATCTCTTAAGGTTCGACCATTTAGTGATCAATTACGAAACTTATACAAGAGAACCATATAAATATAAAGCTATATCATCAAATTAAAGGACCAAACTCTAAGAATCAATACTATGAACTAAGGTTGCATCTCACAAACAATAAAGAGGATATTTTCATTCATCTAAGCACCATTACGAGGGATAAGGTTTGGTTTTGTGCATCACACACAAAGGATGGAAGTTCATTTTAATCCATGCACACATCTAAAACATATTTTTACATCTAGCTACTTTTCTTGCTATCAAGTGCGACACAAACAAGAGCCACCTAGGGCATGATTTTGCACACACACATTGAACTACATTGGGTTTGAGATGTAGTGTAACACTTAGTCATGTGATCATCTATTCGATAGCCGAGGAGAATCACCCTCATTTTACATCATTATTTTTTAGGATTTGATGTTCTTTTAAGGGTTTTATAGGTGATCTCTTTATTACAGTTGTTACTTGATATCGACTATCATAGTTGGACCATATAGAGAAAAAAAAATGAGGGATTCAGATCATCCAACGGCTATTTAAAATTCATCTATTGACCTCTTTTATAGAATCTCACAACTAGGAAAGGATCCTACTCCCTAGGTGCCCCAATACCAGTCCAAGCACCCTAGTCCTGCTTCTCTTACATTCCTACACTTTCCTATGTTTGGTTTCCATGTTCTCTACTATTTTTCTTCCAGTCTTCTACCTTTTCACATTATAAGGATTATTTTCAAATCGATAAGTAACCTAACTCTCTATTACACTTAGTGTCTTACTTCCTTTGCTTATTTTTGTAAGTCATTGTTGTACTTTCTTTACCATTATATTTATTTGTCATAGCATACATAGGAATTTATCAAAGTAATCTACACAATATTTTATTTTTGTTAAATCATTTTGTGAACCCATCTTATTTGGATATGATTACAGCCTCATCTTTCTTCTATTATGGGTCGTAATGTTTCACAAATTGATTTTTGTGGTTTATCGAAAATGCATCCCAACTACGGGGTTGTTCTACAAAATTCCTTAAACTCCACGTGTCTTCTTAAAGATACTCCAAAGACACAAAATTAAGTCCTTTTTTTCCATCATTAATCTGATAACCCTATCCTTCATGATCCTCCATCCACCAACCCATATTGCTATCAATTTAAGCTTTCAGCATTCTTTATTTTACAAAACATTTCAGGATATGGAATTAATAAGCATATCTCTTAAATCTAAAATCCAACAACTTAAGGATTCTTCTCGTGCTCATGTTTATTCTTCCGTCTACATCTCATCTTCATTCTCTATCTTATACATGTTCTCATATCAATGAACCTCGGTCTTGCTCTTACTTGAGCCTCTCATGTTTAATCACAATGATAAGAAAACTTATATTCTTATTGAGCTCCTTGGTTATCAATTAACCACTTTACTCATTTCTATCCTAATCATCTTAGAAAATATCATGGTCATACATATTACAATTATCATTGAATTAATGGACATAATAACAATTATTGTTATGGTTTACAATGAAGAATCAAATATCTTGAGTGTCAAGGAATTATCTCATTTGTTACAAAACCATTTTGTGGAAATCTACAAATAATACATCCAAATGGGCTCCTAAATTTGTTTCATCTATCTCGCAATGAGCTTCAAGATATTACTCTTATTGTTTTTCTTCATCACCAAGCTCCTCCCTAAAAACACCTCTAAAAATCAATGTAAAACATCATCTCAAGTCATATGTGGTATCATCAATTTAATCTAAGTAAACGCCTCTCAAAATCATTCAACCTTTTTCTCCTATCAAGTCTTTTACATATTTACCAAACAATTAACCACCCACTAAGTAAGATGATCAAGATATAGCTGGCCTCTTTCAACATCCGTATTTCAAGGCCCCTAGCAAATCATCATTTGAGCATCTAATCAATAAGGAAACTACTCATTATATTGACCCACTTGGCATCATCGACTAGACCTCCATCAAGTACATACTTGGGGGTATCATTCCTATTCTCCCCATTTTATTGTTATTACATATTTCTATCATATCATGCATTTTAAACTTTGTTATTAATGACTAATTTTATCTAAGAATCATTCAACAACTTGATACATCTAAATCATCATTATACTATGACACACTTTATTTTACTAAAGTTCACACTTGATTTTTGATGGCATACTATACACATGAACCTATACCACTTGCACATTTCACATCTACAACATTTTTGTTTCCTAGAGGTTATACATATTGTGTGTTTCCTACATCCTTTTCTTACATATATTAGACATCATATACGCTTTTGCTTTCTATACATTCTACACATTTACACTCTACATATCTATAACAACATCTTCTTACTTATATTATACATCATACACACTTTGTGCTTTCTACACCTACACATTCTACACACTTTACTATTATGTATTTTAGACTATCCACATATTTGACATCATCTTCCAACTTATATTATGCATCATACGTGCTTTGGGCTTCCCACACATACAAAATCTATACATCTTGAGCTGCACATTACACATCCTTACAGCTAGCACATTAGACACACATCTTTCTAGTGTAGGAGTTTCAAACAATATACTAAACACCTACAATATACATCATTCTAGCATATATCATGCTATAGACATCATGTTCAAACCTTTGAGTGCACACTACCCAATGACCCACTCTAGTCTCATGGTTCATGCTCGACTACTGAGGGTATAAATCTGAATTGAACCCAACCTCATCACATTTACATCATTCTATAATTGGTCACCATAATCAATCAATCTTACTAGCTCTCACATCATGTGACACTATTCTACAATTTTCTCTTCAAGATTCAGTTCCTAACATCTTATCCACACATTTTCTGATATGCACTCTATGTGACATAATCAATCATTCTAAATTCTTACTCATATCTTCCTACATATTCAAAATCACATGACATTATCTTACAATCTAAACTATACCCTCTCTTTCTAAAAATTTTCTATATACTACACACCTTTAAAAATATTTCCCAATGACACACTCTTTCTATATAGTTCATTGTTTCATCTTTTAGAGGGCCTTGTATAAATCAGCCACAATTCAGTTATGCATACATCCACACTTGTGGGCTACACTTCCCTATCACAATCATATTGCATTCTATTCCATCTCATCAACAACACGTTGCATATCTTGGTTGGACATACTTATTACTCTCTTGTTCTTACATGTACACTCTATTACATGCATGTTAGATACATATCTTATATGTCATTATATTTATCTTACACACATGCATGTTCAATTGATTTCTAGTTTTTATCATAGAATTTACACATATTATTACACACAACATGGATGCTTGGCACAGACCTCATACCAATCCCATAGTAGCTCATGAGAGAATCCATATTCGTAAACATTTCGTGTGTTATTGTTTCGTTGAAATACATATCACACCACTAGATAGGATTATACATGTTTTTACATACTTTATATATTTCTAATATGCTAACGAGTGATTCATGTGTAACATTTTCCTTACAAGACCTATTTGCCACCATAATTGTTTGATTTTTACTTACTCTTGTTTTCCATTATTTATGGGCTTTTCCTATTATTTTTCTTGTGTGTAAACTATACGATTTAATCCATTTTTCCATGATTTTCCTAGGACATCGTGAGTGATGTCCCATGTTTGCAACCCATTCTTTGTGGTCTACTTTATCTTCTTTCTTAGTAGCTTACATTATTTTCTATATACATGCTAGTGTACACTAAAACTTGTCTTATACCAATTGTTTGCATGTTCATTGGTTTCTAGAAATAATATTCCATCCTACATATTGATATCATTTCAGCATGGGGTCCTCTTTTGGCTTCATCCTCCTAGCAATGTCGCATGTACCCCATTCAATATTTACAGTCATAGTACAAAACATTTCATCACAGAGTCAACACATTCTATAGACTCAGACAAGGCTTAGAATCAAACATGGGTCCTTACTTCAACACAGAAATTTGAGCCCATAATCAAACTTGGGTGCCTAGGTACTTCTTTCCCTTATTGGGCACCTTAGATCAGGGAAAAATACACAACATTTTTCATTTGAGTACAATTTTTAGTATTATCAAAGAGGAGTTTCATAGGGCAGGCAGTCCTTTAGCACTTGGAAATCAAGTTTGATTGCACTTATCCACATTGATATGACTCATACACACCATCTACGGTGGTGTTTATATTACGATACGCATTCAAAGGATAGAGAATAACACTAGATATTTCTTCCTACACTACTTTTATTGTGACGTGTGGTCGGTAAAAAGCACTATTCATCAACATCTTCGTGGATCCTTTCTATCATTTTTTCTCATCATGGATCATGTGTGCATCATCCTTTTTGTCATTTTCAACATTTTACACACTTTTAGATGCATTTTTACATATATATACACATATTTGACTACTTTTTCATATGTCTCTTTACAGCCCATCCTAATGGGAAGCGGTAGTCAACATCAACACACAACAAGTATCATCAAAAAAATAGGTACCTCATCAACAATATACACGTGCATTTCCACCTTATGGTTATTATACACACCAAAACTTACATGTGCTACATAGTTAGACAATGGTTACTAAAGTCCCCAATGATGATTCATGTCCTCTTAAAATGTGTTCGAGTTCCTAAACCCATTCACAAAGTATATTTGTAGCCTAGACATCATCACTTATCCTTTCTATGCTTTCTTTCAACTTCCCACTCGCTTTTGTGCATGTGTTAGCCTTTAGTATCGGACCATTTCCGTTCTTGGGTGGCAGTCCTGTGACTACCACCCTAAGCAGGAAGTGGTCTTGTGTAATTTTAACACACATGATTTCACTTAACTTGACTTCGTGGTGCGTTTTTGAACCAAGGTGCCTAAAAATAGTCTTGATTTCATGTTTTTCCTTCCCTCTTCTATTTTTAAATAGATTTAATTAGTTTTAACTCCCTCTTCACCCAATGATTTGGAACTAACAAGTTTCCTTTTCCATGAAGGCACATCCCATCCAATTCTTATATTCAAGCAAAGGGCTTAAGAATTTTATGTATCTTGGATAGTATTTCTACCAGAATCCTATTGGAAATTACATAGCCAAGCTCTGTTCACTTGTGTTATCTCTCTTCCACCTCCATTGTAACTGCACTTCCTTCAAGCTTCCATTGCTCAAGCGCTTTCTCCTGCTAATGCATTTTCACTCCTAATTCCTTGGAATCATATGGACACACAAAGAAAGAAAGGATAAATTTGTAGGTGCAACAACAAATTTACATTGAAAACTAACACACAATAATAATTCTCAATTCATTTTCATGCGGAGCGAGTTACACATATATAGGAATATGTATTCCTAAAAACAAGGAGGTTGTTCAACAACACTCCCACAAATATCTCTACAAACTACTATGTACGTGAGTTGTTAAAACAACTCACAACAATAATATTCTCTAGATATTATTTTCCACCTGTCACAAATAAACTTAATGGAGCACTAATATTATAATTTCCTGACATTCCCCCCCTTAGTGTGAACATGGGGAAAACCTGCCTTATACTTGCACCTGCTCATGATCTGGTGATTTTCACAGGATGATCACAAACCTCAAGGATAGTTTTGCAAATGGTTTACCACAAACCGAGAATGGTGGTTTTGCAATTGGTTTACCACAAACCACAAAGTGATGGTTTTGCAAATGGATTACCAACAAGCAAGAATGGTGGTTTTGCTATTTGTTTACTACAAACCGAAATGAAGGTTTTCAAGTGGTTTACCTACAACCACATCATGATATGCCAAGTACTATTCTTAGCCCTCATCACATCTCACTACAGGGAATAACATAGGAAATTTTGCTAACATCTGTTGCTCATACATACATAGAAAAAACTAACATAATGGAAATGGAACATTGGATCATGTTCCCCCTAAATGTGAAATTTCCACTTATTGAAAACTACAAACTGTACCACACTAGAAGCACTAAAATCAAATTGCACACACATGTCACCAAAGCTGATATGTGGCCCCATCGTTGGCAACTGACGAGAGGTCACTGATTGACCTCCACCCTCTCCGTGCCTCCATCCTCGATTTCATGC
Source organism: Taxus wallichiana var. yunnanensis (assembly GCA_018340775.1). Taxonomy (NCBI): domain Eukaryota; kingdom Viridiplantae; phylum Streptophyta; class Pinopsida; order Cupressales; family Taxaceae; genus Taxus; species Taxus wallichiana. Next base: position 775,462,425 of record CM031243.1, on the reverse strand, counting down.
TCGTAACAAGAAGTCTTCGTAACCACCGTCTTCATTTACTTGTTCTTCCTCATTCTCTAATCCTTCTTCAGTAATTATATTGGCCTCAATTCCTTTGAGTTTTCCACTAAGTATATCTTGAGCTCAAACTCTACAAAATGAAGTTGTATGTCCCTTTTTCTTACAGTAGAAACATTCTCTTTCCTCTTTATATTTAGAAAAAAATTTGTACTTCCTTTTTACATACATTGTTGTTTCTTCTTCTACATCTTCTTTGGTCCATTTTTCCTCAGCTAGGAGAGCTGATATCATATCTTCCAATGAGTTAGAAGGTATTTGACCAAGAGTGAAAACAACATTACTGTATTTGGGTGGTAAACTATTCAGTAGAATAGCTTTTGCATCCTCGTCGTCTTCTGGAGCTTTTACTTCTACAAGTTGTCTCAGAAGAGATCGTAAATTGTTGATGTGACTAGACATTGTATCTCCATCACTCATTTTGTGCTTGAACAACTGAAGTTTTAGAGAAAACTTTGCATTGACTGCTTTTGAACCAAATAATCCCATCAATGGGTGACATCATCTCAACGTTAGTAGACAAATTCAAAGATTTGGAGGTTTTCCAAAACACTCAAAATTCATATGTGGGGCAACTAAAGGTTTCTCATTATTCGGAAAGTTATGGAAAATAACCTATTATGTAAACTCCTATAGTCTATATGGGTACTCCAGTGCCATTGAGATTTTCTAAATGGGATGGGCACCTTTGGTATGCCCCCCACACCACGTATGGACATCTATAATAGGAACCACTCAAAATGCGTTCTCAAACTCCATACCGTAGAAATGCAACATTACCTAGATTTGTGCCTTTAACTCCATACCAAAATAGTCAACCCCCTTACATAAACATGTACTCTAAGTCAACATACAAGAATATTTACACTTTCCTAGGTCCATACGGTCGGTCATAAGGGATTCCATATGACATGACAAATGTATATAATGTACCATTTCAGCAACCGATGCAACCTCCACATCCCTAGCAAGGATATTCAATGGTTGAAACATACGCAATGTAGACCTATTGTCAATATATTAAGGACACTCTAGACTTGTCCATATGAAATTTCATGCTCCCAACACCCCGACACGATATTCCAAAGTTAAAATGGGAGGGGCATCCTAATGCTCACATCAAAGCTTATGCAATGGCCATTCAAGAGCTTCTCTGTGGGATGCGGTTGCATGAATATTTTCCCTAAAACACTAGAAGGTATCTCTCTAAATTGGTACTACAAAATACCAGAGGCTTCAATACACTCCTTCAAGAAAATCATGTCAAATTTTATTAAGTATTTTGATATGAACAAACTTTTAAGGATAGGAATCAAAGAATTCCTTCATATCAAACAAGAGCACAACGAGTCCATAACCCACTTCATTCAATGGTGGCGAAAGGTTATTTATTCCTCTGCGCAAGTGCTACAAACATGAATTATATGGAGCTTTATGATTTTTTCCTCCACCCCTAAATAGATAGAAAAAGGAAGAATTCCAAAATTTCACGCTAAGGAGCTAAAAAGAGGTGTTATAGGGTGCTCTCCAAATTGATCAAGCAGCCATAGGTAGTGGTCATAAGACTTATAGATAAAATCGGAGGTTAGTCACTCCTAACTAAGGTAACTCTGGTTATTCTAGCAACATGATAAATAATCAAGGACCAAAGGTTCTTAATAAGAATTGTGGGGTTACAACTAACGGTGTTACCGATCAGCCCAAGAAAATCAATGTTGTTAGCTCTCCCAATACAAACACTACCAACAACAACAAGAACAACGAAAATAATCAAAGAAATAATAACTTCTTTCCTTCAATCAATGTTGTGGGTTTTAATATTCCTCAATAGCAACAACAACCCCAAAACCAAAAAGAGTGTAGACCCAAGGCCCTAGTCAAGACTCCGGATGGGTATCCGACACAATTAGAAAACCAAGGATAGGGATTCCCAAATTTGTATTATAAAAATTAGTAATTGAAGAACAATCATAATTTCAGACTACAACAAAGTGCAAACCAAAGGAATCAAAATTAGGATCCTGATTTATAATATGGATTCCATAGGGTTCGAGGGCATGACGCAAGAACATTCAGCAATTGCAAAAAAATTGTACAATGTTTTTCGGAGGAAAAAATATAATTAATTTTTCACATGTTATTGGTAAACTCAACATCTCCAACTTAGAACACTTACATGGGACCTAAATCCCCACAGAACACGCCACTTAGGATCTTTAGTAATCATGTCCCTACGCATAAAAAATATGGTAGAATAGATCTTAACAGCTCAAACAAAGGCATTAAAATAGGAACCAATAATCATGAAGCCTCAACTTTGTCAAATTCACATGTAACACCTCCTTTAGATGGTCGCCAACAAAAAAATGTGGGATTGTTAGAACCGGATACCGAACCTCATATTCACACTACCAATAGAACAAAGAGTATTATTCTTCGTAGCCTATCCCAATCTACACGAATATATCGGATGACATTCGTGAAACACTAGGTAAGCCAGTAGGATCTTATGACTTGATCAGTGACCTAAGAAAAATATTCTCTCACATTTCCTTATTAGATTTCTTAAAGAATTACCCCGCTCATGTGAGCCACCGTATTAGAATCACTAGGTCTTGGGAACTTGAGTAATGTCACCCTCCTATAGAAGCGTAGATAAACCATATAGAATTTGTTGTTTATCCTCTTAGGAATCCTAAAAGAGATGTTGGATTCATTTTTGACATCAGCAAGATGCCCACGGATGTTGAAATACCTCATAGAGGTGGTCTAGCCATGTTTTTACAAGTTTTTATTTACAATAACTATTTAAAATGTGCAATTATTTATGATGGGGTAATGCGGTCAACATAGTCCCCTTCTCTTTGCTTCAAAAGTTAGGTTACAGAGATACCAATCGCTTCAACATGAAACACACTCGAGAGACCATGACTTCAAAGAGACATCAATTGCAACTATAATTTTACCAATCACCCTTGGACCTAAGATGGTTCTAACCAAATTTTATCTTATAGATCAGGAAACCAACTAAAATATGATCCTTGGCTATCCTTGGATTCATCCAATGAAGGAAATTCCCTCCACTTTGTTTCAAGAAGTAAGTTTCCTACATTTAGGGAAGGTTTTCGTGGTGTAGAGTGACCCAAAACCCTTTGACATACATATGGATAATCTAAAGAAGAGGCCAGGTGTTCATTATAAGCTTGGTCTTCATACAAACCAGTTAAACAAACCTAAAAGCTCAAAGCACTGTAAGAAAAGTTGGTTCCTACAACAAAACTTGAAAATACGGGTTTGATTGGAGGAATTCATGTAAAAAGAATGAAACTATAATATTTGAGACAATGTCAATAGGAATCATAGAAAAGATAGTCGATTTGTTGGAGAATGACCTACCCCTTCTTATTTTATTTGATTCCATGGGTACGTGACATTCCTTGGGACTCATATCTCTCCCACATGCTAACGTTTGCATGGTTGAGGTCTCATAAGCAAGGGAAGATAATATAACAAATAATCCAGCTTTGATCTTCCTATATTATTGTTGGAATTTTAACTACGATGGAGCAAAGTGGCATTTTTGTGTTGGGGTAGATGTGATACTTACCAAACCTTAGGGAAGGTTTGTGCCCTTCACCTTTAAATTAAACTTCAAATGCACTAATAATGGAGCATAGTATGAGGCTCTCCTTCTTAGTCTCATTTTACCTAAAAGGATGGGTGCTCTTAATATTAGAGTGCTAGGTGATTTGAAACTAGTTGTAAATCAAGTATCTGAATTAAACGAGACTAGGTTTGAACATCTGCACCTCTACAAGAATGTCATCCTTGAGTTAAGAATTTTTTTTTATTTCATTTCAATTGAAGCTATACCCAAGGAGAATAACCTCCTTATTGACTCTATAGAAACTTCTTCTTCTCTTTTTACCCCAAGAAGCGAGTTAAAAGACAATAGATTTATAGTTTTAGTTCATGTCAAACCTTTGGTTCACAAGATACCAACAACCCCAATTTTGGCTTATGTAGAAGTCAAGAATGATTTTATCACCTTAGATTACATTGAAAATGATGGAACAACCCCAAGGTATTTGAATTCCAACATAGATTTGCATCTGGGTCATCATAAGATTATATTTTCTCTCATCACACACTCTTCCTCTTACTTTGGAGATTCTAAGATAGAACCTTCATCTATGGAAGCTTTTAGGTCTATAAAGTAGAAGTGGAAAGAGACTTATAGTTATCTCTAGCCTCACCTCAATTCGAAGAGGGTAACACCTCCTTAATATAAGTAATAATTTATATAAACATTGGGTTGTATTTAGCTACGAGGAAATGAATAGAATTACACCATGTGTTATAGTTCATAATCTCGTCACTAATCCATAGGATAAGCCAATTAAACAGAAGTCAAGACCCATGAAACCAAAGGTGGCTTTCATGGTGAAAGAAGAAGTGACAAAACTCCTATATGTGGGGTTCAACAAGTGAGTTGACTATTCACAATGGGTATCTCGACATCGTCCCCATTCTAAAAAAGAATGGAAAAATATACATTTGCATAGAATTTCAGGATATCAACATGCCTTGTCACAAAAATAATTTCCCGTTACCATCCATCGATGTTATTGTCGATGAAACATCTGGTTATGAGTTGTTATCTCTCATGGATGTATTTCATGGATATAAAAAAATCAGAATAGTCAAGGAGGATCATACAAAAACTCTATTTATCACTCCTTGGGGAACATACTGTTATGTTGTCATGCCGTTTGGACTTAAGAAACAAGAAATTATTTATATATTCCATGATCTTATACATAAGATTGTAGAATCCTATGTAGATGATCTTTTGGTTAAGGCCTTAAAACATTGTGATCACCCCGGTATGCTTTGTATCATCCTTTCTCACTTAATCGAATACGACGTCATGTTGAATCTAGAAAAAAAACATATTCGGTCTAAGGAGAGGCAAGATGTTGGGATAAATCATATCGTCAAAAGGGATTTATGTAGACTAAGAAAAAATATGAGCCATACCGAAATGAATTGACCGTCAAATGAGTCTAGCATCAATATTTTCTTGGAAAACTTGGTGCAATCCGAAGGTTTATCCCTGATCTAACCTTTGTTATTCACCCAATCAACAACTTATTAAAAGAGGATTATTGTATTAAATGGATGGAAGAGTGCAATGAGTCATTTTATTTGGTCAAATGGTTCTTACTTTGTCTTCTCCCATATTCATGTTGCCTAAGTCACATCACCCCTTAATTTTTTATTCATGAGCTATGGATGTCTCATTGGCCTACATGTTAGTTCAAGAGGATGATGATAAATGAGAACTTGTAGTATATTTTTTTTTCAAACATCTCTTGACTATAAGACTCATTAAACACAGAAAAAAAGAAATGCCTTTCCATAGTCTTCGCAATAAAGTGCTTGATACATTACATGCTAAATCAAGAAATAAGGGTCATTATTAAATTAGATCATCTGCAGAAATTTCTCACACAAGGGTCCTTATCTAAGACAATTGGATTCTTCATAACTCTGTTGAGTGAGTTTGAGTTAACGTTTGTTAATCATAAATATTTCAAAGGAAAAATCATTGTAGACTAGCTGATATCCCATTAGATGGAGGTGATCTAGTACATCTATACTTCCCCAATGAATGTGTGTATTTTTTTGAAACTAAGCATCCCATTTTACGGGCCCATGGTACACTCGACATTATTTATTTCATAGTGAATCATACATATCCGTAAGGGGAAACATCGTAGAGAAGAATATGGTTACTTTCTATAACTATTAAGTATGTTATCTTGGAATATTGGAATAGGTGCTCTATCTTAGAGTCTTTGATGGAATGTTGTTAAGATGTCCGGATGAAGAAGAATCTAAGAATATTCTTTATGTTTCACATAGTGGAGTATGTGGAGGTTGGTTTCAAGGACATGTAACTACTTGGTAGATACATCGATGGACTACTTATGGCCTGCATTAGAAAATGATGTGGTAGATTTTGTGCACAAATGCCATAAATGTCAAGAGTTCTTCCATGAGATCTAGATACGGCATAGTATCTCGCAACACCATGGACATTTTCCACATGGGGCCTTGATTTGATGGAGAAGTTCTCTCCCTCATCAAAAGATGGTCATAAATTCATAATCACGACCATGAAATACTTTACTAAGTGGGTAGAATCCATGCCTCTTATCACCGTGTTTGGATGTGTAATCGATAAGTTCATTCTGAAACAAATCATTTATAGGTACGGGGGTCTACAAGTCATTATCTCTGATAATGGAATGCATTTAAAAATGAGGAAGTATGTGAATTGTGTGAAACTTTAAAATAAATAATCTTACGGCTTCAATTTATTATCCTTAGGTAAATGGAAAAGCCGAGATTATGAATAAGATGTTAAAATCCATTCTCCTTAAAAATTTCAAGGAGAATAAACAAGATTGGTAGTTAAATCTTTTTCTAGCCTTTTGGGGCTATCGAACATCCGTAAGAACACCGACAGGAAACCCCTTTTATTTGGTATTTGGTGTATACTTGTAGTTTTACCACTTGAGGTCGAAATGCCTAGTCTTCGTACCTCGCTGCCATGAATTATGGGAGAAGAAGTCCATCAAGAGGTGCAAATCTCTCAATTAGAAAGCTTTGGTGAATATATTATCCAAATTTCACCCCCAAGATAATTTCAATAACTTACACAATTTCTTTAGGATTGAGTGATTAGAAATAATTTAAGGCCCAAAATTAGGTTTTAATGGGTCCCTTGGCTTTCCTCTAACTTCTGTATCCAAAGAAAATGCAACGAGTTCGCAAAATTTGCAAAATTTTGAAAAAATGAAGTCAAGGGACTATTTTTGTACAAATCAGGTCTAAGGGCTATAGATGGAACCAATGCGGGTTGTACCAAGGTTCATTGTATTAATTTCGTTCCCTAAATACTAAGGAGATAGTCAAATGTGGCAAAGGTGGAATATTTTGTCTCGCGTAGTCTCTGAGACGATTAGGAAAAATGTACGTGGGGACACAAAAACCAAAAATGGTTGCAAGATAGTGTATTGTGGATATGGAAGAAAAACATGTTCAAGAAATTTGGGCCTAAAAGGCTAAACCCATTGATAAAAAATTTGTGGAAAAATCCATGGAAAATTCTACGAAAAAGTCATAGAATAAATTCCTTAGAACAAAACTCTACAAAAAAGCCGTAGAACAAATTCCGTGAATAAAGTCCTAGAAAAAAAAGCTGTAGGAAAAGCTTGAGAACAAATTCCCTAAAAAAATCCATAGAAAATTTGGCGGAAAAATCCGAAGAATGAAGTAGAAAAAAATCAGCGAAATGTTGGAGAAAACTGAAAATCCATGCAAAACAAAGGAAAATGACTTTTTTCGCACAAAACTACGGATGCACATAAATTTTGATCCAATGCTTGAAATTTGACAAAATTTATATCATTAGAAAGGTCTCAATGTCCTCTATGTAATAAGAATTGTATTTCACAATTTTATTGAGGTTAAATGTGTAAAATTGGAAAAACTTATCAAGCATGGAAATACAAAGTTCCGTGCCCAACCACAACAAATAATGAAGTATGGCACCCCATTTCTTCTTCCAGAAGCTAAAGTACATATGTAAGATGATTTTTAAGGGTTCCCATGCCATCTTCAGACCATTGAATGGTAGTTGTTGGTTGGTGAGAGAAAAAATCTTTGAGTTTCACTCTTTCTCTTTCTCTCATTCATTTTCTATATATTGTAAACACTTCTCATTTGAGAAGGGAGATATTTTGGGATGTGGGCAAGCTCTGTAAGAAAAATTTCTCAACACCATTAAGCTTCAAACCCTCTCATGAGCCTAGTAATTGTATTTGTGACTCTATTTCAACAATGTAATGGATTGTACATATTCCAAGAGCAATAAAATTTATGTTTGTGGTGTTCTTTCAACCCTTGCATTGTTTTGTTGTATCTCCTTGCCCCTCTATTTTGTTGTTGTTTTTCTATGCATGTATGTCTCATTTGTAGGTGTGCAATGTTGTGTTTCATGGATATTTGGTTGTAAATGAAGATATGGGACTTTGTGTCACATTGGTATGGCCTCTCTCAACTCCATTTTCTTTCTGTATTCTCCCTCAACAAGATATTTCACCCCCTTTTCTTGGTGTTATCACCTTTGTAGTGTAGGATTTCTTAATTTTCATGCTTTCTCTCTCTTGTCCCTTGGAAAGGTTAGATTAGGAGTAGATAGTCACATTTCCTTCCATAGAAGTAGTTTATTGCTAGGATTAGGTAGTGGAACCAACCTTCTATTGTGGTCTATATCAAGTAGCAAGTCCCACAACTTGGAGATAGTGCCCTTGTTACCTAGTCATGTTGTAAGATCAACCACACACACTTGTGAAAATCGGAGGGTGATGTGATTTCGTGATAACAAAAAATAGGCTCAACATTGAACATCAACATAGTGTTTATCTTTGATGAATGGCTTAGAAATATATCAAGAAAATTTATGAGCATGAAATATATTAGGGTATTTCATTTTAAGACTCAATATCTCGACTAAAAAAATGACCGAGAATAAAGGAAATTGAGACCCGGTGGTTGGGTCCATATCACGTAATAGAAGACTACGAAAATTGGGCATTTTCTCTGTACACCTTTGGACGGTGAGGATTTTAGTGAATCTGTAAACTCTCTTCACCCGATGAGATACTACGCATGATCTATTAGCATTTCCTCATGTACATTACTGCATCCACATTGCATCTTTCATTTTTCGGTTCATTTCATAAAATTTTTGATCAAGGGACTTATTCTTTTAGAAATTTGTAAAACTTATGAAAACATTCGAAAAAATTCAAATCATGTTTCTTCAAATCTTCATGGTATCATCAATTTTTATGAATCATTTCATCAATTCAAGAAATATAATACAAAGCTTTGACAATAACCACACCAAGACCTTCATATTTGGTTATACTTATTGTTTCTTCTAGATTAGGTATATTTTCCTATAGTTTCTTCTTGAAGCTTCATTGTGTCACGTTCACCCATTTACATCTCTTTGGAAATTTGAACATTCTAGAATTTTTCCTAGATAAATAAGTCAAATGCAAATCCATAAAAACAAATATTTTACACATTTCTTTTCCCTACCAACCTTTAGTGTTGATCCTGCGTCTCTTACTAGTGATGTAGGGTTGGGAAAGGAGAGAATTTCCCTTACTCACCTATGCCCTGTCCATGGTGATGAACCCATACTTCCTACTTTTAGCATGGGGAAAGGTGTAGAGGGTCTCTTTGAATTTTTTTAAAAGTTAGAAATATTTCATTCAAATGTTGTGAAATCATAAATCATAACAAAGTGAGTTAGATGTTCAAATTCCAAAAAGATTTTAAAACCTCAAAACCATATTTTTTCAACCAAGTGGCCATCTATAGATCTAAGTCTAGATAAAATAGAAAGCATTTCACATTTTAAACTATGAAGAAAACTTGAGTAGAATGAGGTTGTAGTGTCTCAATTTGGTTTTGCCAAATCCTTTTCTTTCTCTTATCATTACCATTCAACATATTTCTATAACTTGTGCCTCTTCTAGCTCATGGTGTTGAGCCCTCACATCTTACTGGTTGCATAGAGTTAGGAGTGGGGTAAGTTCATTCACATTTCATATCACCCTTTTGACATGTTTTTCCAAAACAATATGAAGTACCAAACCTTGCTTAGAGAAACTAAAGTTCAACATTACAATGTAATTGCATTATCATATATCAACATTACAAAACAAAAAAATAAATCATTCTATTAGCATTCATATCTAATGCATACATTTTGAAAAGCATATAAAGCGGAAGTTATAAACATCTTGAGTACATATATGAAGTGAGCCAAGAAGAAATTCAACTCGGATAAAATGCGTACAAACCAAAAAGAAGAGTCTCAGTATATATCAAAATAAATTGAGTTTGTATATAATGCCGTCATGCATTAGGCATGGTCAAAGTGCTCACAATAAGCCTAAAATATACAAAAAATCATATAATTCTGACAAAATGGAAACTAACCAATAAAAGGCCCATTGTCCTATCAATCCCTGTGGGATCCTTGAGATGGTGCATAGTTGCATCCCTAACTCCTACTATGGTACAACAACAAAAATACATCTTGAATGGTGGGAGTGCTTGTGGTGGTGGCCACTCGTTGTGGTCTCACTACGAGTGTGGATCCACCTCATTAATCACTCAAATATCTCATATGTGGTCACCTGAGTACAAAGATAATTCATGACTTTCGCTGCCGCCGATAGATGGGATGGTGCAAACACATCAATGTGTTTGCTTGACTACAAGTGGTTGTCCTATTTCCTTAGTCATCTCTACTCATGTCTTCCCCGAGGGGATCGAAAGGTGTCCAAAAACACCCATCAAATAATCCATCGTAACTCTTGTACAGTCCCTGCAAGTAAAAAATGAGAAGAATGGTTAAGTTAGAAAGTTAAAAAAACCAAACAAAAAGAAATACCAACTAACATTTTTGACTGACAAGGTCAAGAGAAGAGGATAAACATATTCAAATCTCTAGGAATTCATGTAGGTTCATTGTGTGATGTTGCTACTACCAATGGTTGTGGGACTCCTTAAAACAAGAAGTGAGACATTTTCCCATTAAAGATCCGTCATCAGCTCTTCGTCGTGAGGAAGTTTTTCCTCGAAGATAAATGTCTCCTCCTTTACAACGCCTCCTCCTCCCATTCCATTACGAGAACATCCTGAGTATCATGCCACTCAAGATTTCTCTCCTCCTCCATGTGAGATTCCTTGCAATCCTCACCAACCAATCCTCATCACCTATCTCCTGTCTTCCAGTCTCCTCTCCATCAGTATCCTCTCTAACTGACTCCACTCTAGTATCATCCTTTGTATACTCCTCAATGTCAGAGTCAAAATCTATGGGCTCATTTTCTTCTCCAATATGAATAGGTGTGGCCTCAATCCAGATTAAGGGTACACAAGTGTCATGATCTACCCGTCGGGCATGAAAATCTTGTTCAACCGCAATAGGCACTCCTAGAATCACTATTGTCTAACTCATATCTTTGTAAGGTCCCTTTCAATATTCCTTCATGGTCTTGTACATATGTGCCACTAGGGGAAGCATATCAATGTAAGGAAGGTAAAACTACATAGGAACAAGGCCAAATGGGCGAGTCTCAAGCTTCACAATCCATCAACTAGTTGGCGGTTGTGGTACAAGATGCCATTGTTGTCCCATCATGTCCCCGTAATGTCTTTGTCATGTCCTAGAATAGAGTGGCCACAATGTCTCTTTTGGTCAAGGAATCCACTGGATGATATGGCACTCTAAGAACTTTCATGGACATCTATCTAGTGATCGTTACATGTTACTGGGTAATGTACTCACACTACCCTCCCATAGTGGATGATCCACTCATACACCCAACGCATCACCAATGTGAGGTGGCTCAAAGAATGATCCTATAACCTGAAAATCTGATACAAGTTATGATAGGTATTGCCAAGTATATTTTCTCCCCATGCATAGATACAACCATATGCCTCAATCTACATGATTATGGGAGCCCAACAATAAATGAGTGTATCACCTCCCTTATCTCTGATCAACCGAGAGGAAAAGATACCCATGATGGCCTTATGGATAGTAGGGATGGGAGTAGTAACAATGGATCAGACCTTAATACCCTTATTAAAACCAAAGGAAATTGTGGCATCCCCCATATAAGTGGCCTATAGAGTCATCATGGCTCTAGATCCTACTATCTCCAAAGTCAACCATCTACCTAGTATTAGAACCCCAAGAATATGGTACACATCCTCTAGGGTGATCATCCACTTAGCCCTAACACCTAAAAACTAGAAGGTATTTTGATCTACATCCTTATAAGAGAATAGGTCACATAGTATGTGACAGGTAGGAGTAACATGGGACACCCATCCATTCCTCCATATTCCTACTCTCTGAAGAGTATTAGTCTCATCATGAGTCAACTAATCCAATATAGTTGGGAGCCATTCATACTCCCTCTTCCGACTCCAATGGATATACTCTTCCTTCTTCTACATAAAAATAACACAAAATAATGAGCAAGTTAGTGAAATATTTCAAGAAACAAGCTCATCAAAAACATAACAAAACAATTATAATTAAATAAAAATTAAGCTAGCATGAGTTTTGGTCATTCTATCCGCATTGTCACCCGATTTAGGGTGAAAGTTTTTGAGACCGCTACCCCAATATGGTGGCAGTTTCATGACCACCACCCTAATCGGGGAGGTGGTCTTGAACTGATTCATCGTACAACGTTTTTACCTTAAAAATTCTCAAAAATGCAAAAATAGACCATTTTGAATGAAATAAAAGACTACCCTATAGGAACCCCCTAGAGACTCATTTAAAATATGAAATTTTGAAAATGAGCCCCCTAGGAAAATATTTTGCCATTTTTACATTTTAGGTTTAAAAAAAAACAAGTGAGGAACACTAACCTAAGATGCATTGGTTGATCTCCCACTCGCAGAGGAATGATCACAATTTTGCAATGAATGTTTTGACTATTCTCTCAACAAAAATGGTCACCATGGGCCCAGAGCTCAAAAATCACCAAATCAATATGCGCAAATGAATTTGAAAATGAGTTTGTTTTGATATATATCTATGTATGTATGTATGTATGTATGTATGTATGTATGTATGTATGTATATGTATGTATGTATGTATATATGCATATATATATATATTGTTATGATTTTTTTAGTGCATATGTTCACGTGGGTTGGAGTCTTTGGCGTAGGTATATTTATATATCCCCGCAAAATGGTAAATCGTCTATTCGTTTTAATTTAGTATTTATTTTTCAATATTTCATCTATCTTCACTTGAGTCTAATTTTCTGTTTTGCAGTAGTGGGAGTTTAAACGGTTATATTATAACACACGATGTGTCGGGTATAGGTTATAGCTCCCCATTTTAGGAATGCCATACTTGAACTCGTGTGTTTACGCCTTCTCATGGCTAAGACACTTATCTCGAGGGGGAAATATGTACACACCCAAAATTTCATGTGCCACATTGTCGAAAAATGGTTACCAAAGTCCCCAAATGTGAATCATGTACTTTTAGAAGGTTTTTCAGTTTTTAACCCATTCGCAGTTTATAGTTATAGCCTAGAAATCCTTACATAGCTTTTCCATGCATTCTTGTAGCTTCCCACTCATTTCTGTGCATGTTTTTTCATTTAGTGTCAGGACCATCCACCTACCTAGGGGGAGGTTTTGAATCCATCACCAAGGTAGGGCAACGGTCTTACACAATTTTAACACGAGCGATTTCACTCAACCTAAGTTCTAGGTTGCGTTTATGAACCAAATTGCCTAAAAATAGTCATGATTGTATGGTATTCCTTCCATCTTCTATTTTTAAATAGATTTAATTATTTTTCAATTGCTTCTTCACCCAACGATTTGGCATACCAAGGCTTCCTTATGAATGAAGGAACATCCCATCTAATTCCTATATATTCAATTCTTATATTCAAGTAAAGGGCTTGATAATTTTTGTATCTTGCATAATATTGTTGTCACAATCCTACTGGAAATTACATAGCAAATCTCTATTCCCTTTTGTTATCTCTCTTCTACCTACATTGCAACCTGACTACCTTCAAGATGCCATTTCTCAAGCACCTTCTCCTTGTACTTCCTTTACATTCCCAATTCTTTGGACTCATATGGACACACACATAATGAAAGGATAAACTTATGGGACAAGTAAAAATACAACTAGATTTGTGAAATCTCTTACTTACCTAGGTTGAATTTTTTTGTTTGCTTCATTTGTTCAAGTTATCAATTTTGAGTTATTCATTTCAAATACATATCAAATAGAGTAGCAAAATGTTCATTTTAGTTAATCAAGAAATTACAAATAGAGAAAATCATTAGAAATCTTTCTCTTTGACATTATTAGGGAAGTAGTGGGGAACAATATCTCTTCTAGGGTTATGATTTGTTCTCTACCTTTGAGGTAGGGTTTAAAGGGTTTTGATTAAATTAGTTTATTTTTTAGATCTAGATTCACATACTTGCACAAGTAATTAACTACAACCGGCTGATTACTTGTATTTAATTTCATTTATTAGATTAGAAGCATTGTTTAAAATCCTAGAAAAGATAAAAAGATATTTACTTTTTCTAGATTAGTTTGCTTCCATTGTTTTGTTTAGATATACTATGAAAATACAAAAACATCGATAGATTTCCCCTAATAGTTACATTTCTTTATTCAAATCAATTCAATTCATTTTGCATGACCATCAAAGGTCCACAATAAGAGAAAACATTTAGTTATGATCCATTGGTCCCACAACCCAACGGGTCTCGAGTTGTTGATCGACATCTATAGGGGTTTACAATTGTTATTTTTACGCACACCTGCTAGGTATTCTAGAGAAGATAGAACAATTAAACACATTAAACATTGCAGCTGATCAAGCCTATGATTATTGGACTGCTCCTGGACAATAGGGCTTGATTACACATATGACCATATAAAGACCACAACCTCCACGAGTTCACGGTTTTGATCCCTAGGTCCCACAACCCAACATGCCTACTGACCATTAAAACATTGATGATTTGCTTTACGTGCACTGGTATTTATATCATCACCACTTCCACCTGACATCATTGCACAACTTTCAGTGTTTAACATAGTAACCGATCAAGCTAAGACTTTCTAGAGTAGATCAGAAAACCTCCCATAGACCATGTGGTTCCATTACACCTCTCGTTCTCACTTCCATGACCTTTTCTGGAAATATATATGAGGTATTCATAGGTAAATTTTCGTGTGTTCCATAACTAGTAGAAAAATCTTCACAGAGCTCCATATCAACTGGATCCTCTACATATCTATTTTATGCGACCATTCAATTAAACCACTTCTTAGGATGGATTTATTTTCCTTGGACTTGTAGATCCTGATATTGTGTGTTGACGACATAAGGTTTCCTTGATAGCCTCTTCATCGCTACAACAGATATATCCATTTCCATTATACACCGGTTGTCCGACACGACCTCAAGAAATCAAGTGGGAAGAAGGTCACTTGTTGATTATCATAAATATTCTTTTACTTCCTCTTCATTAGCATCCATGTTTCACACTTTTTATCTTTCCATGCTCTCTTTTCTCAAAACTATCTACTACATTGATCTACATAGTTAGTAGGTACACATCTCTATCTACTTTAGTTTACCAATATTTTTTCTCACCAACATAAAGTGGAGGAAAATGTAGACTCAAAATCACACACTTGGGTACATAAGTAGGTCATAATCACATACTACTATTCATATGTTTCTTACATGTGAAAAGTACTAGTTAATAAGTATGCTTTGCCTCTTTTTTCTTTCCAGACTTCCT
This sequence comes from Taxus wallichiana var. yunnanensis, assembly GCA_018340775.1. Classification (NCBI taxonomy): domain Eukaryota; kingdom Viridiplantae; phylum Streptophyta; class Pinopsida; order Cupressales; family Taxaceae; genus Taxus; species Taxus wallichiana. The sequence goes on along the minus strand of CM031243.1, from coordinate 775,446,881 downwards.
CTTGGCCTTACTGACCTCATTTCCCGGTTTTACCCTTCACTTCTCTAGCTCAACACGTTGACCATTTAGGACACCGTCACCCATGGTGCCCTCATCCCCTCCATACACCCTAAACCTTTATTATTTATCTCTCTTTTTTTGGGTCTTTTTTAGCCATTGGGCATCCTTATCTCTTAGGGGTCAACCTTTTAGTGATAAAATCTAAAATTTTAACAAGATAAGAATATAAATATAAAGTTATGTGATCAAATTAAAGGACAAAGATCTAAGAAAATATAATATCACCTAAGGTTACATCTCACAAGCATTCAAGATCATCTTTTCATTCATTTAAGACCATTACAAGGTACAAGTGTTGGTTTTCTACATCACATGCATAGGAGGGAAGTTCATTTTATTCCATGCACATATCTATTACATTTATTTACATCTAGAAACTTTTCTCACTATTAAGTGTGATACACACAAGAGAAACCTAGGGAATGATTCCGCACACACACATGGAACTACATTGGGTATGGGATGTAGTGCATCACCGAGTCATAAGATCATTTGTTTGATAGTTGATTCTATTTTAGGATTTCATGATCTTTTGAGGTTTTTGTAGGTGATATCTTTATTACAAGTTATCACTGACATGAGTGATCATAGTATGACCATCTACCCAAAAATAGTGAGGGTTTTGTATCATTCAATAACCCTATAAAATTCATCTCTAGATATCCTGTGCATACCTTGGCACCTAAAAAGGGATCTAAATGCACAAGTGCTCCAAAAAATTTAAGCACCCTATTCCCTTTTCCTCTTCCATTCCTACACTTTTATGGGTTTGGCTTGGAGGTCCTATATTGTCATTCTTCCAGTATTTTACCTTTGCACACTTCCAGTTTATTTCAAAATCAGTTATGTAACATAACTCTCTATTACACTTAGGGTTTTACTTCCTTTTCTTATTTTCTTCATCATTGATGTAATTTAATTTTGTATTTATTTTTTCTAACATATATAATAATTTAACAAAGTAATCGATACTATAGTTTATTTTTGTTAAATTTCCTTTGTGTAGCCCGATTCAACTTAAAGTACCATGTGAACATCCTTGTATATATGTAAAAGGATATAACATACTTTTAATCAAGCGATGATGATAACTAAATGAAACATGGAATATTATAATAAATTAAGGATACATTAACCAATATGTAAGCTATTTTATTTTATTTTAGCAAAAAAATATAATGTTTTTCTATTATTAAAAATGAGATTGTATGATTAGGGAAGGTAATCAAGGTTATGCCTAGTTTTTATGTGTTCTAGGTTAGGTTCATGTATCTATGTCGCCCTCAATAGTCATGTGTAAACCTATAACAAGAGTTCCTCATCAGGTTGTAATGGGAATGAGATTCTTTCTTAGTAAAAATTTCATAGTTATCTATCTAATGAGGATAGAGGGCGATGGTCCATTATTTGATAATGTGAAATAAGAATTCATCTCGACATGATCCAAGTACCTAGTGTCATGTGACAAGACATTTGTCATGACCTATTGAGTAGGAATGTTTCATTCATGTGGAGAATGAGACCATGAGGTGGGTTAAGATGTATCATATGTAGCATGTAACTTAAGTGTCAATATATTCTTGCGAGGTAGAATTGAGTAGTTATATAAATATCATGCTCGAGAAACAAAATCATATGTGGAGGAGATATAAGTTGAGTTGTGAAACTAGCACTAGGAGTGGTATGATCTTTAGTTGACATAGTAGTATGTGTCAAAGACATGGTACCATCATTAATAGGTGCATAAGAAATTCAACTAGTCGTTGCTATAATTGAAGATGTTGTCTTTGATACGTTTGAAAGATAAAGGGTTAAATGGAAAGATTCCATGAATAGTGACAACGTGATGCTCATATATGAATTTAAGGCATAAATGAAATAGTAATGTAAAGGATGTAGTATCCTTAGCCCAAGTATTTCCTATTACCATGTCACAATTTGTAACGTTAAATGCAATAGAGAAAGGAATATAGGTAGAAAAAGGTCTCATAGTTATTGAGAGAACCACATTCCCACATAAATAGGAGATCTATGTGTCATATGGGATAGTGAAAATCTAATAGCTCATATGGAAGGTAATGAATATGTATTTTATTTGAAATTAGGGTGCGCCATAACATTGTTAAAAATGAATTCTAAAAAAGTATCATTTTTTAGTTTATGTAAAGAAAAATGACTATAAAACATGCTTCATTGAAAGCAATAACATATGAAGGAATATCACTAGTATTGAAAAGAAACCAAAGAGGATGATTAAATTATGGTGGAGTTTGAAGTAATAATCATGATTAGAAGCATATTTAGGAATTTTTTTTTCATGTTCGGTTAATGGATAATTTCAAATATTGATTTGACACAATGTCTTTTGTAGATTTATAAATAGTGGGTCCATGCGATTCAAGTTCATTAGTATCAATCAAAACATTAATCAAATTTCTAATTATAAAAAAATTATCAATGGAATGTCCATTGCATCGTGGTAATTACAATTTGATTTTCATCAAAATTTTAACCATGAGCATGATTCAGATCTATCTCAATTTTGGAGGGTAGAGAAATCATTTTTTTAAGACATTAGGCAACAAGATATGAGGTGGATGTGACAATCGAGAAATATACATCATGTAATTTGTATTTAGATCTTCCTCATATGATATACAACATTGATAGAATGCTTACGATCATTAGATTTGTATTTAAAGTCATATTTACTTTGGAATTTGTTACTATATTGATAGGTAATACTATCACCATACTTAATCTTTTCCATGAAAGTAATTAATTTTCACATTCCTTAAGAGTATGACATAAATTTTTAAAATAATAAAAATAATTAAAGATCATATATTATTATAAATGAGGCAAGATAATTTGGATAAATAGATATTGTAATTCAGATTAAGCCATGACATTGTTCATTTTAATAAGATTATTCTTATAATGTAAAACATATTCACTAAGATTCTGATTAGACCCTTGATTAATTTTATCCATGTGTGCATGTGATATATTTGTTCCAATGTTCATAAATAAATGTTCCAAGCATACATTTTTTAAAGGAGTGAAAGAGCTAACAAAGTGTGTAGGTTAAGCATAGAACCATAGTAAAGACTACTCTTACAAGCTCCAAGGAATAATTTTTTTTAATAATGTATCATCACAAGCATATTCTAATAGTAAAACATGAAATTATCTAAAATGATCTTGTGGATTTGTTATCCCAAATTTTCCCCCCGACAATTTTGGTCAAACACGACCCCGCACATAAAGAAAATTTGAAGGGGATGATTCAGACCCATGAGCTCACATTCTGAACGACAAACGGGGGGTAGATGAGCTCGAATCAAGTAAATAGAGAGTCAGAGGAGACTAGAGACATCAAAAGCATCCAGAGCACACGAAGGAGAAAATAAGGGGAAAATTTTGAAGTCTCGGACTTCAATATAAGTTGTCTCGGGAAGAAAAAATAGACTCGTGGAGGCATCATGCATCGTCTGGGTGTAATTCTAAAAGGCGTAGTAAAAATAAATCCAAACATGTGCCATCACACCACACATCCATGAGCTAAAACAGACAGAGTTGGTAGTTGAGAAGTCAAAGAGTCGGGCGGAAGCCTCCATCTCGCATCATTGGCGTAATTTCAAAGGTGTTGTTTAAAAGGAAAGACCCAAATGAGCACAAAGCTCCCCACATGGTTAGACTCCCAATGGGATCGAGACGACTGTTGAATCAGCTAATTATAGAGTAGAGTCGGCAGGCTTCCACGTGTCTAGGGTCCAACAAAGGTCAAATAGGTAGTAGGCTTGAATTGGTGAAGTATAGAGCAAGGCTGCAGAAAGTGCCACAGAGTGACTCAGTGTAACTCCAAGGATAGAATTCAAAATGGAAACCCCAAACAAGCGTAGGCTCGCCACATGGTCGAGTTAGAAGGGGACGAGTAAGCACAAATCGGCTAAGTATCGGTGGGCCGGTGGAAGGTTACATGTGTCTCAATAATGCAAATCCAAAAGGCGCGACCCAAAGAAAATACTTAAATGACCGTGAGGCTTCCAAGTGTCCTAGGACCCAAAAAGTATTGAAAGGACTATTGAAAAGTCTAAGTGGAGGAAGGCCAGGTGGAAGGATCCACATGTCGCTGTAGTGCAACTTCAAAAGTAAAATTCGGAGCAAGTTCCAAAATGTGTGTTAAACCTCCATGTGTCCAAAGTCAATCCCGGGGCCCCTCCAAACTAAAGGACACTTAGCCAAAATTAAAAGGAAACAACAATGGCTGCAGATGATGCCACGTTTCCCACTATCATAATTTAAGGGGTAGGCTATAAGGGTCCCACCTATAAAGGTAGTATTCATTAGACCTGAACCGGCTAAGTATGAAGGCACCATAGGGGTGCCATGTGCCTCATTGGGAAATTTCCAAATGAGCACCACTGCCATATGGTTAGATTAAAAAAAGGAGACAGATTTGTAAAGCCTCCACATGTCGGCCTGGAGCAACTTCAAAGGTAGAATCCGGAGGTATGTCCCAAGCATGTGTCAGCTCATGATGGGCCTTTCCCACGTAATTCCAAAGGTGTGGCTCAAAGGATAGTTTCCAAACATGTGTGCAGCCACCATGTGTCTCGGGTAAGACACGCCTTCACAAGTAGAAAAGAATTAGGTATGATACAAATAAAATAGGGGATCCCATAGACGATGCCATGTGTCTCATGGGCACAATTTTAAGAGCGAAGGAAAGGGGTGAAATCTCAAATGAGTGCGGCGCTACCACGTGACCCCTGTATGAATTGACCCTTATATAATGTAATTCATGTTAAGCACCCAACCCAAGAACTTCAGATGGCTATATCTTTTGATTGGGAACTCTGATTTGGGTGGGAGAAGAATTTTTGGAAATTTATCGACATGCTCTACACCATGGAGGCCTGAAACTTTAATTTTGACAAGGTCAGGTGGGTCAGAAGTAGGAAACTATTTTTCTATCTATTAATGAAGGATCTGATTGCTTCAACCTCCCAGATTTTATTTGATTCGTCATTGTCTCTTCTTCAACACACAAAATATACATGGGGAGAAACAGACTGAACATATTGTGGGTGGATTTGCAAAGGGAATTGAGGGATGGTGGTTGATCTTTTAGAGAAGGATTCAATGCATCATAGGGGTGGTTGGAACAAAGTTTGATTTTCCCTCTCTCTTTCTCTCTCATTCTTATATATATTGTAAAAGAGGGGCATATTCAAATGGTTGGTCATTGTTTCCCTCCTTTCCCCCTCTCTCTTTCTCCCTTAGGCTAGAATGCAGAGTCTAAGCCTCCTTTTATGGCTCTGTAATGGTATTTTCTGCCTCTTTCCCATTGATGATGTACCATGTAACTTTTGGAGTAATAAAATATGTTTCGTGATGCTTCTATCCATCCTTGCTTATTTTTTTGTCTCTTCTTACCTCTCATCATCACAGGATATATTTTGCATACTCGATGTTTATTGCAAGTTCTAGGAGCTATACTTAATGGTTTTTAAATTTTGTTCCATGTGAAATATATCTCTTGTCTATGGTACATATTTTCCACCCTCTCCTCTGCTCACCTCTCTCCACTTCAGAAGTTGGGTATGTGATCAGTCACTTCATTTGCTAGTGAATCATCGCTTAGTGTAGGCTCTCTTTCACTCTCTCTCTCTACCTACCCCCTTGGAATGGTTAGATTAGGATAGGTTAGCTCTGCTGTACTAGAGTAGCTTGTGGCGGAGATAGATTAGGAAGTAGGAACCGGCCTTCTCTCGGAGGTCCATCTAAAGTTTTGCAAGTTGCACAACTTGAGAGATAGTCCAATGTTGTGTAATCACATTGAATTCCCTATCTCATATCCCAAGCCATGCGGGGTGTCTGTGATTTTGCACTAACAAAGATCACTATGATTATAAAAAATAATAAACTTTGATGAAAATAATCTTTGGGGAAGTGAGTAAGAGGAAACCTTGGGTGTAAGAAGACTATTTGAGAGAAGTTAAGAATCAAGAGAGGAGATGAAGAAGAAAAAGAGTGTTGGAATTAATGAATTTAAGGTTTAAATTATAATCCAATGACTCTAACAAATTTTTCCTAAGAAGTAACTAGGTTGAATATGAGAAATGATATGGGAAGAAAAGTGAGAGTTATCTTTTGGAATAGGAATATGGACGGTGATTCCCAATGTTAGTGGGGAGAATAAAGTGAAATAGAATATTTTGGAGCCTCAATGGGGATAACATTAGTAATTGGAGGAGTGGATTTGGCATCTTCATGAACAACATATAACAAGAGATCCAAGTTTGTAGAATGGTAAATAATGTATGCAGTTGGGTCGTTAATATTTTATAGTTGTAAATTCATGATAAGTTGTGGCCATGATATGGAAGAAATAGATCAATACGAGTGATTCGATAATTGGGTTGACTAAATGATTAAAAAAGAACATCATAAATATTAATCAAAGGAATGGAATAAACTAGAAAAATAAGAAACATAAAATATAGAAACATTCAATGCAAAATATGTAAAAGAAATAAGAGGATAAGAGTTACTTAGATGATATCTATCTATTTAGGTTACATATGGGTTGAATTGATGGCAAAACCTGCCCATTTTAGGATGTATGTGTTTTATCTAGAAGACAAATATCCTAAATTATTCTAAACATAATCACCTAGAAGAGGACCTACAAAACTATTTTCCTCTCAAGGTATGGAGATATGGTTCTTTCAATGAATAATATCTCCTTCAACTCTCTTTTTCACATTCGCTTCTTTGTATGTTTATTTGAACCTATACATTTAAAATAAAACCTACATTTGTACACAATACTTAGAAACACATTAGACTAAATAAAATATGCAAATTCTTGATTCGGAATGACCTTGACATCCACCCCAATGTGATTTTAACAGAGTTATAAACTACATTTCAAACTCACGATAGTTTTCTGTGTGTGCTTAAAATTATTTCCCTTGAAGCTAGGTTTCCATTGTGTAAGTTGCACCAAGATAGTAGGCTACAAATAATTTTCCCCAAAGATAGTGTGTGTCATAGAAGTCATAACTTTCCCTACATATGTAGTGAATATTTTATCCCAAATGTAGTCCTTATGTTTCGATTTGTTCCCAATTATTAGATAGAGAATAACCTAGTTTTATGCTTAGAATAGTTAGTAGGTTGTTTAAATATATTATTCGTTTTCTTAAATTTCAACATTAATAACACTAAATTCCAATAAAAATTGATAATTACAAACAAATAAAAGATAAACTTGACTGATGGATCAATTTTAAAATAGAAGAACAAAGAGAAGGGTAAAGAACACAAAAATGGGAATAGTATCATTGAATGCTAAAGTCCCTTACGGCCACATGTGTCAAGAATGTTCCCAACATAAATTAGGAAATGTTCACCTGAGTAACATATTGTGTGATGTCCAAAATTATAGGAATAGTTACAAAAAGTAAAGGATGTAATAATGGAAAGATAAAACAATGTGAAAGTAAAATAAAACAAGTGTTACTAATGTTTAATTTTATTTTTGAAATCATGCATATAATGAGATACTAGATGAGTATTCTAATATTAATAAGTGAATAATTTGTGTCTATGTCTAATCAATAATTCCAATAAGATTTAACTTGCATTATAAGTTCAACACTTACTAACATAATATGACAATAGGGTAATTCCTCTTATTTTAATATAAACATAAACATTGTACTTCCTTCTAGTGAGAAAGGTAGATACATATGAATTACAATCCATTTTTATTAGTTTAATGTGTTTTCTAATGTGAAAATAAATTTCTAGTTCCAAACCTAAAACTTTTCACTATAAGTTAAATTACATGGGTTTATTTATGTTAAGTATTGCTTTTATCGAACTATAAATAAGAAATGTTTAAATAGATGTGATCTATAATTTTGATAATTCCATGCCACCTCTCATTCTAGTTCAAGAGGTGACTTCCACTTTGTAATTTCAAGGCATAAACAAATGAATTAAAAGTATGCTTATCAATTATCTTGTAAAAATCTAAAGGGTTCGACATGCATAAGCCTACATTACTTTATTTATACACATATGGGGGTTTTTCTTATGTGGGTTCTTCTAAATTTTAACTATATGCCTTACAAATATTGTCTCATATTTTTTGGTTTTTCTTCTCATCACATGTCATGTAGTTTGAAAATAAATTTCTTAGTTGAGTTAAAGAAGTATATAAAGGTATAGTTGCATTGATGAATTAAGAACACTATGCGTTGGAGAAAATTAATGTTTGAGCCTCATTGTTAATTCCAAGCATTAAGAGAAGGAGCATATATGAAGCATTATTTTTGTGAAGGTTTGTTTCAGTAAAAATTATATATAATAGATGTTACATTACGTTGGACTACATTATCGCATGACCTTATGACTTGAATGATGTTTCAAATATTGTGAGTTATAATGATCCTTATTGGTAGAATCTATTCAAAAAATATAAGAAGAATTTATTCTATATTTGATTCAATCAGATGCAAAAAGTTTCATATACTAGTTGGTGTGTTTTTTGAAACAACACGAGTTTTCACATGTTCATACATTGGATTCATTGTTGAGTTGCTTCTAGTATTGATTTTTCATTTTTTGTATTATACAAAAAAATGTGTAAATAAATATGAAATCATTGTGAAATTTTTGTGTTCCCCTTCAAACTATTTTTGTATAATATATTTCTTCCTAACTACAAGGCACAATAATAATAATATTAAGATGGAAGAAAAGAAACATGGATTAATGTTCCCTTTAATGGCGTAGGGCCATATCATTCCATTCCTTGGACTCAACAAAAATATGCTTATTTGAGGTTGTATGTGCTACATCTATAAGATAATTATAACCTTAAAGAGGACATGATCACCTTGGCGCTAGTGTCTTAACTAGGATCTATTGTTCTCGAAAGGTGGGAAAATATGGTTTTTTCAATTATTAATAATGTCTAGTTCACCTTGTTTTATGTTGCATCCACTTCACCGTAGGTTTATTATTATAAACTTGCAGATGGTAAGATAAATCCTAACTACCTACATGTGACAAAAATACAAGTAATACTAAATAGAATATGAAAATTCTTTATTTGGACTCACATTCATGGTCACCCCAATGTGATTGTTAGTGAGTGCTACACTACATTCCCGACTAAGTGTAGTTTTGTTTGTGTGATAAAACCATGTCCATTGAAGCTAGGTTTCTGTTGTGATTGTTACACCAAGATAACATGATATAATTTCTTTCCCCCCAAGATAATGTGTTTCCTAGAATTCATTATTTTCCATACATATGTACTAAATATTGTATCCCAAATGCACTGCATATGTGTCTCATTTTTTTCCAAGTAGTAGATAGAGAATAACCTATTTTCCCCTTGGAATAGTTAGTAGGATGTGTATATAAATGATTCCTTTTATTTAATTTCAACATTAATAACACTAGAGGTCGAGCCAAAGTGATCAATAAAATCTTAGATAAGATAAGCAACGATGAGTAATTTTTAAAATGTAAGAACTAAGTGAAGGAAAGGAGCACCAAAATGGGGATACTAGCTTCATCCACTACTATCCCTTAATGGCGTCCTATGTCAAGAAATTTCCAAATATTAATCATGAAATTCTCTGTTGAGTAGTACATTTTGTGGTGTCCAAAAGTAATGGTATTATTATAGAAAAATAAGGGATGTAAGAATGGAAACATTGAATAATTTGAAATTAAAATAAAACAAGGGTTACTAATGTATAGTTTTATTTTTAGGAATCATGCAAACAATGACATACTTGAGGCATGTTGTAATAATAATAAGTGCATAATTTTCTGTTTACATCTAATCAATTATTCCTATAGGAGTGAACTTGCATTATAATTTCATCACTTACTAATATAAAATGTCAATACATGTAATTCCTCGTGTTTGACTATAAACATAATTATAGTTCCCGCTTCTAGTGAGAATGATAGTTACATAGGAATTACAATCCATTAATATTAGTTTAATGGATTTTCTAATGTGAAAATACCTTTATATTTCAAAACCAAAACATTTTCACGTAAGTTAAATTAAATTTTTTTATTTCAGTTAAGTTTTGCTCTTATCGTACTATAAATAGGAAATGATTAAATAAACTTGATCTATGCTTCTCCATGCCACCTTTCATTCTATTTCAGAAGGTAATATCACTTCCTAATTACAAGGCATAAAAAGATGTATCAAAAGTATGGTTATCAAGTGTCTTGTACAAAATTTAGGGTTCTACATATTCGTAAGATCACATAACCGTATTTATACATTTATGGGGTTTATTATTTTATCTTCTCTCTTCTCAATTTTAACTATGTCCATTACAGAGTTGGTCTCATCTATTTTTGTTTCTCAACTCATTACATGTCATATAGTATGAAAAAATAAAATTAGTTGGATTAAAGAAGTATATAAATGTATAGTTGCATTAATCCATCCCGGACATAGTATGATAGGGAAATTTAAAGTTTGAGCCTCATTTTGAATTAAAATAATCAAGTGAAGGAGCATATTTGAAACATTAATTTTTGTATATAAAGCTTTATTGTATTACAAATTATATAGAGTAGATGTTGCATTACATTAGACCACATTGTCACATTCATTATGTTTGGCATGTTGTTTCTAATATTGTGAGCCATAAGGAACCTTATATATAGTTGATACTACAAATATAAGTAGAATCTACTTTATGTCTGAAACAATCATATAACAAAAGTCACATATATTAATTCGTGCTCGTTTTAAAACAACATGAATTGGCATACATGCATTAATTGAATTCGTTGTTGACTTTCTTCTAATATTTCTAATGATTTTGTTTAGACATAAATAACCTAATTATAATGGAGTGATAACACATGCCTCCATTAAGATACCTCATTTCAAAGATAAATTTTCTTGAGATTTGCAATCAAATTATGTTTTCCAAGAAAAATATCATACTCCTAAAAATTCATGATATATCCACAAAATGTAAGTAAGATTTTTATAAATTAAGATATCAAAATAATATTAGAAAACCATAAATTTTATACCCAAAATTACCATAAATATAACATTCACTCCAATTTTAAACCATCAACATTTTTTTCTATTTGAAAAAAATCTTAATTAATTTTAAAATATTTATATCTAGTTCACCTTATTAGTTCCTCAAGGGATATATACCTCTCGGATCAACTAATTAAACATATAACTCTTATCCAATTACATAGTAGAAGTTTTTTTTTTTTTCAAGCTTTTAAATGTGTGAACAATGTGTTACATATTGACATAATGAAAATTATGAAATAACTTATTTTTAGCTATTGTGATTGGTGTAACATGCCTTAATTAATTTTTTTGCTTTATTTAGCTACTATATTTTGTAAATAAAAATACATGGCCAAGTGTCTAATCAATATTGTAGTTGTAAATGCATTTATTTGCAACTATCTTATGTCTTTTTAATAGAATATGGTTGAGAGAGTATCATTCATTCTATATTGGCTGCATAATTTCCACTTTTGAAGCCTTCCCTTATCCTTATAGCAAGTGTGAATTTTGAATATAAAACCATCATCATTGACTTGTAATGAATTTGTAGACACTTTGAGATCCTTGAAATAAAAATCTTCATTAAGCCGAAATAGCATATAGTATTGTAGGTAATAATTCTATCTCGACACCATTTTTAAAACTTGATTTCCTTGATTCATATAAAATTTAACTATTTTATTCATGAGATTTCAGAACCTATTGTTGTGAATGGTGTGTTATGGAAAATTTCTATGTGGGTGTATGTTTATGTTTTTCCGAAATAGGAAGATATAGACATTTTTCGTAAATTTGTCTTTGTTGTTGCAGGATATTAATGTAGCCAACATACGAACACACTCAATATAATGTATATAATTTGAACTCCAAAAGAAAATAGATCTCCTTATTTGTTATTGAATCATGAATTATAATGTTTCCTAAATAGGTGAAAAATCCCACTCGAGTTTCAAGAAAACTCTAACTAACTTTGACTAAATCTACTCTATGTGGTGGAAATTACTAATTATAGCAGTTTACTAGAACCGGCTATTCTTAGCAAGTTCATATGCTTATTCATACAAGCACAAAAATTACCATGCATCTTCTTTATGCCTAAATTAGAGGAATTGTAGACTTTCCAACTCACAATGCATGTAAGAGATTAACATTAACTAATGCCCTAAAATAGGATAGAACCAAATTACAAATTAAATCCCTTTTTCGGCCATTAGATGGTTGAATTAGGGCCCAAAATTTACTGAAACATACTTCAAATGACAAGGCAGGTTGATTGGTGTGTTCATCTCGTCGAAACACCTGGTTTCAAAAAAAAAATAACGGACCCAATCGGACTCGGGAGCACAAGTTATGACCTTTTCAAGTTCCTGCTAATTTTAGTGCATCGATATAAAATCACATAAATAATAAGATAATACAAATTATAAAATAAAAGGATATTTAAAATTTGTAATTAACTCGTAAGAAATTAAAATATAATTAAACCGTTTTGCAGGTAGAGATAAAGTTTTTCGCTTACAATAAATAAATTTGTCATAATTTCATTTTGATATATTACATAAATATTTTTATTATATTTTTTTAATTATTTTGATGATAATTAACACTTTAACATTTTTCTTAGTAAGGGGTAGTTATATAATGTAAAATCCCGCATTAAAATAATAAAATGCTCTTATTAAAATAATCATGTTTCATGGAACATAACATTTAATTTCAACACATTAACACATTAGATAACCATATAAAATAAACCTATTCACACTTAGTATTTATACAATACATAAATACATGATATTATTTAATTCTTCAAACCGTTGGTTATTCCCATGTAATTTTTTGAGATTATACTTATAGATCAATAAATGTTTATATGATTCTCTTTGCTATAAATTTTTAATTCATAGGAGAATAACTAATTTCCTCTTGATATTCTTTGTGTTTTCATATTTTTAAAGAAACGATTACCTTACCAAGGTTGTGTTATCTCAATTTTTCCCCAACAAAATTGATCAAACATGACCTTGTGCATGAAGAAATTCAAGAAACAGTTCCATCGTATGAGCACACATTTTAAACCCAACAAACAAGTTGTAGATGGGCTCTAAAATGGAGGAGCAGGGTCAAGGAAGGAAGAAAATAGTGTCAAAGAAAACCAGAGACTGTAAGGAAAATAAATGGAGAAAAACCTGAAATAAGAAGGCTCTCTACGAATGATTCAAAGTGAGCCCAAAATTGGCTAAGTATGGAAGAATCAGTGGAAGCTTCCATGTGCCTCATCAGCGTATCTCCATGGGCTAAACAAAATAATTAGACTCAAATGAGCGCAGAGCTTCCACATGTCCCAGGCCCAAAAAGGATAGAACTAGCCATTGAAAAGTCCAAATGAGCACAAAGCTTCCACATGTCAACTCAACGCAATTTCAAGATGGGAGCCTAAGGTGGAGACTCAAACTTACGCCAGCCCTCCACATGGCTAGGGGTCAACAGAGGTCAAATGGAAAGTGGGCCCAAATTGGTTAAGTATAAAAGTGCAAGTAGAAGGTGCCACGTGTCTTAATGGCACACATTCAAAGGTGTGGCCCAAAGTAGAGACTTAAATGAGCACGTAGCCTCCACATGTCCCCTGGTCCGATGCATGGTGGCCACCAAGAAAAAATACTTTTTCAAAAACATAAAGGAACAAAGAAAAGCTATGGAAGAAGCCATATGTCATACCGGCACAACTTCAAAAGAAAAATCCAAAAGTTGTCCCCAAAAGCGTGCCAACCATCTACGTGGCCATATTCCAAGTCAAAGTGGGGAGGCGGGTCTTCGGGAGTAATTTTAACTTTTTTGATTCCTTTCCAAGAGATATAAAGTATAAAAATGAGCCGTGCCTCCGCCATCTTCTTTAGGAGCCACATGTCATGCCTAAATTACATGTGGGTCGGCGAGCCTTGGAGTGAATTTTTCCCAAATAGAAAATGCGGACCAGTGGACCCGAAGATGGTTTTTGATAAAAGGGTATTGCAAGGCTATGGGGCATTTTTTACATTTTTGTATTTGTGTGCAAAAGAGGTGCAAAGTGAATTTCGGGCCTGGAGACCCGTTACGCTAATCAAGGTTTTACGCCATTTTTTTACTGGACTTGACCCAAACATTCAAATGGACATATCTTTAGACCCAGTGCCTCAAACTCAACAAATTTGGTCCCATTGGAAAGGTCTCGAGCTTTTCTACACCGTGGAAACCTGAGACTTTAATTTTAATGAACTTAGGTGGGTAAAAAATGGAAAAACATCTTCACGCCATTAATATGTAATCTGATTGTTCCAACAACCAGGATCAAATTTGATATGATCTGCATCGTTCTTCCTCCAACGTGCCAAACAAGTAATCGACGAAGACTTGACATATTTTGGGTGGATTTACAGGGGCATTGATGGCTGGTAGCTGAGCTTCAAATCAAGTTTCCTACTTCATTTCTCCTCCTCTCTTCGCTACATCTATAAAAGAAGGAGTTGGGCTCATTAAAAAGGGTTGGACATTTTTGTTTTTCACTCTCCCTTCTTCCCTTATCTATAAGTGAATTTGTGGAATTTCCAAACCTCCCTTTAAAGTTTTAATGCAAAATTTAGCCTCTTGGCCACTGTAATGCACTGTATCAATTTTTGGAGAAATAATATTTGTTTGTGGATTATTCTCGACCCTCTCATGTGTTTATTGTTTCCTTCGATCTCTCATTATAAATTTGGTTATCGTGCATGGCATTTTCATTGCATTTATATGGTCTATGTTAAATTGCAAAATGAGTGTTCAAAATTCCTTTTGTGCATCACCTTGTTAGCTTAGGTTTATTCTTGTATCTTCTTAACCCTGTCTCCTTGGTAAGATAGAGTAGGCTTAGAGTAGATCCTCTGAAATTTATTTATGTGCACCTGAATAGAGGAATAAGAACCGACCTTAATCCGGAGAGCTCTCTCAACTCACAAGGTCCCACACTTTGAGAGATTCTTTACTTTGTGCAATCACACCGAGAGTCCTAACTCATCTAGTTGTAGGAACTCAAGGGTGCTATGATTCTGCACCAAATTTTTTTGCATGACTGGTGGGACCAAAGAGGTCTCCATTTTTATTGCAGCAAGATTGATGTGCACTTGTTACAACTTTTCATCTTTTAAGAAGATCTGAAGTTACTTATCTAGAAACTCCAAATGGGACAGAATCCACTAGTTTCAATAGTCCAAGCTTGTCAAGTTCATGAGAATAATACAAAGAAGGTCAAGAACTAAAAAGGAGGGACTATTTTTCTATCTACACTTATCTCCAGACAGAGAAAGAATGGGAAGAATAGCCCAAAGGTATCCAACTCCACCAAAAAAAACCTTGTCAACACCCCCCACCTAGTATACCGTTCATTCAATGAACAAGGGTTCTTAGGCCAATCATAAAAGCCTGCACAACCACCCAACCCCTATGTTGAATTCACCGGTAGTAACCCACTCACCGTCAATACACAAAACCCAATCCCACTTGCAGCATTAAAGAGAATTCCCATTTCACTAGAGAGAACAAGAATTCTCCTAGTGACCACATTCAAGACATTGCAAATGTCTGCGTAATTCATGAGATCACTCAGATGGACATTACAATCAAGTTGTTAGCTTCTTCACTCAAGGTTAAAGCTTCATGATGGTTTAGGAGTCTAACAATAGGCTCTATTTAGAATTGGGACCATCTATGCAAAGCTCTTCACAACCAATTTGGATAGAAGGGAGATAATCTATTCTTGTTGGAGCATTTGACAACCATCAATAGGGATCATAATGAGCGGTTGATAGATTTCAAATTCATATTCCAAAGGACATGTGAGAGGATTCCATTGGCTGATGGGTCCATAGGTGAAGGTGCTTTCTTAAAATTTGTAAGAGATCTAAATTATGATATTGATTTAATGATTAAATCAATGGGAAGCACCACCTTACATGTGGCCTATAAAATTTCCATTAGAGATGTAAATTGTCCGATTAAAGCCGGAAATCTTGCTCCTAGGACACCTATTCCTTTATACCCGTAACTAGGAGATTTAAGCACTAGCTAGACACCCACATTAGCTCCTATACCCACTCCAAGGAATCAAAGTTTAGTTGAAGCCTCTACCTCATCCTCTAGCACTTCAAAAGAGCTACAAGAGGTTATGAAACAATTGCAGAACCTAGGGAATGAGCTAGTGACTATCAAAAGGTAGCAAGCTCAAAGTTCTAGGCCATATCAGCCTCAAACTCAGTATTAGGCTAGACCCCCATATCAGCAAAATAGACAACCAGCTCAAGCTGCAAATCAAATCCAAAACCAAGGAAAACCTCAAGTTTCTAGGTCTTTCCTATCATATGATCCAAAAAGCTTCAACATCAAGGGCCTTAGTTCCAACACAAAACAATATGGCACAAGAATATGATTGGTGTTTCCCATGCAATCAGCCACACAATCACCAATATGTTTCAATGGTGTAGTAGACTAGGCCTTGATGGTATAGACTATTAGAGTGTCATAAGAGTCTATCCAAGAGGAAAATCAGCAGCAAGGATTTTAGTAATAGGCACCTCCAAGTGAGACTGTGCTTGTTAATTGGGAGACGGAAGACTTCTATGGAGTTAACCAACCACCTTCTCAAAGTGTGGCTACCAATACTTAGTCCGAGAAGAGGAATATCGAGAGGGACCATCACCAAAATAAGGTAATCCTAAACCCTCCATTACTCCACAAGGTATTGGCACTCGAATGCAACTCCCAATATACTGAATCAGCCCAAACCACCTTCCAAACCCACTCGGGCACTAGTTTCAACAACCCATGTGCAAGAGAAAAATGTACTAGGAAATGGGCAGAAATGATAGCTCATTTAACATCATTGAACAAATGAAGAAAAAAATGTGAACATTTGAATTGGTCAAGCTCAAATCAGGACCCTAACCAGTAAGAGAAAGTGTTTACCAATGTGGTTTGGCCTGAGGGAAACCATGGAGGAAAATAAGGTAAGAATATGAAGCCCCTCTGTTATATGTTTCATTGATCATTGGAGAAAAATTGGTACATAATTGCATGATTGATTCGGGGCAAGTAGCTCTGTAATGCTAAAAAAATAGCCGATCAGTTGGGTCTTCAATACGAAGTCATCTCCAGGGGTGTAGTGCAATTGGATGGGACAACAAAGATTGTGATTGGAGTCATGAAGGATTTGAGCTTCACAAGACACGCCTGCCCCAATGTGACTATATTGTAAAATGTATCATTCATATACTTGGCACCACATTTTGTAGTGTTTTTTGAGATACCTCACCGCTAAGATTGGAGGCTATCTATCTCGTCGATTGGTTACACATGCTTTTTAGAACAAGATATGGGGCTAAGGCTACAATAAAATCAAAGCCCATTATAGATTACCATATTGATTCTTATGTACCCAACCCAATCAATGCCAATTAATCATCCTTTGATCAAGAGGACCTCCTAATCACTTGTTAAGAAGACACTAAGATGGAGTGTATCCCATACTTGACTCTCGAAAAATGGGTGAACAATAAGCATGCTTTTGACCCCTATAAAGAGATGGAGGAATCTAAGCTAGGAGTCTACTATTTACATGAGGAGAATCACCCTCTTCATGACATCATTAAGCCAAAACACAAAGATGGTAATGAAGTATGGAAGTTATTCTTTGATGGCTGAAGAAGTAGAAAATGAGTGGAGGAGGAGCAATGTTTTTTCCCGTAAGCTATGAAATATTAATCAACCTTCCATTTCAATTTTTCTTGTTCAAACAATTCAAAAAAGTATGAGGCTTTGGTCCATGGACTGCATTGGGCAAGGAAAAGAGGGATAAGGAACTTGCAGGTGTTTGGCAATAGTGAACTAGTTGCTAAACAGGCCGAGGACAAAATTCTTCCAAGAATGATCTATAAAAGAGCTATAAGAACTAGGTATGGGACCTCATCAAGGATTTGAAGCATTTAACATTAGTTTCATCCCAAGGAATAAGAATGAAGCTAAAGATAGATTAGTAGCAATTGGGGTGGCCTTTCATGTTGTGGAGAGTATCAAGAGTGATAAATCTCAGCCCCATATAAAGTTGGTTGTGAGGCTAGCTGTCCTAGACAACAACACAAGTTGGCAAGTCTTCGAAAATGATCAACAAATTGTCAACTTTCTACAAGAAGAAACTGAGTTCTCCTCCATGAATATAGACAAACTTGAGCAAGAGTATGGTGATCAAGTGGTGCAGCTAAGGACCAATAAAATACCTAAGGGTCTTGTCACTTTGGAATTAATCTTCAACCTAAGTGACTAATTCTGAAAAGAGAAGGTAAATATTCGGGTAAAGGGTGAAGATTCAGAGCCCATTTTCATAGAAGAAGGAAAAATAGCGCAAATTGGTAAGGTAAGCACTCAAACATAAAAATATGAGTTTATTCACCTTTTTCAATAATTCCTAGGTGTCTTTTCATGGACTTATAAATATTTAAGACGTTTTAACCCATATCTAGCATAACACACTATCGAGATAGATCAAGGATTTAAGCCTTCCAGGAAAAATCAAAGGCCAATAAATGCTCACATTGAGCCTCTCGTGAGAAAAGAATTGAACAAGCTAATTGAAGCCAACATCATCTTCCCTATCAAGCAATCAGTTCATTGCAAACTTGGTGCCTATAAGGAAAAGAAATGGATAAATCAGGCTATGTGTGGATTTTCGCAATCTAAAAAAACATCACTCAAGCGTCATTATCCACTTCCATCAATGGAACAAATCCTACAGAGTTATAGCTAGTTTTGAGAGGTTTTCATTGCTAGATGGATATTCAGCTATAACCGATAATAGTGAAAGAGGAAGATCAGTTCAAGACAACCTTAACCACCAAATGGGGCACATATGCTTATAAGAAGATTTTATTTGGACCACAAATGCTTTGGAGAAACATTTCAGCGAGCTATGGACATGGAATTCAAAGGATTAATCAATGACATTGTCCTTTTGTATCTAGATGGTACTATAATCTTCTCAAAGAATGTTGCATACCATCTCTTCCACCTCAAGAAGGTGTTTCGAGAGGTGTAGAAGGTTCATAGTATCACTTGAATCAAAAGAAGTGTGTGTTCTTTGCACACTAGGGGAAATTATTGCGACACATTGTCTCAAGAGAGGGGTTGATAATTGAACCTGAAAGAGTCAAACCATCAAGATACTTCCATTTCCACAAAAAAAAATTCTCTCCAAAGCTTCTTGGGAGGATAAACTTTGTTCACAAGTTTGTACCTAATTTTTCCACTCTTGTGAAGCCTTTAAAAATGATGTTAAAGAAGAGTCTCGCATTTAAATGGACAATAGAAGGAAAAGAGATGTTTGAGGCCATCAAGCTCACAATATCAGAAGCCCTAACTATCATTAACCCATACTTCTCAAAATACTTCATGCTTTATGATTTTGGAGGGTTAGAAACCATCTCAACCATCTTGGTCTATCCCAACAAGGAAGGTTCAGAACAACCCATAGCCTTCTTTAGTTAGAGCTCTAAGGATGATGAAGTAAAATACTCTTACATTGAAAAACATGTCCTTGTCATTATTAGGATCTTGAAGAAGTTCCAAAACTTGGTCTCAAACAATAAGATTCAACTGCTAGTATCCCATGATGGTGTTAAGGAGTTTCTCCAACAAGGACTTGAATGAGAGGAGAGAAGGTAGGATCACTCGGGTAATGGAGTATGAAATTGAGATCTTGGTGACCAAACTGGTTTGTGGCAAGGGTCTATGTGAAAAGATCTCTTTTAAGCAATAGGCTTAGTCAATGAATAAAAAGAGGTTTTCCTGCTATTTAAAAATGATCAAGAACAACCATCTAATGATATACCTCTTCCATGTCGGACTTAAGCCTTTGTGCATTATCTCTAAATAGTTTTGTGCATTGAGAATGGAACAAAGAAAAATGGAGATACTTCAAACTAGAATCCATCCAATATGTGCTTGTTGGTAGTGTCTTATTTAAGAAGGATATCAATAGTGTTATGTTGAGGTGCATTGGGACAAGAAAAATTGAGAAGGTGTTGCATGAGGTCATTTTTCTCCTTGAGTAACAACTCTCAAGATTATGAAAGCTGGTTATTTTTGGCCTACGGTGTTTAGGGATTGCTACTCATCGATCAAGAATTGCAAGAAGTGTGCATTCTTCACAAGGAAAGAAAGGTTAGCATCCCTGCCCCTTCTCCCAATTTTAGTGGATTAGTCATTCATGAAATGGGGATGAGACTTCATTGGAGTGATTAACCAAAACTCAATCCAAGGCCACAATTGGATATTTACATCTACTGACTATTTCACCAAGTGGATCAAGCAATGGCACTTAAGGAAGAAAATGAATCCAACATCATGGATTTCTATGAAGGAATAGCCACCAAGATTGGATTCCCTACCACTATTATATCAGATAATCCATTGGCATTCCTAGGTACAAGGATCACTGAATAGATAGTCTAGAATGGTGTATACCTCAAAGACTTCATCAAACTATTACCCTCAAGGTAATGGCCAATAAGAGTCAAAAACAAGAACCTATTAAGGATTATTAGAAGGAATCTCAATGAAAATGAGAGAACTTGGCATACAAATCTCAAATCAGTTGTATGGGCTGATAGGATCACATCCAAACGATCCACATGCATCTCCCCATACAAGCTTGTATATGGGAAAGAGGCAATATTTTCCATATCATTGGATTTTCCCACTTTGGAGCTCATGAAAAAGTTGGAATTGGCCGAGTTTAAACCCATGACAATCACCTATGCAGAGTTAATGGAATTAGGAGAAGCAAGAGAGCATACAATGTAAAGCATGGAAAAGGATCAAGAATTGATCAAAAAGAGTTTTGATAAGAAATAAAGAACGAGGACCTTTCAAGAAGGGGACTTAGTTCTAAAATGGGATGCAGATCGGGAAAAGCCAAGAAAGCATTCCAAGTTTTATTCCATTTAGAGTGGCCCCTACATGATCACAAGGTGCAAGAGTAGCAATGCCTTCTAGCTGGCTTAATTGGATAGCAAAGAATTATAGATCCTAGTAAATGGGATCCATCTCAAACACTACTTCGATAAGTAGAATTCTACCCTTGTAAATATTATCATAGAATTTTAATTTTCCTAAGTACGTATGCACATTATTTTGTTGTAGCTTAGGTTTTGTTTCCCTAAGTGTTGTGGCACATGTTTTTGTTGCTCCAGGTTTGTGTTGTTATATAGTTCAACATGCCTCCAGGTGAATGCACCAGGCCCTTCAACATTTACAATAGGGAGACCCATAGTTTCTATAATAGTTGCTTACTTTCTAATAGAACAAACACAAAGAAACTAAAATCGGGTCCCAAAGTGTTCAATTCCACAAGAACAAGACCAACACCAAGCCACCAACCATGACTCTGCACCTAATAGATATAATAAGGCAACCGATCTCTTCATCTAGCAGGTAGATGTCCTTACGAGTCACCAAATTGTTATCTCAATTTTTCCCTGAAAAATTTATCAAACACGACCCTGTGCAGGAAGAAATTCAAGAAACGGTTCCATTGTATGTGCCCACATTTTAAATCCAAAAAATAGGTTACAGATGGGCTCTAAAATGGAGGAGCAGGGTCGGGAAGGAAGAAAATAGTGTCAAAGAAAACAAGAGATCAGTAAAGAAAAGAAATGGAGAAAATCAGAAGTATTCGAGCTCTACGAATGATTCGAAGTGAGCCAAAAATTGGCTAAGTATGGGAAAATCATGCGGAAGCTTCTACATACCTCATCGGTGCATCTCCAAGGCCTAAAATCAAAAAGTAGTCTCTAATGAGCGTGAAACTTCCACATGTCCCAGGCCTAAAAAGGATAGAGCCCACCGTAGAAAAGTCCAAATGAGTGCAAGGCTTCCACATATTATCTCAACATAATTTCAAGATGGGATCCCAAGGCGGAGACTCAAACTTGTGCCAGCCCTCCACATGGCCAGGGGTCAATAGAGGTCAAATCGAAAGCGGGACCAAATTTTTTAAGTATAAAAGTGTAGGTGGAAGGCGCCACATGTCTTAACAAAGGCACATTCAAAGGTGTGGCCACAAGCATAGACTTAAATTAGTATGGAGCCTCCATGTGTCCCACAGTGGTCGATGTATGGCTACAACCAAGAAAAAATTACTTAGTCAAAAACATAAAGGAACAAAGTAAATCTATGGAAGAAGCCACGTGTCACCAGGCGCAAATTCAAAAGGAAAATCCAAAAGAAGTCCCTAAACTCGTGCCAACCCTCCATGTGGCCTTATTCCAATTCAAAGAGGGGAGTCGGGTCTCTAGGTGTAATTTTAACTTTTTAACTTCATTTCCAAGAAATATAAAGTATAAAAATGAGTCGTGCCTCTGTCGATGCCCGAGGAACCATGTGTCAAGACTAAATTACATATGGGTTGGTGGGCCTTAGAGTGATTTTTTCCCAAATAGAAAATGTAGACTAGTAGACCCGAAGATGGTTTTTGACATAAGGGTATTGCAAGGATATGGGGCTTTTTTTACATTTTTCTATTTTTGTGCAAAAGAGGTGGAAAGTGATTTTTAGGCCCGTAGAACCATTCGCTAACCGGTTTTTGCCATTTATGTATGGACCCGAACCCAAACATTCAAATGGACATATCTTTCACCCAGTGCCTAAAACTCAACAAATTTGGCACCATTAGAAAGGTCTTGACCTCTTCTATGCCATGGAAACCTAAGACTTTAATATTGATGAAATTATGTGGGTGAAAAATGGGAAAATTTCTTCACGCCATTAATATGTAATCTGATTGCTCCAACAACCAAATCAGATTTGATCTGATCCATCATTCTTCCTCCTTCAACACGTCGAACGAGTAATTGAGGTTGACTTGAAGGATTGTGGGTGGATTTGCAGGGGCATTGATGGCGGTAGGCTGAGGTTCAAATCAAGTTTCCCACTTCATTTCTCCTCCTCTCTTCGCTGCATCTATAAAAGAAGGAGTTGGGATCATTAAAAAGGGTTGGACATTTATGTTTTGCACTCTCCCTTCTTCCCTTGTCTATAAGCGAATTTGTGGAGTTTCCAAACTTCCCATTCAAGTTGTAATGCAAGATTTTTCCTCTTAGCCACTGTAATTCACTGTATCAACTTTTGGATCAATAATATATGTCTCATGGATGATTCTCGAGCCTCTCATGTGTCTATTATTACCTTATAATCTCTCATTGTAGTTTGATTATCTCATGCATGGCATTTGTACTAAATTTCTATGGTCTCGTGTTAGCTTGCAAAACGAGAGTTAAACATTCCTTTTTTGCATCACCTCGTTAGCTTAGGTTTAATTTTGTATCTTCTCAACCATGTCTCCTTGGTGAGATAGAGTAGGTTTAAAGTAGTTTCTCTGCAATTTATTTGTGTGCATCTAAAGAGAGTAATAGGAACCGGCTTTAATCTGGAGATCTGTCTCAACTTAAGCAAGGTACCACACTTTGAGAAATGCTCCATGTTGTGTAATCACACCGAGAGTCCGAACTCATCTACTTGTAGGAACTCACGGATGCTATGATTCTCGCACCAACATGTTAAACTCCATAAATGAAAATTTAATGAAGTAACTTCATACAAAGAACTATGGACCAAGGATGTTAAAGATTTAATATTTCCTTAAATATTCTTGAATCTATGCACGTACACGTGTTAGGTAGTAAGTTTATCTACTCTATCAAATGTGGCACCATAAATACTTCTAAACATGAATGAAGAAATTATCATCTTCATCGTGTTTTCTTGTGACTAATGTTAACAAGCTTGCAATAAAAATTCCATCAAGAAAAGTTTCTAGATGATTGAGAGAGACCACGGGATTAAGAAAAATATTCATGTTCAAATACCCTTTAAATACATATCTAAGTTAAATAAAAATATTTTTGTTAATTCTTTAGTGATGTCATAATTAAAAAAATTATGTTTAAATATTTTTGTGTATACATGCTACCATGCAAATTTGTTATTGTCTCTTCAATATATCTTAGAATTTCTTTTACGGCTATAAAATCCGATTTTATATACACAAAACTCTTCAATATGTCATGAAATTTATTTTACAAGTCTAAAGACATTCAAAAGTATTGTTTAGTTGAATTCACAATTTTATTACATTCGTTCTTACCTTCTCACATATTGAGTTAGTCCATAAAAATAGTAATATAAATTAAACTAATGACATCATTCTAGATGGCTTAGAATTGTTCCATTGTTTTTTTAAAAAAAATTGATATATCCTTGTGGCTTTTGAATTAATCTTAAAATTTTATATGCATAAGATATGATACATTTGTTTCAATTAAAATGAATGGATTACAATATAATCATTGTTTTACATGGTTTAAAATTGTATAGATATTTTTATTTATTTATTTATTTTAAATATTTATTTCGATCAAATTTAAAAATAAATTTCAATTAATATTTAATACAAATATAATTAATATTTATATAAACATTAACATCTTATATTTGGAAATTTATAATTAAAAACTTATTGAAAATATATTGTTTATGAAAAAAATAATGTGGTATTTGTGATAAATGTTTGTATGTGTATCTATATATATTTACCTTATTCATATTGGGGAACATTCGCAGACATTTTTCCAACTTGTAATTTAGCATTGTAAGTGCCTTTTTGATTCCAGGAGCTAGGATTTGCAAATGGTATATTTTTAATATGGTTTCCTAACACATCCAAATTGGTATGTTAGCCTATGTTTTCGAAAAGGTTTTTAAAGCAACATAATGAGGGACCCCCCAATGTATATTAAACATATGTATCTTGCAAAAAATTGGAAAGAATGAAGAATATGTATCATGTGCGGCATGTCGATTGGAAGGATGCAATGGATGAAGAAGAGATAGAAGACACTGATGATGATGAAACAAAAAAATTGTAGGCATGGATTGAATGGATGAATGGGAATTTATTTTTCACATTGTTCCTCCCAATAAGGTGAATTTGAGTGATCTTTATATGTTTGGAAGATGAGATTTATATTTGAATAATGTTTGGGATACGAAGACGATGAGGAATTAAAGGATGCATCTAAGTGCTTTATGTAAACAAACAAATACATGAAAATGTGGTTGATTATTCAGACAATTCGCTCTTAGATGTAGATGTGTTGTAGATAAAATAATGTATTTCTCTTGAAACTATTTTTGAACATTATATGAAAGTTCCAAAAGAAGCTTCACTCAAAATGATAATACAAGGTATTACTGAACAAGAAAATATTTCCCATCAATCATTAAAAATTTGTTGACAAACAAAGATCGCATCGAGTAATAGTCCTTTACTTCTTTTGGCACCAAGAGGAGTTTTTGCTTTTGGCATCTGTGGTACAATAGTACATGTGTCACCGAGAATTCCGTTGCACAACATGAGACCTTTGAATAGGAAAGCACTGGATGTATTTCAAAAGCAAATGAGACATTACATATACATTATTATTGATGAAATGAGTTTTTTGGGTCTGAAATTATTGAAAAAAATTGATATCCTCTTGTGAAAAGTTTCCCTTTGCATGAGAACGTCATATGTGGAGGTAGATTTGTAATTCTCATTGGGGATCTTGTCGAATGTCCACCTATAAAGGACATACCGATGTATGCGGGAAGCACAGAAGGAAAAAAGTTATGGAAATCATTTTCTTCGGTTGTGACTCTGGACATAATTTTCCGTCAAGAAGGGGATAGTGTAAATCGGGGAAGTTTCATAGTTTACTATGAAATTTAAGATATTTGAATCCCACGATTGATGATTCGTAGTTGTTAATGTCTAGAACTGATTCATGCTTTCGTGCAGAGAAAATTTTTGGTGTTTGACTCTTCCAGTCATTTGTTTTCAACAAATGTCCTAGTGAAATTTCATAACAAGAACATGCTTAAGAAATTGAATGTTCCCGTTGCACAAAGTGTTGCAACCCATGTGAGAAATTTTTGTATAGAGATAATGACAATGACTAGTTGGAGAGTGAGGTGTTTTTTTGTAGTGGTCAAAATTTCATGTTTGTGTGAAATTTGAGGATTGAGGTGGGTTTGGTAAATGGATCTCTTGGAAAAGTGAGGAAGATAGTGTATTCTCCACGAATAAAGGTTTCAAATCTGCCAATATATGTTGTTGTGGAGTTTGAGAATTATTTTGTTGTTCCATGGGATTTGAGTCACCCCAAGAATGTATTTGTGCTTCCATTATTGAGGGGAAATTGCAGACAATTTTGTTTCGTATGTAATGGGATCTTATCATTCGCAAGTCACAAAATCAACAAGAAAAATCACAAACATACCCAAGGTCACATTTGAGGTCATCCCCCAATAGTAACCTCCAAACAATCAACAACAACAACACACAACATCCGAATACCCGAGTTGCCATGGTGACTGTTGCCCAATACCCCACATTCCTTTCTTTTTTGTCTCCTATCCCGCATAATTTGTTGTGAATCATAAGAGTCACCTTGAGTTTTTACTTGTGCTTCCATTATTGAGGGATATTGTGGAAAATTTTGTTTGTAGATGTCATGGGCTCTTATGATTCATAAGTCTTCGAAACTTTCTGGTTTTGTGGTAATTTTGGAAATGTGTCATTTTGTTGAGTGTCTTGATAAAATGTGATTGTGGAAGCCATTTAGAGTTGTCAATGGTTGTTTTATACCCCTCATTGCTTCTTTCTTGGGTCTCAGGGGATAATGAGGAAGAAGGATTCTCTCCTCATTGGATATTTTGTGGGGCGAGAGTATTTCCTACTCCCCATTTGGCTATGTGCATTACCATGATGAAGATGGTGGACCTCATTGGATGAAGTGCTCTTGTTGGAGAAACACATGTGAAGTTGCAGCTTCAATTATTAATTCTCCTCAACTTGTAAATTGTACTTAGAGTACATTGGATGTAACCTCTTATTTTATTGGATAGTTCTTGTAAATGATTTATTATGATTGGTATTGTTTCATTAGAAATGAGAATTTTGAGATGGTTTGAAATGGAAGTGAAGCTCTTTTAAATCTAAGTATTGATTAAGTGGTAATGTAAATTTATTTGAAAAAAATGTTAGGGACTTGAATGGATGGAAAACATTAATTCTCCTTGTAGTCTTGACACTATCGTGTTTAACAAAAAGAGAAACAAAGTTGTTCAAGTATGTTTTATAACCTCCTACTCAAGTGATGTGCAAGAAGGAATAGATAGAATTAATTTTATACTATAAACCTCCCTTTGTTGCAATAGAAATTTCCCTAAGTAAATGAATAAATCAAAATTAATTATACCCTCTTAGATGTTATCTAAATGAGTTGAAATTTGATAAATTGTTTGGATTAATACACGATACACAATTTCATACAACTCTAAACATCTTCATTTATACAAATTCATATAAATTTCAGCCTAATGACAAACCTATTTACTTATTCATATTTCCATCCCTACTTAAATGGGAAACTTATTAAATAAATAAATTGATATTATTAATATATAATAGAGGTAAATTAATAATATACACAGTGGTTATTATTAAAATTTATAATATCATTATATAAATATTATTAATAAATATTAATACTTATCCTTAATAATATATATTTTGATAGAGTTTAAGGGGTCAATTTCACGAAAACAATCTATAGGATTTTACAGTGCAAACTGTTAAATTTTAACTTATAAGATTTGTTCAATTTGATCTTCTTCCTCTCTCAACATGTTGAATAGACATGGAGAATTGATCTTAGATGGATTGAGGAAAGATTTTAAGATTCAATTTGTCGATTGATTTGCAATTTGAACATTTACATTTTTGATAGCAAACGATCGCGTGAAAGCTTTGAACTCGGTTTTGCTAGGTTTTGAAAGATTTCCTTTAAGTGTTTTTGTCTAATTAAACTCATTTATATCTTGTCATGTTCAATTTTAATGTTTCATTATTATTTCTTGATTGCAAGTTCAGTCTGTTCATTTATGGTAAAAGTTACAGAGTTTAACATGAAGCAAAAATGGAAACAACAAAATTAACTCAATGGTTCTTATTTTACTTGCCTTATAAATGAATTCATTTCATGATAGTTTCAAAAAGGTTTCATTCCTTCAATCAAATGATAAATACAAGAATGTAACTTTTATTCTTTTCAAATCATGCACTTCATAAACATAGTATTACATTTCCTTCATACGCATTTCTTTCTTTCAATTAGATATTTTAATTACATTTAAAAGATCAAATTCAATGCCAAAATGTAATTTGAGAAAGGTAATACATCATTTATTGATTCCAAAAGAAAAATTTGTGACATCCTTCTTTTATTCTTCGAATGTAATTTCTTTCACATTATTTCAAAACAAAAACAGAGTTTATCTCTTTTACATTTCACCTTACAACTTTCATAATCAACACAACATCTTTCCATTACAAAACATTTACAAGTTCATCCACTTCAAGTGGGAGAGGTTACAATAAAATTTATCTCAACAAAGGAGTGTCAAACTGTCTTTTTCTCATCTCCGAACAACAACATGTGTATTTCTCATTATTTGAAATTGTGATCACAACAAGAGTAGGGGAAAGGAAATGCTATCCACCAAACCGAGACATCCAATGGAGAGGAGAATCCATCCTTCTTCATTGGCCCCGAGCCCCAACCATAGCCCCAACCATAGTGCAATAAAAGATGTGATCCAACTCATGGCAACAACAAGCTTCCAAAAACACACAAGCAACATTTTCACAATAAAACACAGTCCCAAAACAAAATGTAGTTTACAACTACATTAAAACATGAAAAACAATACTAAGGCTTT
This sequence comes from Taxus wallichiana var. yunnanensis, assembly GCA_018340775.1. NCBI lineage: Eukaryota > Viridiplantae > Streptophyta > Pinopsida > Cupressales > Taxaceae > Taxus > Taxus wallichiana. Next base: position 775,417,834 of record CM031243.1, on the reverse strand, counting down.
ATCAAGCAAGCCAAAGGAGCAAGAAATTATGGGGATGCTTCTTATGCCTCCCAAAAAGAGGAAATGGGTATCACCACCTGAATTACAAACTACCAAAATATAGTATATCAAAACCTTGACATTCCTTATGCCTCCCCAAGTACCCCTTATTCCTCACATTTCCTTATGCCTCCCCAACCTCTTATGGCACCCCATAACGAGTAAAGAAATGCAAGCTATTTCTTGTAATGTGGAACCCAAATCCCAACTCCTCCATCCTTATACCTAGCAAAAACACACTTGTTCCTCCCACAAAATAAACCCCATAGTCTTCTCCTACACCATTCCTAGGCCATCTACCCAACAGCCCACAAACATGCCAAAACATTCACACATTAACATTTTCATAAACAAAAAGAAGCATTTCAAGAGCCAAGCTCCTACCTCTCCATGATGGAGTTGTTCCAAGTTCCAAAACAACAAGCTTTATCCCAATGCAAGTAATCCAAATCAGCCAAGCACAAGCATGCAACAATCTTCCAAAAACTTCTTCAAAGTAAGAGCTCCAAAATAGCAAAAAGAATTCACCCAAGAATGAAGTCTCCAAAGTGAAGCAACCCAAAACAAGGTAAGGACTTTGAATTTTATAGAAGAGGGAAGGGAAGAGGATTAGGTGGATCCATGTAGGATGCCACATCACACATCCTCAACCCCAACCCCAAAATTCAAATTCATTCTGCAATGCATAATAAATAGGTGGGTGAATAAAATGACAGTTTACTTACACACTCAAATCCAACCCACACCCCAAAGGACTAAAATTAAATCATGTAAGAAAAGTGCAATTAAAACATACAATTTTCCTTCTCAAAAGCATTATAAAATTTTAACCTCAATTGTTCAATTATAGGTATGGTTGGTAATTAAATTTAAGAGGTATGGGACAAGTTTAACTTGTCCCACAAGCCTCCAAAATCAGCCTCCAAGGACAATTTCAAATTTCCAAGAAGGTGGAGTGTTTCACACTCAAACATTAACTTACACATCTCTTACGACACTCACACATTAATTACACATTACTTTTAATACTTCAAATCATGGCCAACAACTCTCATTAATTAACTTCTTATGACATATTTGATTTATTTATTTTCACAATATGATTACCCACAATATTTACACGCCATAAAATAATTAATGAAAGGGTAAAAGCACCTCAAAATAAACACATGTAAACATAAACAAAGGGACCAAATAAAATAAATACATAAAACCCCTTGGTCACATTTAAAGGAGATCCCCCATGGGAATCTCTAACACACACAGTAACACGCACAAACAAATACTAGTTTCTATGGTGAGCTTGTTGAATTGCCTAGAATTCTAATGTGGTTGGTCTCGAATCCCCCTATCTTTGTTGTGATATTTTAACCTCAGTAAACAAAATATCTCCTTCAGCCTCGTGGCCATATCATAACATCCAAAATAATATAAATATAATTCCCAAAATCATCTAGATATGTGAATCACAACAACATCAAAGAAATCTAACAATATCGTTTATAGTTTTATCAACAACTATATCATCATCAAATAATTTCCATTTCTAGGTCTACTCACAATATCCAAATATCACATGTCCAAACAACATCCATAATATAACCATGTTAAATAGTATATCAACATCAATATCTAAAATGTCTCTAATAATCATCATGCATCATAACTGAATCAAGTCAACAATAATCCATGATCTAACATCTAACATCATACTATAATAAAGTCCATAATCATGTCCATAATATAATCAGTAGTATCATGATTAGTATTAAAGGGTGTCAAAGGGAAGTGGGCACTACACAAATAGTTTACGATTGACAACTAGATTTACGAGGCCATTGGTCATAATTGAGGTAGTTACGACAAAAACCAATTTTAGCTCGAGGACTAAGAAACCTCATCAAAAAAATGACTCTTGATGGATGGACTCTACATGGGAATATTCCTACATGCCCCATATATATGGATAATTCATCGCATTGATGGAAATGGGAATTGGTGAAGGGGTTACAAATGGCAATGGGTTTTTCGAGCCACCGGTTGTATTTAATCTAGTTTGACCTAGTCAAATTATGACTAGAGGCCTACAATACCCAAATGCTGCTAAACTATCTTGAAAGGCTATTTTCCCCAAACTAAATTTTATCAAAACTTATGTAGTAGAAAAACAAGAGGTTTGCGAAGGTAGAAAAACATTACTTTTCTCGGGGTCAAAATGGTGGGTCAAAACAAAAACCAACTTTTAAATTTTAGTAGCTTCCTAAAAGTGCAAAATAGAGTAACAAGGCTCTAGAGAAGCAGCGAAGAGAGTGTAAATGGTAGATTGGTGTTAATATACCTCTTTATGTGACTCTCCTCATAACAAGAAACACATACAACGCTTAAAATATATTTTATGGGGCATACTTTGTTGTTTTGCATGTCTATGGAAATTGTGTTTTTCTAACTTTGCAAGGTAGACATAAATGGTCATTTTAGTTAACCGATCAAGCTCTCACAAATATAAATGGACACGATCACCAAGTTTTGACACCCTGGGTTTAGCAATGCATAAAGGTTTGGTCACAACATGGTTGATGGTCAAATTATAAGTCTCAGTAGCATAAATTACAAGGTGTTGTTTTATTGATTGCACTAGCCATCTGGTTAAAATATTCAATTTTTGAGTATCTAATAGTTTAATATTTCTATTATATTGCAAATGAAGAACCAATCATATAAAAATTATAAAATATGTAGGTAAGGAGACCGTGCTTGGATTAAACAAGACGATGCAATGTAGCAAGAGTTGTTGCATGTATAATGAAGAGAAAGAGGAAACATCAACCAATTACCGACTCAAATCATCCAACCATAGTGTTCCATGAACCTTTCCATATGCCAAGTCACATCTGTAGGGTAATCAACCTCACAAGCATGAATTCCAAAATGTTGAGTCTTAAAGATCAGATAATTGGTGAGTCTTAATATTGTAAACTTGCCACATTATCGAATCATTTCCATGGAGAATTCAATATTCCACATGCAAACTCAAGCATTATTTCAAAGTGCATTCACCCATAATTCCACATGTTCTATCCCAACTTGCCATATCAACAAACATGCCACACCTTATATCCCAAGTTCATAATATGCCAAGCCAACAATGCCCACAAAATAAGACACACACCATGACCAGATTAAATGCTCAATTTCCCTTTGACCATATACCACACTAACTCCCTAATCGCCACCCAATTGATATTCCTCAAATTTCTCGACAACTTCTAGTATATTACCCCTATATTCCTTACCATTCAAAATATTTGTCTACCATCTTATCATTTCCTCATACTTCATTAAATCCCTCATGGTTATTTCTAGTCATAGATATGTTCATACTCATAAGGGTATATAAGGTCATGATGTAGATGATAGACACGCCACTGGTGATAAAAGTTATAGCTATTCCATAAATTAGTACTCCAATAGAACATGAAATTAGAGAAGTCACTTTTAGATCTATCCTCTTTGCTCTTTTACAATGAATGACAACACTTTTGTAGTCTCCCAACATAGATACTTGTTGTAGAAGTTGTTATCACTTAATCACAACACCATTATGTGTACACAAGTGCATATACTTGAGCTCACAAAGTGTGATTGGATAACATGGGTACTATCTCCAAGTTGTGGGACTTGCTACTTGAGATAGACCTCCAGAGAAAGTTGGTTCTTACTCCTAAACTACCTGCCACAATCTACTCTAATTCAAGAAAAACTATCTTTCCTAATCTAACTTTCCAAGGGACCAAGGAGGGAGAAAGCGTGAAAACAAAAGCCTATACTAAAGTGATGATACACCGAAAAATGAGGGGTGTGAGAGTAGTCTTCCAATGCATGAGATACGTAAGAAAAAGTGCACACTAGAAGGGGTGATGACAGCTCTCCACAATTTAGCAAAATGCATAACAACATCTCAAACATACACAATGATAATGGATCCCTACAATAGCATAAAAATAGACACAATATTTTTGTAATGAAGGTTGAAAGGGCAAGAAGAGTGCAAACAAACACAGCAGGGGAAGATGCATCCACAAACTTGTATTTTATTGCTTCATTAATATGCACAATTCAATATATTACAAGATAAGGGCCTGGATCACCATGGAAGGAGTTCACTACAAGGGCCTACATCACATTGGCTTCACAAAGAAATTTTGATAGAGCTTTTCTACAAAAAAATATTTCCCTTTACAATGAGCCCAACACTCCAATATATAGAGAAAATGAGAAGAGATAGAGAAGGGGAAAATGGAAACCCCAAAATCTATCCTTCCACCACCTGTAAGAGGAATTAAATTGAATGGAATGATTGTATGTTACTTGCAAAAGGCTCCCCATACTGTCCCCCGTATGCTGCAATAGAGAAAGAATGATGACCATGGCTCTTAATTGCACTCCCAACTACCAAATAAAACACTGTCATGAACCCGGAAATGTTTTATGAAAAATATCCATTGATTTTTTATCAAATCCCAAACTTAATGATTGATGTGTGTCGCGCTTCGCAGCCATGATTCCAATGGTACCAATTTCGTGTGATTTCGTTGAGAAATGCAAAAGTTATGACCTTTTGAGTGTGAGCAGCTATTTTGGGTCTGCCATGGGTTTTCTGTCATTTGACGGGAATGAGCATTAACTAACTAGAGCCGAATATGTTTCTTTTATTTAAATATATCTACCCTCATCAAAATTAAGAAATCTAATTTGTGACGTAGAGGATGTCGTGCTTGTTCTAGAAAGTCCAATTTTATAAAATCGGAGCTCGAGTCAAAAGTTATGATTGTTTGAAATTCGGGAGGTCAAACTTTGATTTTTCTCTTTCTTTGCGCCATTTCGCAAAATTGGGTCCCCGTGTCCCGGCTATCCCAAACACATTCTTCCGCATTAGCCAATTCGGGCCTTCTTATCCCCGCATCCACCATTGACGGGCCTCGGGGGCCGTTGACTTCTGCATTCCCGCATCCCATGGTCCCTTTGCGGCTGTTCACCTTTCTGCGTCCCGACTGTCCCTGCACAAAAATCTTCACACCACCTGCAATAGACTGACTTGTGGAAAATTGGTTGATTCGCGTCCCATGCATACTTTTGTCCTAGTTGTCCCAGAGTGCGCAAAAAAAAAAACTTTTGCATTTGCTGATTTTCACTTTGCTCTGCGCCCATTTCGCTTTGGCCCCTACGTGCCCAACCGTCTTGTGGACTCGCCTGTGACAAAAATGTCTGATTTAGCCAATTCCTTTGTATTTGGCACCAAATAAGGTACGATGAACCTTGTACAACCTGCACCGGTAAGACCCGCAACCTCCGCACTGCAGTAATGCATTAAAACAAGCCTGTGACTTCATTTTTTGGATTTTTTCAAAAAATTTGCTAACTTGTTGGATTTTTTTCTTGGATGGGGAAGTTAGAGAGATACCAAAGGGAACCCAAAACATGATTTTGGGATTTGAATCAATTTTACTTACTCGGACTGAAGATTTTGGTACATGTTATCAAAATTAGCTTGAGGGGTGAATTTTGGATAACATAAGCTAAATGCATACAACATTGTAATATATAAGGAAGCAATGTGAACTCCATTCACATATTGCATTTTGGATGCTTATAAACAAGGCCTTTAAAATAATCCCATTTGAGCATATCCTGCAATCCATGCAATCAATGAATCGCATCTCTTTGAGGCGTTCATCAAGCAGTTCACGTGCCATGTGTAAGGTTCCACATTTTGCATACATGTCTCCCAGAGCATTTGCAACTACAACATCTGAAAAAATTCCTCTATCTTTTATTCATTGATGGATGTCCATACCTTATTCCAGGGCTCGTATTATTGCATAGCCCAGAGTACGCGCGGAAAATATAAACTAATCACTTTTGAGACTTGTTTGTTGAATAGGGGAAACAATGTGACATTCTTGTGAGGGAAACCCATGTCTTGTGTACACTTCCGAGTCATATTCCATCAGAAGTTGCACGAGTAAAAAACAAGATCTCTCCTCTCTAAAATATGGCATCCATGGTGGAGAAGCCAAAACGAACACAAAGATGAGCATAAAATGTGAACTAGTAGCGAAATAGCAATATATAGAATCGAACATGGTGGCCATGGTGAAGGTTTTTTTTTCAGCAGAGATTTCCCCTTTCCTCCCCGAACCTTCCACCACTGCAATTATCTAATTACTGTTAAATTTCAAACGTTGCGTTCCATTTGAGCTTGGTTAATGCCTATGATCTCAAATAAAGGTAAATTATTATTTTGCAAGGGAAATAACAGGTCTGGACGCCATAAGGAGTGACCATTCTGTGTCTCATCTCCTTCGACACACCATACTCACCTACACGCATAATGATAAAGTTGGTAAGTGTAATGCAATAAGTTTTACGTCTTTCTGGTGCATTCATAAAGTGGAAATCCTTGTTCCAAGGCACCGAAATGCCAACGTGTGCATAACTATAATGGAGTTTGAATTTTCCTTTCTTTTCGTAAATTATTTACATTGAGTACAATTGCTTCAATTATGATTCACGAGGAGCAACAAATTTGGTAAAATTTATGGATCGTGTTCCCATACAAGCCAACAATATTTCTTGAAGGATTCAACGAATCTATCTTCCAAGTGAAACCTACGTGGCATTTTACTATTTAATAATAATTGACTTCCTTTTGCTATACTAAAATCTCCCGTTTATTTGTTTGTTACATGTATTTCACTTATCTTGAAGAGGCATTACAGCGGGCAGCTGGGGACCTACCTTGGCAGAGCGGCAGGCATAATAAAGATTAAACATGCTAAAGACGACGACAGAATACATTTAGCATTAGCATTATAATCGCATAAATAATAATGCATTAGGTAGCATAGGATCCAGACTTCCACTTGTGACCTGCACCAACTCCACTATGGAAGACTTGCTGGAATCAACCAACGATTGCCAGACCGGTTTTCCAGAAACCGTGAACCGAAAAACCGCATGATATTTTTATAAACATCATAGTAATAATATATGTCTGTCGGTGCGAGTGCGACTTCCCACCTCCCAGTTGTAAAACTAATTAATATATATATATATAAACGGTCGATTTTAGAAACGGAACGTTAACATGACAATTCGTAGAAAAAAGGCCATCATTTGATACGGGTTAAAAGTTAAATTGACTGTTTTTAACGGTTTAAAACAAAAAAAAAAGGTGTCCACGGGCGTCACGTTTAACGTTTGTATCCGAGGCTTTGTTTCTTAGATCGTAAATCTCCGTGATCATATTTATACTTTTTTTGGATAGTGTTACGTGTACACTTTGGTCGCGAAAATGCGGCAGGGATGAGATTTGAGCCACCTGTGAGAGAAATTTACAAAGACGTTTACATCTTTTGAATGACTCGGCATTTCAATTATTTTTTTAAATTAAATTCTCTATTCAGACTCCATTTTGGTGGAATTTTTAATAATTATCTGTTTATTGTTTAAAAACAAAAAAATCATTAACTGTAAGAGAATATAAATTAATAAATATAATATACTTTTATCGTTTAAATTGTATTGACAGCGATTGAATGAATAGCATTTAACACAATTGATAATTTCTCCCAATAAATCAACATCAATTGGTGATGATTAGACATCTTTAAAAACTGTCAAATGCATGCAGAAAATTGAAAAAATGTCCGGAAAGATATAGAATATCATCTCTGAATGTAGATTATTTTACTAGCAATCATACGTGAAATGTAGGATGAAAACGTCGACGGGATCTTTTGAAGGATTCATATTGGAATGAGAGAAACATTGGGAGAGGAAGAGGGATGAAGATGAAGGGGTTAGAGGGTGGAGAAGTGTGGCACAAAGCTGTAAAAAAGTAGAACCAATGTGAAACACAAACATCAAACAACATGAGAACCTATATGCAAATCCTTTCAAGGAGACTAGGGGTGTTGTTTAAGATGATGCGAAACAATATATACATATGTATGTGAATGTAAGTGTTGACAATTTTTGCCCCCATGGGAAAAAAATTGCCTAACATGGTCCTAAAAGTGGTTACATGGCTAAAAGGAGCTTGCCGAGTAGTTCGGCAAGCTAAGTCATGCATCGGCCGTAGTAAGTCACAAACCAACTCAGGCGAGTTGGGAGGAGGAGCTCGTTGAGCTCGGGAGGACACATTGGCTCAAGCTTGAGCCCAAATGGGTTAGGCTAACCATGCAAGGAGGATGATGAGCTAACAGAACAAGTTCGGTGGCCCAAACCAAACATGCAGGGGTTTGCTCAGTGGAAGCTTGGCATCGCAAAGTGCATAGCACCAGTTTGTAGGTGGAATGAAGGCTCAGCTTGGTCGGCATAGAAAAGGAACTTGGCTAAGCCGAATACATGGTGAGTGAGAGCGAGCTCGATAGAAAATGATGTCGGAGGAAAGAAATGGAAGGGTGGTTCAGCCCCAAGTTCGCTGCAAGGGGAATTTGAAGGAAGCGCATGGTCAAGCTAAGTGAAAAAAATGGGGACTTCAAGTCTCAAGTATTCGGACTTTGAAGGTTTTAGACTTCGGAGTTTCGACACAGCCAAACAGGGGAAAAACCAGCCAAAGGCCCGAAAACCCAAGACTTTGAGGTTTGAAAGGCTCGAGGTTTTTAGGGTCAACTCCCCTTTTCAAGATCAATGACTTCGTGGATCGTGGTTTCGAGAGGTTCGAGGTTCGAGGGTCTTTGCCAAACAAATGTAAAAGGACGATCCAAAGGCCCAAAATCCGAAACTTTGATGTCCAAAAGGGCTCAGTGTTTTGGGGTCAGACATGAATTCGAGGTCAACATGGCATGCATTTCAAACTTTCAGAGGTCCCAGTTTTAGGGGTTTTCTTCAGACTTGAAGTCACAAGAAGCCTGAAAGAAGAAAGGTCTGAAACCTGAATTCCAAATTTTAGACTTCAGGGTTTCGGAGCTTTCAAGGCGGGTCACGGGATGAACAAAGTGTCGCAGTCTAAAAGGAGAAAGGTCCAAACGAAAAGTCTAAATTTCAAACTTTGGGGTTTTGAATGTTCTAAGGTTTCGGCAGTCGGTTAGATGAATAGTGTCATGGGTACGAAAGGCGCAAGGTCTAAAACCCAAATTCCAAATTTCAAACTTCAGGGTTTCGGAGTTTCAGAGGTTTCACATGCCGAACCAAATAAAAAGTAATATCAACCCCCAAAGTCAAAATGTCTGAAAGTCTGAAATTTCAGATTTCAAAGTTTGCGATTCATATCGTAGTCTTAAGAAATAGAGCCAACTTTTGACCTGGGAAGTCAAATTTGCACAAAATTAGACTTTTTGGAAAGCTCTTAGGATCATCTACATAACTACGACTAATTTTATTAATTTAAGTGAGACTAAGTATTTAGAAATGAAGAAATACATTCTACCATTTTAGGGGGTGTTTCCAAATTTCTCACCTACCTAAATGATGAAGGTATGGGCCTCCTTCCTTTCCCAACAAGGCATAATACATGGAGGCATAGGTTTTGCAGTGGCACACATCATTATTGCAGGAGATTTGAATGAATTTTTGGTGGTTAAAGAAATATTTTGGATCCTTCTCTCCCTTCTCTCATTATTTCTATATATTGTAAGGAGTGGCTCATTTCAAAACATTAAACACCTTGTATATGCCCCTCCCTCTTTCTTCTTGTTTTTAAGAGAAAGGGTTCATTTTAAGACCCCCCTTCTAAAAAAGTAGTTTAGAATTGGTGGCAAATCTCCAAAATTGACTTTTGCATCAACGGAAATTTTTTGAAACACCATTTCGTGGAAAAGCAGATTGGGTGGGATAGTCATCCATCATTTTCCGTATAATCTAGTTTTGAGGCCATCCAACCCAGGTTATATGACGACAATGGATGACCATTCAACCTAGGTTAAATGATGAGATAATCAAGACTGTTTAACCCAAGTTGGGCGCCCGTCCATCGTCTTTCATATAACAGGGGGTTCAAGGCATCAAACCTAGGTTGTATGGTAGATGATAGACGACAGTCCAACCCATCTGTCCAACCCACCTGTCCAACCTCTCCGTCCAACCCATCCATCTAACCAAACTGTCCAACCCATCCGTCCAACCTAGCCCTCCAACCCATCCATCCAATCCACCATCTAACCCAACCATCCAACCTAGGCATCTAACCCATCTATCACCCCTCGAACCCCCAAGCTATGTATTATACCTCGACGAATACATGTATAATTTAATTTTTACTTATAAATAGTAGGCAAACCGACCCATAGAAATGAATTGTTAGCTGAATTTTTTTGGTGAACCTGACGATAGCCAATGCTGAAAATTCACCATTTCTAATTTCTAAAATCCCTAATATTCGTGAGTTTGTGAAAATTTGCCACTAAAATTTTCCTTGGTAAGAGATCTTGTGGAGATTCAAAAACCTCCCTACTAGACATTGTAATGCAAAATTTGTGCCTTTGGCCATAAATGTGATGTATTGTACCAATTTGAGACCAATAAAAATCAAATCTATGGATATTTCAAACCCTCTTTTGTGTTCTATTGCATATTCCTGATCTTTCATTACATGCAAGGTTATTGTGTATTGTTGTGTTTTCATTGCAAGATTATATTTGTGTTGTGTTTATTTTAGAGGTTGTTCAACACTCCTTGGTGCATCACCTTCCCTTACAGTAGGTTTTAATTTTCATGCACTTTTTCTCGTATTTGTCTCTTTGGGAAAACATTAGATATGTGTTATATCTACAACTCTCTATACTTTGGAGTAGTTGGGACTAGAAGAGGTTAGGAAGTAGACCTTCTTCTGAGTGTTATCCCGATTGCAAAAGTCACACAACTTAGGATAACTCAATGTTTGATGAATCACAATAACAGTCTCAACCATTCACTTGTAAGCAATCAAGGGTGTTGTGATTTCTCTATAAGAGTAAGGAGTGGTGGAAAAATATTGCCAAAGTGAAAATGTGTTCTAGTTATATTTGTAGCATTTAGAGACTTGAAGATGTGGAGTGTAAGTAGCATCCAAAGGTGGCAATGTCATGTGAAGCTCTCCCCATCAATGATTGTGATGGCTAAGTTATTCAAAAATCACTGATAAAAAAAAGGGACATGTGTGTGTGGTTGTTGATTTTGATTGGATAGGGAAATTAATCACCTGCATGGGCCACACCTTTTCCATGGAGGACATTATTTGTCCCCAAGAAATATCCGGTATATGAGCTCAACTATATAGTATAGATTTCACATGGACTATTTCAATATCACTTGTATTACTTACATGTGTGCAATTGGTACTTTATATGTGAATATGAAATTTAAATTTGCAATTTAAATTTATGGAGGAATAACTTTTTCAAAAGTTGTGGTAGTTTTAATTGTCAGAATATAGGTTTTAATGCACTAGAATAAAATTTAGATTGAATGTTTTGGCAAATTTTAAATGAAAAACTAGCAATGTTTGTTTGTTTATGGGTAAATTTATGAGTGAAAAGTCTTTCCCGAAAGGTTTTAGTTCTTGACATAGCCAATTGCAAATGTTTTAGAATGACAATATTTTGAAGAATTTGATCATTTATGAGGATTCGATCGTTGTTATTATGAAGATAGAGGTTGAAATACACAATGAGGAGAAATTTTCTTTTCTTTAGTTGTTAAAATGTAGGTTACATGCATAGATAGGTAGAGGGTTTTACATTTTACTTAGTTATTTGAAAATTCTTGCAAGCTTGTGTCTATTTCTGGTTGAATTGTTTTGAATAAATCACTTGCCAGCAAGATTTGAAATCTTGACATCTTGGATATGAAATATGAAATTTCATTCTTGTAAAGAATGTCCATATAAATTGATCTAATCTCTATCTTTTTCTGCCATCAGCTCCATGTTGTGAAATTCATAATTTTTTTTTGTTTATGGAGTGGATTTGTTTAAGGGGTTGGTCTCCTATTCGTTGTAGAGGTTGGAGTCATATTTATATTAAAACTAAGATCCAAGAAACTAAAGCTATTTTTTTCCCTTGTGGTTCCATTTTCTGCAAGTGGCTCCAAGTTGGGGATGATTTGAGTCAGCAAAATCTCAGAGTCCTCACAAAGAAATACAAGAAAAGATTCTGCCGCCAGAGATGGGACAAAGGAATCTGGTGGTGGTGTCATTTTTCATTAATTATAGGAAAGAGAAACATATTTTAGTGGGGGATAGAGTTGTGAATGAGCATGATGTAACCACATCTTTTCGAACAAATATTGTTTTCAAAATATAGTCTTTGTTATAACAAGGCTCGCCTAAACCAGAGAAGGGTGCACGACTTCATAGGAAAAGGATTCGTAATGGTGACATTATAAAAAAATAATTTATGTCTGACCATTTTTAGATGTGGATAAATAACGTCCCTCCCTTATCCTCTTAGGTTATCGAGCACATGTTTTTATTCTTGTTGTCAAATTTTGGGTTTTGTTGACGTAGAGGATGACTCCCATCCCATCCTAAAACAATTATGGATGTGATAATATAGTGTATCAAAAGAAAGGGATTCCCTTGCATTTTTATTTTTGAGAAGGTCATGTATATCCCTAAACAAACATACAAAATTTTCAAGAGGAAGTATGGATTTTTCCATAATTTGGTTGATGAAATGATAGATGATAATTTGAAGGACGAGTCAGTAAGAAATGTGATTTGAATGAATTTGTAAGGAATAAAACATCCTTTCCAATTTTTACATTGCTAAATTAAGGTCGACGCCTCAATAGGGTGGCTTCTCGCGTAGAGCGTGCATAGCCCACCAAAAATTATGCAATACTTGCATCATATGAACAAGAAATCTATCCATTGCTGAATGACATTGGCTATAGAAGAAAATTCGGCTCTCACTATAGAGTAGTTAACAAAGGGATTTGTTTTCTATAGTTCGTTTCGAATAAATTTCTATATAAGATCATTAATGATTACCAATCTTTTAATTTAAGAAGAGTCTAAAATATTCATGAACTATTCATTTATGATAGTGAAATCTGATTTACTAATTTTTATATTGAAATGTATTATGTGACCAAATGGAAATGGTTAGGTATATTGGCCATAAATATCTTTGAAAATCTTAGCGAGCCATTTGAGTACTATATTCAAGGAATGATATAACATACACAACCCGAGAATCTCGTAAAAACACTTTCATGAAGAATAAAAAAATGTAATTATATATTCGTGATGATAATTATGATTTCAACTTATATTAATATTCATTTTAATATCTTATGAGACAATGAACTCATTAAAATATGATGTACTTGGATAATAGAACGACTGATATATACATAATTAGTATCTCAATTCAACTCATAAAATCCAATTAATTATATGTATTTCAATGTTTGAGTGTTACTCCTTTCATGGCTACCAAGGCACCTTTGGATGTGTTAGCTAATTTTTTTATCGTAGACATATTGACATGCACATGTACACACAAAGACATTCATGTGCACGTAAAAAAGCAGAGGGTCAAGCCTTCAAGATCGAGAGAACATAATATGGTTTAAAATTGACAATTGTTTACGCGTCTCTTTTACCTTTCGAACTGTAATGTCCTTTAGAAGAATAATAACACTTAGAAAGGAGTTGTGGAGGGTCTTTTTATGGATCTTGATGGCCTCCAAGAAAACATTTTATGTCATTTGTTAGCCAATTTTTGAAGGTTAAGAGCCTTTGCAGATGGTTAACTATTGAGTTATTGTTTTGTTTAATTTAGGAGATCATTTTATAGGGCGATAAGAATCAGATTGAAGACCTCCGAAAGGTTTTAAGAAATTTTTAAATTTGACTATAAATATGGAGAAGTGACGTGGTAGTAGCTAGTGGACATCCTCATCTTACAAGTGTGGTAGGAAAATTCCCTCTAACTAATTGTGTGATAGGAAAGACTTAAAAATATTTACCCCAAAATCAAATTCAAAACATGTAATAGAAACAATAATAATTTCATGTAAATTATTTTATTTCCTTCATCAAGTAACAAGGTTTTGAAGCCTCCGATATAGTAGCGATCAATCATGGTCATTTGTTGTGTATAATATGTTCGTGGATACCCTTTTTCTCATTGTTAGCTTCGAACTCAAGATAAAGAGAAGCCACAGAGGATCATGTGAGAACAAGGTTTTAGGGATTTTGTGTACCACTTTCTTAAAAGGGCCATGAATTTTTCTTCCTCTCTTTTCTCGATTCCATGTTCTTTATGGTGGTTGCATGACTCCCCGAGGTACGGTTTGTCAAAAAAGGAGATAGCGCCACCGTTAGATTTCAACACATACACTGAAACTTCAATCTTTATCTTCCACATTCTGAATGGTGTCAAAATGAGCCACCCTCGATTCTAATAGGGAATGCCTTCAGCATAATAATGTCTGTGTAATTTCTACATTTTAATGAGGTCAAAAAATGCACGTTCTTTTTACACTTTGCGCTATAAGATCAAGATTGTGGAATTTTCATCTTTCATAACTATTTTTAAGGTTTCCAAAGTCTTAATTGGTGACTGTCAAGCCAATACCTTTCACCAATTTTAAAACACTCGAATCACAAATGTCCTAAATAAACACACGGTAGATATAGCCTCGAAATCCAATAAAATAAACACATAAACCATCTCGATTCTTGATTGATATTTTATTTGGCAATACATTTGTAGTCCCTTCTATAGGAGACACTTCTTATCAACATAGACAATCATTTCTTCCTTCCCATTAACTCTTTTGAGGAGGTTATTGCACCATGTAAATGTCTAGGAAGGGTTAGCATGAGAAAACGTATGGATATTTCTATGGTAGTCGAGTTAACACATAGTAATATTTCCTTACATGGTGCTTGGTGATTTCATTCCTTTCCCAAAATTAAGTAAACTACTTGGTAAATACTAAGTGTGTGATTTCATGTATATAAAGTTAACTAAATGAACAAGATGAAAATCGAATGATATGTACCTGAGATATCAACCTATTATACAATCCTTGACCCGTGAAGAAGAAATGTCAATCACCTCAATGAACAATAAAAACAAATACATCCCGGTAAGCTAAGAAAGAGGGAAAAATACAAATACATGGGCCACACCATAATTTTCCAATAAAACATTTAATGCATAGACAAATACCTTCCACACTACTTTGGAGAATTGGACCTTTCACAAAAATAGGATCCCATCAAAGAAATTATGACTTCTATGTTAGTTAGTCTCCTATTTGAGAGGCACTACAAATTATAATTTCCCATGATCCATACCAAAAATATTTTTTTATTGGTGATTATTCCCTTACATCCTTATTCTATGAACCAATAATTGTATCCTCATCTCTCGAACATGGTCATAGTATATATTCCTAACGCACATGCATATGATGCAAATGATGATACTTGTGAAACTTCTACCTCGCATACAACAACAAGCCACTCTAATTCCTTTATTCCCATGATACCAAACACATGTAAAAATAATAGAAAATATTAGCTATGACAATAACACGAAACTAACACCTAGTAGTTCCACAATATAACTAAATCTATCATAGACATCAATGTGAGAGCTTAATGAGATAAAATTCTACAATAATTCGTGAATCAAACTAACATTATTATGTTATCTCTACTTCTCTAGATTACTTAATATTAATATGGACCTAGTAAAATCTTAAGGAATCAATTTTGTGTTATTTTCTCGCAAGTGGTGAAGAGATCTCTCGAACTAGCTACAAGACCATGTTTAGATATTATACAACTAACCAAGCTTGAAGGAATGTATGTAATATTGATAAGCTACTGCAATGGAGTATGTCTCAAGATAAAATTCCTTATTGCTTTAGTTAATACAAATGAGATCTCATACATTTCCATGGTATCAAGGTGTAAAGTTGAAAGAGGTGCACTAGGATTGCATTTATATATTTCCTTTTCTAAACATTAGAATCCTAGAGCATGTGGTGAAAAAGGTGAATCAAAAAGAAATTTTTGATTACAATTGGATAGATATGCCTTAGGCTAGTTGATCTTGGTTTAAGCTAATTAATCTTGATTAGTAATTGATTAGTAACATTTGACAGTTTGGATGGGTTTGATTGATCATATGTGTTTAATACATAGCCAAGGAAGCTTGTAGAAGTGACTTAGAGAGAAACAACAATATTTTGAATGGTTAAAAGAGGGATGTTTAGCTAATAAAAGGGTTTATTAGCTAGATTAGTTTATTATAGAGGGATTACAACCAAAATAATGTCATGAATGGGCATCCGAGAATGGAGAAAAGAATAGTTAATTAACGAAGTGTCGTTAATTGACTAAATTGGAGGAAACGTTAGCTAATTAGTGAGAAATTACCAATTACGATGGGAAGTTAGTACAATTTTAGCTATAAAACTATGTAAGAAGATTTTAGGTGTCTAAATTTTCCCCTCTTTGGGGTGGTGTAAGCAACACCACTTCAAAGATAGTAGAAAAGCATAAACAAGTAAAAAAAAAAGGAAAGGGGAAATGAAAAATTAGTTTAATGAATGATTCCACCTCGAGTTTTGATGGGGTGATGAATGAGGTCGATTGACGATCGAAAATATGAAGAAAATGGATAGAAGAAGTGAAAGGGAGAGAGGGTGATAGAAGGTGATACCTATTGCTACAAGTGATCTAGAAGAATAGTGTTCGATAGAAGAAAATGATAGGGAAGGAAGATGAAGATGAAGAGAATGGAAAATAGCTTGCATCCAGCTAATGTAAAAAACTTTATAGTATCATATTGTTCATTATCTACATCATCGGTCCTTATTAAAATGAAGGCATACAAAAAATGTGTGAGATCATGACATAAAGATATAGACAGAACATTTCTTCATTGAAAAATGTTAGCCTTATGTAACGTATCAATTCAATGCAATATGAGAAAAAATAAGCTAACGTAATAGGAAAACAAGTAATAAAACACATACTCAAACAAAAAATGTTCAAGACAGTTGTAAAAATGTTTTTTTATCAAGATTTTATTCCAACCTGTTCAATCAATGACAAGGGTTAGTGATGGTGCCCCAAGAAAGAATACATGCAAGGGGAATATATGGAGGACATAAGGGTCTCATGGAAAGTAAATCGTGCACTATAAAACTACCCCAAGCAACCCATTTTTGCTAGGAAAATACATATAGTAAAAAAACCAACTTTGTTAATTGATGAAAGATTGAAATTATCTGCAGTCGCAAACCAAAGTAGGTGAGAATCCAAGAAATATGTTTTGTAGGATGATTTTTTACGTTTTAGTATGATTCATGTGATACAGATTCAATTGTGCGCATGCTTGTTACTAATGTCTTGATTTATGTGATGTTTTCTATTTTTAGTATATTTGTGAAAGTTTTATATTATCTTTTAGTTTTCTATGGAAATGTATTTGAATTTTTTTGCATTTTTGAAAATTTTCCAAAATTTTGTAAATGAAATAAAAGAA
Source organism: Taxus wallichiana var. yunnanensis (assembly GCA_018340775.1). Lineage (NCBI taxonomy): Eukaryota > Viridiplantae > Streptophyta > Pinopsida > Cupressales > Taxaceae > Taxus > Taxus wallichiana. The sequence goes on along the minus strand of CM031243.1, from coordinate 775,400,297 downwards.
ATGTGGATTCCCACAAAGTGTTAGATGTGATTTCCAAGGGTAGAACGCCACACATATAGATAAGAGGATAGGTTAGATCAAGGAAAAAATAGATATGTTCATCCTGATTATGAACATAAACCAATGAAGTTCCAAGAAGGAGAAAGGATTCCCCCAACATATGTTGGCTAAGAAGCCACTGATAGATAGGAGTAGAAAAATTTTTATTACAAGAAGGAACAAATTTTTCCTCAAACATAGTAAAAAGGAAATCTTATACACATGGATGTTCTGAACGAAGCAGAAGAAAATCGTGAATAGTATAGAAGCATACGGAAAATGTAGCTAGAATCCACATAATGAAAAGGTGATAAACCTAAGGTTCAAATAATGATACAAGATAAAGACTAAATTAAGAGTTTGAACAAGGTCCAAAACAAGACACTTGTTAACATACTCGATCATGTTTGATCATAGAGATCCAGTATGTGCACGTAGAAGTTTATTACTTCTTGGAGGGAAGACTTAATAGACAAAATGTGAAGAAAAACTAGCCAATGTGTAGGAATGATTTATTTTGAAAGGTGATTTTTAAATGGACGGTAGAAGGAGAGTCATATATTTCTTTTCTTCCATCTAGGCATCCACAGCCTCGATGAAGATGTGTTTGATTCTAATAACAACATTACTCTAATGCGAGCCAGGTGTCCATAGCTCCGATAGTGATACTAGAAATACACCAAAAGAGAATTATATATCAATATGTTTTTACTTTTAGCTTTTATCTTTTTATTTGATTCTTTTTATTTTTGAAAACTTATTTCATCTCTCTTGATTGTCTTTACAAGGGGTTAAGAACCACAAATGGCTTGATGAAACGATGTAGAAATAATTGTAATGATGACATTGGCTAGTATCAACAAATATATCCAACATTTTATTTGCAACAAGTTTATTAGATGTATATAGTGATAGGATCTCTACGTGGTAACTCATTCTTTCATTTAGTAAGGTGATGAAAGATCAACGTCAAATGTATAGGATAGAGATAAATTTCAAAAATGTGTGCGAAGAGACTAACCAAAATATCATCAAGGGATGAATATGGTGGGTGACTTACAAATGAATGAGAATAAAGGGAAGAAAGAACATCCATGTGTATGTAATACCTGATTGCAATGTTTGATCTTTATACCTTTGAGTTTTGATGTTTTCTCATTTATTGATGTTTTAAATTTTTTTTGCATTTCTGAATTGTTTAGATTTTTAGATTTTTAATGGTTTTGGAAGTTGGGACCAACAATCTCACTCAACATGATAAGGTTCAACAAAAATGTTCATGATTTCCTTAACAAGGAGATGAGTTGTGTTTGTTTATCAACGGTCATATTCTCTCGGATCTCAATTATCATGGTGAGCTCATACTCAATAACTAAGTGTGACTTATCTTGAAACCCTAGTTTGCAAGTGGGAGCTTGAGTTCCCTATCCATAGGTTATGTACTTTACGTCCTACTTGATGGTTGTGTTGGTGTGAATTCTTGAATCACGTTTTATTTTTAACTTTATGGTTATTTGATTTGTTGGGAGCTTTGGAGCTATTTGAACCTTTGATCTTAGCTTGATAAATAAACTGTTTGGGTTTCGTATAAGCTAAGGTGTGACTCATCTAATCTTGAGAAGTGGGAGAAGAAATTGGATGTTTAGGATTGATGTGAGAAATGATGGTGAGCTTGCCATAGTCATTGATAGGAGGATGATACGATGGAAAAATAGAATATGGGCTACCGGAGGTGCACCAAAGATAAGTGAAGGAGGCCTACTAGGATGTGGTCCCAATATGGATGAAATTGGGTACCATGAGGTGTCTCATAGATTGAATACAAAGGACTATTAGGATGTGGTTGAAGTATAAAAGATAAGGGACTACTCGGAGGTGTCCTATAGATAGAATATGATGAAGGGATACTAGGATGTGACCAAATAATTGAAGGTAAGTGAATAGCCCAAGGTGGCTCATAAATAGAAAATAATGGAGGGATACTGAGAAGAGGCCCAAGAATACAAGATAATGGGATACTTGGAGGTGACTCATGGAACTAGAAAATAGAGGGCTATTATGATGTGGCCCAAGAATAGAAGATAATGGGCTACCCGGAGGTGACCCACAAGTAGAAAATGAAGGGCTACTATGATGTGGCCTGAGAATAGAAGATAATGGGCTACCTAGAGGTGACCCACAAGTAGAAAATGGAGGGCTACCAAGTGGTGGCCCACAAATAGAAGAAGACGATGGGAACTAGGAGATGATCCATGGTGAGATTTTGATTGAGGAATTATGATAGATAAAGAATGATCGGGTGATGAGAAGATATGCCATGGATCAATGCTAGACCCAGGCATCTCATCATGCAAAGAGGAAGGTGAAGATTGAGTAATAAGACAAGGATAATGTTCGATGACCTTAGGGTGTACCTCTATCTCCTGATGAAAGGAATCAACCTCTTCCCCACAAATGTGAATGTATCGATGTCTAAAGAGATTTATTTCTCATAACCTTCTAGAGGAATATATTTAGGTACCCCATAAATTATCCAATTTCCTTTTCACTCTGTATTAAATTAATCAACATGGGTGGTTGTTCTAAGACTATAGTAGGTTGATTAGAAGAAATATGTCCAATATGTGTGCAAGATCTATAAATTGTTTGATGAGGGGAATATTTTACCTTATTGTGTCCACAAAGGAATTGGATAGGGTTTCAAAATTTATCTTAAAACATTGTTTCTTATGAATGGTTCGACATGGACAAAGACATTGATCTTTAGGCGATTGATGAATATGGAAAAAGGTATGATCAACATGACCCGTGGTCTTAAGAAGGATTAGATTCCGATTGATAGATGAAGATGACTAGAGAGATGAAGTAGATTTGTATTGATATCTCTCGTAAGTGGAAGAAGATGACTCAAGAGATGAAGTAGACTTGAAATTAGATGTCTCACTAGTGGAATAAGATGACTTGAGAGACAAAGTAGACTTGTCTGATATGTCTCATGACTAAAATAAGATGGCATTGGTTTACATCGAAGATGATATATTGACGGGAAAGAAAGTAATAATATCATACATCTAGGTAGAATATTATGATGTATGGGTTGACTTGGATGATTGATTAGAATAACTTTGAGTTAGAGAGCTATTCGACAGAGGAAGGTGTCATTGAGGTGACTAATAAAAGGGTTCTCGAGAGAAATGGAAGGACTGTGACTCAATGCATGAATTAGGTGTTTGATTGGATGGACTTGGAGTTGCACGGATCTTCAAAGGAAGAGAATGTTCAACCGACTAATAGATGGGGTCCTACAAAGAAATGGAGGACCATGACTTAGGATTTGAATTAGAGGAATCTGAATAATAATTCAGATCATAATCATCAAGAGACTAAGGAGAATCAAAATAATAGTTTAGATCAGAAGAATCAAGAGATCGTGGGGAATCAAAAGAACAATTTGGATTATGATCACACCACTGCTTATGAAAAGTTTGAGGAAGAATGTGATAGTTAGTCACTATTGACATTGTTGGGTCCGAATGCTAAGACCTAGATACTAAGATTGAAATCCTTCAAATGGAAGGAAGTTCCATGTCGATTTGGGCAACATAATGTTGATGAACTAGACATTTTATAAATATAGGGATGTGTCTACAGAGGTTATGTCAAGTGTGATCAAGTATACCACAAACCTAAGTGAAAAACTATTGTGTGACTATCGTAACGATTTCTAAAGAATGCTTGACAATGGTAAGAGAATGTTGAATGTAAAAGAATAAATAATCCAAGGATCTAACAAGTACTTCCTATAAAAATAGACCAATACAATGAATGATATAAAGTACAATCATGAAAGTTTGGTAAAAAAATAAATCAATAACAAAATACTCCCTATGCAAAAGGCACAATCAAATGGTAGGTTAGGTATAAATAGTGACAAAATGATATCACCACTTAGGTAAAGTTTATTATAAACAAATCCTAAGGACTAAGAATGCGTTGACGCTATCCCCCAACAAGGTATATTAAAACAAGTTTCTAGAAACAAACAAATTTTGAGTTATGAAAAAGGAAGCTACCAATGCGAGTAGTGCAAAAACCTGATTTGGATACCTAAATAAAGCTGCATAGAAAAAGGAAAAAATAGTATCAAAATAATGTCACCACTATACTAACAACATAACAGCATTTTCTAACATCCACAATAATGTTGGAATAAAAAAATAAGTCATGTATATCAACAACTTTTGATGTATGGAAGTAACGTAACAATACAACTTGGAGACTTAGATCAAGTTCCCCAAAGGAACAAGACATAAGCATAAAACGTGTATCGATATAGCATGAGTAACATAACAATTCAAATGAAGACAATGATGATAAAATATTAACTACGATGACAATGTGTCTCAATATGGGTGTGAGTCAAATGGCCTACTAGAACATAAAGACGTACGATTCACACATTCAACACTTGCATTCTAGCATTGAAACCTAGTCATGCAAGTAGATTGAAAAAGTAGTGGACACGATTTTTTCTAGTGGTATCCACGTATGTCATTCTCTTTTGTCCAAAATGGGAAACAAGAAAAAAGGAATAATCTAAGTAGTGGTTAAAAAAACTAAGTGTAACTTCATCAAAAAAATCGTGCCTTAAGGAAAGTCGAAAACAAAGGAAATGTGACACGTTGTAAGCTTTGTGATAGAAAAAAACACTAAGCCAAAAATTTCACGAAGTCCCTCCCTTGTTCAAAAACAAGGTTGTGAATCCAAAAAAGTTAGTGCTTCATGATAGCTATTTGAAATGTGATTGGTTTTGGTCAAGTTGGATTCAAGATGAAATGGCTTCCTATTTGGTTCTCTCAACTAGGTGTCAAAAACTATCTTTGGGAGCTTTGTTTGCCATGCGCAGTCGCACTCGTTAAACCCATGAGTATCCTAAATTTACTTTACCATTTCGATAAAATGAGCATAAAATGTGTTCAATTGTATTTTAACTGGGATCACAATAAAGATAAGTTTTACACTAAATCTCACAACTATATACTAGTCAGGTTGTAAGAGGAGCAGTTAACATTTCCTCCCAAAGGTTCCCTCCCATGTGGACTAGTTTGGGGTTCCTAGGAGCACCCCTCTTAATATATTAAGGCTTATAAAAAGGGTACTTGATGGGTGTTGTTATTCCCTTCATTTAATCAACTTTTGGTTGATGTCATATTCAAACCAGGGGTGTGTCTGAAGCTATATGCAACAAGAAGAATCTTCGTGATCTTGTAATTTATCGTAGGTATTTATTTTAATTTCCTAGGGGGTTTTTAAGTGTCTTTAAGAATTTTTGGCTAAGTATTATTAAATCTAAACTATAAGAAACTTGCTGAAATAAACAGTCATTGCTGAAATAAATAAATCTTTCGTAATTGAGTGAATGCTGAAATAAACTTTGTTTGTAGAATAAAACAAATTGCTAGAAATAAACACTCTTTGGATAATGAAACAAATTGCTTGAAATAAACACATGTTGCATAAGTAAGCAAACTTTCTTGGAAATAAACACATGTTTTAAAATGTTGTTGAAAATCCTTGCAAGCAAATAAGAGTCTAATCTATAACACCTGCAAGAACTTCTACGTAAAAATTTCAACTGAATAATAAAAACACTTACAAAATTAATACTTAACAGATTTACATGAATTGCTTAAAAATATAAATACCAATAAAATAAAGACTCTGATTCTTGCAGGAGTGGGCCCTTGCTCTACCTTGAATCAGGAGTTGACAAAGTATCAATCTCTCAAAATGAAATGGCTATCTTATTACTGAAATGTTTTGTCTTACCAAAATTCGTTGTATATCTATATCATTTATATCCCTCTATATATCTAATATATCTTAAGGTATTCATATATATTTCATCATCTAAAGATGCATTTACAATCATAAGTTCTCAATAGATATCCATCCATCTATACGTTCTAGCGAAACAAAATAGTGCTCAAAATAATTATGTAATTTAGAAACCTTGTTCGACATACAGTTATTTGATCCCACATAAGTATTTCTGGAGTATGAAGAATCAACAATTCGTTGATATTTTCCTAATTGGAGGGCCCATTAATTTCTCTATCACTGAATTTTGTCAAAATAAATAGATTCCCATTGATTCTGGAACTTTGGAGAAGTTCTGGAACCAAACGGAAACATTCTAGAACTAAATGCAAAAGTTTTAGAACTAAGCATAGGATTTCCAAAACTTAGTAATCTGGAGTTTCGGAACTAATTCTGAAGATTCTGAAACTAAGCGATAGAGTTCCTTACCTAAGTGATGAAGTTCTGTAACTAATTCTGAAGGTTCCGGCTAAGCCACATTGAAGCCAATGTTCTCAAAAAGGTGTTGGTTACTTCATACTTTGCTTTTCCTCGACTTTGAATGTGACTTGTTTTTTCCAAAATTTAATTTCCACACACATTGTTAGGCATTACGAGTTTTTAGAAATTATAACTAAATCAAGTAAAATATGGACAATTACATCCTAACTTATAGTAGATCAAACAAAAGCCACAAAATGCAGTCAAACTTGATTAAAAGGAGAGAAAAAAAAAGATCATTTATTGCACATTAATGAGGCATATTTTGGCCTTATAATCTCCCCACGCTTACGTGTTTGTAATTCCTCTTACAAAATCTACTCTTCAAAATAGGGATTGTGAATTCTTCATTCCAATTGATCGCTAACGTCAAATGGTTGAAATTGAATATCCCAAGATTCTAGTTTAGAAGTACTGTACCTTTATCGATCCTCTATATTTTTCAACCAATCCTCAAAGTGAGTGGGATCCCGAGGCTCTCTATTTTTCCATGGAGACATGGTAGTGAGAAGGAGAGGATACCTTGTTCTCATCCCCATCCACATGGCCATGCTTTTTTCACTGAGTTGAGGGATTGATGTACACAAATCTCTAGCTCTTTCAAGACTCCATAATAAGTTTGTGGGAGATATCACTTCTCTTTTTCTTAATGGAACAGTGAGAAAATCCCATCTCTTTAGGAATCCATCATAAATATCTTCAAAGTTTTTCTCCTCATAAGAGGTGAAGGCATCAATACTTTTATGCGCATTAGTAATATAATGTGCCTTGAATTAATTGTCAAAGGCATGGGATTTGAAATGTATAGAAAAGGAAGATGGTTTCCCATAGTGAGCTCTTATGGAGAGGCCAAATGAACTAGCCTTTAATAAGTGTTTAGTATCCCTCTCTTTCCAAGCTATCTGATTTTGAAGTACGAAAAAAATACATTCAGCTTGGCTTTCCCTACATACATATTGGTCATGAAGCCTATATTCTTTTCTAATAAAAATTTGTAGAGATAAATTTCGTAGAAAATATTTTTCTGCTTTGCATTGGCTAAGGAATATGATGTCATGAATTTTGATTCATTTTTATTCCATATAGAAGGCCAAAAGTAATCCTTGATAGTTTCCAAAGAAATAAATTGCTCTTCCGAAAGACATTCTATGCAAGAGAAGTTCTCCTACATGTGAGTAAAATTTTACTCATTATACAAACTATTTGTATCTTTGCCATACATTTAAATTTGTCTTCCTCAATTTTGTAAAACTTTTCTTGCCACTCCTTCCTTTCCTTCTTCTCATTTTCCATCTTACTTCTTAGTTCCTGATTTTATATTTTTAATTCATTAAGATTTATGTAGGTATCATCCCAAAATTCTTAAGTGGCTAGTAAGTCATCTCAGTTTTTACAATTTTATCCATTGAAGATATCTTTTACATAGCACTCTATTTCCTAGCCAATTGACATTCTTTTTCATTTTACACCATTTGTTGTTTGACCAATGCAAATTCTTCATTCCTATTTTTGAGCTAAGTTTTCATTTTCTCAATGAGAATTTCCTTATGCTTCAATTTTTTTTTGAGGAATTTTAATTCCTCATCCTTCTCCCTAATGATAAGTTCTGCTCTAGACAAGAACAAATCTTGCCTAACTTGTTGTTTCTCCTATTTTTCTGAAAGTTCCTTAGGGAATGAGCATTTCTCTTCCACCAAATGGGATTTCCCTTTTTTCCAAGATGCCAATTCCACTTCCTCATGTAATAGCGCTCGCTTTGAGTCACCCATCTCCCGAAAAGCCTTCTCTTAAAATCTTTCATCTTCTTTCTTTAATTCCTCAATTTTATTTGGTAAAGGAGGACAGATTGCCATGCTACCTGCAGAATATCGTAGCTTCTTTCTCCAAACCATCACATGCTTCAATATCCACCGGAGTTTACCTATACCTCTTATGCACTCTTCTTCTTTAAGGAGCTTCAAAATTTCCTAAAGTGGGCTTCCTCCTTGATCTTCTTCTGATTTTTACTTCACAAATTACTTAGGTGAATTGTCACTATGGGAGACATATATTAGTTCTTATGGTATTGTTGAAGAGGAAGGATTTTATTTTTAATACATGGTAGGTTATGTAGCTTTCATCATCCTTTTATATCTCCTCCTCTTTCGCACTTTAACCCCACTTATTTCCTTCACTTTCTCCTTCAGGGGGATCAATCTCCAAGTTTATTTAAGGGGATAAAGGGGTTGGTATTCCCCTTCTAATAATATCAGGGCTTTGTCTCAAATTGTTAAGGATTTTTTCCCATGCTTCTTCTCCATTTTTCTTTGAGAGAAAATGGTGCTAAAAAACCAAATGGACTAATCCATGGTTTCTAATTTTCTCAAATCCCCAAGAATACCTCTGAGCCATTGTATGGATGGAGTCAAATATGAAACTAGGAAGGTTTAACTTATACTCTTATTTTGCATCCCCATAACTAAGATGCATCAGCATCTTAAGGACCTCCCTTCCCATAGTCCCATATTGGCCATTGCAAGTTAGGTACTTAACTACCTAAAATGCTGCTATGTCGAAGAATTTGGGCAGGCTAGCTCTTCTATCCCCTTTGATGATTTTCTTAGTTTTATAATTATACTTGGGTTCGTATTCATCCTCTTGTCTTAATGTTTCCACTAGTTCTTTTAAGGCCCCCTTTACACAATTTGGAACATGAACAATTGGTACCCCGTATAGATTTCTCATTGTATTTACATTAAAGGGAATTACAATGCTTCTAACCTTAGTTCTTGGCTGCTCTAAATTTGTAACAAATTATTTTACCATTTCGTCATTGTACTTTGAAAATATCATTAGAAACTCTAGCCAACCTACTTGTTCAAAAATGGTTGTTACTTCTCCATCTGCAAGAATTTGTGTATCATCTTCTAGCTACGAATTATTTTTGATACCCATGGCAAAAAGGATGATTCAAATTCTTTCTTCTTTCAAACCTTTATTCTGTTAGGGAATAGCTACGTAACTACTAGATTTTACTTGTGGAACTATTGCATTTGGATGCATAACCGCTAGATTTAGCTACTGAGTTCAAATATGATTCTACTATTTCTTCCTTGAATTTTTCTACAACTACTTCTCAATTTTCATTTATTCCACCCAAATGATAGCTCATTATTAATATGCCACCACTTTTACTTATTTATTCGACATCACCCTCATGATTACTTTCTTTTAATCATAATGTGCAATAAGTGACTCATTATACCCCCTACTTAAATCAAGTCTAATCACACATGTGAACCTTTAATTTAACCTTTAATAAGATTAAGAGATAATTACCGTATTTTCTGACATAATCCCTCCACCTTGATGACTCATCCTTCCCAAAAGAAGTGAAAAATAAAAATAGTTAGAAAAGACAACTTGAATTCTAAAGAAGTTCCTTTTATTTGAATTATCCATTTATTCAGAGACTAATCGCCATTTCTGGTTTTCAATTGGTCTTTAAGAGATTTTTTTGGGTAAGAGAATGCCATTTAGTGGTTTTTATTCCCCCACCCTTTTTTATTTTTTAATATTTTTTATTTTATTTTATTTTTCATTTTTTAATTGTTTTTGTGGAAGACAACGCCATTTTTGGTTTTCATTCCCATCCCTTTATTTTGTATCCTTGCATTTTATTACTTGATAATTTTTGAAGAAATTGGTTCTTCGATATGATCAAATTACTTGTGTGCTTCAATCTACTTCAAGAATTCATTCTTGGTAGGAGGCTTCCTATAAATTTTTAGCTTTGTGTCCATCGATCAATAATGTCCTTCTACTACCATCAATGGGAAGTAGCTGAATAGAACCATTGTCATATATCTGCTCAATCTTATAAGGTCCCAACCACCTAGTTCTCAACTTGTCTTTGAATTGCTAGTACTTGGAATCAAACAAGAATGCCCAATCTCTTACCTTGAATTTCCTTTCCTTGAATTTCCTTTCCTTGATATGTGTATCATGCCACTTTGCTTCCTTTGGTATTAGATTATCTCTATCTCTTGAAGTTATTCCAATATCACCTCATCCAATTCATTGAGTTGTAGAATTATTTCCTCTTGATCGCATCCGATTCAATACCCATTTTAATTGTTGTCCTTAATGTTTGTAGTTCAAATTCAATGGGTATCAAGGTATATTTTCCCATAGACTAACTCATATGGTGAAAACCCTATTGTAGTCTTCCAAGTTGTGTTATAAGCCCAAACACCTCGGGTAATCTCTTCTCCCAATCTTTTCTACTTGCTTCAACCGTTTTTGTGAGAATGTTTTATGATTCTCTTTTGTCACTTCTGCTTGCCCATTTAATTGTGGTTGATAGGGAGATGAATTCTTATGATTGATCTAATAGTACATTGTGAAGGTATGGATCATATTAGACATGAACCGTGGACCTTTTTATGAAACTATACTTCTTGAGCATTAAACTTCATCATAATTTTGTGCCAAAGGAAATCAAAAACTACATCTTCATTAGCATTTGTTAAAGCTTGCACCTCTTCCCACTTTGTCACATAATTAGTACATAAAAGAATGTGGTCTTTTACTTATGAAGGATGACTAAAAGGGCCAAAAAAATCCATCCCCCACCTTTTAAATGGTTCAATCACTACTTGAGGTCAGTAGAGTAATTTCACTAGTGAAAGTTGGTTGTCCCATCCTTTGATAGGGATCACACTTCTTGATGTATTTCCTCACATCCTTATATAGAGATGGTCAATAATAACTAGTGCCAAGTATTTTGTGGACTATTCTTTTCACTAAAAATTGTCCTCCACTTGGTTCGTCATGACATGCCCTAAGTATGTCAAATATTTCATCTTCTCTCACACACCTACGTAAAACTAGATTAGGACCACATTTAAATAACATTTCATTTAACCATTTAAATTGTGCACTAGTTTTGATAAATCTTTTCATTTGTTTCTTAGTAAAAGAAGGGGGAAATTTCCTTGTTGCTAGATAATTTTCCATATCAAGTAAACCATTGTGTATCAGTTGAAATACAAAATAATTGTTCATATGGAAAATTGTCCTCAACTCGGATCTTGCTCCCATGTAGTGGTGAATATTGATAAGAAATCAGCTACCACATTAGATTTTCCTGCATTATCCACAATGCTAATATCAAATTCTTGTAAAAGTAATCACCATCTAATTATCCTACTTCTAACCACCGGTTTGTTCATTAAGTATCTAATTGTTGATTGATTTGTATGTATAAACTTATTAATTTCATAAATCAAAGTAGGAAATTCTTTTCCAAAGGTGGTTCAATTTCTTTCGAAGTGGGAGTAATATTTTTACTAAGGTAGTAAATAGCATACATTTTCCCTTCTTCATCTTTCTTTCACAAAACTACACCAATTAAGTTATTTGAGGCATCTGTTTGGATGCGAAAATGTTTCTCCTAATTAGGTTCTCTTAATATTGGGGAAGTGCTTAATTTTTCTTTAATCTCTACAAAATCATGTTGACACTTTTCATCCCAATGAAATTCACAAGCCTTGGTAAGTAAACAAAACATTGGGGAAACAATTTTACTAAAGTCTTTGATAAAACGCCTATAGTATCTAGCATGTCCTAAGAATGACTTTATATTCGTGGGGTTTGAGGAATAGGTAAGTCTTAAATAATCCTAATTTTGTTTTGGTCAACTTGAATTCCTCTTTTCGAAATTTGGTGTCCTAGTACAATTCCCTCATCAAGAATTTCTCATGACTAAAAGATAAATGGTATTGCTGACATCTTGTTAATATTCCATCTAAATGTTTCAATTCATCATCAAATTTTTCTCCATGCACAAAGAAAATCATCCGTATACATCCACACAATCATTGCTTAGATCTGAAAAAATTACTAGTTTAACCCTTTAGAAGGTTGTTGGAGCATTACATATTCGAAATGGAAATACCTTATAAGAAAAGGTACCCAATGGACAAGTAAATTTAGTCTTGTCCTGATCCTCATCAGCCACCCTGATTTGATTATATCCACTAAAACCATCAAGGAAGGAAAAGTATTGTTTACCTGAAATGTTTTCAAAAACTTGATTTATAAATGGTAAGGGAAAATAATCTCTAAGTGTAGCTTTATTCAATTCCATATAATCAACACAAATTCTCCATTTTCCATTCTTGTTAGGCGCACATTAGAAGAGGATACACCCACCGACTATCTCGAGATAGGGTAGATAAAGCATACTTGCAATAGCTTTTCAATTTCTTGTTTAACTATATCCATCAAGGCTAGTTTGATCCTTCTCTGAGGTTGCTTAATCGGTTTAACATTTTTAGTATAAATGTTATTGGTAAAAATAGTTGGATGGATTCCTTACATGTCTTTATAGTCCCAAGAAAAATATCTATTATGACCTTTCAAAACATCAAACAATTTAGCTTCTTCATCATTTTCCAATGAGATATTAATGTTGAAAATTTTACCTGTTGAATCTCAATCTATTTGGTTCCAATGTGTGATGAGTTGATTTGTTGAAAAGGTTCCGTTAGGGTGTTTAGTGGACATGAAAGTTGTAACAAAATATGATATGAATCAATGTCTCTAAAATTACCTTGAGAAAGAATACTGGACAAAATACAGTAGGCAAAGTTATGATACTTATCTTGTCATTGGTCAAACTCCTCATCACTGTTGCTTTCTAAACATTCCTCAGTGTTCCTTGATATCTTTGAGACTGAAGATACTGATTTCGTAGCTATTTTTATCCCTCCACAAGAGAAATCTCATTCATCCAAAGTGAAATTATTTACATCTGCATGGAATTTTTTGGTTCTAGAGATAAGTATGCATGTTCCGGAACTAATTCTTAAGGTTTTGGAACTAAGTCCGAACGCGTTCGAGCTATCCCCGATTGTTCCAAAGACACTTGGTGATCATTCAATGGATTATTAATCATATTCTCCACCTTTCGTACATGATCCTGCAATGTAATCATAGCAAAATAAGAAAAAATTTGTTTATTAGTATCAAGATCATCAACCCATAATTGTTCTTGATTATCAATAAAAGGTTATGTAGAAGGATATAAAGAAATTTCTTATAATTATTACCATTTGAGATAATCATATCACCTGATTTGTAATCAATTAAGGCAGCAACTATAACTAACCATGGTCTCTGCTAAAAATAATGGGACAAATAAGTGTGTTACCAAGTTTAGTCTTAATATAAGGAAGTCCACCGATACTCCACCATAACTTCCAAATCTTCAATGATCCCTTCTAATTTTGCTACTAACTGATTTTCCATCTACAATATGGTGCTAGTAGCTTGTATAATTGTTAATAGTAATGTTTTGAAAGTGTCCATTTTCATCACATTTATAGCTACTCCCAAATCAACCAAAACATTATGTACATGTTTATTTCCTATAGAGATAGAAATAACAAGGCTTTCCTGGATCCCCATATTTAGGAAGTAATATTTTTCCCGCTAATAATTCAACAAGTTTCCCATCTACCTTAATAGTCTTAGAAGTACTTGCTTCTTCCTTCCGTGTCTTTTCAAACATAAAATTCTAATTAATTTTGTTTAACTCTAGAGTGTCCTTGATTTCTCACAATAATGGTATATCAATATTTAGTTTCCTTAATTCCTATACTAATTCAGATTCCTTGGTCTCAATAAATTCCTTAAATCTTTCTTAAAATGGAGTGTCTATTATTCCCTTAATCTTATACTTATATTGATGTATATAGATGACTTGTGGTTATCATAACTTCTTATCATTATGTATCTCTTTTATATATCTTATATTTTCATTAGTGGGTCGATCTTGGTGTTGGCCATAGCATAGGAATAGTATATATAGGGGTTAGTAGGTAGTAGTTGATCATCATATTCAGCATTTGAGTCTTATTGTTTGTTTGTTTGGTTTGAAGGTTGCTTTGCCTCGAAGTGGCTAAGTTATTCTACTTGCACACCGAGATTATTTATCTAAAATATTGTGTTCATTGGTGTTATATTTCTTCCAATAATAAGATTTATACAAGTAATTCCACTATAAGTGGTATTACAAATAACTCGATAAACACTATGTCAAACCCTAAATTTGAAGGTTCGTCCATATCTCAAAATTGATAGTAAATTTTTCAAAAAAAAAATATTGGCGTGGAGAAATCACCAAGCAAGCTCCCTTCCAAATTTTAACAAATTTTGATTTGGTTTGCAAAAGTTATAATAGTTTTATGTTTTTTCATAATTTGGGTACCTAGGGTGTAATTTGTGGAGTTTCTCAAATTTAGTTACATTTCCAAAAAGAGGATTAAAAATTATTTTGAGTTCATTCTTTGATTTTTATAAAATTTGGCTGAATTCCTATTGAAATCCAAAACCATGAATTTTGACTTTGATCCTTAAATCTTACCATTTTCATGCGTCCATGGTTGAGCCTTCAACAAGAGGGAAAAAATTCCCATCACTTCGGGTAAAACCCCTGATAAGGATGAGATAATATTAGAGGAGTTAGAGTCAGAAGGGATATCTATAGAGTCCTTAGGGTTATGGTTTACTTGAATGCACCATAAGGATAGCTATCTTAAGTTAGAGTTGCGAAACATCAACGGTAGAGTGGCTAGAAAGAAGATGTAGAAAATATTGGATAGATATTAGAGGATTTCATTCACCAATTTAGTTACAATTTCATCATTCATCATATCCTTCCTAATCAGCCATAATCAATCATACTCATATTAACCAGGTGGATCTTCAAAGTCAAAGTAATAGAGAAACTAGCTACGGTGGATGTGAAAACATGACCAATACAAATACAAACACTCTGCAATCCCGTAACATGATTCCAAAAGTTGAAATGCATAAGTTTTATGGAAAGGATCCACTCAATTAGATTAACCAAATGGATAATTTCTTTGATCTTCATTAGATTCCATCAGACAAAAGGTTACCATGGCATCCTTGTATCTTGAACCTAACCAATTCATTTGGTATCGATGGTTATGTGCTCAAAGGAAAAAGAGTGGCCTCAATGTTACATGGAAATTCTTCACCAAAGAGTTGCAATTGCACTATAGTTCTAGTGTGTCAAAGAATTATTTCAATCAATTAGCAAAGCTAAGACAAACAGGAATAGTCAAAGATTACATCCATCAATTCCAAAACTTTTCCTTACGGGTGGAAAATATTCCTAAAGAGAATATCAATGAATTATTTATTGGGGGTCTTAAACAAAAATTGAGATTGAGGTGTGTGTGTTTAATTCTCATAAGGTTTCGGACTCTATGATCATGGCATGTAGGGTAGAGCAAAATTGTATTTTTAGTAGGAAACAAACTGTTAGTAATATCAGAGATCATAGCACCTTTCCATCATCATTCCCTCGCTTATTTAGACTAACACCTCTACAAATTGAAGAGAAGAGATCCAAAGGGTTCTGTTTTAATTGTGATAAAAAAATTGGACTAGGACATAAGTGTGTTGAAAAGAAGTTGTTCTACATTGAGCATCCTACAAAAGAAGAAGAAAATGAAGAAGATGAAGAGGTAGAGACAAAGAAGGAATTAGTAGATCCCTAGCCAATAATATCATGCCATGCAATTTCTGGTATTAACACTCCCCAAACTCTCAAAGTAGTTGGATTCTTAAAAAAAAAAGAGTAACAAAGAGTTAATTGATTTGGGAAGTACTCGCAACTTCATCAATCATAAGTTAGCAGTACACTTGAATTGCTTTGTATATCCAGCTCTAGAATGTCAAGTCATGATCGCTGATGGAAAAACTGTTAGTTGTTTAGGAAAATGCCATAAAATTAATCTCAAAGATGGGAGATTACTTGCTAACTAGCAATATATATGCCACTATCATGGGAGGAGTAGACATTGTATTAGGAGTTCAAAGTGGATTACCAAATCGGGAACCATTGAAATGAATTTCCAAGAGTTTTTCATGTAATTTAAGTCAAAAGGGAGGAATTTTAAACTAAAAGGACTAAGGGCAAAGTCCCCATAGATGGTAAGTTCGATCGATGTAAAATTTCTTAGAAAAGCTACAAAGGGGTTTGTGGCACAACTATTTTCATTAGAATCAAATCATTCCAATACATTTATACCCGCATATATGCAAATAGTTATAGATGAGCACTCAATGGTTTTTGGAGAAATGCCCAATAGTTTTCCTTTAAAAAGAGATCACGACCATGCCATCCAAATAGTACCACGGAGTCAACCACCCAACATCGACCCTATAGGTAACCTATATGTAAAAGAGTGAGATTGAGAAGATAGTTCAAGAGATGTTAGAAGCGGGACTTATTCATCATAGTCGAGTGCTTACTCTTCTCTTATAGTGATGGTATGGAAAAAATATGAAAATCAGCGCATGTGTATAGATTACAAGGAACTCAATAAGTACATAGTTAAAGATAAGTTTCCTAGTCCTATAATTGATGATTTGCTAGATGAGTTACATGTTTTTGTTTACTTTACAAAACTTGATCTTCATTATGGATATCATTGGATTAGAATCAGGGATGAAGATATTCATAAAACAACCTTCGTGACACACGAAGGACACTATGAGTTCTTGGTAATGGCTTTTGGACTAACAAATGCACCCTCTACATTTAAAAGCTTGATGAATTCCATATTTAAGTGATTTCTTCAAAGTTTGTTTAAGTTTTCTTTGATGATATATTAATATATAGTAAAACATGGGAGGAACACTCGCATCATTTAAATAAGGTGTTGGAAACTCTTGAACAACATCAAATTTATGAAAATAATTTTAAGTGGTCTTTTGGTGTCAAGGAGGTTGAATATGTGGGTCATATTGTATCTTATGAAGGTGTTAAAGTGGATCCTAATAAGATAAAATCCATGCTTGAATGGAAGGTTCCCGAACCCTAAAACATCTCTCGAGGATTTTTGGGACTTAAAGGTTATTATCAGAGATTTGTAAGGAATTATGGCAGCATCATAGCACCACTCAAAAATTTATGGAATAAGGACTCTTTCCATTATAATGAGCAAGATACTACGACATTTGAGAAGTTGAAGGAGGCCATGTGCACCAATCCAGTTCTAGCCACCCTAGATTTTTCGAAAACATTCATTGTTGAATGTGATGCTTCATGGTATGGTATGGGGAAGTAATCATGTAAGAAGGTTGAACCATTTCCTTTGAGAGCTACCAATTAAAAGGTAAGAATATATCTAAACTAGTTTATAAGAAAGAAATATTTGGAATACTTCATGCGGTGAAGCAATGGAGACCATATCTAGTGGGAAGACATTTCAAAGTAAAGATGGATCGTGATAGTTTGAAATACTTCTTAGAGATACTTTATCATCGAAGAACAACATAAATGGGTCTAAAAATGTTGGGGTATGATTTTGAGATAATATACAGAAAGGGAAAGAGAATTTAGTTGTCGATGCTTTATCTTGTAAGGATGAATCTGCTTGAGGCATTGTTGTGTGACGTATTAGTATTACAGAGGATTAGATAGAGCATGCAAGGCTGGAATGGAAAAATAACCAAGGTACATAAAACCTTATTCAAAATCTCCAGCAAGATCCAAGCATGTCATAAAAAATTTATAGAAAGGAGATGCTTTATGATATAAAGATAGATTATATCTATGTAAGAGTTCAATCCTTAAAAATAGGGTTCTATCTTAGCTTCATGCTTCTCCAATAGGAGGGAATTCTTGCTTCTTGAATACTTATCATCGAATCAAGCATGATTTTTCTCGGGAAGGGCTAAAAGGGGATGTCCTAAAGTTTGTGGCGAGAATGCATGGTTTGTCAAAAAATAAGGGTAAAACAATTAATTCCCCAGGTCTTTTACAACCTCTATCTATTCCTAGCCAGAGGTGGGAAGAAGTGTCCATGGACTTCATCATAGGATTGCCTTAATCAGAAGGTAAAAATTTTATCATGGTGGTGGTGGACAAACTCACCAAATATGCCCATTGGTTTGCTTCATCACATCCATTTGTTACAAGTAATGTAGCAACAACCTTCAGAATACAATTTTGAACCTACATGGGACACCAAAGATTATACTAAGTGATCGAGACCCTATCTTTACTACTAATTTTTTGAATGAATTGTTTTTATGCTTGGGCACACAACTAGCTCATAGTTCATCTTATCATCCCTAGTCCGATGGGTAAACAAAGGTGGTAAATAGGTGCTTGGAGGGATATCTTCATTGTTTTATGTCGATAAGTAAGCAAGATGGGTCTAATGGTTACCATTGGTAGAATGGTTGTATAACACCTCCTTTCATCCTTCATCTAAAATGTCTCCTTTCTTGGCATTATATGGGTAACATCAACAATCTATCACTTCAACTTTGAGAATCCAGCCAAGGGATCAAGCAGTTGAAGAATATATTCAACATCAACAAGAGGTACTTTCTAGTCTCAGGAAGAATTTGGCCATGTCACAAAATCACATGAAGCAACAGGCATACCAACATCGCAGTGAAATATATTTTGAATTCAAGGATCGGGTTTTCGTGTGTTTACAACCATGTAATCAAATGTACTTAAAATAATAGAAAAAGGATAACAAGTTGTCACCTAAGTATTATGGCCCTTATCAAGTGTTACAAAAGATTGGAAATGTAGCATAGAAACTATAACTTCCTCTGGCTACTGGAATTTATCCAGTCTTTCATATATATTTCCTAAAGAGGGTAATTTGACAAACAATATCAACCCAAACAGTGTTACCTGAGATTGATGAAGAAGGAAGAATCATCCTAGAACATGAATGAATCATTTAGACACGAACTAAGCGATTGAGGACATGATTCATCACCGAGTATATGATCATGTGAAAAATCTAGACAATGAAGATGCAACTTCGGAGGATGCAAATTTCATGTAGCAGCATCCATATCTTCTCAACATTGGGGTAAATTATTCTTCGAATGGGAGAGGCATATTACGCCCTTAATCATATATCTTATATTAGATGTATATAGCCGACTTGTGGCTATCATAACTTCTTATCATTATGTATCTTTTTCATATATGTTATATTTTCATTAGTGGGTCATCCTTGGTGTTGGCCATAGCATAGGAATAGTATATATAGCGGTTAGTAGGTAGTAGTTTATCATCATATTCAGCGTTTGAGTCTTATTGTTTGATTTGGAGGTTTCCCCCTCAAAGTGGCTAAGCTATTCTACTTACACACTAAGATTATTTATTTGAAATATTTTTTTCATTGGTGTTATATTGCTGCTAATAATAAGATTTTTATAAGTAATTCCATTACGGTTTGAGAGAGTTGGTATCTAGCTCTTTCTCTTTTTCTTTTTCATCCTCCTTAGGAATAGTTGAACTAGGAGTTTCAGTTTCTTATGTCATCTCAGTAATTATAATAGGTGACTATTAATTATTTTTCTCGGATCTTGTTTAAATATCCTTACAATCCATGGAATTGAGATCAACTGGTTTTTCTTCCTCTCTTTCATAGACAAGGGTTAATTTTTCTATTTTTGGATTAGCCATTGGTTGTCCCGTATTTGTGTTTGAACCAAATTTTTAGTTTCGAACCTTGTGTGGAGAACCCATTATAACCTATTGATTTTTCTTGGGATATGTTCTTCGTTGAGCATATTTATTAGGGTTCCACCTAGGTTGTGACTAAGTATAAGGGTTACTCGACCGGATCATGGTTTTTGGTGTCCCCGAGCATACCAAGCTTGTCCCGCCCAATCATGGGGATTCTATGTTGGTTGTTGGGTCCAAAGTGGTTTTCCCCAATTTTTAGTACTTGTCTGAGCTGCCCATGGCATCATTCAAAGTGATTAGTAATAGATCTTGGTATGAACTACCCCCGCTAGGTTGTCACTTGACAAATTTTACTTCTTCTCGTAGTGGTTGAAGTGCTATTTTTTAAGCTGATTTTTTATGAATGGAATAAGAGAACAAACATTAGATTCATGTTCCCTAGATTAACAAATAAGACACATTTCTATTTTATTCAAAGGACAATCTCTTATTGCATGTTTCTTTCGCATATAGGAAAATACATAGCTAATGGTTTAGTATTAGCATTTTCTTTGGCTTGCAATCAATCCATGGTGGAAGTTAATTGAACTAGGATGTCTGCATTATAAAGTTTTCTAGTTTAGTCATAAGGTCTTTCATGTCTTGATTTGTACTTTTCACGCTTTTCCTTTCATAGGTCCACCCCTTGTTTTTGAATAACTTTTGCAAAGGTCTTTAATATCATTAATTCTTAATTGATTAATGTTTCCACCTCCCCTTAAGTTAAGTGCTTCCCTAGATTCACCATTTGGACCTTGAAGAAAAATGGTTTTTCTTAGCTCTTCGTGCAATAAAAATCCACACCTTTTACTTACAAAGAGGAATCTATCTAAATAATCTTCCATATTTTCATCCTCTTCCTGTTTTATCTTAAAAAGAAATTCCTTTTGTTTCTCCCTTGAAAGTAGTCTTAGTATTTGTCTAAGAAGGTAGTTTCCATTTGTACACAAGTGGTAATAGAATTGGATGTTAATCCCATAAACCACCTCATTGTTGCATCTTTCGTGAGTAGATGGGAACAACTTGATTTTTTATATTTTGTTTTGTAGCCATAGGTCTCACAATAATTTAAATTCAAACAATAATTGGTTAGGGTCCTCGATGACATCCCTCTAAATTTAGATAAGTGTGCAGGTGAAATATTGTTAATAGGTGTATCATCATCTTGCAACTGAATTGGGTAGGTAAAGGTCCTTTCATGTTCTCTTTCAGCTTCTCGTGCCGTATCTCGCAAAATCTTCTCGATATTTTTCACAATCAATGTGGTATGTGATCTGCTTTAGTGAAGCTAAAAATTCAAGAGTAGGAGGTTGATTACTCAATTGAGAATAAAAATTGCTCTAAGTGGGTCTTAGGATATAATCCTTCTTCTAAAATTTCCACTTCTTTCAGATGATTGATCCAAAAATTCCAAAGGTGGAAGTTCTTCTTCTTGTCTAACAAGGGATAATGGTGCTTCTAATTCTTGCTCAACTCCCTTATTTGTACTAAAGGATGCTGATAATTCTTGTTGAGATTTTTTTGGAGAAATCTACCCTTTGAGTCTCTTGGTCTACTCATAAATTTTATGATAATATAGGGAATATTTTTCAATTACTAGATGTATGATTGTTGCTCTTGTTGACACCTAATTAGAAAATTCTAACTAGTGGTCCCCAAAAATGACACCAAAAATGATGGGTGTCATTATTCCCTTCATTTAATCAACTCTTGGTTGATGTCATATTCAAACCAGGTGTGTTTGAAGCTATATGCAACAAGAAGAATCTTAGTGATCTAGTAATTGATTGTAGGTATTTTTTTAATTTTTGGGGGGTTTTTAAAGTGTCTTTAAGAATTTCCTTGCCAAGACTTATTAAATATAAACTATAAGAAACTTGCTAAAATAAAAACTCATTACTGAAATAAATAAATCTTTCAGAATTAAATGAACTACTGGAAATAAACACTCTTTGCATAATGAAACAAATTATTGGAAATAAACACTATTTGCAGAATGAAACAAATTGCTAGAAATAAACACACATTGCAGAAGTAAACACACTTGCTTGGAAATAAACACACGTTTGAAAATGTTGTTGAAAATGCTTGCAAGGAAATAAGATTCTAATCTACAACACCTGTAGGGACGACTACCTAAAAAATTTCAACTAAAGAATAAAAAGATTTACAAAATTAATACTTAATAGATTTATAGGAATTTCTTAAAAATATAAATACCAATAAAATAAAGAATCATGCTTCATGGAGGAGTGGGCCCTTCCTCCACCTTGAATCAGGAGTTGACAAAGTATGATTCTCTTAAAATGAAACGGCTATGTTATGAATGAAATTTAATGTCATACAAAACTTCACCGTATATCTATATCATATATATCCCTCTCTATATCTAATCTATTTTCAAGTCTTTACATATATTTCATCATTGGAGGATGAGTTTACAATCATAAGAGATCAATATTTGTCCATCCATCTATCGGTTCTAGTGAAATGAAATATTTCTCAAAGTAGATGTGGAATTTAGAAACCTTCTAGACATACAATTGTTTGATCCTACATAAGTATTTATGGAGTATGAAGAATAAACAATTCATTGATTTTTTCCCGGGTGGAGGGCCAATTAATTTCTCTATCACTAGATTTTGTCAAAATAAATAGATTCCACTAGATTCCGTAACTTTGGAGAAGTTCTAGAACCAAAGGGAAACATTCTGGAACTAATTGTGAAAGTTTCGAGTTAAGTGCGAAGTTCTAGAACTATGTAACGGTGTTCGAACTAAGTCTAAAGGTTTTGAAACTCGTAGATAGAGTTCCGTAACTCAGTGATGGAGTTCTCAAACTAAGACTAAAGGTTCTAGAGCTAAGCCGCATTGAAGCCAATGTTCTCAAAAAGGTGCTGGTTGCTTCATACTTTGCGTGTCTCGATCGAATGTGACCTATTTTATTCCAAAACTGAATTTCCATGCACTTTTTTAGGAATTACATTTTTTAGATGTTAGAACTAAATCAAACAAAAGATGGACAATTACATGCTAAATTATACTAGATCAATAAAAATCCACAAAATGGAGTCAAACTTGATTAAAAGGAGAGAAAAAAAGATAATTTATTACACATTAATGAGGCATATTTTGGCCTTATCAGTAATTCTCATAGTTCAAAGAAGATTAGAAATACGTGTTAACCGAAACCTATAATAAATATTGATGAATAGATGTGCGGTATGTTTTCTAATCTTTTGTATTAAATGAGGTTTAGACCACCATTCGTAACTCTGCAACACATGTGTTAAGTTTTTTTGACCCCGGTTCTTTTCGCAATCAATATGGTCCTTAACGAAAAGATTAGTATTTCCCAAAATGATCAAGGCATCATAGAAAGAGGATAAAACATTGTTTCTATTTCCTTAGATCATCCTAAGATGCAAAGAAAGAGCATACACAACGAGATATATAACTAGTTAGCAAATAATGAAGAAAGCCTACAAGTAAAACGCACAACTCATTATTTTTAATCAACTAGAAGTTCATTCCTTTAAAAAAAAATGAAATGTATTGAAAGACTGAAAAGGTTTATAATTGTTTCCTATTCCTGAGATCACCTAGAACATATGAAAATGAAACATTCATCAACTTATCAAGAAAATTTATCACAAATCATGACTCAATATATATCCTATAAATAATTATTAGCTTCAAGAAACCCTGCAAGATGTTAGCAATTCAAATAAATCAAGTCTTTGCATTCTAGTTTTCTAATAAAGGAAACCATAAATTTTCTGTAAGTAAAAATCCTAATCTTATGTTTCCATTGTGTAGTTTACTTTAATACCTTTCCAATGCAAAAAAATGGATTCATTTCGAGTTTAGGAGAAAACGTTATGGCCTCCGGAAGATAGGTTATGCACAAAGTTCAACGTATGCATGCCCCTAATGACATATGCATGCCCCTTTGTAAAATATGTACCTCAATGACAACATATGTGCACCCTTGACAATGTATGCATGCCCCTGTGTACAAAAAAATTAAGGGTTGTGCTCAATGCGCCAAGAATGACATGTGCATGCCCTTTTCGTAGCTAACTAAAAACACGATACATTTAATGAAAATATCAAAAAGCTTAAAATTTTAGTAATTTGGAAAAAAATTGGTAGGACCTCCCCTCCTTTGTTCCTGCAAAGAGCATAAAAATGAAATAATCCTAACTAAACAAGTTAGAAAAACCTCATATTTATCTAAATTTGCAAAAAAAAGGTTAGCATGCCAAAAACTTGAAACAAATCTACAAAGCTTGAAATGAAAGAAAAGGACTAAGGATCCGTCCCACCAAGGCGTGCCAAATGTATGCATGAAAATATTAGCTATGACAATAACATGAAACTAACACCTAGTAGTTCCACAATATAACTAAATCTATCATAAACATCAAGATGAGAGATTAATGAGATAAAATTCTACAATAATGCATGAATCAAACTAACATTACTATGTTACCTCTACTTCTCTAGATTGCTTAATATAAAGATGAACCTAGTTAGATCCTAAACAATCAGTTTTGTGTTGTTTTCTCCAAGTGGTGAAGAGATCTCTCTAAAATGGCTACAAGACCATGTTTAGATATTCTCCTACTAACCAAGCTTGAAGGAATGGATGCAAGATGGAGAAGCTACTACAATGGAGAATGACTCAAGATCAAATGTCTTATAGCTTTAGCTAATACAAATAAGATTCCATACATTTTCAAGGTATCAAGGTGTAAAGTTGAAAGTGGTGCACTAGGCTTGTATTTCCAAATTTCCTTTTGGGAAAGTTTGGAATCCTAGTGCATGTGGGACAAAAGGTGCGTCAAAAGGAATTTTTATTAGAAGTGGATAAACGATCTTTAAGCTAATTAGGCTTGGTTTAGGCTAGTTAAGCTTGATAAGTAAGTAATTAACAACTTATGAGAGTCATGAGGGGTCTAATTAATCACATGTGTTTGATAGATAGCCTAAGAAGCTTGTAGAAGTGACTTAGAGGGAAATAGGGAGATTTTGAATAGTTAAAAGAGGGTTGTATAGCTAATAAAAGGGTTTATTAGCTAGATTAGCTGATTATAGAGGGATTAAGACCAAAAGAATGTTGTGAATGGGCATCCGAGAATGGATAAAAGAATAGTTAATTAACGAAGTTCCGTTTACATGATCAATTGGAGGAAATGTTAGATAATTAATGAAAAATCACCAATTACGATGGGTAGTTAGTACAATTTTAGCTATAAAACCGCGTAAGTAGATTTTAGGTGTCTACAATCAACATATCACTAATACAATGGGATTTAAAAAAATTGGACCTTGGTTTACAAGGTCCTTAAACCCTAAGCATATTGAGTATATTCTTATTGATGAAAAGAGTTTCATTGGACCAAAATCGCTTAGTAAGGTTGATTTCGAATTCGTGAAGCTTTTTCCTATTTCATGACATTAGAATTCAGCCAAATGATCAATAATCCTCATAGGTGACCTTAGTCTATTGGCTCATGTCATGGACATTACATTTCGTGGAAGCTAATAATATGGAGCCACTCTTTGGAAATGATTTTTGTCATATGTATCCTTTACAATTATATTTCATTAGTAAGGTTGCGACCAACAACAAGTCTCCTTTCACTATCTACTTCTCAATATTTGTGATATCATTCCCAAATTCAAGATTGGGAAAAGCTTATGTCTTGACAAATACATATTTATCTCAACAAAAATTGATAACTTCGATGATGTACCACATTTTTTTGCAATAAATGACTAGGTTGACCTCAATAACCTCAACATGGTGAAAGAATTGAACCTTCTAATCTCCCATTCAATCACACAAATAACCAGAAAGAAAATTCAAGGGTGCCAATTGATAACCTATCAAATACGTAGTTCTTCTATGCAAAGAGTATAAAGTAGCGAATTTTTTGTTTGAAGAAGGAATTTTAAATGGTGCAATGGTACAATCTTTGACATTGTTTATGAAAATTCAATTGCACCATCTGATCACCCTCTTTTTATTGTCATTAATTTTGACAAATATTTCAGACCTTTTTGGGATCCCAATAACCAATTACATATTCCTATTCCCTCAAGTTCAAGAGGTAATCAAACAACCACCCCTTTAAATGCCTTACGCATTCACTATCCACAAGTGTCAAGGCCTCACTTTGTAAAATGCTACTAATATTATTAGCAGCAGAGAGACAAGGAATTACATTCACTACATTCTCCGAGTTCCCTCACTCCAAGATCATTGTCTTTTACTTCCTTTCTCTTTCGTGAGATACTCTAAAATGGCTTGTTGCCCTCTACTCCAACAATGTAAAAAATAAGAGTCACGCCTCACTTCCCTCAACGATTTTCAGCACTTTTCAAATATACCCTTCACCACCCACTTTGTATAGGAAAATGTGTTTTGCTTCAAATCACCTTCACTTCTTTACGTACACCCCAATATATATGTAACATTTCCATGTAATCCACCTTCCCTTACCCTTCCATATGGTAGTGTGAGTTATCCTATGTGTCCTCCTCTCATATTGGAGGGTCATCTCACATGGGTTAGGTTTAGGGTTTCATCTATGTCATGCACTAGGGTTACTCAACACCCTATATGTACCCCTTTACTATTCATTTATGAGCATGCCAGACACTCTGCTATCTTTCCTCTATGCAAGATTTGTTTTTGTTTAGCAAGTTCTTCCATTACTGATCAATTATTTCTTGCTATTGTTGGAGCTATCATGATTCCGTTGGAGTGAAACTACTTTGTGGTGCCTTGTTTCCGATTTGATTCTCACAAAATCTTTTCATGGTATCAGAGATGAGATCGGGTAAGCATGTACTCATTATTTCTTAGTTGCGATTACTCCTTCTTTGTTTCATTATTTTACTCTGCATGCAATTTTTTCAATCACTATTTTCTGGAATTATTTTGCTAATCTCTCTAACGAGCTTTATCGGGAAGTTGTGTCAGTTTTTGTGCCTGTTTTCTATACTTGTGCAGGCATTCCTGGAGGTTTCAAGGTATTTATAGCCACATTTAGCTATTTACGAGATAAATCGCTTTTCAACACAAATAGAGATTATTTCATTTTTAGTAAAATATTTAAAATAGAAGTGAATTTTTTTAGATCTCTCTATTTTTTGGATTTCTTTTTACGGTATTTTGCGAATACAATTTTCTTTCTGTGGATGGGAGTTCATTTTTTTGCGTGAAGGGTTGAGGAGGAGTCTGTTCGTGTTTGAAATGAAGGAGCTCATTTTTTCTTGTTGTGGTGTTTTTTTTGCTGCCCCACGGCCTTCTGCGCACTACTGAAATACAAAACTCAAAACCTCGTTTTTTTTTTTCAAAATGCAAAATATGTGGTAAGTGCAATTGGTAAGTGCATTCTCTTCTTCTTTTGATTGTTTTTTTTAAAATATGTTTCTAATTTTTTTAAAGTTTCTAAAACCTGCTCCACGTGTTTCCAAATATGGCATTTTTAAAAACACCAAAAGGTAAGTTTTAAAAACATGTTTTTTCAAAAATGAATGCTTTCTTAAAAAAATGCAAAAAGTAAGCGTTTAAAAACTTCCTTTCATAAGATTTTAATAATAGAATTTTTTTTTCAATACGTATGCTTTTTCAATACTTATGATAAGTTTTTTAAACAAATCATTTTCTCTTAATAAGATCTAAATTAAATTAAATTTAATAGATCTTATTTAAATATTTAATTAGGATTTTTTTAACAAATTAGATCTTAATTTCTTCGTCATTAATTAGATTTAATTGTAATTAAATCTATTTTTTTTTCGATCCTCTCTTTCATGATTTGAAAATTAAATCGTCCTTCAATAACCTTTTTATCATTTTTTTACTCCAATAGCTCTAAAAATAGCAAAATTGGGCGTTTCCAAATGGTAAAATTTAGACGTTATTGGCATTTTTTTCTCTAACTATGTGCTCAAGTGTGCAAAGATCATCACTCGAGCACCTTTTCCTTCCTTGCTCTTTTCGGCGTTCTAAAGACTCTCTAAACTCCTTGAGTTCATTTTAAACCTTGTATTTCACCCTTATTATTGCTTGCGACTAGTGAGTGCATCCACCACAATCTGTAGCAAGGGGGTTCCTTTTATAGTGTAAGATGTTTTTCTCACCACCGTGGTTGGCTTTCACCTCCTTTATGTTTTTTTCTTATGCTTGTTTACGGTGTCCTTTTTTGTGCTCCACGAAACACTATTGTGGTATCCTCTCTTGCGCATTATTACGCTAATTGCAAGATGAGTTACCAAATGTTTTAAATCGCACGCATGGACCTTATTATAATAAACACACTAAACTATAAAGTGCTAAAAGCGGGGGGTGTTGTTATTGTCTCCGGTGGTTGTGTTTCTTTTCTGCATTTCTTTCTCTCTTGCTCACTATCGATGAACTTTCAATTCCTTTCTTGACGCCGTTTAAATTTTTTGAATGGAGATCGAAAATAATAATGAAACTAAGGGATAAAGGTTTATTCCGCATCACCATGGGAACTAAGACTGAACCAAATGACGAACCTGAAAAATCTAAGTGGTTAAACCGTAATGATGAAGCTTTAGGTCTTCTTTGCATGTCTGTTTCTCCTGACTTGCTCTTCCACATTGAGGTGTCTAAAACACCTAAGTCTGCGTGGATAGCGTTAGATGAAATGTTTGGACAACACGATGACATGAGAGCACATGAGTTGGAAAATGAACTACTAGGGTTAAATCCTAGTGATTTTGAAAACCTACAAGCATTCTTCTCTAAGTTTGGCCACACTAGATCATTGTTAAAAGGACATCAAGTAGAGAAGAAATATTCTCAACTAATCTTGTCGATTCTCTCTAAGTTAGGTCCTGAATATTCTGTCTTTGTGTCAACTTTTTACGCTACAAAAGCTACCTTGGGCAAGGATTGGAATATGCCCTCCTTTGACTTTTTTTGTCCCAACTCATTGGAGAACAGGACAAACTCATTCAAATGGGGTCTCTAGAGTCCAAGTCACATGCCCTTGTAGCAAGTACTAGTAAGGAAAAGAAGACTAATAATGAGATAGAGAAAAAGGATCAACCTAAGAAAGAAACCAAGACCAAAACTAAAATTAACACAAACACTTCGACTTCTGAGCCTAGAGCACATAAAGACAGGTATTTGTGTTCCTATTGTAAGAAGTCTGGTCATGACGAGCAACACTATTTTCGGAAATAGATTGATCACTTATCTCATTTACTTGAGAAGAATAAAATAAGTGTTCATGAATCCATAAAACAAAATGCTCCGAAGGTTGAGTCTTCCATTGCAAAAGGTTCTAAATCTGATAAGAAGAAAGGAAAGGCCCTCGTAGCTCAATTTGCTCCTTCATTGATGTGGATTATAGATTTTGGTGCCTCGCACCACATGGATTCTTCGCATGTTGATTTCTCCAACATCGAACCTTGTGATATGTCCCAAATCACATTGGGTGATAACACGAAAGTGTCGGGCTTACAGTAGTGGATCAAGAGAGATAGATGGGGGAACATTCAACCAAGTATTGAGTGTTCCTAATCTCTCTACCAATCTCCTATCGGTTTATCAAATTACTCACCTTGGTGAAGAAATGCGTGTGGAATTTGGTCCTAACTCTGTGATTATTCATGAGCTTAACGATGACACAATAGTGGCTGAGGGAAAGGCAGATCACCATTCACGGTTGTATACCTTTTCCCACTTTACTTCTGATTCGACTTCTACTACTGTACTAACCGAGGTTCTTCAATTCTCTTAAGCGTGCTCCTCTTCATGACTCTTAGACTTTTGAGTCTTCTGATTCTGACAGTAGTGATGATGAGGACTATGTCCCTTATCACTCGAGTGAAGAATCTTCTGACTCTCAGCTTGATTCTCTTGGACCTCTTTGGGCTAGGAAAACTTTGCAAAGTGCTAGAGATTTAGTTGGAGATACTTTGGATATGAGACATACTCACTCAAATTTTGTTGGACCCCAATCTTTCTTCGCCTCTACTTCTGATTCAGTTGTCTCCTCTATTTCTTTGTGTGATGAAAGTTCCACTGATATGGACTCGCTTGGTTCTACTTCTGATGATGAGGATTGTGCACCTAGTTCTGATGTTGAGAGTACTACAGAATACTCTTATCCTCCTTCTCTCACTATTCCAGAGTATTGACACATCCCACATGTCATCGATGTTGAGCAGCTCTCCAATACAAGACACTTGTGATGTACTAAGGTATTTCAGAGGAGTTCATCATCTCCATTGTTGGGAGTGCCCCTTCTAGGACTCTTGCCACTTGCACTTTTTCAGAGACTTTCATTAATCCACACTTGTTTGTGGATCCTTTTTCTGTCATGGGGGATGTTTTATTTCCTTCCAATTAGTTGGAAATCCTTTCTACAGGTGTTCACCCTTCATACTCTGACAGTTCTACACTCGTGACATTACCCTCGGCTCCTTTGCACTCGCTTGCTAGACCTATGTCACACTTTCGTGGACCAGACTCAGAGTTCTTCATGCTTGCTCGCCTTAAGTTTTCTTCGTGGAGTGGGAAGATTTCCAAAGCACATCTTTTCTCGTCCTTCCTAAGGGCAGACACACAGTATGGTGCGAGATGGCTCTTCTCCACCCGCAGGGCGAGAGGATCTCATCATCGACATTCTTCTGGGAGACTTCTTAGAGTTGCAGAGTTCAGATCCATCCATGGCATCTTCCGCATCCATCTCATCTCCCTCATCTTCTCTCTTTTTCATCTTTTCGAGAGATTGCCCCTTTGTACATGGGTACCTTTATAGGCTAGTCTATGGCTAGGACCCATCTTTGGCATCTTTCTTAGATTAGAGAGTATTTTTTGTTCTCTTGTGGTGGATGTTTTTCCCACTGGGTTTTCCTTCACTGCTTGGGACTTCTTTTGTACATGGGTACCTCATCAGGCTTTATGTCGGACCCATTTTTCTTCTTCTTCTTCTAGGAAGATTGTGTTTGTATATGGGCACCTTATCAGGCCTTTAGTTGTTTGGACCCCACTGACACATCTTTCTTAGTTGTTTAGGAGTGTCTTCCTCTTCCGTCTGACTCATCACAACCGCTACCCCAACTTCGATGAAGGGGGGGTGTTAGTGTGAGTTATCCTATGTGTCCTCCTCTCATATTGGAGGGTCATCTCACATGGGTTAGGTTTAGGGTTAGGTTTAGGGTTTCATGTGTGTCATGAACTAGGGTTACTTAGCACCTTATATGTACCCCTTTATTATTCATTTATGAGCATGCCAAGACACTCCATGCTTTCCTCTATGCAAGCTTTATTTTCATTGAGCAAGTTCTTTCATTACTGATCAATTCTTTCTTGCTATCGCTGAGCTATCACGATTCCGTTGGAGTGCAACTACTTCGTGGTGCCTCATTTCCGATTCGATTCTCACAAACTCTTTTCACCATCCAACATTCTAGAATGTTGTTCAACTCCCGTCCTCCTCCCTCGTTCCACGTTTACTTTGCCACCTCTTACTTTTTACTATGCATCCTTGTATAAATAATGTATAAAATCTTCAACTACATTACAAAGAGTCCATCCGGACTACTTACCTTTACCACTAATATGTACCATCTGTTTATCTCGAATGTTTTTTCTCTCTACATGTATGTTTCTTATCTAGTTCAAAATATGTTTGTCCTGTTAATGGTTTTTGTGAGTACCATATGCTCATTTTACACATACTTCGTTTTGCTTCGCCAATAACTACAACTTTGAATTACCTTCAAGTCCACTTCATTCAACCAATTTGTTTGTCACTTGTTCCTATATTCCATTCCTCCATGTGCTACCTTTGGGCATTGACATTGCACCACCCAAGTGTGATTGCTAGTACATGAGGAATTGGAGCTTTGTTGGTAACATAACATCATATAATAATAATATATGTATGTCACTGCAACTTCCAAGTTTTAAAATTAATTACTATTTATCATATGCATGTGAATATATATAAACGGTTGATTTTTAAAAGTGAACGTCAATATGACAGTTTGTTTAAAAAAATGGCCATCATTCGATAGGGGTTAAAAATTAATTTAACTGTCTTTTAAATTAAAAACCACAAAAACATCTAAACGGGCGTCACATTTACCCCTACATCCGAGGTTTCGTTTCTTATATCGTAAACCTCCATGATGATATTATCTCTACTATTTCTAGACAGAGCGTACACCTGGCTCGCTGAATATGCGGATTATTTTATGATCTCTGCCGACATTCTACAAATTAATGAGGTCAGCGAATGCAACCCAACAACTGTTATCAATTTGGTTGTAGAACTGTCATCTTTCATGACTTGTTTAGAGTTTTCCAAAGTCTTCCCTTGCAGGCCAATACATTTGACCATATTTAAAAATCTCGGATCACGGATGGCCTGAATAAACACGCGGTAAATACAGCGTCCAAATCCAATAAAATACACATAGACCAGCTCGGATTCTTCACTGAGAAATTTTCTGCCGACACGTTCGTAGTCCCTTCTAGAGGAATCAGTTCTTATAAACCTAGACGAACATTTATTCCTCTCCATCAATTCTTCTGAGCAAGTTACCGCGCCGTGTAAGGGTCTGGGAAGGGTGAGCGCGAGGCCGAGTAGGGATATTGCTATGGCAGTTAAGAAACATGTGGTAATGTTTCCCTACATGGCTCAGGGCCATTTAATTCCTTTTCTGAAACTCGCTAAACTACTCGCTTCACAAGGCCTCACCGTCAGTTTCATCACCACCACTATGAGCGCCTCCAAATTGAAATCCAAGGCGGTTGGATCTGATATTCGTTTCATTCCTCTTTCATTCCCATACATCGACGGCCTTACTCCTGGATGCGAGACCGTCGATTCTTTTACTTCTGTCGATGAAAGGATCTTACTGTTCTGTTCTTCCCACAGGCTTTCTGTGCCGTTTGAAGAATGGTTGCAGCAGGTTACAGCGGAGATTTCAGCAAAGCCCGTGTGCATCATAAGCGACGTCTTCTTGGCTTGGACGGCTGATTCTGCTTCGAGGTTTGGGATTCCGCTGGTGGTGTTCCATACAACAGGAGCCATGGGGGCTTCTCTTATGCAATACCTCTTCACTAATCCGGTTGCCGAATTAATAAGCGGCGACGACGACGGCGGCACAGTAGAAATCCATGACCGTTCTCTAAATGTCAATCTCAGCAAATCTCTGCTCGTCGAGATTTTCAAAAACGAGAGCTATCCACAACACCTTCTCCGCTTGTTTGAAACACGTCAAAGGAAGCTCGCAGCCATTGCAAAGGAACGTTGCGCCGCAACGCTTGTCAACACTTTGGACCAGATCGAAGAGGGGTACCTGCGCTACTTACACGAATCCACAGGTAAGCCAGTTTGGGCAATAGCTTCTCCACCTCTTCACAAACCCCAAAAAGGGATCTGCGATGAATCTGAGTGTATGTCTTGGCTTGACTCTCAAAAACAAAACTCTGTTCTTTATGTCTCGTTTGGATCTCAAGTTTTTCTCTCGGAAGGCCAAATAAAAGCCCTCGCTAGAGGCATCGAAGCCAGCAAGCAGCCTTTCATTTGGACAATCAAAGATTCAATTGGCAGCAACGTTAATTCCTGCGATTTTCTACCAGAAGGATTCGCGGAAGCAACGAGAGACAGAGGATTGCTGATCCACGGATGGGCGCCTCAACTGCAAATTCTGTCACATCCATCAACTGCGTGCTTTTTGAGTCACTCAGGATGGAATTCCACATTAGAGAGCATCTCCGCTGGTGTTCCGATGGTGGTATGGCCGATGGTGTTGGACCAGCTCATTAACGCCAAATTGGTGGTGGAACAGCTGAAAATTGGATTACAGATCTGCCAGGGATGGGACAGAATTCCGTGCAGCGATACAGTGGAATTCATGGTGAAGTCAGTCATGGTAAAAGAAACTGGAAAAGAGATGCGCAATCGAGCAGAGAATATAAAAACAAAGATTGAAGGAGCGTCAAATGAGTTGAACATCCGAGGCTTCGTATCTTATATCCTCAACCTCCGTCGCCATGGAGACTGAATCGCTCTCTGCAGATACCATCTACTATCCTATCTTCACAAATTTCTGGACATCGCTTCAACAAGTGATATTCTAAAACCAATGCTGTATACGGATGGTGGTATTTTGATCTTCCATGATTCGTTTTCATACTTTCAATTTTCCTCTCGCTAAATATCTCATTTACTTAAAGCTAGCACCTAGCTCTAGGAGGTATAATGCATCCACCGTGGATAAGTTTGAAATTCGTTTTGTATTGTTTAAAAAAAAAAAAAATCAATCGCCCAATAGATTTGCACAACAGCATCGGAACTCCGTCTTTGTTTATTTGTATATGATGAGGTTAAAAGTTTAAATTATTGTTTGTAAAAGTACAATAGATTTGCACACATCCATCAATTGAATAGGTGCTGCTAAATGTGAAATACGTCTCTTGTGAAATCTATACATCGATGTGACACTTCTATTTTGAAATATTTGTTTGAAATAATCTTGTCACGGGGTCTTGTGAACTTCTATTTACATTTCCTTCAAATATTTCTAGTGAGTGTTTGTAAAATTTAGTTCAAATATCGGAGCTTTAAATTGTTTGAATTCTTCTTCTTCATAGTTTATTAAGGTTAAGTTATGCTTAGAACCCTGTGAAACCTAATAGACAATCCAAATTTGGTTACACAGACAATTCTACTTCATGTATGATGATAGTTAATTGATTTTTTATGTACTCCTATTGTTCTAATACTTAAGATTTATTACAATAGTGGGGTCTCTTAGATATTTCCTAGTTTACAAGACCATCCATCAATTTTCATGAATGCTTTAATTTGTATATATCAAGTTGAAGTGTCTATAACAAGTTATAACAAAACATTTATTCAATCTAGACTTGTTTCGACTTCTCGAAAAGATAATGAATTTTATATCCATTGCTCTTAATCCACAATGAAAGTCATATCTATGAGGGTCCTAATATCCAAAAGTAAAGACTTTATATCAACTAGGATCTTGATCTATTAGATGTAGAATAGTAAATCCCGAAATCAAAACTTTGTGGATAAAATGAACTTGGTATGTTATATGTAAAATATTTGCAATGGTAAAAGTAAAATTCTATTTTTAGGACATTGCCGATGTAGACATTGTTTGATGTGCATTTGGCCTAAATTCTAGGGTGATGCATATATCTTTATTATAGCCCATATATTTTTTTACGGAAACTAATTTATCCTAGGGTGATGCAAACACATCTTGGGCCAAAGGAACACCACCTACCACCTCTTGGGCACTTCGGATATCCTCGCATACCTCACCCCTCTCGCTTATCAACACCTTACATGTCTCCAATGCTATAGCCATTGGCTAAAACAGATGGGTATGCTCACCTAAAATGTCATCACTACGCTTTACCATCCCTCCACCTAGCACATTATTCGAGAGTTTTCGGTGTCAAAGTCCTGATAGATGTGTCTACCATCAATGACCGATACATGTCCCCAATAAACGTAACATAAAGTGCACGTTAGTTAAACACATACAAAACAACTTAGACAAGTCATTAAACACAATGTAGGCATACAAAAATATTTACGCTCTGCCACAATCAAGCTACTATAGGGGTGAGGGAAACCTCCTCTCGCTCCTCCATGCGAAAACTCCATAGGACCCATGAAATTTGGGTATAGTAATACCCAATATTGAGGAGCTTCCCACCATGCTCGATACTCCTCATTAAAACTTGTGCTGTCCCCATCAACAATTGCTATCGTTGGTCTGTCTCATCCAACCATAGTTGAATTAATTACTCTATTGTGGACCCTGTCCCTAACACTAGCCCTCCTAGGGACTCTAATAGCTCTCAACCATATATATGGCTCTAAGGGCACATCCTGCACCATATTGAACTGTCGTGACACCCTCTCAACCTGAAAAAATCCCTGCCACACTTAGAAAGTGGTCCTCTAACCACATAGACCTCCAATTACATCGTAACTCTGTAGCATCCTTAGACCTTCCCCCATAGTCACGATATGACCTCCATATAACCGACTCGAGCACCATCCTATTTCTATGTTTTGTGAAGGTATATGTATCCATCTTCCTACTGCGAATATCCACCCAACATCAAGCATATATATCAGGTGAGACTACTCTCCTTGTTGCCCCACAAATGGTCTCAACATGGCTATGTGCTGATATGCCCACACATGCATCAATATGGTGTCTCCTAAACCCCCACCATGTTAATCTTGTGTAAATTGATACAAGTCTCTATAAATATAGACCAACAGACACCGTTCTCACGTGAATCTTGTCCCATCCTCCTCTATCCACTGACATATGTCATACATGCTATACAATATGCCAACCCCTCCTCCCTCCATGGCTATACATGAAGCAATAACCACTGTGTAATAAATTTCCACAAGCGTGGAACCCTAGATTGTAATATCGCATCCAAAATGATATGATCCTCGGTAGGTAATTGGGCTGGTAAAAATTTCACCTTGCTTCAAGCACATCTACCACTCCATATCCACTACTGCCATCACTTGTACCCTCTCCCCAACAACTAGAAATCACAATATGCGATATACATCCTCCAATTTTACAATCATCTCCATATTAGGCAACCAAAATGTGCATCTTTTTACACACAAGATCTCCCACAATACAAATCCAACATGGGCATATTATGGGGCACATCCCCCATCCGTGTTATATGTTGTAGGCTGGCACAGTCCATCACATCCCACTCATCATCCAACAACCCCAGTCCAAGTAATGTACTCAAGTGATGGCCACCACAGAACTCCCTCGAGTGGATATCTTTATGAACAATACCATACAACAAAAATGCAATGTTAGATCACCTTACACAACTAAACACACTTATCCAACATACTAGCAACACATATCCATTCCATTCCCCTCATCCAATTGAGGAAAAATTGCACAGAGTGCTCTGCCCTGCCCCCCTAATGGTATCTACGCGCGCCCTTGCTCTCGCTACACGCAAGCCTACGAACCCTGTAGATCCACGAGATCAGATTGGAGCTCTTCAGCCAGATGGTGGGGGCTCGAATCTAGCTTCAGGGGTTTCTCCTTGGTCGTGGATCGACCTCGCCTTTACCAATGCTATGACTGTACGTTCGGATGGTTCTGCAAACCCTAGCCATATTCAATCACCATCTGGGGGTGTTCCTGGGAAAGGTGAGGTTCGTGGTGAACTGAAACAGGGAGATCTACCTGTTATTCCAATGCTGGATAAAGAGATTAGGCGCGAGTCTCTTGAAACCTCCTTCAAAGATGTCTTAAAAAGCAAGGAATCCTCCATGAAACCTGCAGACATCACCCCATGTATTACATTTGGGGAAGATGTCATTTCATCTGAGATTTACTACAAAGAGCATGCTCTGATTTGTAGATTCGGGGGTTTATGGCCTAGCCTTCCTGTTCTTCACGCATGGATCTCCAAGCATTGGACTCCATCTTTAACTGGTAAGATAGACTTATATCCATGTGCTAAAGGCATTTTCATTATGGTTTTCTCTTCAATAGCTAATAAAGACATCATTGCTTCCAAGCTCTAGACCTGCAAGTCAAAATATTTGATCATGAAACCTTGGTTCCCATCCTTTAACCTACACACAGAGTCATTCTCATGGAAACCTGTTTAGATCAGGCTGCCCCATTTACCTCTCCAATTATGGAGTCATGAATGTCTAACAACCATTGGCAATACCTTGGGTACTACACTCCACATAGATTCTCAAACAACTAATTACACCCATACTACCTATGCCCGGATCCTGGTGGAACTTGACATTGATAAAAATCTTCCTGCTACCATAGACCTTAGAGTGCAAAATAGAACTTGGTCACAAAATCTTGATTATGAAGGTCTACCTTTCCGATGTAGAAGGTGTTTTGGATTAGGACACACCTCTACTGCTTGTGGGATGGAAAAACGTCAACATGAGAAGCGCAACTGGTGGAAAGACACACTCTGGAGCACCTGATTTTTGTGGATAGAAAGGATCTTGAATCTAAAGCAGTAGTTGAACCAGAGTCAACGAAAACCCCTTTATCTGAAACTCAGATTGTTAGAAACATGAAAAATACACAAGTTGTTGAGGGCAGCATGGAAAATGATAAATATCTCTCTCAGGATAACAACGTGGCTGTTCCAAATGGGACAAATGTAACTAAGGAAAATAATCCTCCTTTGTCTTCTTCTCCAACCATGTAGGCTCCATCAGGGTGGGTTACGGTCAACAAAAAGAAAAAATCTACCACTCTGAAGGGTAACACTTTGCCTTGATGATTCTCATCTTTGCTATTGGCTAGCTAGGTTTCATTGGTCTCATTTTTCTTGGCCAGATAGCAGAATGCTTCCAATGGTGTTAATATGACATTGTTGTTTGATTGATGTACATCGGTTGTTTTTTTTTTGTTGCTTTGTTGATTGATTGTTGGTTTTACTTTGCAGAGATAGTTTTCAGCATGGTCGGTCAGCTTAATTGTTTTATCTAGATTTTGATCAATCTCTTGTGCTTCAACTTTCAATTCGCTTCGAGCCTTGGTGTACAAGGGCATAGTCCCTTTCAAAAAACTATTTACCCAAAATAAAATAAAAACATACTAGCAACACATTTTTACAACAAATTTTTGACCAAGGTGCCTAGATGCGGGACTGGGCACCCCAGAGCATGACATTGGCGCTCGCTTGGTGCTCCAGTTCTAGGGGTCACTAGCACCCTCATCGCTCTTTTCCAGTCCCAAACGTCAAGAAAATTAAAAACCTCAAATTTTTAAAAATTCAACTAAAACACCTATTACACCCCAAATTTTAGTGAAAATATTGAACTTACTAACTCCACAATCGTATGTGATGCCACAACGGTCATCACTCACTGAAACTGGCAAGAACACAATTCTATCGCTTTACGCATCCTCATTGACTCCTTTCACACTCTCACACTTGTGCAAAATACAAATGAAGTGACAAATTACTTTTTCACTTCACCATTTATTGTTACTTTTCATCATTTACCTTTATTATGGTCCTTATTTTGTGCTTATTACCACAACTAATACACGCTACATTGTTTCACTCACATCTTGAGTATTTTTACTCTGATTTACACCCTGTTTGTGATAATATTTTTAGAATTCCACCTACCACTGTATTGTAAATATTTGGATCGGTTTATAGCTCTTCACTATTACATATCATTCGATACATACATATTTTAACCTTTTTCCATTACTTTTGGCTTAGAGTCTATTCTTTTCATTCACTCCCCTTTCTCGAAAAGGGGGAATATTATTAGGGGTCCCCTATAATCCCCCTCATATCACCATGCATTCAAACATTACGAATCTAGCACTTACCAATACATATCGCATTATTTCACCATTGATTCCCGTTAGTAACCAAATCTGGGGCAAAAATCATTTAAAATCTTCCAAACACCATCACACATTACTTTCTATCAGTTCCCCCTAATGACCTAACTTGGGGGAAATAAGCAATTAAAAATATTTTCATGCAACATTTCATTAATTTCTATTGACTTCCCCCTAATGACCTAACCTAGGGGCAATTAGTGCAAAATATCTCCACAAGTAGCCAATCAAAACAATTAATCAACCAATCAAAATCAATGCGTTCAAATAAAAAATCATATCATTCAAATCTACAAGCGTCTCCCAGATGACCTAACTTGGGAGTTACATTCACCACTTCTTTCCCAGATGACATAACTTGGGAATTTATTCTATATTTTGTGCTTTCTTCCAAATGACCTAACTTGGAAGCCATCATACATGTTTATGCTCGCTTCCAGATGACCTAACTTGGAAGCCACCTCTTTCATTCTACGTTTGCTTCTAGATGACCTAACTTGGAAGCTACCTCTTTTCATATCACATTCACTTTTAGATGACCCAACTTGGAAGCCTTTAAATTGTGGTGACATCCATGGAGTGGAGGAAAGAGTGACTTTCCTATATCAGTCCTGTATGAGTTAACTCTTTAAATCAAAATCATTTGGATCCAAAAATCACAAAATTTGATTTGAGTCCATCTGCAGATGGATATATCTTGAAGATACCATTAAATATTAGAGAATAATGCACTTTTCTCCCTACACTATTTCTCTAGAGGTAGTACACCCAAATTGTCTAATTATTCATTCATATATAAGCATTCGGGTTGGGAACTAATCACTCCCTACCAACCTATTCATAATCAAGCCACGTTCAAAATCATCATACATCCTAGACATTGCTTTCAATTAGCACACTTCATCGTGAAATTTAAACTTTTTCATTACGTTACATGTATCAAACCGCTGATCCATGGTTTAACAGATTTTCATAGTTGTATCGACATGCTTCTACTCTACATTTGCGTGTTCTTCGACATAATGGGCTTCTCCAAAAATTTCCTAGGTGCGCATCTCTATCTACTTTATGTTACCCAACTTTTTCTCATGAACATAAAGTGGGGGTAAATGCAGATCACAAAATCAAACACTTAATATTACATTTATATCACCGGGTATGTTATTTAATATATGGATCTTGCATACTAAAATTATTCACTAGTGATCAATCTCTTGGTCTTGGTGTCGATTAGTTAGTCATCACTTTTATTTATCACTTATCTATACATTTATGGGCATCTATTAGGGAGTCTCAAGGGCCATAATTTTCTTAGTCATCATTTCCAGGTCATATCTGGGGCTCCTCAGTTACACTTTGGCTGCCCTAGGGTGCCCCAAACCATTATTCTATGAACCCTTATTTTCGTACTTTTTGGTCCTAATTTATTTGTTCGAGGTTGGTCTTTGTTGTTACCCAGTGCATTCCCCGATGATGTACTCGGTATTTTTGGGTCACTAGTGTTTAAATTTGAACAATATATCACTATATAAACATAACATACTCACTACATAATGGGAGGACATCTTACTATCAAGGAAAACTATCTACTAAGGCAAGGGACTACATTTGGGCATCTTATACATCTGAATCACACTAGCATATTGGAAAGGGTTTTATTCTTTCTATTTCATCCACCATTTGCATTTTTACGTCATTATATTGCCTTGTACTTTTGCGCCATTGGCACTAGGGAATCCTAGGAAAAACATTTCACACACATGCACACATAACTACATGGGGTATTGAATGTAGTGCATGTAGATTGAGAAACAGGGACGGAAGCCTGTACAATTTTATTAATCTCAATCAACTAAAAATTACAGAGAATGGGCTGCAATATTTATAGATATTGCACAGCCAAATACATCCGGGAGAATAAGTTACACAGGTGCAACCAAATGCCGAAATAAACAAGCTTCCAATAACATCCGAAGCGAGAAATGAATAGATAAAAATATATTGTTTACAACAATATAACAAGAAGAAATAAAATACAAATATTGTTGATTAACCATATAACCAAATAACAATTATTATTTAATTAATAAAATTAAATAATTTAAACTATGCATGATTAATATTAGGATAATAATATTTAATCCTAACATTCCCCCTTAATTGTGCATTTTAAGAGATGAGGAGAGAAATGCTCAACAACTCGAACTTGTCACGTGTAAGTGACTTTGTGA
This sequence comes from Taxus wallichiana var. yunnanensis, assembly GCA_018340775.1. Lineage (NCBI taxonomy): Eukaryota > Viridiplantae > Streptophyta > Pinopsida > Cupressales > Taxaceae > Taxus > Taxus wallichiana. The sequence continues at coordinate 775,358,640 of CM031243.1, read as the reverse complement.
AAATATCTCGCTCGTTGTTCAAATAGTTGGACAAAATCAAGCTAGATGTTGTGCTTTAACACATGTTTGCGTATGAAATGAACTCGAACTTCAATGTGCTTTGTTCTCTCCGTGAAAAATAGTATTGCGAACAAGTTTGAGAACACCTTCATTGTCAACATACATGGTGGTCGGTTTGTCCTGTGGTATTCCAAGTCCTTCCAGTATGCGACGTAGCCAAATCGCTTCACAGACAGCTTCTCCTGCAGAACGATACTCGGCTTCTGTGGAAGAGTGAGAAACAAAGTGTTGTTTCTTACTTCCCCATGATATTGGTCCAGATCCCATAAAGAATACAAATCCAGAAGTGGATTTTCTATCATCAATGTTACCTGCATGATCTGAATCCGAATATCCAGTCAAGAAGAAGTTTTCATTCTTCTTGTATTCTAGACCAAGATCCACTGATCCTTTGAGATATCTCAAAATGCGCTTTGCTGCTTTCCAATGACAAATTTTGGGTTCCTGCATGAACCTGGATAGATAGCTCACTGCAAAGCTGATATCTGGTCTAGTGTAGGTCAAGTAAATGAGACTCCCAATCAGCTGTCGATAGAGAGTGGCACTTACCTCAGGAGATGGATCTGAACGAGATAACTGTAATCTATTCTCCATAGGTGTAGCAATTGGTGTGCAATCCATCATCCTAAACTTCTTGAGCGTTTTCTTGGTATATTTCATCTGAGAAACAAAGATATGATTCTCTTTCTGCCATACTTCTAGTCCAAGATAGTAGTGCATAAGCCCGAGATCTGTCATGTCAAATGATCACTTAAGATCTTTCTTCATTTCATCAATCATCTTCACTGAACTGCCAGTGATGACTAGATCATTGACATAAACTACAACAATCACCATCTCCCCCCCTTGCTTTTTGAGGTAGAGATTGGGATCGTATGGATTTCTGACGAATCCATGTTGTACGAGATGCTCATCAATCTTGATGTACCATGCCCGGGTGCTTGTTTGAGGCCATATAGAGATTTCCTGAGTCTGCATACCTTTTCTTCTTGACCAGGTACAACATATCCCTCAGGTTGAGTCATGTAGACTTCTTCTTGTAAATCTCCATTCAGGAAGGCACTTTTTACGTCCATTTGGTGAACTTTCCATCCAAACTGTGTAGCTAGAGCAAAGATCATCCTGATCATTTTGATCTTAGCTGTGGGAGCAAATGTCTCCTCATAGTCAATGCCTTCTTTTTGTGCGTACCCCTTTGCTACAAGTCTTGCTTTGTACTTAGTTTTGAATATCCATCTGCATCTAATGGGTTTCTTCCCTGGTGGAAGATCAACAAGCTGCCAAGTGTTATTCTTCATCACTGATTGATATTCATAATCCATGGAATTTTTCCAAGCTTTTGACTGTAGGGATTCCTAGACTGTAGAGGGCTCATCTGATTCAATAACTCTACTCATCAAAGCAAAGTTAACTTCTTCTCTTGCTTTACTACGAGTCCGTGGTCCAGGGGTGGATGTATCTAGTGGAGCATCCAATCTTGCATCTCGTAATGTACTTGTACACCATTTAGGCATATGTTGAACTATTCCCATGGGTTGTGGTTCTATCTGATTAACACCATCATCCTCATCATCACTTTCATCTTCTGAGGGAACATTAGCTTCAATTTTTACAATAGGTGAAAAATCTACATCTTGCGAGTCCGGAGGAGGAGTCTCTGCTTCCTTCTTCTCGAAAAACTCAACATCTCTGCTTGTGTAGACTTTTCTGGTCTTAGGATCCATCAATCTATACCCAAGAGTCTCTTCACTGTATCCAATGAAGATGAGATTTTGTGACTTCATGTCCAATTTATTTCTGTTCTGTTTGGGTATGTGCATGCTGGCTTTGCACCCGAATACTCTGAGGTGTGAAATGGATGGTTTCCTTTTTGACCATGGTTCTTGTGGTGTAATTCCATCAAGAGCAGTTGTGGGCGCTTTGTTTAACAAATACGCTGCTATTTTTGCTACTTCTGACCCAAAATTTCTTTACAAGTTCAGAATCATCGATCATGCATCGCACCATTTCCATGATAGTATGATTTCTTCTCTCAACAACACCATTTTTCTGCGGTGTGTGTGGAGGAGGCATTTGTTGATGAATCCCGTGAGTTTGTAGGTAGTCTCTAAACTCATCACTGGTGAATTCCCCCTCGATCTGAGCGGAGAGTTCTGATGTGACGACCAGTTTCTTTCTTAACTGCCACTTTAAACTTTTTGAATGTTTCAAAGGCTTCACTTTTCTTGCGAAGACAAAAAATCCACATTTTCCGTGAATAGTTGTCAACACAGAGCATGAAGTACTGGAACCCTGAATGACTTGGCTGCATCAGATTTGCACTGCAGATCGGTATGAACTAGGTCAAGTTTACCATGAGCTCGAAAAGTACTCTTTTGGAATGAAACTCTGTGTTGTTTTCTGCTTAGCTTGTGAGGACACTTTTCTCGTATCCTTCAAGAGATGGTAGCCCATGTACCATATTACACCAGCGAAGTGTTTCGAGATATTTGAAAATTACATGACCAAATCTCCGATGCCACAACTAGGCTGAGGTGGAGTTTTTAGCCACAAGTGCTTGATCATTTTTGTGAATGAAATCAAGTTGAAACATTCGTCCCACATTTGAGGCTTTTGCAATTATTTTCGAGCCTCTGGATTTATCTCGAATCAAACACATTTTCTTGCCGGATTGACTATCAAAGTCAATTTTCGTGGTTGTGATCTAGGAGTTGATCGACCGAAGAAGATTCTTTGTCAACCTGGGACATACTGAACATCCGATAGTCTCGCATTTGCGTGAACCAAGAGGGTAGGGAAATGTTTCCAATCCCCGAATCGTATATGAAGAATCATCTCCCAACGAAACATGATTTTTCGATGGCGTGTCCCTCATTGAAATAAACCACTCGTGGCGGTCATGTGTCGAGTGGCTCCCAAATCAACATACCAGACGTCACTACATGACATGGATGGTTCATTTGATCGAGCAGTGAACAAGAAGTCTTCATTGTCTGACTGTTCTTGTTGTTCAGCAATATTACCTTGCTGGTGGGGTCTTCTTTTCCAGTTCCCCTTTTTCTGCCCGTGATAGTTGTTTGAATGTCCCTTGTAAGATTGTTGTTGTTGTGGTCCAGAATTGCTTGATGAACCTTTCTTATAAGTGTTAAACCAACATTCTTGCAAGTCATGTCCTCTTTTGCAAATTGGACATCGCTTCTTCTGTTGATTGTCCCCATGATACTGATTCTGATGTGGGGACTTCTGATAGGATTTAGGTTTTCCTTTACCTTTTCCTTTCCATTTTTGATGTGAAGACAATGCCTGCTCCTCTTCATCATCCTTGTTGTGCATTGCTTCCTCTTGTTGCAGTAGGTTTACTAGCTTGTCAAAACTAATTGTTGTATCTGATAAGTTTAGAGTTGTGACAAAAATGCGGTAAGAAGAAGGGAGAGCTCTCAGAACAATGGGAACGAGAGATTCATCTTTGACCTCTTCTCCTAGGGCTAGAAGTGAAGCCCTCAACTCTACAACTCTTCTTAGGAAGGCTTCAATTTTCTCATTCTAGCTTGAATTTCAATTTATGTAACTGACTTTGCAAATTGAGTATGACATTCTTGTTCTTGGCCTCATATATTGTGCTCAGCTTATCCCATGCTTCTTTTGCTGATGTGGCATCTCGAATGTGGGCTTGCACATCGTCGGATACTCCAAACAAGATGATGAGTTTTGCTTTCTGATCTGCTCTATCAAATTGTCATTGTTGTGTTGCATCAGTTGGTGATCTGGTTAGAGTACCAGTCACAACAGGCCAGATTTCTTCAAACTCAAGTTGTGTCTTTATTTTTGTCTTCCATGCAGCATAGTTGCTTCCTCTGAGAAATTGTGAATCCGGAAGAAAAATTTGGGGGCATTGGTGCCCATTTTTAGAGATCACTGATAGGGTTTGGCTCTTATCACTCTAGGTATTAGGTCTCCCAATCTATATACTGGTCATCCGATATACTTGAACCTTTCTATATACGCACCCTTCCGATATACCCGTCGGTACGTGGAAGAAGCTCGCCCTTTCTATATACCCGGCGGTACGTGAAAGAGGCATTAACGTACGTGAAAGAATTCAATACGTGGTACCAAGATAGTACTGATGGGGTCTGTGTGATTATTGACACCGGCTCAAAGAAATATCCTCATACGTGTGCGTAACTTCGCTATATACTCGGATAATTTCTCAGTCCGGATTTATGTCTTGCAATCATTCACAGACGGATGGGATGGTTCATAGTGTGTGCACTGTGACCTTATTACTCCCCGTCGATTTATAGGGACGATGCCCAGATGACGTTGTTGCAGCTATATTAGGCGTTAAGTGCGGTAGTAGTCGTGACGGATTTACCCGTAAGTGCTTCCCGAGGCACCGTATATACCGAATCTTTGCGAATGAGATCTAGGATCTCATGAGTGTTACTGAAACCAATTTTATTGTTTTTATTACAATTCGCGCCGAGCTTTTGAAAGCGATTACAAATTTTGCAATTGACTATGGCAACCTGCAAATTAGTACAATATGCAGCAGTATACAATTTACATTCAAAAAACTATACAATTTGAATGACAGGCAAAAAATTTCAGTTTCGGGGTCCTGGTGGCCTCCTGAGCCCAATATGACCCAAAATGCTAAAAATTGCAAAATAATAGCTGAAAATGCAATTTTTAGATGGGTCTCCTTTTGCAAAAAATGTCTGGAATGAAAAAACAGACCAAATGGGAGAAATTTTTTTACCCTAAATTAGGGATTTCTCTGCTAAATTTAGTTAGTTGTAACTAAATTCAAAAAAGTCTGCTAAATTTAGCAGTTTCGCCAAAAATTCTGCCAGATGCAAAAGGTGAGTTTTTGAGTGTTTTTGGTGGGATTTGACCCCCAAACCTCTCACTCCCAAGGCGCATGCACTAACCAACTTGCCCACATAGGGCGCTTGAGCTATGAAAGGAAGGAACTTGTATATATTGACAAGTAAATTGACTTACCTCTTGAAAATGCGACTTGGTTGAGAAGATGCCACGTGGCGCATGCTGGTGAAGGGCGTTTTTTAGGGTTCCTTTGCTCCAAATCTGGATCTGGAGCTTGTTATTTGTTATTGTTTGCTTTTGTGAAGCCGCCTCCTTCTTTTCCAGCCGCTTCTAACTTTTGTTTTGTTTGATTTTGCTTGTACAGGTCGCAGATCTGAGTTTGGGCGTTGTTTTTCCTTCCTTGGCCACGTTTTTTGTTGTTTGCCACTAACTAACCCTACATTTCTTTGTGCAGGTCGATGGAGGTAGACATAGGCGCGGGCGAGTGGAGAAGGGCGCTTTTTAGCTCCAAAAAAATGTTTTTTCCTTGTGCAGGCCGCGCGGGTCAAGAAAAATGCGTGGAGGACTGTTTTGGCCGCTTTCTACTCTTCTTTGGCCACATTTTTTGTTGTTTTTTCTTCTGTGCAGGTTGCAGGTTCACGTGGACAGTGGAGAAGGCCGCATGGACAGTGGTCTTATCTCTTCACTGTTTTTTTCCTTACCCTCTACTGTAGGAGTGTAAAAATATGAATACACTTATCATATGCTATGAAACCTCTGCAAACTATTTTATCTTGATTCTCACCATTCAATTCTCACTTCACATGGCTCTGAGTTTCTGACATACCCTGCTACATGACATAGTATATGCCGATGAAAACAATGTCAATCAAATAGATATGAATTTGGCACACATACCTCCAATTACAACAGCATGCTACTTGTAGCTGTCACTAGATGCACCTCTGAATTAGAGGGAGAACCCCTGGTTGGGAATTCTTTTTTTTATTTTTTAAATATAGGCCTGCAGCGAATTTTGCCTGGTGCAACCAGCACCAGTGCAAAAATTTTTCCTTCCAAGCACCTGGAAGGAACAGGAGGATGTGGGGAGGCAGGGATGGGGCTAGGAGTTTGCACGAGGCTGCACAAGCTCTCAAATGCTGCAAACACGTCTCCAATCTCCTCTCTCTCTGCTGCTCTCTCTTCCACACCTTCACAGGGCCAGATTCTCGCTCTGGTACCAAATGTAGATTGAGAAACAGGGACGGAAGCCTGTACAATTTTATTAATCTCAATCAACTAAAAATTATAGAGAATGGGCTGCAATATTTATAGATATTGCACAGCCAAATACATCCGGGAGAATAAGTTGCACAGGTGCAACCAAATGCCAGAATAAACAAGCTTCCAATAACATCCGGGAAGCAGGAAATGAATAGATACAAATATATTGTTTACAACAATATAACAATATGAAATAAAAGACAAATATGGTTGATTAACCATATAACCAAATAACAATTATTATTTAATTAATAAAATTAAATAATTTAAACTATGCATAATTAATATTAGGATAATAATATTTAATCCTAACAAAGGCAACACTTGGTCGTAATTCCACCATTATTGTGGCTTAGGTTAGTCCGACCTATTCATATGCATTTGTCTTTCTTCGGAATTGATTCTTTGAATAGGGTTTTGTAGGTGGATCTTCACACTCCATTTATAATGACACAAATGACGCTATTGTGACACCCATGTGACAAATAAGAAGATATTATAGATATATTGCAATAATTCTAGACCAGGTCCTAAGCATTTTGGAGTCTATAACACCCAGTCCCGAGCATTTTTGTAGTCTATAACACCTGCAGGACCACATGCCGAGCGCCCTGGGTGCTCCAAAGATCCTCCCAAAAGCCTCAATCCAGCTTAGATACTCAACTTCTTCCATTTCGAGGTGACTACGCCACAATTTTCCTAGTCTACACAACAATTTGCTTCATTCCAACATACAATGAAGTAAGTCAAATTGAGGTCATTACCATATCTCTTTTACATTTTCATTTCACTATATTTAAGCAATAAAATAAAGATATTTAATTCTTAACATTTTAATATAGCATCCTATTTCTATTTAGATTAAATCATAAAATACGTAATATTTGAATTTTTAGTTAATCATCTTGTGTGTGTGTAGAAATGATGCCCTACCATGCCCTTGTGTAGGTTGCACTAGATAACGAGCTAGATATTTTGAATGATACAAATGTGTGGGATGGTATAGAATAAAATTTCCCTCTTAAGGTGTGTATGAAAAATAATTCAGCTCTCTTCCCTTGAGTGAGTGATAGATGGATGCCTTTGATATGTTCTTTGTGTCTTTTGAATGCAATCTTAGGCAATAGTAGTAATGTTGAGTGTTTGGTACTTTATTTTTGAGAAGTAACTAAGTATATATATGATTCCTTGGTTTGAATTTCATAATTTACAAATGGAAGGCATATCCATAAGTGAAAAAGATGCCAAAAGCATTAAAGAGACCCAAAAGAGTGAGCAAAGGTGAGAGAGGGTTAGGAGCACCCAAGAGGGACATAAGCACCTACGTGCCGGTGTCCCGTCTAGCGATAGTGTCTCGCATCCATAAAAGACAAATCAGTCGAGTTCTATCAAGGCTATAGGCAGTGAAAACAAATAGATAGTAATAAATAAAGAAAAGAGGCCAAATATAGTTTTCAACCACTAATTTATCGCTTAGGAATCTTGTATACAATAGTATGCTTTTGGACCTAGAAATGTACCCAAGTGCATGATTTTATGTTTATATTTGAACCAACTTTATGTAGTTTAGTGAATAGATTATAACATAAAGTAGATAGAAGATGTGTACCTTATTATCTTATAGAGAAAAGTTTAGGTGATATCATTTTGAGTGGACAAGTGAAGCATCGAGACTAGGAAAGGGTAGTGGAACCTAAGGTTAAGTGTGTGCCTTATGCCATGTTATTGTAGATTGCATGAGATGCTTCTTGTAAGGAGAGACCTACAAAATAAAATCAAGAAAGTAGTCAAATCTCTCTATATGATAGATCGAGAAAATTTTGAAAAAGTATGTAAACAATGTAATAGTGTGTAGAAAGGAAAGTGTGCACTGATATTTAAGAGAGTAAAAGATACAAAAGTATCATGTTACTTGAAATTTCTGATTTGGATGTTGAAGGTAAGTTATTTGGGTGATCTCATGTGAAGAGTGAGTTTTTTGGGTGATCTCACACCAAGAGCGAGCTTTTTGGGTAATCTCACATGAAGTGCAAGTTTTCTTGGTGATCTTATACCAAGAATGAGTGTTAGGGAGAGAGTTCTAGGTTCTCTCTTCATCCATGACTCTACCCTCATAAGAACCACTTTGCAAAAAGGTACATCCCGATTTTCTCCATTTATCCCGATAAGTTTTGATTATTTTGTATTATAACCAATTAGAGGAGATAGAATACATTATTTGATTGGAGGCTAGTTCCTCTTACTATATAAATGCTATAGAAAATTTATGTAATCTATGTTGTGCTTATCTATACTGTAGCTTTGATTTTTTATAAGGGTGAATTATTCACCCAATAGATGTTCCCCCTCATTTTTATGCATGTGAATAAAGTAAGAAAATGTGGTCCAAAGGAGAGGACCTAATGCTAATATGAAGTGGATACTTGTAGGGGGTAGGGGATGTGCATGGTAGAAATTAAGGTACGTGCAAAAAAATTATGCTAGTAATAAATGTTAGTAGAATCAAAGCATGCATGTAGAAGACAATGTAGTCGGTATGTAGAAAAAATGGATTATGAAAAGTGGGTTTTAGGCATGGGACATTGCTCACAATGTCATAAGACAATCACGGCCAAAGTAACTAAAAGCATGTACAATGATAAACAAAAAAAAGACAAGCCATATCCCGTAAAAAATCAAAATAAATGGAAAATAAATAGTGATAGATAGCCATGGTTGTATTGATCATGCTAGTACATATTAATGGAAAGCAAGTGCTAGTAATACAAAGTCCTATGAATGATAGAAAAATAGAACCTATAGTGTGTGAGAGAAATAAACGTAGATTCCCAAAGGATCCTCGGTGGGAATGGAAATATATTTGGTGTCAAGCATCATGCATCATGTATGGAGTTGTAATAGATATGCATTCACCTCAAGGTACCAAGTGAACATGCATGTATATATAGAAAAGGTAATGACATATTAAGAATCATGTCTAGCATAATTATATATATATACATATATACATACATACATACATACACACACACACACACACACACACAGATATATATATATATATATATATATATATATATATATATATAACTAGAATAATCTAGAATTAAGAAATGTAACCAATATATGCAAATATTGTATGAGTTTGATGGTATGTTATACAAGGTTTAAATATGATAGGAGTAGCATTCCCCAACGAATTTATATGAGATGAGGTTAATTTATGAATTCCCCTCAACAATCGAGAATGAACCATAGAACAAAAGTGTGTGATCGGGAAATGTGTTGTGAGAGAATAGATGGTAGAAATATGTATCATGAATCGTGGAAAAATAAGTTTTTAATTGATGTGAGGTTTATTTATGAAATATACTTTTAGTAGTCGAGTGGCGAGTATGACCAAGTGGAATGAAAGTGCATCATCTGGTAATGTTTTATGTTAGAATAGCTACTAGAAAGATGTATCGTGAAGCACCGAGCGTAAAATGTGTAGCAAAGGATCTAAGAGTAGATAATGTAGACATCAAATATTGATGGAGCGAAGGGGAGAAAGTTTGATGTCTTAATTGTGTATATGAAGAGTTATTGGCTAGTAGATGTGATCATTGTAAGGAAGAATAACTAGAGTATGTATAGTGTAATGAAGGATGTGTATCATATATATGAACTAGTATGTGTACAACGAATAAAAGGATCTATAAGTAATCATGAGTAGAAAAAGAAATTTAGCAAGGTGTGCCCATAGTGTAGATATGAGAAAGATTGACATGAATTTATATGAAACAAGAATATATATATATATATATATATATATATATATATATATATATATATATCTGTGTGTGTGTGTGTGTATGTGAATAATATGGATAACCAACTTCTTATTAGAACACGTGACTATGAGGAGGGGAGAGTTTGATGCCCCCTAGTGTCCGAACTTAATGGAGATCTATGTGATGATGCGAGAGAGACCATGCCATGGTGGCGAGAATTAAAATAGGTATAAGATTGTAAAAGATATCAAATAATAACCTCAACATGGTGAGGGGAGCACTTGATAGAGTCTATGAACCAAACTATATGAATAAGAAGTGTATTAGTAATAAGAATGTACTCATTAGGATAAAATTTACTAGGTGTTGCATTGCGCATTTTGGAAATAGTGGAAAAACTAAGTGCAAACATAAGGAAAACTATGTGGCTCAACATATGTGTAACATATGTAATGCGGGGATTATCATCAGTAGTAACGAAAAGCAATGAGTGTAAATTGGGAATATTAGAAGCAATAAAGAAGTATGAACTAGCCCCTATGATCATAGATAAAAATATAAGGAGGGGAACGAACGACCTCCATGAATGTAATAAGATAAGGTGTACCCATAGTAGATGAATCATGCATAGGATTTTGGAAAGTGGGAGGATTAGGAATCAATATAAAACTAATGCGGAGAATCATCAGAATCCATTGAAATTCAAATTTATAGAGCTATGAGGTTAACTAGAGTTATTCTAGAGAATGATAAGTCACAAGAGAGTGAAATTTCAAAATGATGTTCTCCTTCTAAATGAAAATTCAATATTTAAAGCATGTAATGAGCAATATGGGCTTGTAAAAGTATAAAAAATTATGTTTTAAAGTGTATGATGGTCCTAGGGGGTGTGCTAAAGTCTAATAAATTCTTAAATTATGTAAAAATACTTTCTTTGTGGTAGATGGACATATGAAAGGTCTATGAGTCATCAAGAATTAGTTATGAATGCGAAAGAGGTTACATAAGGAAGATGAAATCCAATGGACATGGGGATAAAAAAATATGGTAACCTCATAGAAGAAAATAATAAGGTGAAAGGAGGTTTGAGGAAGAAGGGAGAATGAAAGAGATAGTTCAAATTTTCTAATAATACTCATATAGACAAATATGATCTGATTTGAATAAGATTTAATCTCTATGATACATGATTATGAGTTTGAGATTATGGTTAGGTGTTGTTTCCTTTATTTTCACTTGAATACGTTGTTTGAGAATCATTATCCATCATCTCATGGGTATTTTATTACCATCATGTACATGATGAAGACATAAAATATATGTTGTTGTTTTACCTTGTTATGATCATACTATGCATGATAAAAAAACTCTGTTTTTGCAAGAATTCCTCTAAGGATTCTAACTGTGTTCTTTATAGTGAATCTTTGTATTGAATAACACATGAATTTTGGTGATGGGAGAGTCAATTTGAGTTTTCTAGAGTGATATACTTGTAAAAAATCATTAGATGTTCATGAAACCTCATGGAACAGTGTGTGGTTGCTTTAGATAGTTTGGAAAAATATTTGTTTATTTAGGTTTCAAGATAATGTATGGGCACGTAAATTATCTAGGAGAATAATAGGAAAGTCATATTTAGAAAAAGGTTGAGGTTTGTAAATCAAAGAAAGCTACAAATGTTTCAGTTTGAACACTTGATGGTTTCATACCTTGTTTCCCTCGTGTATGCATGTAACTTATTGATGGATAGTATAGTGAAACTCATTTTCATGAGCTTATAATATAAAAGGATTGTAGGGAAGGCTTAAATAGTCCTTGGTGTTAATTTTCAGGCCTTGAAAGAAAATATAACTCATTTTCCAAGTTATTTACCCTTCTTGGGTTCAAGCATGATGGGTGTTAGTAAGGGTTTGAAGAAAATGTGTCTTAAAAACCCGTAGACATGAAATCTTGACTAGAATTTTTCAAGGAATGGCCATGAAATGAACCTTCAATATAATTAAAAATAAAATTGAGATTTCAAAGGTAGAATGTGAAGATATTCATGATATGCTTCTTAGTGGAACAATGACACAATCACAAGGGAAAATTGTAGAAGTCCATTAACAAAGGAAGTAGGCTTAAAAATTTGAATTCCACCTTGAAACTTTTACCACAACTAGAAAATGGAAATCGGTGCTATAAAATGTATTTTTTTGTGCATTACAACATTTCACATGAAAAGGTATGAATGAAAGTAGACTGTCCCTGTGGCTAATGAGGCCTTGAGAGTTTAGGAGAAGAAAGTGAGATTGAAGGAACATGAAAACGAATTGGGTTCTAGAATTTGACATACACCATAAGTAGTGTAAATGGTATCTAAGGAATCTTACACATTTTTGTGGATACTTCTATCAGTATCAAATCATGGGAGTAGCAATGGTATGTTCTTTAGAGCACTTATAACACAATTTAGATAATATTAGTAAAATTTGATGCATTTTGATATTTTTAGTCAATTTTATGTTGGGTTTAATCTTGTTTGAAATGTGCGAATAGGGTGAATGAAATAAGAAGCATTGAAGAAGATAAAAATCCAAAAATGCATTTGGACCAGAAGCTAATGAAGTAAGAAGTTGGGAAATTTGATAAAAGATAGGTGTTAAGTGATAATTCATGAAATGGAATTAGTTTGGTATTATATTTACATTGCGTAAAGAGAATAGAGAATGGTAAGGTGATATGATAAACCCTATAAGGTGAAATACTAAAAATTGCAATTTTTAAGCCATTTTGGGCTTGTAAAAGATTCTCTTACATAGAGAAAGGTGAAGTTATTGATTGAAAATTTCTTGATTTGATGAATGCATGGATTATTGTACATATCTCTACACCTTTTGGTATCACAACATGAGTCTGTTGTTGTAATTTCTTATTGAGATTTACATGACTAATTTTATGGCTAACAATGAAATTGTGAGTCTATGAATAAAGTGTTAGGTGAAGAGTGAAGACAAGTAAAATGTAAGATTTTGAAAGAGAGTGAAAAGACACCAATAGACCGGGTTAAAATTCTTGGTGAGGTGTGAGAGAATAGGAAAGGTGAAAAATACTTGTCTCGAGAAAGAAGATGGAGCAAGAAGAGACAAAAAGAGAGTTAGTGAATTTGATTAGCAACAAGAGAAGAGAAGAAGAAATATAAAGAAAGAAGAGAAAAGAACATAGAAAGAAAGAGGAATCGATGAAGAATGAGTTAACAAAGTTGAGAAGAGATATAGAGGAACTTGAAGAATTGATGAAGCTTGGAATGATGAGAAATGAGAGTAAAATGAAAGAAAAGGTTTAATATGTGATGAGGAGGACAACTACATGGCCTATAAACCAGATTTTGAGGAAAAATTAGAGATGTCAGTTGAGAAAGAGAATCAAGTGAAGAAAAGAGAATGAAACAAGTGGTAAAGATTGACAAGAAGAAGAATGAGGAAAAGATCCATGAGAGCTCTCAAAATCACTCAAGAACCATGGTTACATAATGCTTATATGGATGAAAAAGGAATCACCAGAGAAGTAAGATGAGAAATCACAACAAACTAGCGAGAAATGTTATGATATTTATTAATGCATTGTTTATATAAACTAGTTTAGTTGGCTATCTCTAACTATTTGATAGTTATTTCAAAATTATTGTTGTGCTTGCTCTATGCTTTCTATGACACAACACAAGGGAGCTCAAAAAATGTTAGAATGGAATTTCACATTTTTTAGAGGCACTTATTCGCAAAGTGTTTCTTCTATGGGTAATTCCATGCCCCCCTCCGAGTCTCCCATGAGAAATGGCTTAATATGCAATCCTTCAGAAGATGGGAACCAATCATCGTCTTGTATCAGATTTCTTGTATCAAATGTAGTAGGAGGATCACCGATTGGAAAGGGTGGTGCACCTATGAGTGATTTTCAGACATATTCGGGATCTAGGATCTATTTGTCATGTACTCATGAATATTTCACTAGTACAAGTGATAGGATAGTATCAAGAACTAGGACAATTAATGAAGTACTTATTGCTACCAGCTTTTCCCAATTCTATATGTGGTGGTATAATTGGCAAGTGAGGAGCTAAAGTACAATAAGTTGATGAATATTCATAAGACATTACTAAGTTATCTTCTCAAGAGCAAGCCTTGTTTTGAATTAGTTATTGAATCGTAAGAGGCACCTCGAAATAACTATTACATATAGTTTTCCTTATAATTTCCATATTGGTTGAGGATAAAAATTATGCACAATATACAAATGCTCCTCTCTCATATACATGTATAAACATGTCTACAATGATAGGATAGTATCGTAATTGGGACAATTAATGAAGTACTTATCATTAGCAGTGTCTTACTAATTCTTTATGCGGTGGTATAATTGGCAAGTGAGGAGCTAAAATAAAATAAGTTGTTGAAGATTCATAAGACATTACTAAGTTATCTTCTCAAGAGCAAGCCTTGTTTGGAATTAGTGATTGAACTATAAGAGGCACCTCAAAGTAACTATTACGTAAATTTTTTCCTATAATTTCCATGTTGGTTGAGGATCCAAATTAAGCACAATATACAAATGTTTCATTCTCATATACATTTATAAACATGTCTAGAATATAAGTAATACCTAGTGACGTATAGGAAATCAGATACGTGTGGAGATTGTTTGAATCAATGAGCCTCAAAGCCATATTTTATAACTAAGTAGAAACATACTGAGGCTGGAGGATACACAAAGGTTAGAGAAAATTGGTGTCCTCTCGTTAGTCACCTACGATGAGGTCACATCACTTCTTTGGTGACGTTTTTGTTAGTGTTTGTTTTTCTATTTTATGTGGTGTTTTTTTGTTGTTTGTTATGTATTTTTTAGAAAAGATGCAAATAAGTTTCCAGCTTTTGTACCACCCGAATGAAGGACATTTGAGGGAAACAATTACTAAAGTAGCACTTGGATCTTGTGTAAAGGGATTGTGGAAATTTGAGAAACCGTCGAAGTTTCCAACAGACATGATTTCACCTCCGTGTTCGTGGTGAGCTTGCAATCGAAAGCCATATGGGTTCATGATAATCCAGGGAAAATAGAAACCACTTATGTGTTCTTAGAGATAGATGTATGTAGGTCACTTCCATGTTTTTGGTAATCCTCAGGGAAAAACCATGGTGTCACAAAGACCAAGAAGCCAAATATATGAAATGCCACTTTAAAGGTGAGAAGGATACATGAAGAGTGTAAGAAAAGTTATAGTGTGTTTGGAATAAAAAGGGGTCGAATATCAGAAATATGATGAAAAAAATGTAATAAGGGGGATTGTTAGCATATTTTTTAATGCTTTGTTTATGTAAACCGATCCAATCGGCTTAATGAATGAAAGAAAATCAACACATGAATTTTTTCGCACTGAACTCCCTTCGAGATCGTGCCGAGATAGCCGGTGTAGAATAGAAATGGATGTGTATGTGTGGTGATGATTGATAATCTAATGAGGAAGATGTTATCCAAAATTCACCCCTCGAGGTAATTTTGATAACATACATCAAATTCTTCATTCCCAAGCAAGTAGATTTATTCAATGCCCAAAATCATGTTTTGGGGTCCCCTTGTTTCTCTCTAACTCCCCATCCAAGGAAAAAATCCAACAAGTTAGCAAAAAATTGAAAAAATCTAAAAATGAAGTCGCATGCTTGTTTTAATGCATTGGGGTTTGGAGGTTGTGGATCGTACCAGTGCGGATCATACCAAGGTTCGTTGTACTAGGTTTGGAGCCAAAATACAAAGGATTAGCTAAATTGGCTTTTTGTGTCCCAGACCACACAAGTTCAATAGGGACACGTGGGGCGCGCATTGCCAAAATCACCGTAGGTAAAGAAAATCGAAAAAGTGGAACTTTTTGTCCCAGGTGGTCTATGGGATAGTTGGGACATAGGTACGCATGGGACATGAAAATATGATTTTCCCTCAATTCAAAGGTATCATTGCGGTGGCATGGAGAAATTTGTCCTGGATAGTCGAGACAAAAGTACACGTGGGATACGTAAAGGCAAAAAGCCGCAAAAGGAACCATATGTTGTGGCAAATGCGAGGTCAACGACCCTCATGGCCCAATCAATGGCAGACACGTAGGGATGAGGAAGCCTGAATCAGTGATGTGGATGAAAGTGTCTGGGACAGTGGGACATGTGGACTCGATTTTGCTGAAATAGCTGCAATGAAGAGAAAAGTCAATGTTTGACCTCCCAAACTTCAAACGGCCATAACTTTTGACTCTGAGCTCTGATTTTCATAAAATTGGACTTTCTGGAATGAGAACAACATCTCAATTTTTATGAGGGTAGATATATTAAAATAAAATAAACATATTCAGCTCCAGTCAATTAACGCTCATTCCCATCAAATGATAGAAAATGCCTGGTAGACCCAAAATAGCTGCCCGCACTCATAAGGTCATAAATTTTGCATTTCTCAACAAAATCACATGAAATTGGTACTATTGGAATCATGTTTTGATACCAACACACAAAAATCAATGAATTTGGGATTTGATGAGAAATAAATGGATATTTTTCATAAAATGTGGCCGTTCATGACAATGTTTTATTTGGTAGTTGGGAGTGCAATTAAGAGGCATGGCCATCATTATTTCTCTGTTGTAACACCTGGGACAGTATGGGGATCCTTTCACAAGTAACATACAATAATTTTATTCTGTTTAATTCCTCTTATAAGTGGTTGAAGGCTATATTTTGGGATTTCCATTTTCCCCTTCTCTCTCTGTTCTCTTTTTCTATAAATTAGAGTGTTAGGCTCATTGTAAAGGAGGTAGTTTTTTTGAGCAAAGCTCACAATTTTTTTGTGTGAAGCAAATGTGCTACAAGCCCTTGTAGTGGACTCCTTGCATGATGATCTAGGCCTTTATCTTGTAATAGATTGAATTGTGCATATCATGAAGCAATAAAATACAAGTTTTTGGATGCATCTTCCCCTGTTGTGTTTGTTTACACGCTTATTGCCCTTTCAACCTTCATTACAAAAATGTTGTGTCTATTTTTATGCTCTTGCAAGGACTCATTATTATTGTGCATGTATGAAATATTTTTTTGAATGCATATTCTAGATTGTGGAGAATTGTTATCACCCCTTCTAGTATGCATTTTACTTCTATCTTTCACACATTGGAAGACTACTTTGACACCCCCCATTTTCTGGGGTATCACCACTTTAGTGTATGTTTTAATTTTCATGCATTCTCTCTCGTTGGTCCCTTGGAAAGTTAGATTAGGAAAGATAGTCTTTTCTGCATTAGAGTAGATTGTGGTAGGTAGTTTAGGAGTAAGAACCAGCTTTCTCTGGAGGTCTATCTCAAGTAGCAAGTCCCACAACTTAGAGATAGTACCCATGTTATCCAATCACACCATGAGCTCAAGTATATGCACTTGTGTAAACATAAGGGTGTTTTGATTCAATTATAACAATAACCTTATATATTTGACAGGTAATAATGGGATCCGTGAATCTAAGGAAAATAATTCTCTCCTAACTTGAAGTGGCATGATGGATTGATCTAATATGATAGATGCTCTGAGACTCCAATAAATATCGAGCTCTGTTGATATTTTTTAAATGATTATTGAACATGTGGAAAGCTACCTACGGTTGCCTCATATAAATCTCAAGACAAGGTCATGGAAGTAAGAACGAGGGGTGTAATGAAAGCACATGGCCTATGGATGATTTTCTGGTCTAGTTTAGAAAGTCTTAGCCTAATCAGCTACTATGTTCAATAATGAAAGTTTTACAATGATATCTAGTGTTATTGGTGATGATCTAAATATTGATGCACGCAAACCATTTTCAATATATAATTGGTTAGTAGGTCCGTTAGGTTGTGGCACTAGAGGATCATAACCAAAAACTCGTGGAGGTTGTGGTCATGTTATGGTCATGCCCATAATCAAACCATATTTCCAGTGCGATCCAATGATCGTAGGCTTGATTAGCTACGATGTGTAATGTGTTTCTTTTTTATATATTCTCAGAGAATGTAGCATGTGTGCATAATACTATCAAATGTAAACTTGAATCAATTTCTATTATCAACTCGACCCGTTAGGTTATGGGACCAAAGGATCACAACCGTATGTCTTTTCTTGATGTCGGTGTTGATGGTCATGTAGAATGAATTAAAATGATCTTGATAAAAAAACTAACTATAAAAGAAAATATAGTCTATGTTTTTGGCACTTTCACAATATATCGAGAAAAATAATGAAAGCAATCTAATCTAACAAAACTAAATCTTATTTTATCTTTTCTATTTTTTAGAGAATGCATTCTAATCTAATAAACAAGATAAAGATAAGTAATCAACTAGATGTAGCTAGTTACTTGTATGAATATGTGAATCTAAATATAAAACAAATAAAATAATCTAATCAAAACCCCTAAAACCCTACCTCGCAGGTGAAGAACAAATCATGACCCTAAAAGAGTTATTGTTCCCCACAACTTCCCCGGTAATGTCAAAGAGAAAACTTTCTAATGATTTCATCTACTTGTAATTTCCTAATTGATTGAAATGAACAATTTTACTACTCTAATTTATATGCAATTGAAAGTAATAATCCAAAATTGACAACTTGGAAAATGAAGAAAACAAACAAGTAATTCCATCCTGGAAAAGCAAGAACTTTGGCAAATCTGGTTGTATCTTTTCCCTTCCCCTCGCTTTCTTCCTTGCTTTCTTTGTGTGTTCATATAAGTCCAAGAAATTGGGAATGCAAGAACAACAATAGAAGAATATGCTTGAGAAATGATAGCTTGAAGGAAGTCTAGTTACAATGCAAGTAAAATAGAGATAACAAAAGATATTTGAGCTTAGCTATGCAATTCTCAATAGGATTGTGACAACAATACTATGCAACATACATAAAATATCAGGCCTTTTACTTGAACACAATCATTGAATATATAATAATTGTGAATGGGACGTTACTTCATGCACAAGGAAAGAAGAGGCAGTTCTAACTAACTAAATAAAATGCAAAAATAGAAAAAGGAAGGAGAAATAAGTAATCAAAACTATTTTTAAACAAAGTTGTTCGTAAATGCATCCTAAAAATTTAGATAAGTGAATCGTCACATGTTAAAAACATGCATGATAGAAGATGTAAAAATCATTATGGATTGCTGCCCTAACTAGGTAGCGGTTTCAACCACCACCCGGGAAGGGCGGAGGTCTTGGCACAAAAGGCCAAAACATGCACATAATGAAACAAGAAGCTAGAAAAAGCATGGAAAAGCTAATTAAGGACATATATGCTATAAATATACACTACATATGGGTTTAGGAGCTCATACATCTTCTAAAAGGACATGAATCATCATTGGAGATGTTTGTAACCATTTTTCATCAATATAGCACATGCAATTTTGGGTGCGTACATATTGCCCCCTCAGAAAGTATCTTAGCCATGAAAAGGCATAAAACGTAGAGTTCGAGTATGGCTTTCCCAAATTGGGGAGTTATAAGCTATAACGATATGCCTATGTGTCAAAACATCATCATCCAAGCTCCTCATACCTACAAGAGGGAAATAAGACTCAAGTGTAGATATATAAAATATAAAAAAGAAAACACTAAACCAAAATAATAAAAGGACTTACCATTTATTCAAGGATATAGAGATATACCTCTACTAACATTCCAACCATATGAACACATACACTCAAGATGAGGTCAAAATAGCATATATATATCAAAACAAACTCATTTTCCAATTCATTTGTGCTTATTTGATTTGTTGATATTGGAGCTTTGGACCTCACGATGACCATTTTCAATGAGAGTGTTGGTACCCAAATTGATTCTCCTCAAAACGCTTAACAAAGATCACGGTTTTGACAGGAAGCTTAGAGGCAAGCACAGCACATTGTGTGTCGTTTTGTAGCTGGGGAAGGAATGTAGCTTGCTCTTTATCACTCATATGTGGAGAAATGGGTAGCACCCTTAAGAGGATTTGATCTATCCTCACTGCTTTATGGTTGTGCGTTTCAACCAGGGTGAGAGGACCCTTTTGTAGCCCACTATTTGTGGAGAAGATGAAGTTGTCCTTCATGACAGAGTTATTGAGAAGACCTTGAATAAAACATGATCAATGCAACAAAATCTAACTCTCACGAGTTGTCGTCCCAGATAATAGAGATATTTTCCAAGCGGGGTTCGGCTACTAAAGACAATGAAAACCTGATTGCTTCTATATGTTTTGGTAACAAATATTATTCATTTATACACACACATGACAAACAAGGGTAGTATGTGCATGATTGGTTGTGTTTAAATGAATTTTTGGTGGGAGGTGAGGTAGAGTGGATTTTGACTCGCCAGATCTTTGAGAGATTTTTACAAAAATGGAAGGCTTGACCAACAAAATGCTTCAGAATAGCTAGAATGTTCCTTTAACCAGAAGGTGTGCTTCAATGGAGGCCCAGATCAACACGTTTTCACACAAAATTTAAGGATCCAAAATGAAGGCTCAAATTGAACAACTTAATTAAACACTATCAACCTCTATTTTATCACACCTAAGATACCCTCAAAGGCTAACAAACAATCTTAATCATCATGCTAGGAGTAAAGTTATTTTAAAATTGTTTATTTCACTATCAAATGAAAGATCTTATGATAAATGAAATTACAAGGGACACCTAGCTATCACAAAGCTAAGATCTTGCATGGTTCACAAAGATTTCAATGTAAGATTGTAATGGGAACAATAAAAAATGTTTGCAGACATTTAGAAATAAAGAAGACAACTTTGTTATAAATCAACATAGATTTAATCAAGTTTGATTAAATTTATCAATAGGGGAAAGTTTCTAGAACAATCTCGGAGATTTTCAATGGTTGTACACTCGCAACCACCACCATGACATGATCAAATTTTACACAAAATGAAATAAACAAATTCCTCATATAATCTCTCATAAGAAATGGGCTCTGCAAATTTTTTTCCTCAAGGATTAACTCCCGACCTCTAAAACTCCAACCATTTATAGGACAAATTCACACAATTTATAATACTTCATTTATAATAGAGTTTTCCCAGCAAAACCAGAAACATTCAAAGCACCATTGTGTGTTACGACCTTGACCATGACTCCTAGAATCAGATTTGAAAAAGGTTATCAGGTGTGTAGAGGGAAAATATCTCCAAATATTTCCAGCATTCAATTCTTCACTTGGTAAGTCATTTTTCATCTCACGCACTAACTACTCCCTCCTCTAATCTGTCGAGATCCGGTTTATTGCGTGCTTAAGGAAGAAAAAAGCTGGAAAATATGATTGAGGCCAATAGTTAGATCACATCTTAATGGTAAAAGACATCTTCATATTTTTCCCACCAAAACAAGATATCAATAGGTCTTTTGCGTGCCAAGGAAAAAAAAATCAGGTCGAATCCGATATTCACATTACACCTTCCCCACCAAATTGTGAAAGATGTTTTCAGACCTTCTTCACCAAACCAGGATACAAAATTAATGTTCATCTTCATTTTGCATGCGGGAGACTCCAATAAATGATAAAAAATCATAAAAATTTAGATCACCAGAAGCTTTGGAGCAAAAATGGTGGAAAATTAGATACAGAGATGCACGCTTCATTTATCTCTCTTTTGAATCTAGACCGTCCACGTCGGAGATCTAAGTTAAGACAGTGAAGGTTTGTTTTTTACTTTTACACCTTTTGGTAAAAATGCAAAATTTCTAAATTTGCTTTGCCCTCCACCTTTGAAAATGGGATTGACATGTGTCCCAATGTGTGTCCTAAAGGAACCGCAGATACATTCTGCTATTTCAACTATTTTTGGAAAAGTAATTTTTTTCAAATTTTCCCCACAGCTCCACCCTTCTGCTTTTAGTTTCTAATGTGGGTCCCAATGGAACCATGCTTCCTTTTTACAGTTTTGACCCCTTTCTCCATGAAACGATATTTTTCCAAATTTTCCCCAAAATTCTACACCTCTTTCGTTGATTTGGAGAAATTTTTGACTATTTATGTCATGCATGTGGGTAAGGTTGATGAGTTTCATCTTTTAAATAACAAGGGGCAAAAAATCCAAGTTTCCCCTATGGCCTACCTCCCCGCCTCTTGAATTTTCAAACTACCATGTGTCTCAATGGCGCATCTTCAGATGGTCCCCAAAAGTAGAGACCGTGAATGGGCACAAGCTCACCATGTGTCACAGTCTGATAGAGTCTACTAAAAAACTTGAGAGTTTAGTGGAAGGTGCCATGTGTCCAAGGTCCGAGACAGTCTTCTTCGGCCATTGAAAATTCCAAGCAAAAAGGAGATTAAGAGGAATCCCCAAGTGTCCTCCTAGCACTTCTTCGAAAAAAAACTCAAGTGTCGGTTACCAAACATGAGCAAATTCCCTCCACGTGTCTCGGGAGCTTTTGGAAGTTGCTGAAAATTTTAAGGAAGGGAGACTTGGTAGAATACTCCACCTGTCTTTATCACACAACTTCAAGATGGTCCCGAAATCGGAGACCCTGAATGAGCGTGGACTCACAACATGTGCCAAGCCTTAGAAAATTTGTTTAAAAAGTTTAAGTCCCCAGCAGAGCTGGAGGAATCCTCCACGTGTCCTCCCGGCGTAACTTCAAGGCCAAACAAAAGGTGAGTCTTCAAACAAGCATCATTCCTCCACATGGGAAAGTTTTGGGTCAAAACAATCCACAAAGTTTTAGAGTGCCCCACCGAGCCACATCCAACCAAAAAGGGCCACGTTTCCATTAAATGCGAGCTTTAAAATTGACAGGAGAAACACATCCACTGCTTTTTGAGCCCAAAGATGAAATTTTCTTCAAGGAAAGAGAATTTGGAAATGTTGTAAGGTTCACACATGACCCTCTGAGCTATATCCATTCATATTTCTTCAAGTACCTGGGAAAAAATGACAGGGACAAAAACACGAACTATGGAAAACGAAAGGGAAGGAACAACCTAATTTTTACGCCCAATTGATAGACACCTTCAGATGGAAAGAGGAATAAATCAACAAATTATGGTGCTTTAAGTGACCTTTGAGCAAGGAGGAACCAATCACAAGAATAAAATAGAGGACATAGTCCTCGGTAGTAACATGGGGAGACAAAAAATGTTACATAGGCTACAAACTGAGGGATTTTAATGGAAAACAGGGTGAATCTAATTCGAGCACAAAAAACAGCTCCGACTCGGGGATGGGCACTCCTTGTGAGTACCACAAGAACCAAATAATAGACCAAGTTCCAAAAATAGACATTGGGAAAAGGAGTCAATTTGCAGAGCAAAAACTAGAACCATCTCCTAAAAACGAACCGAGGAACCAACAAAACTAGGTCACCGAGGACCAAAATGAGAAAAAACACAAAAGACAGAAAGCAACCAACAAACTGTACAATATACAAATGATGCTCACCTTGATTCTGGGGAATCAATCTAGGAAATATTTCAAATGCCTACAATTAACAGGAAATTCAAGCAATTCACAATCCAAGTCTTTCAAGACGAAGGTATGCTCACTAATTCGAATGACAATGGAGTAAGGGCCCATCCATACTGCATCAAATTCACCATTATTTCCCTTGTCTTCATGTTTACTATCCCACAACAACACAAGATCTGTAATGTTGAAAGGTCTAAGAGTGACCTTCTTATCAAATAATTTCTTCAATTTTTCCCTGAACTTCACATACCTTTGGCGAGATTCTCTCTTTTCTTCATCAAGTTCCAAAATATGGTTGATGTGAGCCTCATATGGACTAACTTCTTGATCTTCCAGTTGTTGAATGAATTGATATGAGGATAATTGCATATGCAGGGGAAGCAGAGCTTGAGTGCCATACACCAATTCAAATGGAATTTTTCCAGTGGCTCTTTTAATAGTAATTCTATTAGCCCAAACAACAAACTTCATTTGCTCACCCCATTTCCTTTTGTTTAGCTCCAATGTTCTCATGGTGATCTTTAATAGATTTTTATTGTTGGACTTTGCTTTTCCATTACCTTGGGGGTTATAGTAGGAGGCATATGTCAAATTGATCACATATTATTTACACATTACCACCAAAGGTTTAGCTTTAAAGCTCATGGAATTATCAGCAACAATTTTAACTGGCACTCCAAACCTGCAAATGATATGGTTCAACATGAAGTCCATGAAAATTTGGTGTGTTGCTCTCTTGGTGGGGATTGCCTCCACCCACTTGGTGAAGTAATCAGTGGCTACAAGAATCCACTTATGGCCAACACTTGAAGGGTCTAAAATATCACCAATGAAATCCATTCCCCATTTCTTAAATGGGGATTCAATTGATATAGGCTACAAAGGAAGGGAGCCTGAAGCTTTTATTCTTCCAGAAAAACACTGGCAACTCTCACATCTTCTAACCAACAAAGTTGTATCCTTGAAAAGAGTTGGCCACCAATAACCAGCCCTCAGGATCTTGTGTGTTATGACTCTTCTAGCAAAATTCCCCCACAAACTCCTCCATGGAGATCAACAATTATCTTGGGGGCTTCATCTTCAGTAATGCACCTTAAGAGGACTCCCTCAGGGTTCTTCCAAGCTAACCAAAATCAGTAATGACATATTTTTGGGAAGCCAACTTAAGAGCTCTTTTCTGATTTTTACTCAAATACTCAGGGTAGTATAGATGTCTGAGATAAAAAATTATATCTTTGTACCACTCAGAACTCACCAACTTTTCAAAGACATCCACCCTTCCTTCTTCTACCTCATTCACCTCAATAGTTTACAGGTTACTCTCAGCCATAATTTTAGCTAAGCCCAAACCTCTTACCAATTTTGTGGTTTGGATATCCATGTCATACTCTTGCAACTTGTTCACCCATCTGCATATTTTGCTTGAGACCTCCATCTTTGATAAGACATCTTTTACCATGGTGTGGGGAACATAAGCAACAATTTTAGAGCTCAAAATATAAGGTCTGAAAACCTTTGTTACTTTTACCAAGGAAAATGATTTCTTCTCCATAATGGTGTATTTCAACTCAACCCCTTGTAATGCCTTACTGAAAAAGGATATTGTCCTCTCATCCCCTTCATTATCCTTCTACAACAAGCCAAATGCAATAGTGTTCTCCGAAGAAAAGGAAAACATATGGAAAGGTTTCTTATAATTTGGAGCTACTAAAACAGTGCATGCTTTAATGCTTCCTTGATCCCATTGAAATCCTACATGATGGCTTCTTCCCATTTGATTAATTGGTCCTTTTTTAGAGTGTAAGTAATTGGAATGGGCAACTCAACAAAGTTTGATATGAATCTTCTGATAAAATTTGTTTTCCCAAAGAAAGACTGAATTCCTTTCTTGGTTCTTAGAATTAGGACCTTGCTAATGGCCTCTACCCTCTCAAGATCAATCATGACATCATCCTTTGATACAATGTGACCGAGAAACTTGGTGTTTTGCACTCTGAAATGACACTTCTTTGGATTGAGTGAAATGCCATACTCTCTGCACCTTATCAACATATTTTCTAAATGTTGTAGGTGATCACTTATCTTCCTAGACAAAACTGTCACATCATCCTGGTACATAACAATGAAGTCATTTATATAACCTCAGAATACTACATCCATTGCTCTCTAAAAATTAGCTTCAACATTCATCAGGCCAAACGATATCCTCAAATACACATAGGTACCCCATGGAGTAGTGAAAGTAGTTTTGATTCTCTCTGATTGCTTCACAACTACTTGGTTATACCCAGAGAAACCATCCAAAGTAGAAATAAGCTTAGAACTAGTCACTAATTGTAGCATGTTATCCATGTTTGGTAAAGGATAATTATCCTTCATTGATGCTCTATTTAGATTTCTGAAATCCACACATAGCCTAATATCACCATTCTTCTTCCTAACTGGTACTAGGTTTGCAACCCAAGAATAATACCTTGTTGGCTGAATGATCGCTCCATCACTTAGCTTTTTTAACTCATCTTGCATCTTCATAGAGAGGAGTGGATTAATCATTCTCTTATTTTTTCTGAATGGTTTTGCATTAGGCTCATTATCACCAAATCACAGCACCCCATTGTTTGTACAAGTGTATATACTTGAACTCATGGTGTGATTGGATAACATGGGTACTATCTCCAAGTTGTGGACTTGCTACTTGAGATAGACCTCCGAGAGAAAGCTGGTTCTTGCTCCTAAACTGCTGCCACGATCTACCAGTAATGCAGCGAAACTAACTATTCTAATCTAAACTTCCAAGGGACCAGGGAGAGGGAATGCATGGAATGAAATCCTACACTAAATCAGTGATACACCAGAAAAGGAGGGTGTGAGAGTCGTCTCCAAATGCATGAAATACAGAAGCAAAGTGCACACTAGAAGAGATGATGACAGTTCTCCGTAATCTAGCAAAATGCATTCACAACGATATTCCAAGCATACACAATGATAATGGATCCCTGCAAGAACATAATAATAGACACAATATTCTTGTAGAAAGATTAAAGGGGAAAGAAGAATGCAAGAAAACACAGCAGGGGAAGATATATCCACAAACTGATATTTTATTGCTTCATGATATGCACAGTTCAATCTATTATAGGATAAGGGCCTGGATCACCATGTAAGGAGTCCACTACAAGGGCCTACAGCACATTGGCTTCACAAAGAAATTTTGAGAGATTTGCTATCTGAAAATTCTCCCCTTTACAATGAGCCCAACACTCCAATTTATAGAAAAATGAGAAGAGAAAGAGAAGGGAAAAATAAAAATCCTGAAATATTTCCTTCAACCACTTGTAAGAGGCATTAAATGGATTAAAATGATTATATATTACTTGCAAAAGGCTCCCCATACTTTCCCAGGTCCTGCAGCAAAGAAAGAATGATGACCATGCCTCTTAATTGTACTCCCAACCACCAAATGAAACACTGTTATGAACCTAGCCACGTTTTCTAAAAAATATCAACCAATTTCTCATAAAATCAAGAATTTATTAATTGTTTTGCATCGGGCTTAGAGCCATGATTCCAACGGTACCAATTTTGTGCGATTTTGTTGAGAAATGCAAAAGTTATGGCCTTCTGAGTGCGGGCAGCTATTTTGGGTCTGCCAGGTGTTTTTGTCATTTGACGGGAATGAGCATTAACGATGGGCCGAATATGTTTATTTTATTTAAATATATCTACCCTCATTAAAAATAATAATATGAGAGGATGTCGTGCTCGTTCCAGAAAGTCCACGTGAAAATCGGAGCTCAGAGTCAAAAGTTATGGCTCAGTTTGAAGTTTCACGGGTCAAACGTTGATTTTTCTTCTTTACCTTCAGCCGCTTCGGCTTTCCGTGTCCCTCGCATCCCACGCGTACCTTTGTCCCAGATGTCCCAGATGAAAATCTCCTACTTCGGCCGAATCGGCCTTCCTTGTTCCTATTTGCAGGTGAAGACATGTGGCGAGATTCCATTCGTTGGCGGCTCTTTCAGCTTTTCGCGTCCCTCACGTACTTTTGGCCCAACTGTCCCGAATGAAAGTCCCCTGTTTCAGCCGAATCGGCCGGTTCGCATCCTCCTCGTACTTTTGGCCTAGATCTCCCATACCATCTGGGACAAATATCTCCAAATCCGCCTAAATGGATCGACTTGCGCATGGCAAACCGGCCGATCCGCATCCGCGCGTACTTTTGGCCCGATGTCCTGCATCACGTGAAAACAAGACTTAGGTAATTTTTTTTCCTCTTTTGGCCTATTCGGCTTTTCATATCCCATGCGTCCCGACATTCCAACCGTCCCGCCAGATCGACCGACTAGGACTTAGCTGATTTTCTTCATTTTTTCGGCCCCAAGCTTGGTATGACGAACCTCAGTTCAACCCGAACTGGTACGACCCGAGCCCTTCAAACCCGAAATGCCTTAAAACAGTCATGCAACCTTTTTTTTGCATTTTTTCCATTTTTTCAACCTGTTGGGATTCCTTCTTGGATGGGAGAGTTAAAAAAAAACAGGGCCAACGGGACCCCGAAAAACATGATTTTGGGCCTTGAATCAATCTACTTGCTCGATCTTGAATAATCGAATAGTGTTATCAAAATTACCTTAAGGGGTGAATTTTGGATAACAGAGCTCCAAAGGAATTTCATGCTGAAATAGATCCTCTATGTATGCCTTCAACTCTGAATAAGACCAAGCCAAGGCAATCTTGATACTTCTTCAACAACTGGACATAGGAATATTTTTCCTCCTTGTTTAGATTGCTTCCCAACCAGATATTCCTTAGTTTCTCCTCTGTACCCAAGTCATGCTCTTCAATATCCCTTGAGGCTGTTATATGCCTATTAATAATGCAATCAACATTATCAAAGTTTGATTCAAGAGCAACCAATCCTCTAGGGATGGTATTAGTTTTTAGTTGAATGATATCCTTGCCAAACAAAGTTTCTTTACCCTTTGTTGCACATACCATTGGCTCCCAATCAATACACTGATTAGCAAACTCCCTTTATTCGACAAAGATCTTTTGACTTGAGCATCATCATCGAAAATTTGCTAGTGTTTAATGTTGTCAGGTACAGATGACCTTGTTTACACTTCAACATCATATTCACAATATGGGGACATTGCGCAACTATCAAACCAATATCCTAACACTGCAAGCTTTTCTACCATAACATTGAACTTCCTATCATGATGCACAATGTTAAATGAATCAAACATCTCAATCAAGTCCTAGACTACATGATTGTACTATTTCATTCTTTGATTTTTTTAGCATATAGTGTTCTAATTTGTTTAACAATTAGTTCTGAATCTCCCTTGACAACGATGTCTTTAACATAGTATTTCCAAGCGATTCTCAAACCTAAAAACAATTCCTCATACTGAGCAATGTTGTTAGTACACTCAAAGTTAAGTTTGAAAGAAAAAACAAACTCTTCCAGGGATTGGAGAAATTAGAACCACACCATTGCCATTTCCAAATTTAGAACAAGCTCCATCAAACAACAGAGTCCATGGAGAGACTACTTATTCAAGATTATTTCATTGATCTATTTTTTCTCTTTCCCATCGAAAAACCTAATAAAGTTATCATCATCAACACTTGTGTACAACACCTCATAAGATGCATTATTGGGGTCTTGATGAGGTGAAACATCTTCTTTTCCCCATACAACCTAACAAGGTTACCCTCAATTGGGATGGTAGCATTGGAAATGTCCATTTGGACACTCCCAAAACACTTGCAACCCACTTTCTAGACAACAACATACCCCACTTGGCTAGGCAATCAATAATAACAACATCGAGTTTCGTGTTCTTACCGGGTAAGATGCAAGTTGCACCACCAAACCTTTTACACATCCTAGCACTGAAACTTCTCTTGATTCCATTGCAATGCACTTCCCATATACTACTATTACTTTTATATCCATCTCATTCATGACTTCTAGAGGCATAACATTACATGATGCCCTTGAGTCAAACATACAATTGTGTAATAATATGTCCTTAATGATATGACTAGTGAAGAACGGGTATACATTTAGTTGAGAATCAACCAAGGACGTCCCCGATAAACCTTAGGTGGTTCACCTAGTTCCTCCAATGCTAGTGTTATTTCTAACTCTTCAATGACTGGAGGAGTGTCCACAATGTTTACATTTCTGCCTAGGCGTATTTTCCTCTTTCAGCCCCAAATACTCAAAGGCCCTTTTCTTGTGCTCGAAATGTAAGCAAATCAACAATTGAAACTTAAATCTTGATTTGACTCAAGGTTTGGGCAGTATCATAAGGGAAATACTTTGGCAAGGAAGCATTAGAAGGGAGATTGATACATTCATCGAGACGACACATGCTTTTTGACATATTGGACATGAGGAGGAATATGAATTTTGTTTGGTACAACAAGGCCTTTGGAAAATGCATCTTTCTTAGGAGCCTCTTTAGGAATATTTGGAAGTAATTGAGTTTTTGGCTTGGCTTGAGGCTCTGCCCCTTTGACAACCTTACTTCTTGTGTTATACTCTTTATATTGGATAACAAAAAAATTCATCAATAACTCCTCCTCGGATGGGATTCCTCCATCATACTTCTTTATCATTAAACCTCTTAAATGTTCAAAGTCATTATTGGGAAATTCAAAAGCTTGTATAGTATCTATTTTTAAAGTATGAGAGGGAGGAAGTAGAGGTACTTGGTGAATGCAATCCCAAAAATCAGCAGTAGTTCTAACACTTATTACCTTAGCTGAAGTTGCTCCTTTTTGTGATCTTGTAGAGCACTCCATCATGCATGCATCATCATCCGTGTTATCATCATCAACTTCCTCTTCTTCTTGTTGATCTACTTCACATGGATCATGGGGCATGAAACATCTATCACACCAATTAATTACATCTATTTCTTCAATGATAACAACTCTGGTAGCCAAAGGATTAAACACCATTCTATTTTCCCTAGCTTGGGGATGTCTATTTACAGATCCCATGGGTCCTTTTCCTCTGTCATCAGATATCTTCTCATTTCTAGGATGATTTGTAAATCTGTCTTGGCCTTGTTGCTTATGCTTGACCTTGTGAACTCTGCCCAATTCCTTTCTCTTCCTGGGCTAATTTGTATGAGATTTCTTTTACAACCCCTGCCAGAGTTTTAACAACCTCCTCCAAATCAACAACCTTACTTGCTTGAGGTATTTCCGGATTAACCAACTTCACACCCTCCCTCTTAGGAGGTTTTCCAATTTCCTTGATGTTGTTCTCAATTTGTAGAGCCATAGTAAAGGCCTGTCTCAAATTGGTAGGGTTTTTTTCCCTCAAGTAGTAAGAAACTTTCTTATCAAATGCATCAGAATACTTTATAAGACAAGATTCATCACATGGCCTTAAACTTACAAGCAATCTCCTCAATGTCTTATTGAATCTAGTGTTCAAGTCATGCACTCAATCATTAGGGTTTTTTTGATATTCTTAAATTCGGCGTGAAGAAACCTAGGATCTGTTATGTCACCATACTACAATTTGAATGCATTGTTCATCTCGGTCCAAGAATCAATTGAATTATCTAGTAGAGATTTATACCATTCCATAGCATCTTCTTCCAAAGTATGGATAAATAATTTGATATATATATCTTTAAATTCAATCTCAAAGTCTTCCATCATGTTGATAAAGAGCTTTAGATACGATCACCGCTTATAACATTATTTCCTTGGAACTTTGGTAGTCTATTTCTTACATCTTGGGAACTGGATTTGGATAACCGATCATCCCTCTAAAATTTATAGGCCCAAAAGTATTTACAAAAATTGGGTTTGGATGGGGGATGGGCCATGTTGTTTTGAGGAGGTGACCTTGGAGGAGAATCAAACTTATAAGGGACAAGGGGTCTTTGAAATACAGGAGTATAACTTACAAAATGGATATCCCTAAACGCTCCGTCTCTTCGAAAACCCTACCAACTTTGAAAAACACAGAACAAAATGAGAAGCAAAATTTTCAAATTCAAATGAATGCCCCTCTCCAGATGGAGAATTTAATTCCACAAAAAGAATACCTGATTTAGAATCACTTGAATGAAAATATTCAATGATAGGCTGGTCACCTTCATGAAAAAAGACCTCTTTTCTTGACTTGTTGATCTCCGACAACTCTCCAAGCTCTTCTTTCTTCTGACTTTATCTTTCCTAGCTCTAGAAATAATGTCTTAGTAGGATCCCTATCAAAGAAAGACCTTCTTCCTTCCATATTTATAGATTTTAGTGACAAATCTCACTTGATAGAGGTTAAGACACTGGTACTTATAAAAATCAGATCAACACGGAGTCGCCACTAAGGATTTTAACCTTAGTTGTGAAAATGCACTAAAATATGATCTGTCAAATGTCTGTCAACACTAGAAACTGGAAATGGAAATATCTGACCTCCCTTTTCCCAAATTTATCAATGAAACCTAGTGCAATAACTATAGACACTGGAAATATTGCACATAACACTTGTAACTTTGAACACTTATTACATGCCTAAACACAAGATGATGTTTGAAACAATGTACTAGCACTTAGAGCATATAAGAAATGTTTACCAGGGCCTGAGCATGAACTACAATCACAACATCCCCAAAAACAATGCCGAATGGTGTTGGTACCCACATTGACTCTCCCTCGGAGGCTACGTAGAATTACAGCTTTGATAAGAATCTTAGAGGCAAGAAGAACATGTCGTGTGTTGTTTTATAGCCAGGGAAGGAATGCATCTTTCTCTTTGTCACTCAGATGTGGAGAAATGGGTAGCACCCTTAAGAGGATTTGATCTATCCTCACTACTTTATGGTTGTTCCTTTCAACCAGGGTGAGAGGACCCTTTTGTATCCTATTGTTTGTGGAGGAGATGGAGATGTCCTTCATTGTAGAGTTATTGAGAAGACCTTGAAGAAAACATGATCAATACAGCAAAATCTAACTCTCACGAGTTGTCACCCTAGACAATGGAGATATTTTCTAATCAGGGTTTGGGCTACTAAGGACAATGAAAACTTGATTGCTTTTGTATGTTTTGGTAACAGATATTATGCATTTGTACACACACAGGACAAATAGGGGTAGTATGGGTATGATTGGTTGTTTTTAAATGAATTTTGGTGGGAGGTGAGGTAGAGTGGATTTTGACTTGCCAGATCTTTGAGAGCTTTTTAAAAAAATTGAAGGCTTGACCAACATATTGCTTCAGAACAACTAGAATGTTCCTTTAACTAGAAGGTGTGCTTTAATGGAGGCCCAGATCATCACGTTTTCACACAAACTTTAATGATCCAAAATGAAGGATGAAATTGAACAACTTAATTAAACACTATCGAACTCTGTTTTATCATGCCTAAGATACCCTCAAAGGCTAAAAAATAATATTAATCATCATGCTAGGATAAAAGTGATTTTAAACTTTTTTATTTAACTATCAATGAAAGCTCTTATGATAAATGAAATTGCAAGTGACACCAAGCTATCACAAAGCTAAGATCTTGTATGGTTCACATGGATTTCAATGTAAGATTGGAATGGGAACAATAAAATATACTTGCAAACATTCCGAAATAAAGAAAACACAACTTTGTTCAAAATTGACACGTATTTACTCATGTTTGATTAAATTTATTAGCATGGAAAAGTCTCTAGAACAATCTCAAAGATTTTTAATGGTTACACACTCACAACCACCTTCACATGATCAAATTTAACAAAAAAAGAAAAAATGGATTCCTTAGATAGTCTCTTAGAAGAGATGGGATCTATCACAATTTTTTCCTTAGGGATTAACTCCCAACCTTTAACACTCCAACCATTTACATGAAAAATTTATGCAATTTATAATACTTCATTTACAACAAAGTTTCCCTTCCAAAACAAGAAACATTCAAAGCACCATTGCATGTTACAACGTTGACTGTGATTCCCAGAATCAGATTTACAAAAAGGTTGTTAGGTGTGCAGAGGGAAAATCTCTCCAAATATTTCCAACATTTGATTCTTCACCTGGTAAGTCATTCTTCATCTCGCGCATAAACTTCTCCCTCCTCCAATCAGTCAAAATCTAGTTCTTTGCATGCCAAGGAAGAAAAAACTAGAAAATCAAATCGAGGCCAATAGTCAAATCACATCTTAATGGTAAAAGACATCTTCAGATTTTTCCCACCAAACCAAGATATCAACAGGTCTCTTGTGTGCCAAGGAAAGAAAAATCAGGTCGAATCCGATATTCAAATTACATCTTTAATGGTGAAAGACATTTTCAGACCTTCCCCACCAAACCAGGATACCAAATTAATGTTCCTCTTCATTTGGCATGCAAGAGACTCAAATAAAAGATAAATAACCGTAAAAATTCACATCCCTAGGAGACTTGGAGCAGAAATAGTGGAAAATCAGATACAAATGCATAGTTTCCATTGATCTCTCTTTTGAATTTGGACCGTCCACGTGGGAGATCCAAGTTAAGACAGGCCTGGGGGTTCCTTTTTACTTTTTACACCTTTTGGAAAAAATGCAAAAATTTTCAATTTTCTCTTCCCCTTCACCTTTGAAAAATGGGCTTGACATGTGTCCTAATGTGGGTCCTAAAGGAACCATTCCTATATTATGCTATTTCACCTCTTTTTTTGAAAAGAAATTTTTTCCAAATTTTCCCCACAACTCCGTCCTTCTACCTTTTAGTTTTTGATTTAGGTCCCAAGTGGAACCATGCTTCCTTTTAACACTTTCAACCCCTTTCTCATGAAAAGAAAATTTTCCAAATTTCCCCTAAAATTCTACACCTTCGTCATTGTTTGGAGAAAATTTTGACTTTTCTCTATCGGGCTTCATGAGTTACTTTGATGATTTTAATCTTTTAAATAACAAGGGGCAAAAAATCCAATTTTCCCCAGATGGCTTGCCTCTTGAAATTTAAAACCACCATGTGTCTCAATGGCGGATCTTGAGATGGTCCCCAAAAGTAGATACCGTGAATGGGCACGGGGTCACCATGTGTCACACCGATCTGGCGAGCTTGCTAAAAACATTGAGAGTTTAATGGAAGGTGCCATGTGTCAAAGGTTCGAGATAGTCTTCTTCAGCTTTGAAAAGTCTAAGAAAAAGGGGATAGTGAAACAGAATCCCCCAAGTGTCCTCCTTGTGCTTCTTCAAAATAAATATCAAGGGGCGGTTTCCAAACATGTGCGGTACCTCCATGTTTCTTAGGCCCTTTAGGAAGTTGCCAAAAAGTTTAAGGAAGGGAGACTGTAGAAACCTCCATGTGTCTTTATGGAAAAAATTCAAGATGGTCCCCAAAAGTGGAGACCTTGAATGAGCGTGGGCTCACCACATGTCCCTAGCCTTAGAAATTTCTGTAACAATTTTAAGTCCCCAACATATCCAGTGGAATCCTCCATGTGTCCTCTTGGCGCAACTTCAAGGCCAAACAAAAAGGTGATTCTTCAAATGATTGTTGTTCCTCCACGTGGGAAAATTTTGGGTCAAAATAATCCACAAAGTTTTAAAATGCCCTATAGATCTGCATCCAACCAAAAGGGCCACGTTTCCATTGAATGCGAGCTTTAAAATTGACAGGAGAAACACATTCTTCAAGCCGTAAGAATGCAAGAAAACCACTATTTGATCCAAAAGATGAAATTTTCTTCAAGGAAAGAGAATCTAGAAATGATGTAAGGTTCACACATGACCCTTTGAGATATATCCATTCACATTTCTCCAAGTACATGGGACAAAATGGTAGGGACAAAAACACACAACTGCAGAAAATGGAAGGGAAGGAACAACCCGTGTTTTACGCCCAATCAATAGACACCTTTAGATGGATAGAGGAACAAATCAACAAATTCAGGGCCTTTAAGTGACCTTTGACCAAGGACGAACCAATCACGACAATTAAATGGAGGACAAAGTCCTCAGGTACTAACACGAGGAGAAAAAAATGTTACAAAGGCCACAAGCGAGGATTTTTCATGGCAAACGGGCAAGACTAACTCAAGCACCAACGAAGAGTACATCTAAAATTATAGTTAAGAGACCGTAATCATGTATCCATGAGCGGGAGATCGACCAACACGTTCTAAGGTTGTTTTTTTTTTAGTTTAACATTTTCAAACCTAAAATGTTAAATTGTTAAAAATCTTATCTAAGCGGGATTATTTACAAAATTTATTTTCTTGAATGAGTCTTTAGGGGGGGCACTCATAGGGTAGTCTTTTATTTCGTTCAAAATGGTACTATTTTTTTTATTTGTTTGGTTGGATTCACGGGAGGGAGTGTGATAGGCTCCCGGGATTTTGGATCAGTTCACTCGGGATGAGATGAACATTTCACGAGGGCGGGTATTTGGAGGATTACACGGGTGCCCTATGTCACTCTGTGAGTCACATCTTGTGTGGATTTTTTTCTTCTTGGCACGTGGTAAACAATTTCAAGTTTTCAGTACCGGGGTGAGTGGACTATCACCCTTCGGGATGTATACACACTCTTGGACTCTCGATACTTTGGAGGAGACTCGACCCTAAAGATAATAGGGTCCAGATCTGAGATCACTCGATGGGCCACATACATAAGAAATGCAATGGTCTCTTCTAGCTTAGAGAAGGAGATTAGGGTTCGATCCATTGCCACTTTGCTCCTATTCCTATCATCATCGCAGAGCCATCATGGGCATATGGTCCTCTCAATTTATCGGGGATATGGGCGGTGACACACTACTTTCTTGGTTGGCTCCTAGTATTGCCTAGATCAAGGGGCATGGCCATATATATGCATGGGGAGAAAACATTCTAAGGACTACGACATGACTGTATAGGGTAGTCATGCTACAAGGGTTGTCACCGAGCCATCCCACACTAGTTATTAGATAGGTCTATGAGTTTATTACCCCTTATGGAAGGAAAATATGAGTACGGGATCCAAGAGCCATCGTGGCCTCTGGTGGATAGGGATGTTAGTTCTTAGGACACCACATCAGCTAGTGGTCTCTCTTACTATGTTAGACATGTTTGTTACACCCTACCAAGACATGGCAAGGTTATGAGGGAAGGAGGTCACTTTATTGGTAGCTTTCTCTACCATAGGATAGTTAGTTGACATGGTAGGGAGAGTTGAGATTCATCCATTCAACCAGGTTCCTCAGCAGTTCATCCTCCCTTATGTTGACATGCTTCCTCCAGCATTACCAATATACAAGACTATTTAGGAGGCAAGAAAGGGCCCTAAAGGATATCCTAGACGGATAGTGGTTACCCCTGATG
This sequence comes from Taxus wallichiana var. yunnanensis, assembly GCA_018340775.1. Taxonomy (NCBI): domain Eukaryota; kingdom Viridiplantae; phylum Streptophyta; class Pinopsida; order Cupressales; family Taxaceae; genus Taxus; species Taxus wallichiana. The sequence continues at coordinate 775,321,911 of CM031243.1, read as the reverse complement.
TTCCTATTGTAGTTAGGCATTTGGTCTGCTCCTGACAGAAACTGGTCCTCCTTGAGCATATTTACTCCAAATTGTTTCCAATCCCACTCACAACGGAGAGGAGGATGAGCCCATTGATGTAGACTCTGAATCTAAGGAGTACACAGGAGATGAGAGTGAGGAGGAGTTGGTAAGAGAGGAGACAAGGGAAGAGGGGCTAGGTGGTGAGACTAACAAGGAAGCTCACATAGAGGAGGAGGAGAGTGATCACGAGTGGAAAGAGAGTCGGGATATGTTGAGAGTGGCACATGAGGGATCACCTCATTGAGATGGATGGGGAGATGATGAGTCCGTGATAGGAAATCATCTCTCCTCTTGCTTTGGGAGGCCCTACAACCAACAACAACAACAACCACCACTAACCCTACCTACATTCTTGGAGATCTAAGTATGTTGACACCCTTCCCTTGACTTTGTTAGTTGGAAATGTATTTTTGTTTTGTTTTTGTAATTTTTGTAACTCTTCATTTCTTCTTCTTTTCTTTCTTACACCTCTTGGTGTTCAATTTAATCTCACCTTGTTTTTCCAAAAATTCCCAATCCGCATGGTTTCAAGTATTCTCTATCTCCCTATATGGATGCGTGAAATATTTCTCCTTCATTTGGTTGCCATTGAAAATCCTTTCCTTGGGTCATGGATCACATTGAGTCTTGGTTTCATTTATGTATTCTCTCTGTGTGGGGAAAAAAATTTGTTGTTTGGCATCTTCTATGACTGTGTCTCCTTTGTAAATCCTATCCCAACATCCATGGATATGTGGTCTTTTCTAATTGGATGCGGCATGATGGGTCTATTTGGTGAACTTGTCACTTTTGTCACAATTGTAAAAAATGCCAAATTGGTCCCGCAGCCCGATAGTTTCTAATTGGATTTTCAAACAATATGAAGTGGTAAGGAAAATTTCTTACATTGACATCAAATATGGACACATGGCAGTTTGAAAATTCAAAGATGCAGAGAGGCAGATCATTGGAGCATTTTGAAGATTTTTTTCTTTTTGTGAAAAGGAGAAAAGTTATAAAATGATCTATGACTCTACAGGGGAAAAATTAATGTCACATGTTTGAGTCAGCATTGAAAAGTCAAAAGCGGGAAGGTAGGCTATCAGAGCACTTTGAAGTTTTTTGGCTTTGTTTTGTGAAAAAGGAATAAAGTATAAAATTGAAGTGTGGCCTATTAATTCCCAAGTAAAGCCACGTGTCGAGTCTACATCAAAAGCGGGAGGTGGGTCACCGGAGCACTTTGGAGTTTTTAAGCTCTGTTTTGAAATGAAGTAAAAGTATAAAAGTGATCCGTGACTCCACTGGGCACACATCAAAAGTTAAAAGCAGAGAGGTGGGTCATGGGGCATTTTGAAATTCTCAGGCTCACTTCAACTCAAATATTTTCCATGTGGAGAGCCCGCGCTTGTTTGAGATCCCTCCTCTGGGTCTTAACTTGGAGTTGCACAAAGGAGACATGTGGAGGCTTCCTCTGGCTCCTCTCTATACTTAGATTTCTCAACAACCAAAGAAAATTTTTTAAGCCCAGGAAATGTGGAGGCTTCTTTTGGCTCCTCTTTATACTTAGACTTTTCAAGCATTGAATGGAAATTTCTCGGACCCTAGGAATGTGGCACCTTCTATTGGTTCTTAAAATTTTTCAACAACTTTTCCAGTGAGACACATGGAGAGCCCACGCTTGTTTGAAGTCTCCAATTTTGGGAACCATATCAAAAGTGTGCTGAAGAAACATGTGGAGGTTTCCACTAGCACCTCTTTATACTTAGACTTTTCAACATTGAGGGAATTTTCTTTGGCCCAAGCCATGTGGAGAGCTTGCGCTCATTTGAGGTCTCGCCTCTAGACTTCATCTTTGAAGTTGAGTTGAACAGACATGTGGAAGCTTCCACTAGACCTTCATGTTATCCAAAATTCACCCTCAAGGTAATTTTGATAACATGCATCAAATTATTCAGTCCTGAGCAAGTAGATTGATTCAAGGCCCGAAATCGTGTTTTTGGGGGCCCCTCGGCTTCTCTCTAACTCTCCCATCCAAGAAGAAATCCCAATGAGTTAGAAAAAAGGTGAAAAATGCAAAAAATAAGGTTGCAGGACTGTTTTGAAGCATTTCGGGTCTGGAGGGTGTGGATCGTACCAATGCGGGTCGTACCAAGGTTCGTCGTACCAAGCTTGGGGCCAAAATACAAAGAAAATTGGCTAAGTCGGACATTTTTGTCCCAGGCGGTCCGTAGGACAGTTGGGACGTCGGGACACGCGGACCGAAACGGTCGAAAGTGGAAAAAATCATCAAGTTTTTTTTTCGCACGGTTTGGGACATCTGGGACAAAAGTAAGCGCGGGGCGCGAACCAGCCGATTCGCCGAAAGACGGTCCATTTCGAGCGATTCGGAGATTTTGTTCGGGACAAATGGGACAAAAGTGCGCGAGGTACGCGAGGGACGCGCGGGACGTGAAAAGGTGAAAAGGCTGCAAAAAGAGACAAGGAAGCCCGAATCGGCCGATGCGGGAGAATTCGTTTGGGACAGCCGGGAAAAAAGTGTGTGAGGTACGCGAGGGATGCGTGGGACATGAAAAGCTGAAATGACCGAAGGTAAGGAAGAAAAGTCTACGTTTGACCCGTGAACTTAAAACGGCCATAAGTTTTGACTCCGAGCTCTTATTTTTAATGAGGGTAGATATATTTAATTAAAAGAAACATATTCGGCTCCAGTCAGTTAATGCTCATTCCCGTTAAATGACAGAAAATGCCTGCTAGACCCAAAATAGCTGCCCGCACTCAGAAGGCCATAACTTTTGCATTTCTCAACGAAATCGCACAAAATTGGTACCATTGGAATCATGGCTCTGATTCCAACACAAAAAAATAAAAAAATTACAGATTTGATCAAAAATATATGGATATTTTTTTATAAAACGTGGCCGGAGTTCATAACGGTGTTTTATTCGGCGGTTGGGAGTGTAATTAAGAGGCATGGTCATCATTATTTCTCTGCAGCACCCGAGGACAGTATGGGGAGCATTTTTCAAGTAATATATAATCATTTTTCTCCATTTAATACCTCTTACAAGTGGTTGGAGGATAGATTTCAGGATTTCCATTTTCCCTTCTCTCTCTCTCTTCTCATTTTTTCTATAAATTGGAGTGTTGGGCTCATTGTAAGTGGAGGTGGTTTTTTGTAGCAAAGCTCTACCAAAATTTATTTGTGAATCCAATGTGTTATAGGCCCTTGTTGTGGACTCCTTGCATGGTGATCCAGTCCCTTATCTTGTAACCGATTGAACTGTGCATATCAGGAAGCAATAAAATATAAGTTTGTGGATGCATCTTCCCCTGCTGTGTTTTTCTGAATTCTTCTTGCCCCTTCAACCTTGATTACAAGAATATTGTGTTTATTATTATGCTCTTGTAGGGATCCATTATCATTTTGTATGTTTGAGATATTTTTGTGAATGCATTTTGCTAGATTGTGGAGAACTGTCATCACCCCTTCTAGTGTGCACTTTGCTTCTGTATCTCATGCATTTGAAGACTACTCTCACACCCTCCTTTTCTAGTGTATCACCGATTTAGTGTAGGATTTCATTTTATGCATTCTCTCTCCCTGGTCCCTTGGAAATTTAGATTAGAATAGTTAGTTTCCCTTGCATTAGAGTAGATTATGGTAGGTAATTTAGGAGCAAGAACCACTCTCTGGAGGTCTATCTCAACTAGCAAGTCCCACAACTTGGAGATAGTACCCATGTTATCCAATCACACCGTGAGTTCAAGTATCTACACTTGTATAAACATAGGGGTGCTGTGATTCGGTGATAACACTTGCCATACTCTAAATTTTCAGCAATTGGTGCAACTCTCTAGGGTTCTAAACACATGGAGGGCCCGCACTTGTTTCAGAACATTCTTCTGGACTTCACCTTTGCAGTTGCGCCAAGGAGACACATCAAGGTTTTTGCTGGCTCCTCTTTACACTTGGACAACTTGGACTCACAACGTGGGTATGTGGTATAATCCATGCGAGGAAAGTCATTTATCAGAGGCATGAATGCAGTATCCATGCGAGGGCACTCATTTCTCAAGGTGTATTCTCAAAGGTGAAAAGGATTACTTTTCAGATCAAGCCATATAGAGCCACCTGAGAATTATTAAAAGGGGATTTCTGCATGACATAATAAAAGAATGATTAAAAAGACAGTCAAAAGTTATATGGCATCCATGTCATAGTTGAGGGACTGAGAAACGTGATCAGTTCATGATTTATCCACATAGTATCTTTTGGGTTTAAATTTTTAAACATCATTTTCTAGAATAAACTTGTAACAAAAAAGGATTCCTCGAATATTCTTCTTTTGGGATGGAAATTTGGGATGAGTGAGTGAGTGGAATTTTATAAATACATTGAGAATACTCTTGCAAAAGGGAGGGGGTTAAATTTTGTAAAAAGTTTGAGAGAAACCATTTTCCCGAGATACCGTCTAAGAAACCTATTTATTTTCTTGTGTTTAAAAATTTAATCACGTCAAGATCGTTGCAAGTGTACAACCATTGACAAGATCTGAGATTGTTTAAGAAACTTTCCCTATTGATGTATCTAATGAACCTTGAATAGATTTGTGTTGATCATGAGCATTATTATGTTTGTCTCATGTAATAATGTTTTCAAGTAGTTTTTCTTGTTCTTTTTGTAATCTTATGTTGAAATCCATCTGAATCACAAAAGATCTCGTCCATGTGTTAGTATTGTTGCATTAGCAATTTCATTATGAGAAGAGATTTCATTTGGTAATGAAATAAAGAATTTAAAATCACTTTACTTTCACTATGTTGATAAATATTGTTTGACATCCTATGATTGTATCTTAGACGTGACAAATAGGGACTTTCAACGTTTAATTGAGTCTTTAGAGTGATCCTTTGAGTTGAATTATTAAAGATTGTATGAAATCATGCATCTTTGGGCCTCTATTGATTCACACCTTCTGGTTAGAGGAATATTTTCACTATTCTAAATAATTTTGTCTCTGAGTGTTCTAATGTTTCTAAAGGATCTCAAAGATCTGGTATAATCAGCTTTATCTTTCTTAACCTCACACAAAAAAACTTCTCAAACGAAAAATCCTACATGACCTACCCCTGTTTGTACTTTGTATCCTTAAATGGATAAATTCCACACCAAAACATGTAGAGATAATCAAGATTCAATTATTTTCTTTAGTAACTTTGAACTTTGTCTAAGAAACATCTCAACTCTCTAGTGTGAGAACTCATGAGAGTTATATTTTGTTGTATTGATCATATTTTCTCAAGGTTATCATTAACATTCTACGGAGAAGGATCTCTTGATATACTTCACCAACATGGGTTACAGAATGGGTCCTCTCACCCTGGTTGAAGGCACAACCTAAAGCAACGAGGGTAGATCAAACCCTTAGTGAGGTTCTATCCATTTCTCCAATGCCTGAGATAAAGAGTCAGTTGAATCCCATCCCTAGCTACCAAATGACTCATATCATGATTCGTCTATCTCTAAGCATCTTGCTAGTTTCTTGATGTTGCTCAACCCTCGTAGGAGAATGAATTTGGATACCAACACTGAATTGGTGACGTTAACGGGATTTATTTTTGCAATAACAATACCAAAGTGGTGCCATTACCGAGGATTTATTTGTGCGTAAACAACACCGAATTGGCACCACTATAGGGGATTATTTGTAAAAATGCATACACATGCTGATCTTGATAATTTTTCTTACATGATTTAAGTGCAAATCCATTGTTTAAACATCATCCTTTTTTTATATTTGTAATATTTGTGCAAGATTACAAGTTCATTGTGCAATATTTCTAGTTTCTAGTGGTTATTACACTAAATTTGCATCAATAGTGATAAATTTGGTTAAAGGAAGGTTAGATCTATTAATATTTGTAGAAATTAGGCATTGATAGACACTTATAAAATTACATATAGTGCATTTACACAACCAATGTGAAAATCCTTAGTGGTGACTCCGTGTTGAATTGAAATTTGATGATTACCAATGTTTCAACTCGTGTCAAGTGAAATTTCTCATTAATATGTGTAAAGTTGGAGGAAGAAGATCTTTCTTCACTAGGGACCCTACTACGAAGTTGTTTCTAGAGCTGGGAAAGGAAAAATAAGAAGAAAGATGAATCTGGAAAATTGTTGGAAATCAAGAATAAAAAAGGAGATCTCGATTACGGAAGGGGATTAATCATGGTTGAGTATTACCATACGTCTTCAAGTGATTCTCAACCAATTAATTTAAATATAAATTTGAGTTTCTCCAACTAGAGAGGGGGCATCATTTGTGTTTGAAAAGTGTGCTTCTTAGTTTTCCCATGTTTCTTCCAAGGTTGATAGGGTTTTCCAAGAAACTGAGTCATTAGAGGATATTTACTTTGAGAGTTATACTCCTATGCCCCATAGACCCCTCATCCCTTATCATTTTAATTCTCCTACAAGATCACCTCCTTAAGGAAATATGGCCTAACCTCCACCTAGACCTCCTTTTGTTGTCAACACTTTTGGACCTATAGATTTCAGAGGTATGGATGGATATCCTAATATGGTGCCAAAAGATGTCAAAAATAGGTTGCCAAAATTTCAATGGAATAATGCCATAATTGGTAACCACCATTTAAGACTCTTTGTCAATATGATGGAAGATTTTGAAATTGATTTTGAAGACGTGTATGTGAAGTTTTTATTCATACTCTTATGGTGGATGCACGTTCTTGGTACAAGGCTTTACCAGTTAATTCAATAGATTCCTAGACCGAGATGAAAAATGCCTTTAGATTTCAATATGGGGATAAGACGGATCATAGGTTCCTATTATCTGAATTTGAAAATATAAAGAAAAAACCAAATGAATTCATCCCTGATTTCAATACTTTGTTCAATAAGACCTTGAATAGGCTACCTAGAATCCTAAGGCCTAGTGATGAGTCCTGTTTGATAAAATATTCTGATGATTTTGATAAAAAGGCTTCTTATTACTTGAGAGATAAGAACCCATGAAAATTAAGGCACGATTTCACCATGGCCTTAAAAATAGAAAATAATATCAAAGTAGTTGGAGATCCTCCTAAGAGGGAAGGTGTTAAGTTGATAAATCTTGAAAGGCTCAATCAAACAAATTTGTGGATCTAGAAAAGGTTGTAAAAACTTTAGCTTGAGTAGTTAAAGAGATATCTTATAAAATTTCAAGAGAAGAAAAAGTGATTACAGGCTCCCATGGTCGGCACAAACCACTAGGTCGGTAGAGATTAGGAAATATTCCTAGAGGTGATCACAAACCAAATGAAAGAGGAAAAGGTCCCATGGGATCGGGAATAAACAACCTCAACTCGGGGATAATAGATTACTTCTGATCCTTTGATTACCAGGTTACAACCGTGGGAGGAGGCCAATTTTATTGAGTGGTTTGATAGGTGTTTACTACCACATTCCCCATGTGATATAGATCAAGATGTTGAGGAATAAGATGATGATGAGAGGTATGTTGATGTGTGCATGATGCAAAGCCATGTGAACTCATAATAGGGGCAATATCAACTGAATTGATAAGTGCCAAAGCTATGAAGACTTATGGGATCGTGTCCACCGGTATTTCCTCTATCTCCCAATAATACTTTTGAAATTGATATGGTGCAAGCATTTGATCTTTCCAATTGAGATTTTGAATACTTAAGGGCTTTGATGATTAAAAAGTATGATAGAGGGATCCCTTCGAAGAGGACAAGCAATTGTTGATGAATACAATAGTTTCCCAGGAGAAAGAATATAACACGATAAGTGTTATTAGAGGGGAAGGGCCATAACCAAGCGAAAAGTTCCGAGTTCTTACCATTATCTTGAAGGAAACCCCTAAGAAAGATACATTTGGCAAAGGCCTAATTACCCCAAATAAAATTGGTACTCCTATCCATGCCCAGACTGTGAAAAATCCCATACTATCAAAAGAAGTTGTAAATCTCCCTCCTAATCCGCTGCCCTACCCAAATATTAAGCCAAATCAAATTCATTCTTCCCATTTTTGAATTACTTATAATTCCTTAGCATAGGAAAAGGGCGTTTGAATTTTTGGGATGTAAGGAAGAAAAGATTACTCGGGAGAAAAGTGTTAGAAATGTACGAGTTCCTCCTATTATAACGAATCATAAATACCACAAGCATTGGAGGAACTGGGTGAATCATCTGAGGTGCATTTGGGAACTTCTCTGGTTGAATCTCAGCTTAAAGTGGATCCATTTTTTACCACTTTTATTATTAAAGATAGGCTGGTACATAACTACATTTTTGATTCAGAGACTCATGTAATGTAATGCCTCTTGAGGTTATGAATGACTTAAATATCAAGGTAAAAATTTTTTTAGGAAATTTAGTGCTATGGATTCAAGAGAAGTGCCGTAGTTGGGCATGTCAAGGGATTAGTAGTGCAGTTGGAAGCTTTTCAAGGAAAGTGCTTAACCATGAATGTGGTTATTGTGGGACTGTCTTGCCAAATGGCGCATGTTATTATCAAAAATTTTGTACCTCTGTGTGGTGGAAGTGTGCAAATGGAAATGTCATACACAACCATACCAATTGAGGGGAGCCTTGTAAGTTTTATGGTGAGAAGAAAATGTTATATCTCATTGAGGACCTTAAGAATGCTTCTTATAAAGTATTATATTCGACATCAATGTCGACAACTTTGTGGGTTATGCTGATTTTAAGGAGCATAAAATTGATGAGTGAAAGTATCCCGAGAAGATTGGTTCTCCCTGGACTCTGATTTTTGATGGGGTTTGTTCTAGATCTGGTAAAGGTGCAAAGGATAAACCTAGGAGAATATGGCTAGGTAGAAACTTGGATAGAGAAGAAAAACAAGTATATATCCAGTTGTTAAAAAGGTATCAAAACTTCTTGGCTTGATTGTACTCAGAATGGCAGGAACTTGAAACATTTACTTGATTGATTTCTTATAATAAAGGCACGCATCATTGTACAATGTATAGTATTTTGTTTTTGTTCTATTTTCATGTTTTTCTTTTTCAGCTTTTTTCTTGTCCTTGGTGACCAGTTCTTTTCGGTTTCTCGGTTTGATCTTGGGAGGATTGGTTATTATTTTTCTTCTTTGCAAGATTGTTCTTGACTCCTTTTCCCAATGGATTTTTGGCACATGGTCTATTGTTCTTATGGAACTCATAGAGAGTACCCATCCCCAAGTCGAGATGATGTTGGTGCTCAATTTTATCTTCTCCTATTTGTTCAAAATTTCTCAGTCTGCATGGTTTGAAGTATTCTCTGTCTCCCTATATGGATGCGTGAAAACTTTCTCCTTCATTTGGTTGCCATTGATGGTCCTTTCCTTGGGTCATAGATCACATTGAGTGTTGGTTTCATTTGCAGCCTTCTCTCCATGGGGAAAAGCTTTGTTGTTGGGTGTCTTCCATGACTATGTCTCCTTTGTAAATATTATCCCAACATCTGTGGATACATGGTATTTTCTAATTGGACATAGTATCGTGGGTCTATTTGGAAAACTTGTCACTTTTTTCACAATTGTAAAAAATGTGAAATTGGTCTTGTGGCCCTGATAGATTCTAATTGCATATTCAAACAATACGAAGTGGAAAGGAAAATTTCTTACTTTGACAATGAAGATGGACACATGGCGGTTTGAAAATTCAAAGGCGGAGAGGTGGATTGTTGGAGCATTTTGAAGATTTTTTCCTTTTTGTGAAAAGGAGCAAAGTTATAAAATGATCCGCAACTCCGAAGGAACAAATTAATGTCACATGTTTGAATCAGCATTGAAAAGTGAAAAGCGGAAGGCAAAGCTATCGAGCACTTTAAATTTTTTTGCTTTGTTTTGTGAAAAAGGAATAAAGTATAAAAGTGAAGCGCAACCCCACTAATGCCCAAGTAAAGCCACATGCCGAGTCTAAATCAAAAGTGGGGAGGTGGGTTACTCGAGAACTTTAGAATTTCTAAGCTCTATTTTGAAATGAAGTAAAAGTATAAAAGTGATCCACGACTCTGATGGGGCCCATATCAAAAGTTAAAAGAGGAGAGGTGGGACGTTGGGGAATTTTGAGATTCTCAGGCTCACTTCAACTCAAATATTCTCCATGTGGAGATCCCGTACTCATTTCAGGTCCCACCTCGAGTTGTACCAAGGAGACACGTGGAGGATTCCACTTTGGGCCTATCTATACTTAGAATTATCAACACTCAAGTAAATTTCTTAAGCCCGAACACGTGGAGGATTCCACTGGCTCCTCTATATATTTATAATTTTCAAGTGTCCGATGCAACTTTCTCAGACCCTAGGCACGTGACACCTTCTGCTGGTTCTTAAACTTTTTCAACAAATTTTCTAGGCTGAGACACGTCGAGAGCCTGCACTTGTTTGGGGTCTCCACTTTTGGGAACCATACCAAAAGTGTGTTGAAGAAACATGTGGAGGTTTACATTTTCACCTCTTTATACTTAGAATTTTCAATAGTCTAGGGAATTTTCTTGGGCCCAAGGCACGTGGAGAGCCTGCGCTCATTTGAGGTCCCACCTCTAGACTTCATCTTTGAATTTGTGCCGAAAAAACATGTGGAAGATTCCACTAGACCTTCCTATACTCTTACTCTATAGTAGCTGGTGCAAATTTCTAAGGTTTTAAACACGTGGAGGGCCCGCGCTCAATTGGGAACCTTCTTGGACTTCACCTTTGTAGTTATGCCAAGGAGACACGTGGAGGTTTCTGCTGGCTCCTCTTTGCACTTGGCTGACTTGGAATCACATTGCATGTATGTGGTATAGTCCATGTGAGGAAACTCATTTCTGAGAGGCACAAATGCAAGTATCTATGCGAGGGAACTCATTTCTAAAGGTGTATTCTCAAAGGTGAAAATGCTTACTTGTCAGATCAAGCCATATGGAGCCATCTGAGAATTATTAAAAAGGGGATTTCTTGCATGACAAAATAAAAGAATTTCAAAACTTATATGGCATCCCAGTCATAGTTGATGGACTGAGAAATGTGATCATTTGGACTTATCCACTTGGTAGCTTTTGGTTGCAAATTTGTTAAACATCACTTTCTGGAACAAACTTGTAACAAACAAAGGATTCCTTGAATATTATTCTTTTGTGGGAAAATTTGGGATGAGTTAGTGAGTGAAATTGTATAAATGTAATGAGAATACTCTTGCAAAATGGAGGGGGTTAAATTTTCTGAAATTTTTTGAGGGAAACCATTTTTCCCGAGAGACCATCCGAGAAACCTTGTTTATTTTCCTGTGTTTTACATTTAAGAGAATTTCCTATAAAATCTATAGCCCATGTAGAAAATGGCCATGGTGTTACAATTCGTTTTAGTGCTGTGCCGATATGTGAATCTCATGGGAGAGTTCTAGCGTGGGCTAGAAATATCCCATCCAATGTATCTTCTTAGTAGTGGCATGGCCACCGAATTGACCTCCACATACTCCGCTATGTGATTGATAAAGAATCTTTTCATATTCTTCTTCGTCAATGCATCTTAGAAAAATTCCATCAAAGGCTCTACAATAGATCACTTGTTACAAGATTACATACTTTGCGGTTATTATATGTAACCATCTTCTTTTCTATGAGGTTTACCCTTTTGGATATATATGGTCCACTATGAAATTAATGATATTAGTAAACCATGGACACACATAAATTAGAGGCTTAGTTTCAAAAAAATACACACTCGTTGGGAAAGTCTAAATTTACTAGATCGCTTCCATGCAATGGGTTGTCACCAACTAGTCCGAATGATTTTTCCTTTGACATATTTGTGATTGAAAAATGTTAACTCAAACTCACTTATCAAAGTTATGAAGAGTCCAAGCTTCTTAGATAAGGATCCTTGCATAAGAAACATCCCAAGTGATCGATTTAACGAAAACCCTTGTTTCTTGGTTTAGCATGTAATGCCTTAAGTTCTTTTGTCATGAATACTATAGCAAGACATTCCTTCTTTACTTATGTATAACATGTCTCATAATCAAGAAATGTATGAATAATGAAATATACTTTGCACATTAAATTTTATCATCATCTTCGTAAGCTAACATGTAGGATAATGAGACATCCATAGCTCGTGAATATAGGATCAAGTGGTGATCTAACCTATGCAGCATGAGTGTGGGAGGAGACAAAAGAACCACTTAACCATTTAATTATTGATTAATTTTTCAACAAATTATTGGGTGAATAGAAAAGGTAAAGTAAGGGATAAACCTTCAAATTGCACCAAGTTTCCCAAGGAAATATCTGATGCTAGACTCATCTAATGGTAGATTCATTTCCAGTAAAATCAGATTTTGGATGGGTCTACATAAATCCCTTGTGAAGATATTATGTATCCCAAAATCTTACCTCCCATTAAACAAAACAATCATTTTTTCTAGATTCAACATGATAATGTATTTGATTAATTGAGAAAGGATGACATGAAGTACCTGTGGGTTGATTGTATTATTTTACGGCCTTATCCAAAAGTTCATCTATGTAGGATTCCACAATCATATGTATAAGATCATTAAATATATAAGTCATCATCTCTGAGTACGTGGCACCAACATTCTTAAGTTGGAACAAAATGAAAATATAATAGTAGGTTCCCAAGGAGTTATGAACGTAGTTTTGGTGTGATTTTCCTCAAAGATTATGATTTCATTGTACCCAAAAACCCATCAATGAGAGACAAAAATCAAAACCAAATGTTGCGTCATAATAACATGGATGGATGGTAATGGGAAATAAGTTTTGCGAAAATCCTTATTGATATCCCAAAATTCAATGCAAATACAAATCTTTCTATTCTTCTTGAGAACGGGGATGATATTAGACACCCACTTTGAGTAGTAAACTAGCTTGATGAACCCTATCTTTAAGATTTTCATCACTTATTCCTTCACCATGAGGACCATATTTGGTTTCAAGGGCTTTGAATTTTGCTTAATTGGCTTAGCATCTTGCTTGGTGATGAGGTTGTAAACTAAAATGTCTCGGTACGATTCCCATCATCTTCTTGTAGTTAAATGAAAAAACATTTTTATGCTCCTTGAGGATACGGGTATGTATTTCAACCTCCTTAGGAGTTAGAGAGAATCCCGGTTTCAAGATTTTTGGTTCCTCATCCATCCCGATGTTTTCATCAAGTGTTCACTCGATTAAGGAGGCATTCCTTTACTCAAAATAAGATGGTGTTAGAGGTAAATCTAAATTCCCCCTCTCCTACCTCATAAATTTGGAGTTCCTTCCCAAGAGAAGATTCTATCATGGGATTTCCAAAATAGGAAGAAGAGTGTGGAATTAAGGAAATACGAACCTCATAATTTGTAAGATGTAATTATGCAAGAGCATTTAGATATCCTAGAGTTGATTTTTCTATGTCAACATGATCTGAAATGATAGACTCACTTTTAGTTTCTATGTAGGTCAACATTAGAGTTATCGGTGTTTAATGAACCAAAGGTTCAACATGAACTGAGACCGTGAAGTTTGTATCTTCCAACTAACTCCTTGGAGTAAAGTGAGAAGCGAGAGTTGCTATTTAATCTACAAGGATATTACTCTCTCATGGAATTGTTTCAATCGATATGAAGTCAAACCCCTTTGTTAGATTTAACACTGTTGTTTTGTAGAGTTTTAGATTATAATATCTAGTCTCATATACCTCATATATCTAATTTACAACAAGTTACAAATCACCTAGCACCCTAATATTAACATCACCCATTATTTTGGCTACAATGAGGCCGATTAGAAGGGCTTTGTATTCAGCCCCATTATTTGTACATTCAATTTTTAATTTGAACGAAAAGGTAGAATCCTTCCTCTGGAGAGGTAAGAATTACACCTACTCTAGCACCAAAATGACACTTGGCTCCATAAAAATGGATAGTCCAACAATTACTTGGAAAAATGGATGTTGGATCATCCTTTTGGTCCTCTTATTTTACCTCAGTTACTTCAACCATACAAACTTCATCTGCTGGAAGAGAACCAAGTCCTAGGGTATGTCCCATACCCATAGAACGAAAGGAAGGAGAATAGGTAAATCCTTCTCCAATAGCTTAACAATATTTGATGTGGTTCCTAATGAAACTATCTCTATGATGATATTTTCGTCTTTGACTCGTTGAAATGACTTCAATCAAGCCCATGACTTATAATTCCATTGTAGGAACCAAAATTTCCTCGATACTTTTGAGTTTGTGATTTTATTTAACTTATGTGTAGGAAGCTCAAACTTAGAGTGGACCCCCGGCCTCCTTTTCAAATTAGCTAGATGTATGTCCAAGGGTTTTGGATCACCCTCTCGCCATAAAGACATTCCATAAATGTAGAAACCTCACTTACTAAAACAAAGTGGAGGGAATCACCTTCATGCTATGAATCCAAAGATGGTCAAGGATCATATTATCATTGGTTTCTCGATCTATGATATAAAACTTGGTTAGAAATGTTATAGGCCCGAGGTTGACCGACAACACAATAGTTATGATCCACGTTGCCTTAAGGCTATCATAGCCTCTCAACATATTTCATGTTGAAGAGAAATTGGTCTCTCCATAACCCACCTTTTAAAGGAAAGAGAAAAGGACTATATAAATTGTTGCCCCATCATCAATCATCTCATAATTTACATAGTTTCTGTAAATCCAGGACTTGTAAAACCAACATTGGATTGCCTCTACAAGCTATTTTAGCATTTGTGAGCATCTTACGATGTCAAATAAAAAAACAACATCTCTTTTAGGCTTCCATAAAGGATAGACATAAAAGTCTATGTGGTTTATCTACGCCTCTAGAGGATTGGTGACATTAATAAAATGGCCAAGACCTAGTTCTTCTAATAGAGTGGCTCTATGAGGAGGGGAATTCTTTAACAGATTTGAGAAGGAAATTTGAGAGAACGTCTTGGTTAGATCACTATTCAAGTCATAAGCTCCTTCTAGCTTGCCTAACGTGTCGCGAATGTCATTTGATATAGTTGGGTAATTCGGGATTGGCTACAAAGAATAATCTTTGGTTCTAGCGGCAGCGTTAATATGAGGTTCAATATCCAACTCCATCAATCCCACAATTTTTGTTTTCTTGTGACCATCCTAAGGAGGTGTCACTTGTGGGTTTGACGAAGTTGAGGCTTCGCGATCACAGGACCCTATTACAATAAAAAATTTTGAACCATTGGGATCTATTCTACTGTCCCTTAGGTGTATGGGGACAAGATCATTAAAGATTATAGGTGGTGTGTTCTGCAATGGGCACACGGTCCCATGTAAGTGTTTTAAGTTGGCATTGTTGGGTTTGCCACAAACACGTCAACAAATAATTGTTTTTCATCCTATGGAAAATGTTGTATAAACTTATTACAATCATTGGATGTTCTTGCATCATGCCCATGAATCCTATGGACACCACAATATAAATATAGATCATAATCTTGAGGCCTTGTGTTTGAACCTTGGTATGGTCTAAAATTATGATTATTTTTTAACCGGTGATTGGTTAAAATTTTGGAACCCTTTCCCTTGGTTTTTGAATTGGTTCGAATACCCACTTGGGTATTGCTTAGGGCCTTGGGTCCGCCGACACTAAAATTTTCTTCCGTAATTTCTATTTCATTAATGTATGTATTAGGAATAGGATGTTGTTAAGTATAATTAGTAGTAGCGTCCGATAGAAGATAACGGCGCTACCAAGATCAACGCCGCTAATAATGTATAGTATGGCAATAGTCAAAAGTACAATAGGAATGTTGTGGTAAAAAGTAAATAGTGGTCGTAAGTGGTCCAATAATGTTAAAATGTCAAAGTTGGGGTAAGAAGAGAAGTAGGGTCTACATGATTAGGAATTAGAAATATTATATTGGTAATAAGGACAAGGAGTGAGGTCATAAATATTTTGTATATTTTATTTGTAAAAATTCTAAAAATGTGGAACCCATGTGAACTGATAAGGTTTATCTTATCTTAAAAGATACGCTTACATGTATAGATAAGAGTTAAGGTATGGAATATGATTCGTCAGAGTGGATTTATTATCCTATCTTAGAGATAAGATGGATAAACCTAGAAGTCTATAAATAAAGAGGACACCCCCTCATTTAGCATAGAAGAAAGTAGTGAGAAATATTGTAGGAAGTGTGCGAAGGAAGCCATCGGTTTTAAGGTGTGTTGAAGAAGCCATTAAGAGGTGTAATTATAAAGTTTCTCCCATAGTCTTGGTGAAAGGCAAGTGAAGTCAATAACACTTGAAGTACCTCATGGGTGAGATTGTAACATTTTCATGTTAATATTATAATTTACTTTGATATTTCAGATTTGTCATCATTCCATCTTATCATAGTCGATGGTATTCTTGTGTTATGTTGTTGTTTTGTTTCCAGATTACATCCACCAAACTAAAGGCTATGCATTAGTAAATAATCATAGCATGAGGAGTTCCCGGTGAAGAATTATCATAGTGCCGATTGGTGTTGACATTTTGGTTCAGTTGTTGGGACTATTCCTCGTTGGTGGATTTTCTGGAGAGATATTCCCACTTAGTCAAAAATCAATTAGAGGGTAACCTTGTTTTTACTGTGCATAGTAGTTACCATGGTAAAGTCATTTTTGCCATGAATAGTAGTTACCATGGTAAAGTCATTTTTGCTGGGAATAGTATTTACCGCAGTAAAGTCACTTTTTACCGTGAATAGTATTTACCGCAGTAACTTCACTTTTTACCGTGAATAGTGTTTACCACAGTAAAGTCAGTTTTTACCGCAGTAAGTCAAGTTTTACCATAGTTTACCATGGTCATTTCTATTTTACTGTAGAAAGGTGTAAATTCACTTTCTAGTATAGTGATTCCAATTATTTGTGCACATAAGTCTTGTTGATTGTACTTGTGGGTTGGTATTTCATGGTGGTTACTTTTGAAAATGGGAAAGATTCCTATTTTTTCAGCTCAATCTAATGAAGATGCTTCTTCTTTCATTCAAGAGTTTAAATGATCTTGTATTTGTAATGGCCTCATAAGAAGGGAACAATGGACTAAATTTTTCCTACCTTTTTGGATGGTTCAACAATTAGGTAGTTTGAAACATTAGGTGATAATGTGAAAAATTCATGGGATTTATTAACTAAAAGTTTTCTTGAAGAATTTGGTGAACAACAGAAATATGCAGATCTCATGATTGATATCACAAAGCTATCCCAAGGAGAGAAGGAGAAGATAATGGATTATCATGATCGTGTTCTAGAGCTAAGGAGGAAGCTCGATGCCCGAGATCCGTAAGGATGGACTAGCACATGGGTTGATGAATGGCATGGATAATCTCCTATGTAAGCACTCCATTCTTGGGATGAAGCCGAGAAATCGAAAACGAGTGAAGTATGACCGCCCGCTACCATTGATCAAGCAAAGGAGATTACAAGAAGGCAAGAAGAAAGCATGGAAGAGGAGCCCAAAGAAATTGTTGCTAAAGTAGAACCTACACCAGCACCTTTGCTCTAGAATCCACAACCACTCTCGTGAGCACAAATCTTTCTTCTAGTACATCTACTGAGTATGAATATCTGCTGAAAAAGATGGGTCAGTTAACTATTAATCTTCTTCAAGGAAAAGAATTTAGTTCTTAGAGAGGAGATAGAGGTCCAAAAAGAAATATTTCTGAAGTTGTATGTTATGGTTGTTATAAAAAGGGTCATTATAAGTATAATTGTCTAGATAGAGCTTCTACATCTAGTAAAGGAGATAATGATAAAGGAAAAGCACCTGTGAATTATTTTGATGTAGTAGATAAGAGCAGAAATAATGAAGTAGATGTGTTTGTAACAAAAAGAAAGAAAGAAAAAGATAATCAAGATGGAAATGATCCTAAGAAGATGAAAGGAGAAACTAGTAAGAAACATAGGAGAAGAAAGTGGGTGTGTAGGATTTTCTGATTTCACAGGGGCAAGGACCATACTCCATCCTGGAAGATCTGTCCAAAAGGCCTGCAAATATTACATATGGTCAACTCTTGGCTATGTCTTCTGAGAAGAGGCGGGAGCTGCGAAGTGGACTCAATGCTCGACGAAGGAAGGAGGTTGAGGTCCCTGTTTTGGAGGCAGAGGCAGATCCCTATGCTCCACAAGCTGAGGTATTATGTAATGACATTTCAATTCACGATGTCTTAGTTGATGGAGGTACTACAGTTAATGTAATGACCGAGTCTGTAATGAATATGTTGGGTTTAAAATTGATCGCCCTTCAACACTTATGTTAAGGTCATTAAATAAGGGAAAAACTAAACCAGAAGGTGTTGTTTCAAATGTGGCAATATTTGTTATGGGTGTTGTATGTGTGGTAGACTTTCAGGTGATGAAAAATGGTACTGCGTACCCAATGCTCTTTGGGAAGACCATGGCTAAGGAGAGTTCATGCAAGAAACTACTTTGGAATGAAGGTTTCATGCCACTTGGATGTGGCAAAGAGAGGGTGAAGATAAACGTGATCCCTCGACATCATAAGGAAGACCCTGTGAATTCAAGTGATGAAACCGATGATTGGACATCCTCTCGATTACTCTAGTACCAATGAAGTGGACATCAAGATGAAGAAAGTGAGGTTGATGTTTCAGTCATGGATATCCTTCCAGCCACACCAACTCATGACCATAAAATTATCTCGAAGAAGAAGTTGATGATCGTCTCCAACAAATAAAGATTGGTGATGCTTTGTGATGGTGAGTGAGAAGGAATCCTACCTCCAGGCTCTTTTGAAGGTACATACACATATTCACTTTTGATTACAAGGAACTCACAAGTAAGTTGGGTAGAACATTCTATTGAGTGGTAGATGGTGCTAAGCCCATAAACAAAATGCCATATAGAATGAATCCTAGTTTTTCCAAGACCGTAATGTAGAAGAAATAGATAAGTTGCTTGATGCGGGATTCATATTTGCTGTGGAGAATTCAGAATGGGTTTCTCCCATTGTGATCTCAATAAAAAAGAATGGGAAGCTACGCATTTGTGTTGATTACAGGAATCTCAATAAGGCAACAAAGAAGGATCTTTACCCTCTTCCATTTTCGATTAGATCTTGGGCCAGAAGTAGTGGCCAGAGTGCTATAGTTTTGCTTTGATGGATATAGTGGCTACAACCAAGTTCGTATAGCGAGAAAAGATCACCAAGACCACGTTCACCACTCCTTAGGGAACGTTTGCTTATAGAGTTATGCCTTTTGGGTTGTGTAATGCTCCAACAACATTCCAGCATTTGATGAATAGGGTGTTCGAACCCTACATTGGGAACTTCATCAAAGTATTTCTGGATGATTTTTGCATCTATGGGAGCAAGTTGGACCACCTGCACCAAATGGAGACAACATTTCAAAGGTTAGATGAAGCACAAGCCTCACTAAACCCTACAAAGTGTGTCTTTGGATGTTCTAAAGGTGTTTTGCTAGGGCATGTTGTATCCAGAGATGGTATTGGTACTGATCCTGATAAAGTTTCAAAAATAAAAGATTTACCATTTCCTATGAATAGAAGTAAGTTAAGATCATTTTTAGGCCATGTGGGTTACTATAGAAGGTTCATCAAGAATTTCTCAAAGATTGCACAGCCACTAACCTAGTTCTTGAAGAAGGATGTTACTTATGAACCAGGAAATAAGGCGCATGAAGCTTTTGGAAAACTGAAGGAAGCCCTGTGTCTTCACCTGTTTCGAAGAATCCAGATTGAAGCAAGCCATTCATTGTGTACACTGATGCCTCAGATACAGCACTAGGAATTACTTTGAGCCAAAAAAATGAAAATGGGAATAAACATCCAATTTACTTTGGGAGCAGACAAATGAGCAGTGCTGAGGTAAATTATACTGTAACTGAAAAAGAGGCTCTGGCTATCATTTTTGCTGTAAAGAAGTTTAGAAATTACTTGCTAGGGAAAAATTTCTAGTTGTAATAGATCATCAGGCTCTAAAATATATTGTAAATAAGCCTAACCCATCATGGAGGATAGCAAGATGGATAATTTTGCTACAAGAATTTGAATTTGATATTATAGATAGGCCAGAAAAGAAGCATGTCAATGCAGATGCACTCTCTCGAGCCTATGATGGTTTAGGATCATCTTGTGATGATGATGATTTCCCCGATGCAACATTGTTATCCCTTGACACAATCCCTGGTGAATACACAAATATTTGGAATTATCTGAATGAATTCAAGTTTCTGATGGTGCCAATGCAAAGACTAAGAGAAATATTACTCAAGCCGATCGTCCATATTCTATTCGCATGGAGTATTATTTCGAATAGGACTTGATAGACAGACAGTATAAGAGGGAAGTTGGACGTGATCAAGGGAAGGAACTGTTAGAAGAATTCCACAATGGTACATGTGGAGGGCACTTCTCTGACAACTTACAGTTGAGAAGGATCTTGGATGCGGTTATCACCGCTCACTCTTTTTAAAGATTGTTATAATTATTGTAAGACATGTGATATTTTTCAAACACATGGTAACCGTAAGACTTCATCACTCCATTATGCCCTATTCTTCCACTTGGTCCCTTTGAAAAGTGGGGAATATACATTGTAGGTCCACTTCCAACTACATCACGCCAAAATAAGTATATTGTAGTTGCCACATATTATTTAACCAAGTGGGGTGAAGCTAGGCCATTGAAAACAACTTCCATGGATGAAGTGGCAAGGTTCATATATGAACGCATTGTCACCAGATTTGGTTTTCCATTAGAAATTGTAACATATCAAGGAAGCCACTTCATTAATGAGGTGGTAGAAGCCCTAGTCAATAAGTTTTCTATGAAGCACAAGAAGGCAACAACATACAAGCCAAGCACAAATGGACAGGTGTAATGAACAAATTTTATGTTGTGTCAAATTCTACCAAAAGATGCAGCCTTGCAGGTACATAAGTGGGATAAAAGGATTCATGCAACATTGTGGGCATATAGGGCAACATCAAAGTCAGCAACAGGATACTCCCCATTTCTGTTGGCTTATGGCATTGATCCAGTTCTTCCTATTGAGTTTGATATTCCCACAATCGAGTAATGGAAAATGAAAGAATGGATGAAAGTGATTCAAGAAAAGAAAGGTTGGTATATCTTCATTTACTAGAGGAAATGAGGGAAATAGCTAAGGATACAAGCTATAAGAAGAAAATGAAGCGAAGGAATACTTTGATCAAAAGATCCAAAGTGGTCTCCATTTCATGTGAATGACTTGGTTCTAGTATATGATTCCAGATACAAAAAAAGAAGACAGAGAAAATTTCTTCCAAAATGGATGGGGCCCTACAAAATAGCAGCTGTGCATGAAAATGGTACATACCGACTGGAGGAATTGGATGGCACTCCCATTATGAAATGGGTCAACCACGACAAGTTGAATATTTTCCAAGCACCAAAAGAGTCTACTCCGAGGATGGAGTAGAAGCTAGGAAGGGGGAAGATGTCGACACTAAAATTTTCCTCCGTAATTTCTATTTCATTAATATATGTATTAGGAATAGGATGTTGTTAAGTATAATTAGTAGTAGCATCCGATAGAAGATAACGGTGCTGCCAGTACATTTACGCCACCAATAATGTATAGTATGGCAATAGTCAAAAGTACAATAGGAATGTTGTGGTAAAAAGTAAATAGTTGTCATAAGTGGTCTAGTAATGTTAAAATGTCAAAGTTGGGGTAAGAAGAGAAGTAGGGTCTACATGATTAGGAATTAGAAATATTATATTGGTAATAAGGACAAGGAGTGAGGTCATAAATATTTTGTATATTTTATTTGTAAAAAGTCTAAAAATGTGGAACCCATGTGAACTGATAAGGTTTATCTTATCTTAAAAGATAAGCTTACATGTACAGATAAGAGTTAAGGTATGGAATATGATTCGTCAGAGTGGATTTCTTATCCTATCTTAGAGATAAGATGGATAAGCCTAGAAGTCTATAAATAAAGAGGCCACCCCCCTCATTTAGCATAGAAGAAAGTAGTGAGAAATATTGTAGGAAGTGTGCAAAGGAAGCCATCAGTTTTAAGGTGTGTTGAAGAAGCCATTAAGAGGTGTAATTGTAAAGTTTCTCCCATAGTCTTGGTGAAAGGAAAGTGAAGTCAATAACACTTGAAGTGCCTCATGGGTGAGATTGTAACAGCTTTCATGTTAATATTATAATTTACTTTGATATTTCATATTTGTCATCATTCCATCTTATCATAGTCGATGGTATTCTTGTGTTATGTTGTTGTTTTGTTTCAGATTACATCCACAAAAATAAAGGTGTGCATTAGTAAATAATCATATCACGAGGAGTTCCCGATGAAGAATTATCATAGTGCCGGATTGGTGGTGACAGTCTACATTTTTCTTTATTGTTGAGGTTATTGTTGTTGTTATCATTACTGCATGTTAAGGATGATTAAAATATACATCATTGACTGAGGGAGAAAATTTATTGTTTCTTTGATGATTTCCATTTTTTTATAGGTATTATTCATATAGGGAGGACTAACAACATTAGGCTTTTAGGTTGGTCGATAAAACCATCCATTGTGACCCCATTGTTCTTATTAAGGACCTTTGGTCCTTGATTATTGCTTGTGTTGTTTCAAGAACTAGGGTTATTTTGGTTAGGAGTGACTAACCTTACATTTTCTCTATAAGTGTTACAACGATTTTCAATGGCTGCTTGGTCAATTCGAAGAGCAACCTCTAGCATCTCTTCATAGCTCCTTAATGGGAATAGTTTAACTTCTTCCTTTGTCTCCTATTGACGGTATGAAGGAACAAATCAAAAGGATCCATTTGATCCATATTTGGAGCACTTTTAGAGAAGTAGAGAACCTATCGCCACCTTTGAATGAAGTGGGCTACAAACTTGTTGTGCTATTTTTAATATGAAGGAATTCTCTTATTCGTGTTCTAAAAAATTTGTTCATATCAAAAGACTTAAAAATTATTATACGAGTTTCATGAAGAATTTTATTGAAGCCTCCGGTATCCTGTAGTACCGATCGAGAGCAATACCTTCTAGCATCTTAGGAAAATCTTCGCAAAAACTACGTCCCATGGGAGTAGTTCTCTAATGGTCATTGCATAAGCTTTAATGTGAATGTTAGGATCGACCCACCCTTTGAACTGTGGAAGATCGGAAAGGGTCTTCCAATCATAAATATCTAGATGGAGAAGTATAGAGAATCCTTAATATATTCATAATAGGTCCCCATTGTGTATGTTTCAATCATTAAAGATGCTTGTTGGGGAGGTGGAGGTTGCATCGTTTGCTGAAAAAGAACAATGTAAACATTGGATAGGGCATATGGCATACCCTGTGGCTATCCATACGGACCTAGTTAAGTGTACATATCCCCTTGTGGTGATTTAGAAAACATGTGTACGTAGGAGGGTTGACTTGTTTGATATGGATTTGAAAGCACAAATCCTAGAACATTGCATTTCGGCCGGTATAGTGTTTGAGAATGCACTTCCAGATGGCACCTATTGTATATTTCCATATGGTGCATGAGAGTGCATACCCAAGGTGCCCGTCCCAGTTGGTAAATCTCCGGGCTTGGAGCACCCATATAAATTGAAGGGTTTTGCACAGTAGGTACTTGTCCATAATTCTGCGGATAGGGAGAAGTTATTTCTTTCCCTACATATGAACTTTGAGAATTCTCGAAATCGCTAACTATTTTAATTTTTCAATGAATGCGAAATGAAGTCCCACGTTGATTGGATGGTATTTTTTTCGGTAATTTTTTCAAACTTTTGGAGGTTGTTGAAGAGTGTGGTATCCTACTATGAATTGTTCACTATAATGCCACCCCTCGTTGGCATATTTTCTATTGGTGGAGGGCTAGTGTTATTGTAAATCTCGTTTTCCTTGCAACATATTCGAGGGGTTAAGATAGCCCGCATAATAAAGGATGGATGAAGAAAGTGGAAATTCTTAGAGACTATCTCTTCATGTTGGGTTCACAAATTTATTGAAAATAAAATTAAAATTTTACCTTCTTCACACTCGACTTCCGAGGTCGTGCCGAGATAGCTGGTATAGAATGGAAATGGATGTGTATTTGTGGTGATGATGGATAATATAATGAGTCAACCTTATATATTCAACATGGTATAATAGGATCTACGTATATAAGGAAAAGAATGCTCTCCTAACCTAAAGTGGCATGATGGATCGATCAAATATGATAGCTTCTCGTAGACTCCAAATCAATATCTTGCTCTGGTAAGATTCTATTCATTTGTTGTTGAACACGTGGAAAGCCACCTACGGGTGCCTCGTATAGATCTTTAGACAAGGTCATGAAAGTAATAATGAGATGCATAATGAAACCATAGGGCCTATGGATGATTTTCTAGTATAGCCTGAAATTCTTAGCCTAATCGGCTGCTATGTTCAATAATGAAAGTTGTGCAATGATATTAGGTGTTGGTGGTGATGATATATATAGTCATGCATGCAAACCAAAGGTGTCGATATCTAATTGGTTAGCATGTTCATTGGGTTTTGAGACCTAAGGATCACAACTAAAAGTTCGTGGAAGTTATGGTCCTATTATGGTCATGCGTGTAATCAAACCCTGTTGCCAGGAAGAGTCCAATGATTGTAGGCTTGATTAGCTACGATGTTTAACGTGTTTAGTTTTTCTATTTTCTCAGAAAATGTAGCAAGTGTGTGTAAGAATGTCAAACATAAACTTGTATTAATGTCTATTATTAACTCTAGCATGTTAGGTTGTAGGACCAAAGAATCACAACCATACGTCTTTTCTTGTTTTGGGCCATTGATGGTCATGTATAATGAATTGAAATGATCTTGATAAAACAAAATAACTATAAAAGGAAATATAGTATATGTTTTTAAAGCTTTCACAATATATCGAGAGAAAAATAATGAAAGTAAAATAATCTAAGAAAAGTAAATGTTTGTTTATCTTTTCTAGTTTTTAAACAATGTGTTCTAATCTCATAAACAAGCTAAAGACAGTAATCACCGATGTAGTTGGTTACTTATGTGAATATGTGAATCTAAATCTAAAAAAAATAACCTAATCTAATCAAAACCCTTTAAACATTGGCTCAAAGGTGAAGAAAAAATCATGACCCTAAAAGAGTTATTGTTCCCCACAACTTCCCTAGTAATGTCAAAGAGTAAACATTCTAATCATTCGATCTACTTGTAATTTCCTAATCAATTGGAATGAACAATTTTAATACTGTATGTGATATGCAATTGAAACTAATGATTCAGAATTGATAGTTTTGCAAATGAAGCAAAAAAAAAAGTAATTCCAACCTGGATAAGAAAGATCTTTGGAAAATCTAGTTGTATCTTGGTCTGTCCCTCAATCTATTCCTTTCTTTATTTTTGTGGTCACACGAGTCCAAGGAATTGGGAATGCAAGAAAAAAATAGAAAAATATTATTGAGCAATGGTAGCTCTAAGGAAGTTCGGTTGGAATGCAAGTAAAGAGAGATATCACAAGAGATCTTAGCTTGGCTAAGGAATTCCTAGCAAGATTGTGGAAAAAATACTATGCAAGATACAAAAATTCTCAGGCCTTTTACTTGAACACAAGCATGGAATATATAATAATTTGGGCAACTATGTGCCTTCATGCAGAAGGAAAGAAGAGGCATTTCAATAACTAAAGAACATGAAAAAATAGAAGAGGGAAGGAGAACCAAGAAATCAAAACTATTTTTAGAAAAATTGGTTAGCAAACATATCCTAAAAGTGAAGTTAAGTGAATTATCCCATGTTAAAAACACGTATGGCGAAATCTAGAAAAATCTTCTAGGATCGCTGCCCTGTCTAGGCAGTGGTTTTCGAACCACCACCTAGGAAAGGTGAAATTCCTAATACTAAAGGCCAAAACATGCACAAAATGAAGCAGAAGATGGAAAAAGATTGAAAAGATAAGTAAGGATGTCTAGGTAAAAACATACACCGCAGATGGGTTTAGGAGCTTGAAAATCTTCCTAAAAGGTCATGAATCATCATTGGGTACTTTTGTAACCATTTTAGACAATGTTACTCATCCAATTTTTGGTACGTATAGTTACCTCTAACTCTGTTTGACAGATTATTTCAAACTATTTCCTCTTTTTTGTATTAATTAGCATATTGTGCACGAGAAATGTATTCCAACATTTCTACAATTTATCTATGTTCCATATAGGATACAAGTGAATAGGGACAAAAAAGGAAGAGAAACAAATTTTTGGAAGGCACAAATAATGCATAAAGAACTGAACATGGTTTATCAAAGAAAGAGTACAAGCATGGTATATGTAAAATAATATTAAAAGATGAAGAAATTAGAGAATAAAAACAAATTTCAGAAGTTAAAGAAGTGAAGAATGCAAAAAGGAAAGCAAGGTAAGAAACCTTGATTCTTTGTTTGTTGATCTTGATGTTTGTGTGAGTGAATTCCTTGAAATTATACAAGGTGACTCTATTTTTCAATGTAAAGATGATAAGCACGGATATTATAAATTCTATAATGTATTTTTATGAATGATATGGATGAACTCTTACAAAATTTATTCGATGAAATGGATGGAAAAGAGAAGAATGAAAGTGTAGCTAAGAATGCAGGGATTTATTGGGCATAAGAGGATCGGAATGAGAGTAAGAACAAGAAGATATAGGTTTTGGACATCTTGAGATGGTGAAGAATGATAATGAGAAAGTAAATAAACAAGAACATAAAGATTATAGCTAATCTATTGATGAATACAAGTTGAATATGAGTTATACATGAATGGAGAATGCGTTATAAGTTGAAAAACAATACATATTTATTGTTGATGTGTTTTTATATGTAGGTATAAAATATGGAGGCATCAAGATGATGAAAATAAATATGGAGATAGAGAAATAAATAAGAAAAATCAATGCAAACGGATGGACAAAAGTAGATTTTGGGACCCAAGTGGATAAATATCAACCAAGAATAGTGGAGCAAGGGAAGAAGATTAGAAAAAGCAAAAAAGGATGAAGAATCAGCTATGAAAGCAAGTACATGGACAATTTTTCTCCACCAAGGGAATATGATGTAGGATCATCATTAATAAACCATTTAAATGCTAATTTACAGAGCTATAAGGTCAATTGGACTATTTTAGAGCATTATAAGTCATGAGGGAGTGATTTTTAGGTGATCAAGAGTGTGAATTGTCAAAATGAAGTTTTCCCTCTTAATGAAAATTCATATTTTAAAGCATGTAATGATCAATAAGGTCTGGTAAAAGTATTAAAAAGGATGTATTGAAGTGTGTAAGGGTCATTGGGGATGTAATAGAGTCTAATAACTATTGACAATTTTTGCACTTGTGTAAAAATTGGCAACTCAAAACTTTGTTACGATGGATAGAATAGGTGAAGTATACCTAAGCTAGGGGAGATCACATCAGATTATGTCATTGTTGTTGATTTATTTAAAATATTACATGAAATCTACAACTATGTGTGCTGTTACAAAATGTAATAGATCACATAGTCTACAATTTCATGACTATCCTTAGCAAAAGAACACAAGCCCCAAAGGATAGTTGTGTTGTCTTGATGAGGACATCCAATTGCAGAATAGGTGAAGTGTAAAGTTTTGGAACAACAAACATAAGTGCAGATCCCAAAAAATCAGAGTTCATTACTAAATGTTACAAGTTCTATTAAATGTTCTTTCCTTTATGATTAAGACATTCAATTATGTTACTGAGTTGTTTAGTTCATTATACAATCCATACAGATATCGAAATGCAGAAAGAGATATACAACTCATTTACAAAATTCAATGTTTTATTCACAAGGAAAGTCAAATGTTTCCCACACAAGCCGTGGGATGTAACTAAAAAGTAAAGTATAGCTACTTAAAAGAAAGAAAAGGAGTATGAGGGTGAACCCATCATTGCCGTGTATATTCTTCTTTGTGTAGAGCATCTCCTAGCCAACTCCTTCATCCACAAAACATAGTACCTAAAAAGCAAAAAAAAATCAACCATCATTTACAAGCTCGGGATCAAACCATATTCCTACACTATCCTACTTCATGCATATGAATCTTCCCCTAAACAAGAGATGTATTCTACTTGAAGGAAAAACTGCATGCATGCTTTAATCACTTAGAAAGAAGAAAGTGAAAAGAAAGAAGAAAAATATGGAAATAAGAGAGGCCAAAAAGCCTAAATATTTCCTATTTGTTTTCCTAAGTGTGCAGGTACATGTTACATCCAAAGAGTGAAATAAATAAGTCATAAGTACATGCTAAGAAGAAGGAAGTGTGAAACTTAAAGTTCATTAAACATTATGCAAATGGAAGAGGTTTGAGCTCAGAAGAGAGAATGGAAGATAGAAGTGCTTTTTCAGTTTGCAAAGAAGAGGGAGAATAAACTTTCAAGAAGCTGAAGCTAAGAGAAAAAGGATTACAGCTGAAATAGGATGAGAGAGAATATTCTAGGAAAATTTTGATAGGGCTTTGCCTTATAAAATCAACATTTCATATTTTTCAACATACATATCAAAGCTGTAATGAAAGGAAATACAATATATTATGCAAAAAGAATTCTTTATAACTTAAAAACTGAAGGGAATTGAAATTCCAAGATAATATTACAAATTTCATATTTTCTAAGTTGCAGTTTTCAAAATAAAGTAGATATGAGAGCACAAAATTACTATAATATCAATGAAGTACATTCATTCGAGCAAGGTAGTACTCATCTACAACATAAGAAAAAGCCACTACAGGTGAACAAAAGAATCTATCTCATGATGACATTAAAATTAGATACAAGAACAGTTTGAAGTAAGCTACAGAAGACACAAAGTGCATGAATGATCATCATATAGTAGCCATACAATCAAAGACCAGATTAAGCTATAGGTCTTCATGAGCTCAACTTTTTCAGAATAAGAGGGGATACTTGTAGGCAAGGAACATGTCCAGGTTGAAGATGTTTTGAAAATAGAGATAATTCTAGAAAAATTTGGCAGGGCTTCGCAATGTAAAATCAACTTTAAAATTTTTCAACATGCCAGAAATACTTCTATCAAGGAAATTAAAGCATCTAAGTAAAAGAAACAAGTTATAGTATTTCAACAAAGCATCTAAATCAAGGCTTATGCCTGAAAATGGTGTTACAGTAGGTGAAGAATTGTTTACAATTTCCAGAAAGCCACTTACAATATTACAAAGGACCATCTCAGAATTTGAAATAAAGGAATACAAATATTGCAGGTTCAGACTTGCATTAAGGAAATCATCAAATTTAGAGTTTTTTTGCAAACAGGTAAACAATACTTCATGCTAACAAGAACAAGAAGGTGGGTATGTAAAACATCATTACCTTTTCTAGTAAAAGATCAAACTTGGAGTAGAAAGGTTAAATTGTGCATTAGATCATCATCTTTAGAAAAAAGATAAATAAAATACAAATGGCTCTCATATCCAAGTCAAAGGGTTGTAGAAGAGTTAGGAAAACTGATATAGTTTCGAACAAGACAACACTTTATTTTTTTCAAAATAACTATATATTGCGATCGTAAGATGATGGTAGAACTAGTTTATAACTTTGGAGGATTGAAGGTACAGAAACGAGATAAGTAAAAGAAACTATCAAAGTGAAGCCACTGTTCCAGTTCCAAAGGATAAGGAAAAGGAAATTTCATCATTAGAACAAATCTAGAGCTATGAAAAAAATAGAGATACAAGTTTTTGGAACATCTTCCAAGAAATGTATTAAGGAATAACATAGTACAGAGTTTGAAGTGATCAAACACGGTGGCCAAATCGAAGAAAAGTTCAAAAGGAGAAAAATGAGTCTCAAAATGACCATAGGGAACTCAGAAAAGGACGAGCTTCATGAAGAAAAATGGTGGCCATTGTGGAATATAGTATTTGTTACAAAGGTGGTCAGGTTTGAAGAAATCCATATCAAAACCCCTGCAATCATACGATGGCGATAAACCCACATGACCGTAGAAGATAAAACAAAGAAATCACAGAGAAGACTAAGTGGAGTGACTATCAAAGTCACCATTTTAATAACAGAGAAAACAATACAGAGGTTCAAGCTGTGAATCGAGACAAACACATGCCCAAGTCAAAAATGACAAGTCCATTAATGGGTATTAATGGATCTAGGTATTCCGATCACTTACCTAAAAATTAGAAGGAAAACAACTTCACAGAACTAGTCGAGAATGTATGGCCACCTTCCAATAGGTGTTGAAAGTTTCACCTCTCGAAGGAATGAAATCTCCGAGTTTCTCATGCAAATGCACAGACCAAGTAAAATGATCAAATTTCATTGATACAGAGTACACTAAGTTTCCATATTTTTAAAAAAGTAACATGAAATACCAATTCACGGTCATAAAATCAACAGAAAGTTCATAGGAAAATATGCTACCTAGGAGTTGAAGATTAATGGGCTCTTAGATCTGAGGAAACATAGAGTGCAGGTTCTAAATATCACATCCATGGCATCAAATACAAGATGGACCATCAGAACAGAACATTCATAGTTCCCTCATGGTGACTAGCACCCAGATCTTGGAAAATGCACATAACCAACTCAAATGGCCACTAGTTTTCAACAAAAGCTCCATGAGAAAGCTTAAAAGTGAACGTTCATGGGGATCTAGGAAAATTGATCAGATCTCACAAAGAAAGCAAAGTAACAGAGCTCAAAAATTTCAACCATGGCATCAAAGAAAATTTTCCAGGGCTTCGCCCTCAAAACTAGATGCGAAATGACCAAATGAGGGACTTCGAGTTGTTTTAACTCACCCACTTGAGCTCAGCTTAACCTAACTCACCTAGAGTTAGTGATCAATGATCAAAAATATCAAGTACACAAATCAAAGGCCAGAAGTCAAGCTCCGTATTCAAAGCAAACCACTTGGGTAATATGCCACCACCATCAATTAATACCAGATCAGAAACCCTAATCACAGTCAAGGATCAATGGCATCGAACATAGGAGGTACATAGATCAACGGTCTAGGATGATCACCAACTTCCACACAAACCCGAGTTACTCTCTTTTTTATCAGAGGTTAGTTACAAATGCCACTAACAATATTTCTAAGGGGTGAGTCACCGTGGGGAAGGGGCCAACCCACATCATCAAATCAAATAATAAATCATTGCAAATGACTTTCGAAAGTCTAACTTAGTGCATGTTTCAAATAATCAAAAGGGGCTGACCAAATCATATACCATGATCACCAAAAAGGTGAGTTTTATAATATGCCAAGGCTGATATAATCAAAGGTGGTCGAGCATAATATGGTGGCCTTTACAAAGTGCCTCACATATTTCAAAAAAACCATAGTATATGCTAAGTCCACAAAGGTGGCCAAACCCAATGAAGACAAGAGTTCACAACCACAGGTGGTCCCCACTCCAAGGAGCTAGGGTTGATTTGCAAAATGTCACTCATGTGACCATTTTTAAAGGAGATGTCAATATCAGAACATGTGCACATAGCAGGTGGTCCCCACAGGAGGAATAATTTTGCAAATATTGCTAAGTATTGTAATTATTTTTCTCACATACAGGAAGTTAATTTTTTTCATGCCTTCACAACAGACGAATAGATAGATAAGAAGAGAGTTTCATGCTCAAAGGAGGGAAAATTGGCTAGCAAGAAATTTTATTATTAGAAAATTATTCACCCATTCTTTTCTTAAAAATAGAACAGTCAAATTTAGTTTGATTGTATTGTATTTAAGGCCATTAATGCCTATTCTTAAACTGCATGCTCTAGTTTGTATTATTTTATCCCTTTATTCATTATTAAATAAAGGATAAAATTAGGATGCATGGGTGAGTACAGCCTTAATCTAGTTTTAGGAAGGATGGGAAAATTTATTTTGCTATATATTGTGTTCCTTTCCAAAGCACATGGATTCTTCTTGGAGGAATTTTTGATATATGAGTACCGAAGCAAATTTTTCTAGTTTTTCCCTTTGAGTGTGAAGTGTTTTCTACCTTTCCAAGTTACTTTGCAGTCTCGTGTATGTTAAATTAATCTTGTGAATGCAAATTCCCTGATCAACCACCTTACCTTGCTACAAATTTCAGTCCTTTCTGCTTAAATTTTAATGTGCATGTTAACTTATTAGTACCGTTGTGATCCTCCCTCAGTACATTCAAGTTTTTTTCCCTTAAATATTCTACAAATAAACTATTGGTTCGTGCATCAGAAATCCTTCATAGATTAGTTCTGCATATACTCAGTCAAATCCCTCATAAAAATTTGGTGTATCACCTTAGTTTTAATCATTTTTCTATTATCTTTTACCCTCAAACTCCCAGAAAGTAGTTTAGTATACACCAATAAGGAACCGGCCTTGATACCAGAGACTCACCTCAAAATAGGTATACCCACAAACTTGAGGTGTTTCCATTGTATCTACGAAAGAGAGAGATCATTTGTGCAAGCTTAGAAAACCTGTAACCATCTCTCTACAGGTGCACTTTCAAGAGATAACAATAACTTCTTGAATTATATAAAATACCTTCTTTGTGTTATATGGACATATGAAAGGTCCATGAGTCATTAAGAATCAATTATGAATTAAAAAGAGATTACATAAGGAAGAATAACTCGAATGGAAAACTCAAGACCTAAGAAGAGATAGGAAGCATAGAAGAAGTGAAGAATCCAAAAATTACATTTGGACGAGAAGCTAGTGAACCAAGAAGTTGGGAAATTTGATGAAAAATAAGTGTTGAGTAAGACTTGATGAAATTTAATTAGTTTGGAGCTGTTTTGGCATTGCATATAGAGAATAGATGAGGGTATGATGATTGGATAAACCATATACGTTGAAATATTCAAAGTTGTAATTTTTTAAGCCATTTTGTGCTTGTGAAAGATCCTCTTATGCAGAGAAAGGTGAAGTTGATTATTGTAACCTTATTGATTTTATGAATGCATGGCTCATTTTACATCTCTCTACATAAAAAAATAACATAAAATGTGTGAAATTCTATGGAGAAAGATGTGCGGTGAGATGTAACATTGGAACCACTAAATGTGTGATCAATAGAAGTGTATCGAGAGTGAGACACAATGGCAAGAGTATCATCGTACCAATAGAGAATTGATCATGCAAAAAAAAAAACTAGGGTATATTAACATAGCCATAAATACAAAGAGTAGATAGATTGAGATGAGTAGAGAAAGAACTATTTGATGGAGAAAGGAAAAAGTACATATGTTAAGAAAAGATTTATGATAAACAAGGACATGCTTAATGAGGAAATTATGAAGATG
Source organism: Taxus wallichiana var. yunnanensis (assembly GCA_018340775.1). NCBI lineage: Eukaryota > Viridiplantae > Streptophyta > Pinopsida > Cupressales > Taxaceae > Taxus > Taxus wallichiana. Next base: position 775,288,515 of record CM031243.1, on the reverse strand, counting down.
AAATTAGATATTCAATCACGAAGCATGAGAATCAAAGGGATGGGAAGCCATGAAATATATAGTAATGGGCATGCAAGGAGTGGGTTCACTAAATGATTTAATTTTAATTCAATTGAAACTAATTGCGAGTAATTTTAATTAAAATGCTAATATACGGTGAAGATGCAAGAAAAAAAGTATATAAATGTGAAACCCTAAGCAATAGAGTGAGATAGAGAGACTTAGCTAATATCCACACAATCTAGAAGTAATATAGGAAATGTAAAGTATCGAACATAATGTAAACATCGATGTAAATTCTCCTTGAAAATTCAGAGACTCTGAAATTATCAAGGATAGGGGTGCCCACATCAACGCAGGGGTGCATGGGCACTAGAGACTCGATCTTAATGCTGGTGGCCATGTAAATAATTAAGATTTGGTTTATTTGATGTCACAGGGTTTTGAAGTTAGTCCTTTGTTTTTGCTTGATATTCAATCCTTGATCTCTGAAGGTGCCTCTAACTCGAAAGAAATAATTTCACTTTCACATAGCTACAAGCCACATTAAAACTAAAAAGGAAAATACATAATGGGAGTCCAATTTACCCCGATGGTCACCCAAATAGTGAACTTAAAGATTGAGTGATCCATTCCATATCGAATCGATGTAGTTCTTGTGTGTGTTTGTAGAAATGATATTGTGATAGGATTACCTTGTGCAAGTTGCACTAGATAATGTGCTACATCTTGTCAATAATGAAATAGAATAAACTCCCCTCTTATGTTGTGTATGCAGAATAATGTAACCCTTTTCTCTTTAGTGAGTACTATATGGATGCGCTTGAAATTCTCTTTGTTCATTTTAAATATAGGATTAGGTTATAGTAGTAATGATTAGTTCTTGGTCCTTTATATTTGAGAAGTAACTAATTATATATATAACTCCCTTGTTTGAATTTCCTACTTGACAACCGGAAGGCCAACCAATAAGTTAAAAAAATGCCAAAAAGATTAAAGATGCACAAAATATTTGGAAATTGTGAGAGAGGTTCAATAACACGTAGGTGGGATAGAAGTGCTTGTGCAATGGTTTACTAACTGGGCACCAATTTCGTGGCCATAAAGGATAAACTAATCAGGTTTTGTTAGGGATGTAAGGTGTATAACACTAAAGAGTTAGTAAAAATAAATATAAGAGACCAAAGATAGTTGTTTATCACTAGTTTTTTTCTTGTGGAATCATGTATACATTAGTATGCGTTAGAACCTAGAAATGTTCTCAAGTGTATGATTTCGTGTCTACAATTTCCTATAACATTGTTGGAAAAATATATCAATGATGTATAAACATTTTATAAACAACTGTTGCACATAAATATATGTATCTCGGTGTTGTTGTTTGCTAGGAGATATTTTTTTATTGTGAACTACGTTTGAAAAAAAGGCTCTTTGTTGAATATGTCATCGTTTTTGTCTATTGAAACACAATGTTGTCAAATTTAAGGTAAACTACATAATTTTTATTTTCTAGAGATTATAATTAAAGAGAAAATAAATAGTTTTTAGAATGAGGTAAAATATGTTGATTTATTTCTTTCTAAACGACAAATTTCAACATGTACAACATAATAATAAACATTAAGTAGTTATGCTCCACATATTTTAAGAACATGGAGAAATAAAATATCTAAAAAAGAGTGGAATTATTATATAAGAGATTGTGTAGTAAAATTTACTTACATGTGTTTTATACAAAAGAAAGTAATTATAGGCGATCATATTCTTTCTTTCATATGAAAATAAGGATTTTGTTCCAACTTAGAGTGACACTCAAAAGAGAATAGAGGTTCTATAAGAACTACGATTAAGGATTTATCCTTATGCATAATGCTAATTGTTAGTCATTGTCTTTTATTTCTACTAATATTAATTGTGGTTTTACTTAGGGTAATTACTTTTGATTTGTGTATAGTGATTTCCCATGCCATGAAAAGAAATATTTTTCGATGGTTACCACATGTTACAGTGTATATGTTGTTATAATGTTTTGATCTATTTGATTTGATACTAGATGGTCATAGAGAAATCAATGGGGGCGTGTGGGGGATCAAGAGATCCGTTGAAAATATCAAATTTAATCCATAATTTTGTATTAATAATGAATCATTCATGTTTTTAGAATAAGATCGACATGGAAATTTACTTCATGTAAGAATCAATATATGTTTTTTTGTGTGCTCAAAAACATTAATTGCAATGGGTTTAAATAATAGGTTCAACATTTTTTCATAGGTGATATGATAAGGTTGTTTATCATCAATAAGTGGATTGAATTGTAAACATCTAATTGTTCACTCAACATCTCTAGTGTGTTTTTATGGGTCAGTAATAATTCATAGTATCTAATTTTCTAACGAGTTAATGGTAATTTTGATAGATTTTATGGTGTTATTTTTACTAGATGACTCCTTATCAAGACATTTGTTTTCTTCCATATGCCCATTGCATTACATCGCATGCTTTTTCCTATTACTACGTGAATAAAAATTCCTAATTTTTTAGATTCAAAGAAACTATTTCCGAATTCTAGGTGGTTGTTTCATGGTGATTAAGAATTATTTCCCAAAAATTATAACTACTTTCCTAGCATGAGATAGGTGTTGAGGGAATTTTGGGGACATAATTGTTCATAAAATGTTCCAATCGGCTAATTATCTAGTTTATCTAAAAACCATATTAACAATTGAAACCTTTTGAAACTTATTTTTTTAAAATACACGTTCATACGTTATGTTATTATAATCTCCTCCACATCTCAAAAGATATTTATATTTCTTTAAATATATAATATTATAAATTAAGGAATATTTCTTTTATTTATAGAATATGTTAATTATATAACAAGAAGGTTGAATATGTTTATAAAAGTGATGTTTCATTTTGTAATTTGAAAGTATGAAAAAATTAATAAAATGAGATTCTATTTTCAATAAAATCATTTATTTTATGTATACCATTTAAGCTTAAGTGTGTTTATAATAATAAATATTATATAGGTATTAGTTTTCACTTTTGATACGCTCAAGGTTATGAAATAAAAATAATTCTTGCAAATTGGTATACAATGCCAATTAAGCTTAAGTATAAATGTTTTTACTCTATGAATCTAGTTAAAAATGTTGAGTATGAGAAATAGTCTTTCCCATCCAAATTTACTCAATTTTATTGCAAGAAATTTTATTATCGGAAAATAAAGATTGGGAATTTCTTTTTCAAGACATTGAAAGTGGGTTTTTACAACCTATATAATTATAATCATTTCTATAATTGAAAGAAATAAAAAGGATTAACTAAAGTAGAACAAAAGCGGGATGAAAATTTTTTGTTTTTCATTAAAAAAAACAAAAGGATTCTTTTTTTCCACATTTTTAATGGTAAATAGATTAATGGAGACATCAAGAATTATTTGAATGGCATGTCAAAGTATGAGTAAACTTAAAATTTATAAATTACAAATCCATTAGAGATATCTTGAAAATAGTTGTATTCATGATTTAGATTCATCGATTCAAATTTATCCCATACTGATGGTTGTAGTAAATTACATTGGAAATAAAGTTGATACATTTAAGGATCAAGTTTATAAACAATTCTTATAAGTCTGTTATCACCGAATCACAGCACCCTTATGTTTATACAAGTGCATATACTTGAAATCACAGTGTGATTGGGTAACATGGGTACTATCTCCAAGTTGTGGGACTTGCTTTACTTGAGATAGACCTCCGAGAGAAAGTTGGTTCTTGCTCCTAAACTACTGCTTCTACAATCTACTCTAATGCAGGGGAAAATAACTATTCTAATCTAAATTTCCAAGGGACCAGGGAGAGAGAATGCATAAAATGAAAGCCTACACTAAAGCGGTGATACACCAGAAAAGGAGGGTGTGAGAGTAGTCTCCAAATGTGTGAAATACAAAAGAAAAGTACACACTAGAAGAGGTGATGACAGTTCTCCATAATCTAGAAAAATGCATTCACAACAATATTCCAAGCATACACAATGATAATGGATCCCTACAAGAACATAATAATAGACACAATATTCTTGTAGAAAGATTAAAGGGGCAAGAAGAATGCAAGAAAACACAGCAGGGGAAGATACATCCACAAACTGATATTTTATTTCTTCATGATATGCACATGTTCGATCGATTACAAGATAAGGGCCTAGATCACCATGCAAGGAGTCCACTACAAGGGCCTGCAACACACTGGCTTCACAAAGCAATTTTGGCAGAGCTTTTCTACCCAAAAACTCTCCCTTTACAATGAGCCCAACACTCCAATTTATAGAAAAATGAGAAGGAAAAGAGAAGGGAAAATGGAAATCCCGAAATCTGTCCTTCAGCCACATGTAAGAGGCATTAAATTGAGTGAAATGATTATATATTACTTGAAAAAGGCTCCCCATAGTGTCCCATGTGCTGCGAGAGAGAAAGAATGTTGACCATGCCTCTTAATTGCACTCCCACTACCAAATAAAACATTGTTCTGAACCCGGCCACGTTTTGTTAACAAACTTGATCAATATCTCATAAAATATGGAATTTCATGATTACTATGCATCGGGCTTAGAGCCACAATTCCAATGGTACCAATTTTGTGTGATTTTGTTGAGAAATGCAAAAGTTATGGCCTTCTGAGTGCGGGCAGCTATTTTGGGTCTGGCAGGCGTTTTCTGTCATTTGACGGGAATGAGCATTAACTGACTGGAGCTGAACACGTTTCCTTCATTTAAATATATCTACCCTCATTAAAAATAAGAAATCCAGTTTTTGTAATATGAGAGGACGTCGTGCTCGTTCCAGAAAGTCCAATTTTATGAAAATCGGAGCTCGGAGTCAAAAGTTATGGCCGTTTGAAGTTTCCGGACCAAACGTTGACTTTTCTTCCTTGCTGTCGGCCGCTTCGGCTTTCCACGTCCCACGCATCCCTTTGGCCTGGATGTCCCAGTACGAAAGTCCTCTGTTTCACCCGGTTCGGCCGGTTCGCGTCTGCCGCGTACTCTTGTCCCGCTTGCTCCCGGACTGTCTGGGACAAATTCTTCCAACCGCCCGGTTCGGCTGTTCGTGTACTCTTGTCCCACTTGTCCAAGACTGTAGTTCCCTATTTCAGCCAATTCAGCCGGTTCGCATACTTCACGTACCTTCGGCCCAACTGTTCCGGGCTGCCTTAAGTCTTTTCGGCCGACCCGCGTCCTCCGCGTACTAACTGCCCAGATGTCCCAGACTGCCTTTTTCAACAGTTAGCCAATTTTTCCCACTTTTAGCTAGTTCAAATTTCTGTGTCCCACGCGTCCCGACGTCCCAACTGTCCCAAATGCTACACAGACTACATGGTGGCCTTTCGGCCGGTTCGCGCCCTGACGTCCCAACTGTCCCAAGGACCGCCTGGACTAGGACTTAGCCATTTTTCGTGATTTTTTCTGGCCTAAGCTTGTTTTCTGCAACTCTTCCACATTTTTAAAACTTGCTGGGTTTTCCTCTTGGATAGGAGAGTTAGAAAGAAACCAAGGGGACCCCAGAGACACGATTTTTTGCCTTGAATCAATATAATTGCTTGGGACTAAAGAATTTGATGCATGTTATCAAAATTACCTTGGGGGTGAATTTTGGATAACAAAGTCATCTTAGGAATATTTATTCACTAGTTGATGCAATAGAACACTCAAAGATATTAATCAAGTTGTTTGTAGATGATTTAATGCGGTCCTTGATATGTAATGCGTATAGGTCTAATAGATTAGGTAGTTCGTTTGTTAAGCATTGCTTAAAATAAAAATATTTAGTTGGCATTAATACATAAAGAGGTAGATCAAGTTTCAATTGTGGTAGAGAACACAATGGTAGAGGTCCCAAGGAAGAGAAGTAACTTAAGTAATATTTATAGGAACAATTAAGGTGATGAAAAATTTAAATTATATTAAGACTTTATATTATTTTTAACTTAATTTGATATATTTTGAATATGCAATTGCAATTGAAACTTTAGTAAAATCCATGGATAAAGATATTGATTATATTTAATAGTCATAAATGGTATGTTGTAATCATTTAGAAGGAAATAATGTAATGAGTTGAAAATGGGCCTACACGATGAATTCAATGTAGATTGAAATTATGAAAAATAGAAATTTAGTCGTGTTAAAAGGGTTTCTTGCAAGATCAAATTGATTCATGTTTTTAGGACAATGGAATTATCAAAAGTAAGAGTGAGATCACATTGTACATTAAGATGAATGGTCAATGATAGATTTTGATTTTATCTCTATATGTTGATGACCTAATATTCATAAGGGGTCTATAAATTGAGTTGTTTAATTTAGTAATGAATAAATAATTTCAAATGAAATACAGATTTCATGAAAAATGTTCTTAGAATACAAGTTTGTCAAGAAAAAGATGTCAATTTTATATGTCAACAAAAGTATGCCGATGTCAAAATCTTTTTGAGAAATTGCAAGATAACATTGATTCAATTTACGACTAGATTAAATCTAAGATAATATGATAAGGGATCCAATGTTGATCTAACTATATACAAAGGAATTTTCGGTATTATGATGTACTTGATGGGTACGAGAAATGATAATATGTATGTTTTAATCATTATTTTAAGGTTTATGGATTTCATAGTGGAATCTCATTAAAAATTTGAAAAAATAATTTAAAGATATCTGAATGGAAAAATGTTTGTTGGGATTATATACACAACTTTTGATGCTTTCAATGTATCTAATTACATAGACAATGAATTTTCATGAAGTATAATTGAGAGAAAGAGCATGTTTGCTTAGATTTTCAATTTTGATTTAGGTATCGTTTCATGTGACTCAAAAATGACCTTTCTTGCCACATGTATTTTTGAAAGAGAAGGTATTTTGAAGCTATATATCAACAAAATGTAACAAATGTGGATGTGAAGAATGTTGTAGGACCTACAACAAGAGAAGGAATAATTGAAGAAGATTGTTTTTATTAAAAATTAGCTATTACATTTTAAAAGAAACATGTTTTTCATAAAATGATAATGACTATTGATACTAGATATCGGTTTACCTAGAGGTATTCAATACTTTGGAGAAATATTTTTGGATTTTGTAGGTCTCATATAGATATCCTTATGTCTTCACCAAGCCTTTATCAACGTAAACCTTTGATAAATTTCATAGGAATTATAGATATATCACTCCCAAAAAAATTTGTTGCTCAAGCATAGGAGGCATTTTATAAATATATAATCTTTCTAATAATCATACCGATGGTTGAATTTTCTTGAAAATCATATTTTTGTAAAAGATATTGACATTGAGTATGGATATAATATCCATCATATATCAAAATATATTTTATTATATATATATATATATATATATATGTATGTATGTATGTATATAGATATGTATATGTATATGTATATATAGATATGTACATACATATATATACATACATATATATATACATACATACATATATATATATATATATATATATATATATATATATATATTTATAATATATATATCTATCTTAGATATATATATATAAACACACACAAACTCTCCATATATACATTACATATTTTCTATAAAATATCTAATGTTTTTTCTTACTTTAAATTATGAATAGAAAAATCTTTTTATAGATGTATTTATTCAATAAATACATACTAAGATTAGTATCAAAATTATTATATATATATATATATATATATATATATATAAATATATATATATATATATATATATATATTATAATACTATTAAAATATCTAATTTAATTTATTCAATTCATAAGAAAAATGGTTGAATACATTTTTCTATTCAAGTTCTTTAGTATTTTTTTCAATAGAAAATATTTCTTTAATGTATATATGGAGAGTTTGTGTGTGTTTACAATATGCAACACTTTATTGTTATTAGTTATCCCTTGTCTTGAGACATAGTCTCAAGGTTAGGATATATAATTAATTCTTATAACATATATTGAATGAGTTCAAGAAGAAAATGGTAGGTAATGAAAAATATTTATTTTTAGTAATTGTAGTTTAACAAATCCTTAAATGAAAATGGTTTCATATTCAATACTTGAAGGGTACATTAATAATTCCTACGATCTTATATTTTCATTATCTAAAAATGTATTTTCTAACTTATATCTACTATAAAGAGAAAATAAGGAAATCATAAAGTGAAATGTGCATGTGATGGAATACATCCTATAGAGTTAAATTGACATTCAATAAAGTAGAGTTAAGTTTTTGTCATAGTATTGGTATTAATTTTAGGAAAGAATTAATGGGTTTCAAAAGTAACATAGTTGAATTTCAACCTAAATAATAGGAATATGTAACACCCACAATTTCAATGTTCTAAAACCACATTAAATTTGAAATAATTAATAGGAAAGTTGTGGCATTTTTCTTTATTTAAACAGGTTGCAAGGTGTCAAAACCTATAAGATGTTTAATTAAATTCCATTAGAACTTACCACATTACAAAGTATAGATCAGGTCTAGATTAAAAATAAACTATTCTTAATATATTTCCAAGGTCAATTTTAAATTACAATCTACTAGGAATGTGCCATAAATTATTTTACTTGATTAAATAGTTTCCCCTTCTCGAATTAATGTTCAAACCCACAATAATTAAACACTTAGCCTTAGTTACTTTAGTTTTATTATATTAATATATTTAATGTCCATTTATACTTTTACCATAACATACTAGCGAGTTATGTTTCTAACTTAATACACTATAGCCCTCAATGGCCCCATTCACCCATTTACACATACCTTAAATTATCTAAAATCCATAATATTTTTTCTTACCTAAACATTGTAGGATGGATCATCAACCCTTGGATCAAATCAATTGTGACCACTAGATCTTAGGGTTCCAAACAAACCCTAACTATCCTTATGAAATTTTATTAAACTTTTTCTTTTCCCTAGCCTCCTCATTTGGTTATTTTTCTTTTGTTTAATTTGCAGGTTGGAGAAATGGAAGCCATGGGACCAAGAAAGGAATAAACCATTAACGAATTCACAAAAATAAATCTTATTTTAGATCAGAATATGGATTTATTATTGTATATTTTTATATCAGTGGATTGTAGGGATTCTTCCCTAAATCTGGAATGTTTACTTAGTTTTATTTTTATTTCTTTTGTATTCTACTTGGGTAAAACCATTTTTCCATTTAATCCAAGAGATTCCATACATTTAAATTCCCATTTCAAGATTTACAAGTTTAGAAAAATGAATTTATGCCCTTATAGTTTGATGGTGATTTCCTCTTCATATTTGTAGGCTCGATTTTTAATTAAACCAAGTTTAAATTTGCACAGTTGCGGATTTTTTTTTTTCCACCATCAATGATGAAACCACCACTTAAAGTATATCAGTGGTCCTAGGACCGCCGCCCTATCCAAGCGATGATTCACAAAACACTGCCTTTCCTGAGTGGTGGTTTAGAGACCGCCTCTCTGCATAGGGTGATGGTCATTTTCTTCGAAATTAGAACCATCATTTCCGCATTTTTTCCAAAAACAAATTTTACTAGGGTGTTTTAAAGATTATCCTTGGCTTCAATTAAGATTCCTAAAGTCTCTGTTTAAATTTTACATCATTTATTCATTCCATTCTTAAATTACTAAAGTTAAAGATGTTCAAATTCAATAGTAACAAGAAGGAAACTAAAAATTATCTTTCTACAACATTGCTTTCAACTCAAAAGAAGAAATGAAATTTAATCTATCTTTAATAATATTGTATTCCTTTCCACCAAAAATGCAATCCATCAACAAGGTTACTCATTATCATTTATTACATATTTCCACTACAACTTCAACCATTTTTTCAAGTAACTACAAACAACTTTATTTCACATTCAAATTTTCTATGAATACATTATTAATGTTTTACAACTTCTATGTTCTTCCTTTCATTTTTACAATAATGTAACTTCAACAAATAATAATGAAATTTATTTTTCTTTGAGCATAGCTCATTTATTTCAATACAAGAATCTTTCTTTTCTACAATTCATTTTGACTTATACAACAAAAAGACAATACAACTTTCATTTTAAATATAATACTACTAGTCTTCCACCTAAGGAGGGATTACATGAAAGGTTTTCTCACAAAGAAGGATTTCTTTTGACTTCACAAAATATCCAAGTTCCAATTCTTCAACAAGAGCTCCACCATTTCTTCACTTGATCACAACAACAAAAAAATGGGGAGAGGCAACACTCTCCACCCAACCAATAATCCAATGAGAAGAAGAAGCTATCCTCCTCATTGGCCCTTGAGCCCCAACCAAAATGCAATAAAGGATGGATCAAAATCATGGAAACAATACAATGCTTAAAAATTACAATACAAAATTTCAAAACCATATAACACACATTCAACACAAGAAAACAATCACAAGAATGTAACTTTAAAAATACACAAGGCTTGAAATGCAAAGCCAATGGAGCAAGGATATATGGGGAGATCACTTATGCCTCCCAATGGGATTAGGTTCCCACCTTAAAACCCTTAAAAATTACATCTCAAACCACTACACAACTCTTATGCCTCCCTCAATATCCTCTTATGCCTCTGACATTCTCTTATGCCTCCCTCCTCTTATGTCTCCCACAAAAGAACCAAGTAAGAAATGCAAGTATTTTATTATCAAAGTTGGGAACCCAACCCATCTCCCACCTAAAACATGAAATAAACTCTTATTCCTACCTACATATAAAATCCCCATAGCCTTCTCCCACACCATACTTAGGCATTATACCCAAGAACCCAACAAGTATATACCAAAACATTCAATAACATACTAATGTACACATATAAGACTAAAACAATAAAACAAGGGTGTGGTTCCTACCTTTCCATGGTATAACTTGATCAATGGATCACCCTCCAAGCTGTTGAAGCTCACCCAACTCCAACAAGATCCAAAACTTCAACAAGAACTTCAAAATCCTCCAACTCCAAAAATACAAGAGCCCAAATAAAATGAAGTAACCCCCAAAAAAAAAAAAAAATTGCATTAATAGAAAAAGGGGAGAGGAGGGAGAGGTGGAATCATGTAGGATGCCACGTCGCAAGTGAAACCTCAACCCCAATGCAAAATAACTTGGTGGTTGAGAGGAATGACAAGCCTCTTACACACAATCCAAACCCATGTCAGAAAAGCATAATTAATTTCACTTATTGTCTTACAAAACATATAATGGGGTCTATTTTTGACCCTCCAATCCATTGGTAGGGTTGGTATAAGAAATTAAGAGGTGTGGGAAAGCTTAGCTTGTCCCACAAGCCTCCAAAATGGCCCTTAAGCCCAAAACTAAAATTCTAAGGTAAGGTAGAGCTTACAACACTCAAAGTCACTTATATTCAATCAAAATCATAAAATCCAAAAGATTGAATACTCTAATAAATGACTTCATTTATCAAATTCCCAAATAATTTAATAAACATGATTTAATTATTTGATAAAATCACATTAATCAACAATGATTAAATAAATTACATAAAAAATAAACCACATACTCAACAATTAAATAAAAGAAAAGGAAAAGAATTACACACAAATCCCATGGTCACAATTGGAGGTCTTTTGCCCCATGGGAACCCCCTTAAAAAAACAAAACAAAACAACAACATTAAACAAGTTGACATCGTGACCTTTGTTATATCCATCTAGTATTCTGATGTGGTAGGTCTCTAATCCTCCTTTTGATTGTTGTGATATAATCACCTAAAAATCATGCAATACCTCCTTCTGCCTCGTGGCCACATAAAAATATCAAAGATAAAATATACACACATAAATCAATAACCATTTACATGTAGCTAAATCATCATCTCTACTAAAAATGTTATCATTTGTCTAAAATTTCAACAACATCTAAATTCTATATTTTATCAATATCAACAAGATCACTAGATAAGTTCAAAAGCTAAATCCTAGTCAACATGACAAGAATTACGGATGTCGTAATATATATGCCAACAACACATCATCGTCATCAATATAACATATCTATTTACGTCTCTAAGAAACCACAAAAATCATACAATAAATCCAAATCCATCAAGAGTCGAATATATCTATCATCTAACATCATGATAACCAAAATTACATAATAATATCCATGTCTATAGTCAACATTAATCGAAATCAAAATATAATAAGTGTCAAAGAGGAGTAGGCACTACATCCTCCCCCCTAGACTCGAATTCTTCTTGGAAATCATTTAAATAGGTGTGGAAACTAGACTCATAACAACGTAGCATCCTCCCATGTAGCAATAGTCTCATCATACCTATCCCACTAGAATCAAACTTGATCGATCTAATGGCCTTAACGGCCCAAGTTTCCTACGCTCTAAAATATGCATGGGCTCCACAATCATCTGCCCCTACTCCTGCACCTTCAATGCAATCCAATGCAATACATGATATGGATTAGGGGTATATCTCATAAGAACATATATTTGAAACACGTCATGTATGTGAGACAAAATGGGTGAAAACTCTAGACAATAAGCTAAGGAAACAATCCGATCCAAGATCTTGAATGTACCCATGAATTTAGTAGAGAAATTGGAGCCTATTCCATAACGGATAGGACTCTTATGAGGTCTGACATGAAGAAACACCTTCATGCCCACCTCATAACTAAGGCCAACTCTCTTCTAATCTGCATAGATCTTTTGCCTATCCCGAGGCTCCTATAACCTCTCGAAAAATAAAAACAACTTGTTGATTTATGTCCTGTAACAAAGTTGGGCCAATAGTTACTCGTCCTCAAGTATATCTCATCTACAAGTTGTCTTGCACTCCCTGCCATAAAGTTCCTAAAAGGGTGCCATCCCAATAGAACTCTGGAATTTGTTGTTGTATACAAACTCAACTAAATACAAGTACTCCTCCAAATTTTACTGATGATCCATGACATACATCTGAAGCCTATCCTTTAAAATATTATTTACCCACTTTGTCTATCTATCCATGTCTGGATGATAGGTTGTGCTGAATTTGATACTCATCCGAAGGGCCTGATGCATGGTATTATAGAAGTGTGATGTGTACAAAGGATCACGGTTGCAAATGATCTTCCACAGAATCTTGTGTAGTATAAAAATATCATCCAAGTACACTCTTGCTACTGCACTAGCTATGTAGGTGGTCTTCATCGAAGAAAAATGAGCCACTTTCATCAATCTATCCACCATGACCATGATGGCATCATGGTGGTATCTCAACGTCGGTAGCCTTACTATGAAATCAATGGAAATGACATCCCATTTCCACTCCCAGATAACTTGTGGGTAAAGAAGAATAACTGGATGTTGATGCTCAGACTTCACCCTCTCACACTCTAAACAACATGACACAAAATGAGATACATCTTTCCAAAGACCCTTCAATGGTAGAGCTGTCTCAAGGTGGCATGCATCTTCTTCACCCCTAGATGGGATGAATAAGGTACACAATGAGCCTCTACCAAGATATCATGTATCAACCCTCCATCCCTAAGTACATATATTTGGCATCTGTGCCTGAGATGTCCATCTGAATCTAATTAAAATCCATCAAACTTCCCCTCAAGGGGTATTTGAGACTCAATCTTTGGTCTAGCTACACGGTAGAAACTATCATGATGAAGTTTCTAGAAAATCCCTCCTTGCAAATTTATACCCACTAAACTTATCATAGCCAAATGTCTCTGTCTACTCAGAGAGTTGGAAAAAACATTATCTTTCCCTTTACCATGCTCTATATCCATGTCGTACTCACATAACAAATCCATCCAATGCCATTTACAAGCATTGAGATTGGGTTGGATGAAGAGATGACATAAGCTCAAATGATTTGTCCTAAGAATAAGTTTCTTACCAAGATGGAAATGTATCCATCAAACCAAATAATACACAACTACTGCAAGCTCAAGGTCATGAGTCCGATAGTTAAAATCATGATATTTGAGTTTGTGAGACTTAAAGGCAACCACAAGGCCATCCTGCATCAATACACCTCATAGTCTTGCCAAGGAAGCATTTATACACACAAACAAATCCATTTGAAGGTCTAGCACAAGAAGAATCAATGTTAACGTAAGGAATTCCTTAAGTTTATTGAAGGACTTATTTCATCTATTAGACCAAAAAAATTCTACCCTTTCCGTTGAAGGGAAGTGATGGGGTGTGTAATCCGAGATATGTCCTAAAAAATATCTTGTAGTAACTCACAACCCCACTTAAAACTGCGCATTTTGGTCACACTAGCCGGTGTGGTCCAATCCATAATGGCTTGAATCTTGGAAGGATCGATAGAAATATCTTCCCCATAAATGATGTGACCCAAGTACTACACCTTTGACTAAAGTAATCCACACTTCTCTAGGATCCCGTAAAGTTTCGCTCATGTAGACATTACAAAACCTATCGAAGGTACTCCTAGTTCTCCTCACGCATACATGAGTAAATTAAAATTTCATCAAGAAAATCAACACTAAGAGATCCAAAATTTCATGAATATCCCATTCATCAAAACTCATAAATACTATGGGGGCATTCATTAGACCAAAAGACACTACTTTGTGAACTTGTAGTGGCCATATCTCATATGGAAGGATGTGTTATGAATATATATCTCTGTGATGCTCAATTGATGGTATCCATACTTAAGATCTATATTCAAAAATATTGTGTATGCATTCATCTGATCAAAAAAATCATCAATACATGGAAGGGGTTAATGATTCTTGATCTTTACTTTTCTCAAATGACAATAATCAATACACAATCACAAGTATTTATCACTCTTCTTCACAAAAATCACCAAAGTGCCCCCAAGGTGATACACTAGGATGAATTAGGAATTTCTCCAGAAGGCCCTCAAGCTGCAACTTGAGATCACGAGCTCAAGGGTAGTCATCCTATAAGGTACTCATTAGATAGGCTCTACTCCTAGAACCAAAGCAATGTGAAAATCTATCTCAAGTGGGGGAGGTAACTTTGAGAACTCCTTGAAACACATATGAAATATCCTTCAAGATATGATGAACATCAAGTGATGGTCCACTAGACTCATCCTCAGAACTATCATTAACTATGACAACAAACAAATGGAAACCTCATTGTGCACACCACTTAAGCTGCATAGTGGATATGGTGCGAATAGAGGTGGGTATCCTGACTCCAACTATCATCAACTCAACTCCTAAATCATTTCCACATGATATTACCTTAGTGTAACAATCAAAACTATCCCTATGTGCAGATAGATAATCCATTTCCACAATAATCCCTTAGGAACCTAAAGGAAGGATACAAAGATCCAAGGTCATGAAAAAGGGTCCTAGGTCAAATATGCACTCGTTGACTAAGGATTCCACTATGATCTTGGCTCCGAAGCCATCTCAACATTCAAACTATATTTCTTCCTAAATTCCACCATCTTGCATATTTCTACAACAAATGGGGAAATAAAATAATCTGAGGAACTGAATAAAATAAAACAGAATAGAAATGCCATCAATACTACTTATCATCTAAATATTTTGCTCTTGTGTTGTGCTGATTTGTTCTTGACCATTGCATATATCCTTCAGCTCCTAGCCATGTCACCTACTATAGGCTCTAAAATTGGTTCCTTACCCTTTTTATTAGGGTTCTGATTGCACTCTCTCCAATGATGTTTGAGTGCAATGGACCCATATCAACTACCCAGTCACCTCCAATGAGAAGCAACTCCTACAGGTACTCTAATGGTCTGTGTTATGGATCCTGATGATCCTACTATGGAATACCGAGGTCGAGTCTTTGATGAGCTCCTTTTGACCGAACTCTAGGTAGTGTTTGAGTTCTGACTGGTCCCCTAGGAGGAGGCCCGATACTACGTCCCCTTTGAGAATCAAATCTATGTGGAGGCTTGAATTGACAAAGGAGTATGTTGTTTCTACTTTCGAGGTGGCTACTTGGTAGTATGAATGAAGACTATGTAGAACCATGTTTGCCATGAGGAGGAGGAGCTAACCCCTTGATCTTCTATTCTACATAAGTTGTATCTTCTCCCCGGTCTCCTCTATAATGTAGGCCTTCGTAATGGCCTATGATAGCATCTACGAGACAATGAATATGCACTTCCCTCCCATATATAGGTTTAGGACCATGATGAACCTATGGATCCTCACCGCTCATCCTATATCTAGTCCATGTAATCTTGGAGAAAGTCCAAAAGTGACTCCCATACTCTACCACATGTCGTGGATGCTTGATGGAGGTCATGGAAATAATCTATCCTCTCTTTGAAAGAACCTCTTAGATAAATATTTTATTCTAAAATGCTCCTCGAGAGCTCTAAATGACTATCTTGGAATCCACATGGAGCTTCTACTCCTCAGTCGTCCACCAAACCCTAGTTCTATCTCGGATGGTGGATGGCAACACGAGCCTTCATGTTTCTAGTACACGGACATAGCTTGAAGCATTCGACCAAGCTTACCAACCATGCCTCTTCCTTGAATCCTTCAAGTGTCCCAGTAAATGAGATGGATGGATTTTAAAGACACCTCTAATGTGATATGCTGATGTAGACTATCTATTTCTAGGTCTCTCCATAGGATCATCACACTGCGTAGGGATCCTATATCTTTCCATGTGTCGTGTAGCCTTGTATCCATGACCTCTTTATGGTGAATCTCATCTGACTGACTCCACATGGGAGTTCTCTTCCCTATGTTCATCACTATGTCAAGAAGGTACATGAGCCTCTACTGATGGCTCTCTATCTTGTTTGTTGTGTCTCCCTCCTAAGGATCCACCATGTATAAAGCATTAAAATCTTGTAATTCTTGAAGTATCTCGCAATATGGCTACTACTTCCTAAATTGGTGGTGGTAACTCTAGGTACACACGCAAGAACCCCTATTCTAGTCCATACCTCCTACACGTACTCAAGGCGAGAGTTAGTCTATTCTTCTAGATTTTGTTTCAGTTTTCTAGGTTTTCTATGTTTTAAAATATCCTACAAACTTGTGTGTTCTAGGTTTAGAGTTGCACTAATTTTTCTTGTTATGTCTTATGTTTCCAAGTGTGCCCGGGGTCCAAGTGTTGAACCCATAGATCTTACACCAAGTGTAAGGGCCATAATTTTGACGTTCGAAAACCACATTAAATCTTAAATAATTATCTGGAAAGTTACAAAATTATTATTTTTATTTTAAACAGGTTGCAAGGTGTCAAACCCTATAAAACGTTTAATTAATTTCCACTAGCAATTACTACATTACAAAGGATAGATCAGGTCTAGATTAATAATCAACTATTCTTAATGCTTTCCAAGGTCAATTTTAAATTACAATCTGCTAGGAATGTGCCATAAATTATTTTACTTGATTAAATAGTTTTCCTTCTTAAATTAATGTTCAAACCCACAATAATTAAACCCTTATCCTTAGTTACTTTAGTTCCATTATCTTAATAGATTTAATGTCCATTTAAATAATTACTAAAACATACTAGGAGAGTTACATTTTTAACTTAATACACTAGAGCCCTAAGTGGCCCCATTCACCCATTTACACATACCTTTAAATTATCTAAAATCCATAATATTTATTCTTACCTAACAATTGTAGGATTGATTCCTAACCCTTGGATCAAATCAATTGTCACCACTATATCTTAGGGTTACTGGTTGGTGCTCAATTTGGTCTCACCCCATTTTTCCTTGAATTTCTTCGGTTTGTGCTCTTTCGTGTTTTCTATCTCCCCATATTGATGCATGAAACATATTTCCTTCATTTCATTCCCATGATCAGTCCCTTCATTTGTTCGAGGATCACTTAAAATACATAATTTGTTCTTTTTCCTCTATCCATGTGGAAATATTTGTAACTTGGGTGAAAACTCAAGTTTTCCCCCTTTTATTCATTTTCCACAGGTCACATTTTGTTTTCCCTATCATTTTTTATCCCAATATCTTTGTAAACATGACTGGATGTGGCTTGGAAGATCATATTTGGGCCTTATATAATTTCAAATTTCTCTGTCTTGAAAGAAAGATTCATTTCTCGGGGTCAAATGGTGTTTTCCCCCATCAAATTTACATCTCAACAAATTGTGAAAACGTGGCCCTTTCTCGGTTGGATATGGCTTGGTGGGCACTTTGAAACATCTAAGGTTTACTTCAACTAGAAACTTGTCCATGTGGAGGGTGACACTCATCTAAAAATTCACGTTTTGTTTGACCTTGAGTTGCATCGGGAGACATGTGGAGGTTTCCGTTTCCTTGCTCAGACTTAGAAAAAAATTTCATGCGACTAGTACAACTTTGGCAGACCATGGACACGTGGAGGGATGACGTTCATTTGAGGATCATCCTTAGGGTCCCATCTTAACAATTGAATCAGGGAGACACGTGGAGGCTTCCACCCACCCCGATATATACTTAAACTTTTCAAAACAACTTTCTATGGCCTAGAACAAGTGAAGGGACCATGCCTATTTGGGGTCTAGCCCTAAATTTTATTTTGAAGAAGTGCTAGGAGGACACTTGGAGGCTTCCACTCACTTTGCCCTTACTTGGACTTTTCAATGGCCAAAGAAAACTATCTCGGACCCTAGACACATGGCACCTTCCACTAGTCCTTCAAAATTTTCAAACAAATCTACCGAATCGAGACATGTGGTGAGCCCGCTTGCTTGGGGTCATCGATTTTGGGGACCATCTCAAAGTGCACCATTGAGACACGTGGAGGCTTCCGCTGGATCCTTTTTATACTAAGATTTTTCAAAGGCCAAAAGGCATTTTTCTTAGGCCCAAGGCATGTGGAAGGCTCGTGCTTGTTTGGAAACTTTCCCCGTAATTCTCCTTTACAATTACACCAACAAAACACGTGGAAAATTATAATATAAATTAGAGAAGGGGTAGAATAAACAGTTGTTGTGCATCAAACATGTTTTTCTACCATTTTTGCTCGAAGACTTCGCATATGCGAATACACACTATTTTTCATCTTTTTAAATTAAATTCCTTGTTTTTTTTCTATAAAGTGCCATTGAATGGATTCAAAACTTAATTTACGAGTCCAAGGATTGTTAAGGTCGATATTTTGAAGTTGGAATTTCTTGGGCACTTGCAAAAATGGGAATTACTGGAGGAGATGGATGCGGGGCAGAATTGTAGAAGAAAGAGAGGGAAAAGGATGAAATTATGAAGGTCGCAGGTGTAAAAGATGAAAAAGGTGTTGCCTCGAGGGTGAAAAGGAGTACCTGTAATATCCAAAGAGTACGAGCCTTTAGAAAATAATTAAAATGGGGATTTCTCACATGACATAATCAAAATGATTAGAAGGAATGCAAAAATTTGTGGCATGGAATCCTAGTCATTAGTTGAGGGCTTGAGAAATGTGATCAATTCATAATTGGTCCACCTAGTAGCTTTTCAATGTAAATTGTCTAAACGTTGCTTTGTGAGGCAAATTGAAACAAGAAAAGCTCCCTCAAAAATATTCTTTTTAGGGGGGAAATTTTTGGATAAGTGAGTGAGTGAAATGTATAAATGTAATGAGAATACTCTTGGAAAGGGTTGGGGGTTGAATTCTTAAGAGAAAATTTGAGAGAGCCCATCTTCTTGAGAGACCAATCTGAGAAACCTATTAATTTCCTATGTTTTATATTTCAATCACATCAAGTTGGTTATGAGTGTACAACTATTGAAAAGCTCTAAGTCTGTTCAAAGAAACTTTTCCCTTCTGAATCTAATCAATTTTGAGTTAATTTGTGTCAATCTTGGAGCAATTTCTGTCTACTTTCTTTCATAATTTTTGTAAGTATTTTTTCTTATTCATATTCAAATCTTGTCTTAAAGTTCCTCCGAATCACACAGGATCTTGTCCCTATGATAGTTTAGTGGAAATTGCTATTTCATTTCAAGAAGAGCCTTCATCCTGAAATGAGATAAATAATTTAAAATCATTTCACTGTCATTTGTTGATAAAGATTTTCTATAAGCCTTCAAGTGTATCTTAGGGGTGAGGAACCAAAGGTATTTGATGTTTTACTAAGTCTTTATCTCTAGCATTCATGTTATGTTCTTGGAGATTGTGTGAAATCGTACAAATCTAGGCCTCCATTGATGCACACCTTCTAGTTGAAGTAATATTTTAGCTATTCTCGAATCTTTTTTTCATTTGGATTTAAAATTCTTGTGAATTCTCTCAAAGATCTGGTTTAATAAACTTTATCCTACTTAATATCCCACAAAAATATTGAAAAACAATGAATCAATCCTCAACTACCCCTGTTTTGACCTTTATAATCATATCACCGAATCACAGCACCCATGTGCATGTATTTGAACTCACAGTGTGATTGGATAACATGGGTACTATCTCCAAGTTGTGGAACTTGCTACTTGAGAGACACTCCCAGAGAAAGTCGGTTCTTGCTCCTAAACTCCCGCCACAATCTACTCTAATACAGGATAAGCTAACTGTTCTAATCTAAATTTCCAAGGGACCAGGGAGAGAGAATACATAAAATGAAAGCCTACACTAAAGCGGTGATACACCAGAAAAGGAGGGTGTGAGAGTAATCTCCAAATGTGTGAAATACAGAGGCAAAGCGCACACTAGAAGAGGTGATGACAGTTCACCATAATCTAGCAAAATGCATTCACAACAATATTCCAAGCATACACAATGTTAGTGAATTCCTACAAGAACATAATAATAGACACAATATTCTTGTAGAAATATGAAAGGAGCAAGAAGAATGCAAGAAAACACAGCAGGGGAAGATACATCCACAAACTTTGTATTTTATTGCTTCTGGTATGCACGATTCGACTCTATTACAAGATAAGGGCTTGGATCACCATGCAAGGAGTCCACTACAAGGGCCTGCACACACTGGCTTCACAAAGCAATTTTAGTAGAGCTTTGCTACCCAAAACTCTCTCCTCTACAATGAGCCCAACACTCCAATTTATAGAAAAAAGAGAAGGAAAAGAGAAGGGAAAATGGAAATCCCAAAATCTATCCTTCAACCACCTGTAAGAGACATTAAATTGAGTAAAATGATTATAAATTACTTTCAAAAGGCTCCCCATACTATCCCATGTGCTGTAGCAGAGAAAGAATGATGACCATGCCTCTTAATTGCACTCCTAGCTACCAAATAAAACACTATTATGAACCCGGGTACGTTTTCTTAAAAACTCAATCAATTTCTGATCAAATCCAGAATTTCTTCATTTCTATGCATCAGGCTCGGAACCACGATTCCAACGGTACCAATTTTGTGCAATTTCATTGAGAAATGCAAAAGTTATGGCCTTCTGAGTGCGGGCAGCTATTTTGGGTCTAGCAGGCGTTTTCTGTCATTTGACGGGAATGAACATTAACTGACTGGAGCCGAATATGTTTCTCTTAATTAAATATATCTCCCCTCATTAAAAATAAGAAATCCAGTTTTTGTAATATGAGAGGACGTCGTGCTCGTTCCAGAAAGTCCAATTTTGTGAAAATCGGAGCTTGGAGTCAAAAGTTATGGCCGTTTGAAGTTTCCGGACCAAACGTTGACTTTTCCTCTTCTGTCTTCGGCCGATCCACACTTTCGCGTCCCATGCGTCCCTTGTATACTTTTGTCCCGGCTGTCCCGGACGAAAAACTCTTCCTTCGGGCGATCCGCGCTTCGCGTCCCACGCGTCCCTCGCGTACTTTTGTCCCGGCTGTCCCGGATGAACCTTCGCCCATTTCGCGCTTTCGCGTCCCACGCGTCCCTCGCGTACTTTTGTCCCGGCTGTCCCGGAGACTAAGACTTAGCCATTTTTCATGATTTTTCCTGGCCCGAGCCTGTTTTTGCAATTTTTCTTACCTTTCCTCAGAACTTGCTCTCTTCTACTTGGACAGGGGAGTTAGAAAAATATTAGGGGACCCTAGAAACATGACTTTTTGTCTGGACTCAATATAATGTTTGGGACTAAAGAATTTGATGCATGTTATCAAAATTACCTTGAGGGGTGAATTTTGGATAACAATAACCACAAAGGAACAAGATCTATTTACGAAAATATGTAGAACAATCAGGATTTCGTAATGTCTTTAGTAACCTTATCCTTTTTTTGAAAGTATCTCCATCTTTTAGAAGTGAAAACTCTTGAGAGTTAAATTATGGAGCATTGACCATACTTTCCCAAGGTTTTCTTCATAAAATTTGTGCAAAAGAAGGATATCTCCATCTCCTTCATGAAACATAGGTTACACTATGGATCCTCTCATGGTGGTCGAAAGGCACAACCTAAAGCAAAGAGGGTAGGTAAAATCCTCTTGAAAGGTGCTATCCATCTCTCAACAAATATAAGTGACAAAGGGCCAATTAGATCTCATTCTTGACTAGAAAATGACATAGATTATGATCTATCTATCTCTAAGCTCCATGTCAAATATGTGATGCGACTTAACTTGAAAAGGAAAATAAATTTGGATACCAAAACTCATGGAGCCATTGACAGGATTATTTGTGCTCTGTGATCTATTTATGCGGAAGTAACACTCATGACATCATTTCTCGGGGATTATTTGAGCTCTAAGATCTATTTTTGTGGCAACAACACTCATGGCACCATTGTTGGGGAAATGATGTTGTGTGCAAGGTTTGAACACTATCAACAATGCATTTTGACCTTTTAATGTTTCTTACATGATCTAAGTGAAAATACATTGCTAAAACATCATTATCTATTCAGATTTGTAAGAATTGTTCAAAGTTTTAAGTTTTGAGTGCAATATTTCCATCTTATAAAATTATTGCACTAAATTTTGTATCATCATTGAAAAATTTAGGTAGAACAAGATAAGATATTTTAAGCTTGCATGAATCTGGTATTGATAGACATTTGGTAGGTATTTCATAGTGTATTTACAAAAATAAGGTGAAAATATTTAGTGGCAACTCCGTTATGTTTAAATTCTTAATAAATACTAGTGTCTTAACATATATCAAGTAAGATTTGTCATTAATCTCTGTAAAGATGGAAGGAAGAAGACATGTCTTCATCAGGGACCCTAGTAGAAGGTTGTTTCAAGAGTTGGGAAAGTCTAATTCAAAAGAAAGAAGAATTTGGAAGGTTGTTGGAGATCAAGCATCAAGAAAAGAGATCTCCATCATCCTATGGTTGAGGATTGATCTTCCTCATCTTCTATGATTGAATTCTCCATCTAGAGAGGGTCCTCCTTTTGTATTTAAAATATTTTCTTGTCAATTTTTCCCGGAATTTTCCAAATCTAATAGAGTTTTCCAAGAAACAAGGCCTTTAGAGGGCAGTCATTCTAAAAATTGTATATGTGTACCGCACACACCTCTCACTCCTCATTAGTTTACATCTCCTCTAAGGTCACTTCCTCAAAATAATATGGCTCAGCCTCTACCCAGACCTCCATTTGTTGTTAAAACTTTTGGTCCCATCAATTTTAGAGGTATGGATGGATATCCAAATGTTGTGCCACAAGATGTAAGAAATATATTGCCCGAGTTTCAATGAAATAATGCAATCATTAGTGATCAGCAATTGAAGCTCTTTGTTAATATGATGGAAGAGTTTTAAATAGAATTTGAGGATGTATACATTAAATTGTTTATCCATACTCTAGAAGAAGATGTAAGGGACTTGTATAAATATTTTCTAGATAATTCCATTGATTCTTGGACAGAGATGAAGAATGATTTTAGATTGCAGTATGGAGATAAGACAGACCCTAGGTTTCTTTTATCATAATTTAAAAATATAAAAAAGAATCCAAATGAATCAGTGCATGATTTCAATACGAGATTTAATAAATCATGTCCATAAAGATAAGAATGCAACCATGTCCTATGTTCAGCTTTGGTTTGTCTTCACAAAACCAAAGAAGGGTTGAGAAGCTTTCTTAGAGGAAAACTATTCTCCACAAGGGAGATTGTTAAGTTTTGGATATTTTTTCATGTGTGAAAGCATTGAAGACTCTACACTAAGAGTAATGTACAAATTCCATAGTTTTCTAGCCCATGGTTTTGTAAAACTACTTAAGCGGCTTTAACTTACTTATGTAGTTTTATGCATATGGTAGGTATGACGTAACATTGTAGATGTGTCTAAATTCAGGTGTGAATTATATAGAGTTTCTTTAGCATAGCTCCAAATAGATCTGGTTATTGTATTGAGAGAGAGTGGTTTGTAATAAAATATGAGCAAGTGATTCTTGGTGGATGTAGCAAAAATTGGGTGAACCACATTAAATAGTGTCTTTTTGTGTTCTTTTATTATTCTACATTTTAATTTCAGATTTTTAATATTTTCTTGATATTAGTTTAGACTTTGTAAATTTGTGACGGATTATTCTACATATTTTATGCCTTATTTCCTAACACTAAAAATTTTCATACCGAAACTTGTCAAAATTGTGGCCTTGGATATTATGGATCTGATTTTTGCATTTACTATACATCTTAGAACTCAAATTTCATGAAGATGTGCAGATTTAGATCTTTACATGAATGATGTTGGAGTGAGTTTCCTTAAAAAATTTAATGTTTATTATTTATTTATAATCTTTCATCATTGATGTCTATATCTTCATTCTTGTTCTTCAAAACTACATTTTTGTGAGATCATAATTTTTTAAACCTAGATGAGAAAATGGCAATTTCTTATTTTGTTTGAATCTACAATCTGGAACTAGATGTTCTCATTTCTATAAGATGCTTCTAGGATGTATATGCATTACAAGATGGAAATAAAATGGAGTGAAGATGATCCTGAGCTCTAATTAATTTTCTCATTCTTCTTTTGAAATTTAGAGTAACATCACATAATGCTAAAATAACAATAGCACGAGAGGGGATGTAGTCATCAAGAAATGACAAGTCCTCAACTCCTTTTCATTTTTAGTTTCTTGTTTATATGCATCCTTTAAAAAAAAATTTCTCATCGGTTTTGTGAGAAAATGTACAATTCTTCCTTATTAATGTACACAAATGTTCATGTAATTATTTGTGTTTTACTTCCTTTATCTTGTAATTACATTTTTAAATGAACATCTAGGAACTTCAACAATTTGATACATATGTGTATAATCATAGAGAATAAATGGTTAAAAATTGTATCTTTTTCAATAATTTGAAATCAAAAAATAAACAGTGATCACCCCTTGTAATTTTAACCACCTCCTTACAACTTATAATCTTTGGATCTGCAATCTGAACCCTCATTATCCCATAATATTTAATTCTTATGTGAGATGTCTTTCTTGCATTTTTAGGACCCTACTGCAATCATGAGTGGATAGTCCATGATCTTTGGAGAGACAAAAAAAAATGGAAATGAATCTTATGTGAGGATTAATCATCATCATGACACCTAACTCCTAGTTGTTTTTTACATGTATTTGTGCCCAATTTTCTAATGAACTTGAGGCACTGGAATTATTTTATACCCCTTTCGATGATGACCAAAAAATGTAAAAATATTTGGCGCCTCTACGGAATTGATTGCTGCTAATCGGTAAGGACCCGTGAATATGTTCACTTATAACTATGGAAAATTATCTAAAGAATTCATGTAAGCTTGGCCAAACAGAATAAGGCCAAGAAAATATATTCAAGATTGAAAATAATCCAAAACAATTAAAAACAACAACAACTACATCTGCATAACTACACTTCGAGGAAAGGAAAAACACCTAAAACTTGATGGAATATCATCCACGCTCCAAGTGGAACATGCAGAGTGTGCACAAACACTTATGTTAAAGAAGACAAACCTAAATTAACATACTCTAAATAGCTGAAAAGTGAAGTTAAACAAAGTCTGATACGAGAAGAGAGAAATAACTTAAATTTCTCTCGGAAGGGTAAGTGCAAAGAAGTCATGGGACAAAAAAGGGGTCATAAGTGGATGTCATATTGCAAATAACAACATAGTATCAACTTGTAGGGATTATTAAAAATGCATACACTCAAAATTAGAAAAACTTATATCAATATGAATCATAGCATTCGAATCTAGTTTCTAAATGACTAGTTTTTAAAAAATGGACAAGTTTAGCTATATTAAACACTCAAAATTCAATGACTTGGTTTTTTTTTTTTTTTAAAAAGCCTATAAGATCAGTAGTTCGTTTTCCCATGATTTGGACGACAAAAATTGATATATATTAATTTCCTTTGGTGAGAAGTTAGATGCCGCTATCTATCTTGGGATAAATTTTATTTTGTATTTTTTAGCAATATATTATTTTTTATGATTTTTCTATGAAAGTGGTCTCAAAACATAAAGAAAAAAGAGCACTTTCTGTTTTCCCGTCATAACTTCATCAAAAATATTGAAATGAAGTAATTTCTTTTGAACATGTATATAATTTCACCATGGTTGGGATGGTATAATTTTTATCACATTCGACAAGTGAAACAAAATTTGTAGTCTTAAATGTAGACATAAAATTTCATGGGAAAAAATGTCTTCAAGACCTACTATTAGTAAAAAAATATAAAATGATATTTATCCTATTCTATTCACTTTAAAATCCATATTTCTACAAAGATAACAGTCTCCTCTACACAATGGAACCATTTTTATGACATACTTTTTACTTTTCGGCATGGTTTAAGTCCGAGAAGACTAAATTTGATGTTTTGTTGTTTTTGATGTAAAATTTAGGATTTGATGTCCACTTAATTCTTCCCCAACTTGCTGCACTTACTTTGAAATGAGACCATAAGATCAACTTGACAATTAGATCACATGGAAATAGTGAAAACATGAGTTGTACCTAAAATTTTCTCAAAATATGAGTCTAGAAGATGAAAAATAACTCTATCGGATTTGCAATCTATTTTGGGAGGTATTGGGGTGTATATTTGAGAACAAAAAGTTCTTCTTTATGCTCTCAATCAAGCAAAAATGATGACAATGATGGTCTAATTCCTAGATCATCCCAATAAATGATTGGGCATGGTCTTCTCACAACTGGTAAACTGTCCTTTCGATATTCTTTGTTTTCTTTTCTTCCTCTCCATGTTTGAGCACATATGGAAGAAGATAAGAATGGTTTTTTTCTTGTTTGGACTACTTTATCTTTTCTATAACAATTGATTTAGCAATGATATAAACTTCTTGTTCTTCATTCTTATCTAGCATGTAGTTTAAAATTCCAAATTCATCCTTTTTAAAATCATCTTGTCCTTCTTGAAGTGTTGAAGGGACAAATGTTGTCATTTATGGATTATTGTAACCTTCTAAAAATGAAGCAATATGTAAACATGTAAGGAAAGAGGTTCCTTGCAATCAGTTTTATCATCCTACTCATGTATTATCTCCTCATCATCTTTGTTCCTATCATTGTCTTCATATAGAAAAATGGATGTAAGGATGAAATCATCATGAGGAAGATCTAAATTTGTTGATCTTTCTCCATATTAGATCTGAAAATATCCTTTACTCAAATATGTTTCATGATCACATATCAGCATCTTTACATACATGGTTAGTAAATTTTCATTCTCTAAATCAATAATAATTAAATCAGCAACATGTAAATCAAAAATTGTAACTAGATAAATTTTTATACTTGACGATGATACAACCTTAAAATTATTTATTTGAACTTCAGAAAGTTTTAGATGCTTAATCAAAACATCATGTGTACCTTGTAGATCAAGAGAACGGATATATTTTTTCCTAACCTTCACTACATGATCATGATCATACTATTGCTCTAAAATCTCTTCGCCTTTCTCCCGATATGGAATAAGATTTATATCAAATTTTGAAACCTTTTTGTGTAATGTTTTTATAGATTCTAACCTATAGGTTTCTTTAACGCTTCTTATATTGAATGATTTTGTGTCTCCTTCCTAAAATGGGATTTGGGATGAGAGAGGAGGGGTGGTTTTGTTTTCAACTAGATTTGATAGTATTTATCCAATGGGTAAGGTTATAGAAGTTTCATGTGGAGGAGAGAGGCCAGGAATCACACATTAAGAAAACTTGGAATCGATAATTGGGCTATAATCTGCTGATAAGGAATGAGCATGGGATTCTAATGGGTAAGGAAGGTGGGACCATTCCATTGACAGGGTTCCTCAACCCTATTCTTATAAACCTCTAATTCTTATAGGTATGTCAAACAATTAACAAAATGAGGGAAAGTGTATTGTACTACCTCAAACCTATGTTGTGGGCTAAAAACTATGTATAGGACTTTGCATTGATAGGGATGCCCCCGAGCCTAAAATTTTAGCCTACATAATTTGGATTTTCTCATTGTCATCATGCCACATCTGCCCCAATTTCCGAAACCGCTTAGATAACCTTCCTCTTGTTTAGAATTCCTTTCATAAAGTCCATATTCTACATAGCTTGCATAACCTTATTCTTGAACATGATAATGATTGTAATGATGGCCATACTGATTAGAAAGGTTTGGTTCATGAGGATACCCATTGTGATAAGGGTTATAATATTGATCTGGAGGAGGATATTCATAGAAAAAGGGTGGATTAGGATGGTACAACTACTCTTACTTGATATGGATTCCAACAACGAGCTAAAATAATGATTGCATCACCTCGTAAAAGATGGATTATTAGAAAAATATGTCTACTACTTATGAAAATGGGTTGTTTGAATGAGAAAAGTAACCAAAAATGTTTTGAAAAAAATACCTCTAAAAGGTTGAAATTTTACAAAGCACAAATAAAACCTTGTAAAATTATGAAAAATATAGACCAGGATGTTATGGAACAACTTCAAAAACAAAATTAATGCGATTATGAAAAATATAGACCAAGATGTTATGGAACAACTTCAAAAACAAAATTAATGCAAAGTGGTTCAATCGGGCATGCCAAAATTGTTATTGGTACAAAGTGTACCCTAAATGAGGAAATGAAAGAGAACTCCTCACTTTGGTTGATACAATGGGAAATCCTCTTAACATTGGTTGAATTGGGTTTACGAAGACCTCCAGAGTGGGCTCGTTCCATAGAATAGATCACCTAAACTACTTGTCTGGTAGGGTTGAGGAGAGAAAAAAACAATTATTTTTGAAAAGCGCAAATATTAGGTGATACACCAACATTTTTAGAGGTATGTTTGCACAAAAGTACACTTGATTGATCTGCAAAACACTAATGACATTCACTTCAAAAAAATTTGATAGATTTTACTCTCGAAAAATCATTGACATATAGTTAAATGACCTTCAAAACATACAAACGAACTAAATGGAGGTGTTGGGAGGTTATTAACATACAAAGGAAAGAGAGTATTCACTAAAACATATGGCACAACCACTATAACACATTTCACAAATATTCAATTGGAGGAAAGAAAATCTTTATTTTTTTTAATAAGGTGCACAAGTAAAAAAATTTGCATACAAGTGTGAAAAATCAATAATCCTCATCCACTAGCTTACACAAACAAGGAATATATAACAAAAGCTACCCCCTTCTATTCCAAAAAATTACCTTTTCCTAAATTTCCCAAGTTTGCTAATTAGATACATATTCAATTTTAGCCACTTCATGCACAATTTTAATCTTTCTATAAAAACATACAATTTTCATTAATAATAAGGCTGCATAGTCTCCAAAATCTAAAAATAAGATTACACTAGTGCATTCCCCAACTTTGTAAAACTGTAGTTGACCTCTTCAAACTCACATCAAGTTTGCAAAATTAAATAAAAACTCCCTTTTAGCAATAAAAAAGGTAAGAGGTATGGATTTTAGCACGAGATAAAGGAAAAGGTGATTTAACTTTTTTGAATAAAGGCTATTTGTCTCTTCCCAAAATTTGATTGACATGCATGTATGGCTATTATTGGCTCATTTTGGTTAAGGAAAATGTGCATGGTGGGTAATTGACTATTGGTTTTCTTGGCTAGTTATGCTTGATTATAAGATGATTACCATATAAAAATAATTAAAATGTTTTAACCTACCCCCGTGCCATTGAAGACCCAAGGTAAATCATGTTGAATTAACCATGGTGGGGAAAAGGTAACAATTTGACTAAATTAACAAAAAAACCTTAAACCTCTTCATTTTCTAATTTGCGTTGTTTGTTAGAAAACTATGCAACAATGTGAATGGAGGCCATTTTTGAATAAATAGAGATGGATTTTTACTTGGGTATGTGCTTCTAGGTGTCTTGCTTTGTTTTTTTAGCTCATGGTTTACATTCATAGACGTATGGTCTCGTATTTTTCTATTTTAGATCTAAATTTTACAAGATCTCGGTTCAATTTTGATCCTGTCTTCCATGAAAAGAAGGAAAATTTTGTCATCTATCTTCCTTTTTTCATTGCAAGTAAAGTCCATTTGGGTCCATTACTCCGAGTTATGGGTTTTTGTGTTTTTATTCCAAACTAGTTTTCTTTTTCCGGATCTTAACTCAATTTTTTTAGATTCATGAGAAACCCCATTTGAGCCACGCTTCGTGTTATATCCGAGATCTCTTCCTATGTGTTTTTCTACTCATGCCAACTCACTTTGCTCACATCCAAAAATAGGTTCTTTTATTTATAAAATTTGTGCCATAGGGTTTCAACATGCCCAAATTTACATGTTGAGGAGACCTCATTTTCTGTGTCATCGAGATTAGCTCCTAGGGAGTCTCTATTTGGCTCGACCTTATTAAGTTCATAAATCAGTCATGTTAGTGGCTCTTCTTAGTGTGAGATCTCTTTTCATCAAGCTCGGTGAGATTTAATTAATTTATTGAGCTCGATCTATTATTTCTAGGTGAGGTCGGCATTGGGATGGACGAGCTCTCCATGCTTGTTTCATTTCTCGGTTTGACTCATTATAGAACTGGTTTAGATTCTTGAATTGGTCGTGCAAGTTATACATTGATCTCGCTTATTTTTTTGTGAAGATACGAGCTCAAATTGAGTTGGATGGATCATTTTGAGGAGATTTTTGTTTATTTGATATCCCAGATCGGAAGGGGTTTCACTAGTCTTTGCTCAATTTTTCACTCGAATGATATAAATGAACTACCATTTCACCTTCTCAAAGCATTAATTTTGGGTACGCTATGCCTTCTATCTATGTTGTAACACCCACAAAAATGATGTTCCAGGAACACATTAAATCTTATACACTTATCCAGAAGGTTGTGACAATTTTTGTTTTGTTTTAAGTTATAAGGTTACAAGGGTGTTAACAACTAGTGTACGTTAAATTAATTTTCACCAATAAACTCTACGTTACAAAGGATGGACCAAGTCTAAGTTAAATGATTAAATATTCTTAATTTATCTCTAAGTTCAATTAATTAAAAATCAACTAGGAAGGTGCCATAATTTAATTTACTTGGCTAAATGTTTTTCTCCTCATTAAGTTAACATTCATACCCAAAATGATTAACCTTATACATAGTTACTTTAGCTCCATTATCTTAATAGCTTTAATGGAAATTTCATTAATTTTATAAAACATACTAATAAATAACATTATGACTTTACACACCAAGGTATTTAAATGGCCCCATTCACCCATCTACACATACCTTTAATTTTATTTAAAACACCCATAATATTCATTCCTACCAAACAATTGTAGGGTTGATCCTCAACCCTTAGATCAATTCAATAGTTGCCACTCAATCCTAGGGTTCCAAAATAACCCTAAATATCTTTATGAATTCTTATTAAATCATTTTCTTTACCCCAGTCTCCTCATTTGGTCACCTTTTTTTTTTAATTTATAGGTTGGAGAAATGGAAGCCATGGGAGCAAGAGTGGAAGAACTATGGAGGGATTTACAAAAAAATATTTATTTTAGATTTAAATTAATGTTTTATTGGTGTAATTTCTCCCATTCAATATTGTAGATGTTTCCACTCCAAATATGGAGTTGTTAAAAATTATTTTTATTTTGAGTTCCTTCTTTGGGCCAAACCCTGCCTCCATTAATATGTATGAGATTGAGCACTTTTAATTATCCATTTGAATATTTACTTGCTTTGAACAATGAAATTTTACCTTCATTTTCTTGATGGAGGTTTCCTCTTTAATTTTTACAAGCTTGAATTTTAGTTAGATCAAGTTAAAATTTGCAGTGTGGGATTTGTGTTTTTCCACCGTTAGAGAAAAAAACACCACCCAAAACAAGTTGGCATTCCTGGGACCACCACCCTACTAGGGTGATGATTCACAAACCGTTACATTCCATGAGTGGTTTTTCTGAGATTTCCACCTTTCCTGAGCGGTGGCTACGAGACCATCACTCTACACAAGGAAGCGGTCCTATTCCTTAGAAACATAACCTTCAATTCGAAGATTTTTCAAAAACAAAAATCACTAGAGTGTTTTAAAAGTTATTGTGAACTTATATTTATGTGCCTAAAGTTTCAAGTTGAAGGTTTGAATCCATCTATCCATTCCATAGTAAAATTATTCATTTTAAAGAATTTACTATTTCAATAGTAATAACAACTACTACAAGATAATTTTCATTTCGTTCAACAAATTTTCTTTCAAGTCCAAAAGTAGAAATGAAACTAAATCTACTTCTAATGTTGTTTTTTTCCTTACTACAAAATGCATTATTTCGACATAATAATTTACTTAAAATTTATTACATCTTTCAATTTCCGCTACAACTATTTGTTCAATAACTACTAACAACTTTGTTCCACATTCAATATTTCCAAGAATGCACTATTACTATTTTACAACTTCTATGTTCTTTCTTTCCTTTTACAATATTATAACATCAACAATGATTATGAACTTTCTTTTCCTTGAGCATAGCTCATTTCTTTTAATGCAAAGAACTCTTTTTCTCATAATGCAAATTATAACTAAACTTTTAAGAATAATTTCCATTTTGATTCATTTCTTTATATACTCCAATTTGAGGATAAAGGAAATTATATAATTCCTCAATGAGCTTCCTTCAAAATAATAATACCACTTGGTAAATGAACTTTATAATGCAACATTTCTTTTTAAAAACACAATACAACATGTCTTCCACCTCAATGTGGAATAACAAGGAGGTTTTCTCACAAAGAAGGATTTCTTTTAGACATCAACAAAAATGCTCCAAGTTTCACATCACCAACACGATCTCCACCATGTCTTCACTTGATCACAATAAAAATGGGGGATACACAACACTCTCCACCCAACAAAAAATCCAATGAGGAGAAGAATTTATCCTCCTCATTGGCTCTCGAGCCCTAACCAAAATCCAATAAAATATGGATACAAATCATGGAAATAATACAAAACTTCCAAACAACAATAAAAATACTTCACAACCATACAAAAACACAATCAACAAAAAATACAATCACAAGAAGGAAACTAACAAAATATACAAGGCTTAATAATGCAAAGCCAATGGAGCAAGGATCTATGGAGAGATCAGTTATGCCTCCCAAAGGGAATTAGGTGCCTCCTCAATATCCTCTTATGCCTCCAACATTCTCTTATGCCTCCCTATTATCTCTAATGTCTCCCTAATTTTCTTGTCCAAGGTGGTGCACCCAACCCAAATGCCTCCTAAAACATGAAATAAACTATTATGCCTCTCTACATATATGATCCCCATAGCCCTCTCCTACACCACACTTAGGCAATCTAACCAACAACCCAACAGGCATACCAAAACACTCAATAACATACACATATATGGAAATAAAAGAAAACATTTAAACAAGAGTGTAGATCCTACATTTCAATGGTAGAGCTTGATCCAATAGTCACACACCAAGCTCCTTCAAGCCCATTCCAACAACAACAAGCTCAAAAACAATCCACAAGCACTCAAAAATTATCCAACTCCAAAATATAAGTGCACACAAATCAAATGAAGTAACCCCAAAACAAACAAAAGAACTAGCGTAAATAGAAAAGGGAATGAGGAGGGTGAGGTGGCTCCAAGTATGATGCCACATCACTTATCCTCAACTCCACCTCCCAAGTCAAACCTCAACCCCAATGCAAAATAAATTGGTGGTTTAGAGGAATGACAAACCTCTTACACACACAATCCAAACCCACACCCCCTAAGGAAAAACTTGAAAAACCATGTAAGAAAAGTGCAATAAATGACACTTTTTGTCTTACAAAACACATAATGGGGTATTTTTTTGACCTCTCAAACCATAGGTAGGGTTGATATAGTAATTTAAGAGGTGTGGGACAAGTTTAACTTGTCCCACAAGCTTCCAAAATTGGCCTTTAAGGCCAAATCCGAATTTCCAAGATGAGGTAGAGTGTACAACACTTAAGATCACAAGCACTCAACAAATGAATTATTTTTTCCCATCGATAATTACTATAGTAACATGATTAATTTACTAATCTAGACACAATTTAAATAATTAATAAAAGGAAAATACATCACTATAAAATCACATACTAAAATTAAAAAAGGAATATAAAAGAATAACACACAAACCCCCTTGGTCACAATAGGAGGTAATTCCCCCATGGGAAACCCCCTAATAAAAATTCAAACACACACAATAACATAACACAAGTTATCATGGTGACCATTGTTGAATCCATCTAGCATTCTGATGTGGTTGGTCTTCAATCCCCATTGATTGTTGTGATATGTCTACCTAAAAATACACAATACATCCTTTGGCCTCATGGCCAAATCAGAAAATCTAAGATAAAATATACAAATATAAATCCACAATCATCTACATGTGAATTAAATCATCATCTAGGCAAGTAATATTATTATTTTCAATTTCTAACATCTCAATTCTACATTTCATCAATATCAATAGGATCACAAGATTAGTTCAACTATTAAGGTCTACTCAATATGATGAAAATATCAAATGTCAGAAATATATACTATGTCAACAACACATCATCATCCATATAAAATGTCTCTAAGAATCCACACACATCATACTATGAATCGAAATCCAACAATAGTCCAAGTATCTCTATCGTCTAATCATCATGCTACGTGAAAATGATAAAATAATATCCATACATAACTGAATGTCATCGGAATCAAAATTAATAAATGTCGAAGGGAAGTGGGCACTCTCTTCCATATAGTGCCTAAAATGAACCATGCCTATCGAACTCTAGAAACTATTATTATTAGCAAACTCCACCGATATAAGTACTCCTTCCACCTCGATGATGGTCTATGCCATACATCCTAAGAATTTCCTCTAAGATATGATTCACATGCCCAGTTCATCCATTTATCGTAGGGTTATATGATGTACTCAAATTGATATTCATCCTGAGAGCATATTGCAAGGTAGTCCAAATGTGGGAAGTGTATAAAGGATTGCAGTCACAAATTATCATCTACGGAATCCCATGCAATCTTAAAATATCATTGAGATATACCCATGCCATTGAATAGTTTTGTAGGTGTCTTCACCAGAGAAAAATGAGCCACTTTCATCATTTTATCCACCATGATCATGATGGAGTTGTGGTCATATCTAGACGTCGGTAACCCAACTATAAATTCCATGGAAATGGTGTCCCATTTCCACCCGATATGGTGTGAGGGAAAAGGAGGCTTGTTAGGTGTTGATGTTCGGCCTTCACCTTTTGACACTCTAAACAACGTGACACTAATTGATACATGTCTCTCTGTATTCCCCTTCACTGGTACAACTGTCTCAAGCTAGCATGTGTCTTCTTCACCTCGAGATGGGCTGAATAAGGTGCACAATGAGGCTCTATAAAAATGTCTTGTCTTAATCCTCCATCTCTAGGAACTTATATCCAACCTTTGTGCCTAATATGTCCATATTTCTCTAATGAAAATCCATGAAATATCCCCTCAAGGGGTCTCAGAGACTCAATCTTTGCTTTGGCTACAACGTAGAAATTGTCGTGAGGAAGCTTCTCCAAAATCCTACTCTGTAGATATGTACACACTGCAGTAGCCATAGCCACATGTCTCCGTCTACTCAATATTTTTGCAACCATGTTCTTCTTGCCCTTCTCATGCTCTATCTCCATGTTTTACTTATAAATCAACTTCATCCAACACCGGTGATGAGCATTGAGATTTGGTTACATAAAGAGGTGGCGAAGACTCAAGTGATCAGATCCCGAGTGTAAATATCCAGCCAAGAAGGAAGTGTATCCACCACACCAAGGCATACACAACTACCGTAAGCTCAAGATCATGAGTAGAATAATTAAGCTCATAATATTTGAGTATTTGAGACTCAAACAAAACTACTCTTCCATCTTGCATCAACACACCCCCAAATCATGCCAAAGAAACATCTCATGCAAATGAAGAACTTTCCATGAGGGTCTCATACTACAATAATAGATGTTGTTGTGAGGCATTTATTCAGTATCCTAAAGGACTTCTCACATCTATCGAAACATTCAAATTTATTCCCATTCTCGCTAAAGGGAAATGATGGGGTACGTAACCCGAGAAAATTCATCTACAAATATCTTGTCATATCCTACCAAATCCATGAAGCTACACACCTTGGTCACACTAGTGGGTGCTAGCCAATCCATAATAGATCGAATCTTGGAAGGATAAAATGCAATACCTTTCCCAAAAATTATGTCGCCTAAATACTTTTGCTTTGTCAGAAGAACGAGCACTTCTCCGTGTTCCCATAAAGTTATTACTCATGAACACATTGAAGAACCTAGAGAAGGTTCCCTCATGCTCCTCATGCGTACATGAGTATATAATAATGTCTTCAAGGAATATGAGCACGGAGTGGTCCAAAATGTTCTGAATACCCCATTAATCAAGTTCATGAACACTGCAGGGGAATTCGTTAGACAAAAGGCACCAATGTCAACTTGTAGTGGCCATATCTCGTATTTTAAGGTGGTCTTAAGAATGTCTTCCTCTGTGATCCTTAGCTGATGATACCCTAACTTAAGATCTATCTTAGAGAATATTGTGCCCCCTTCATCTAATCAAATAAATCATCAATGCATGGAAGGGGGTAACAATTATTGATCGTTACTTTGTTCAGCTGGTGGTAATCAATACACAAATGCAGGGATCCATCCTTGTTGTTTACAAAAATCACCGGTGCACCCCAAGTTGATACACTAGGATGGATTATGCCTTTCTCATGAAGGCCCTCAAACTACAGCTTGAACTCACAAAGCTCAAGGGTAGTCATCGATAGGGTTCTCGTGAGATAGGCTCTGCACTGAACCGATCTATGTGAAAATCTATCTCATGCGGAGAAGGTAACCTCGGTATTTCACCCGAAAGACATTAGTAAAATCTCTCAATATGTGATGGTTGTCAAGAGATGGCCCACTAGAATCATCTTCAAATCTATCACTTACCCTAACATCAAACATCTGGAAACCTCATCGCACACACTTGCTTAAGTTGCATAACAGAGATGGTGTAGATAGAAATGTTCCTCCAAACTCCTACTATCACCGACTTAACTCCTAGATCATCTCGTACATGAAATAGTCTTATGGTAACAATCCACTTTCACTCTATGTGCAAACAACTAGTCCATGCCCAAGATGAATCCATATGAACCCAATGAAAGGATACGAAGATCAAAGGTAGTGGTGAAGGGTCCCAATTCTACTACGAGACTCCTTAACTAAGGAGTGTATAGAATTTTTTTCTCCGAAGCCATTTCAACATCTAAAAGAAGACCCTACATAACTACCACTAGCCCCCAACGCTCTACTAAGGATGGTGTAATAAATGGATCGACGATCCATAATCAACCAATATATAGGTAGGAATACCACCAATGCTACCTATAGTCTTTATCATGGTACTTTGGTGCTCAGCCTGGTGGTTCATGATCACTACGTAGATCTGATGGCTACATCCCATGTCACGAACCATAGCCTCTGAAATCCTCACCTTACCCTTGTTACTAGGGTTATGTGGGCACTCTCTCCAATGATTTCCAACAACACCACAACCATAACAACTTCATGGTCCTCTCTAGTGAGATGCAACTCCAGGCAAAACATAAGAGGTTTGCATTATGGATCCTAAAAATCTAGCTATGGAATGTTGAGGTCTCTGCTGATGAGCTCCTACTTACCAAGCTCTCGGTGTACCTTGTGTCCTAATGGGACCCTAAGAGGAGGCCCCATACTCCATTCCCTCTCGAGCATAAAACCTTGAGAAGGTCTGAATGGTAGATGAGTCTCTTATTGCTACTACCGAGGTGGCTATTGTGGTGACTGAATGATGACTATATAAAACCATGTCCACCACGAGGAGGAGGAGATAACCCCTCGACTGTTATCCTACATCTGCCGAGATGCGGCTCCACAATTTTTCCATGGCCTATTGTGTCTTTCCCCATGTCTTCTCTGCAATATAGGAATTCTCCACGGCCTCTACTAAGGACTCATGGGAAGTAAATGCATACCACCACTCAAATAAAAATTCAAGCCCCCGATGAACCTATGAATCTGAACTCACATCGTGCATATAGTCGATATATTAGAGTGGGTCCAAAATCGAATCTCATACTCAACTATAGTCATAGATGCCTAAAGGTCATGGAACTTGTTTATCTTTTGCTAAATAAACCTCCTAGATAAATACTTGTTCCTGAACCACTCCTCAAAGAGCTCCTAGGTAAATCTCTCTCGAGTCAACAAAGAGTTTCTACTCCTCGGTCCTCTCTACTGACACCCGCTCCATTCCTCGGAAGATGGGTCGTAACACGAAATTTCATGTTTCCAATACAAGGGTAGATCTTGAAGCATCTGTTGAAGCTCACCAACCATGCCTCTTCCTGAAAATCACCTATATCTCTAAAATAGTGAGACAGACATAGCTTCGTGGATCACCCCGATATGGTCTACAACTGATGATTGACAACCCCTAGGTCTCTCTGCATGCTCCTCCCTTTACTTAGGGCTTTGAGATCTATTCATGTGTCCTGAAATCTTATCTCCATGTCCCCTCTATGGTGACTCTGCCCTATCCAACTCCACATAGGATTTCTTTACCCTATGCTTTGCTTGGTGTGTCATGGATATGCACAAGCCTCAACCGATGGCTCCTATCTGTCTAGCAAGTCATCCTCGTAAGGATTCTCTGCGTATAGTGGCATTGATGTGCTGAAGCGTCTATAAAATATAAGGTAGAATGGCTGCTACCACCTGATTTGTAGGTGGAAAGTCTAGATCTACGTGAAAGGACCCCTCGTCTAGTCCATGCCTCTTTCACAAGCAAATCTGATAGTTAGTTCATCATTCTTAGTTTTGTTTTAGTTTTCTAAGCTTACTATATTATATAATTATTACAGAATGTTGTTTTCTAGGTTTTTTAAAAAAAATTCACTAGGTTAAAAGTTCATGTCTCGTGTTTTTTATCGTGCCCAAGGGTCCAAGACTTGAATCCATGACTCTGATACCAAGTGTAACGCCCACAAAAATGATGTTCTAGGAACACATTAAATCTTATACACTTATCCGAAAATTACAACAATTTTTTATTTTGTTTTAAGTTATAAGGTTGCAAGGGTGTCAACCCCTAGTGTACGTTAAATTAATTTTCACCAATAATATCTACTTTACAAAGGATGGACCAGGTCTAAGTTAAATGATTAAATATTCTTAATTTATCTCTAAGGTCAATTAATTAAAAATCAACTAGGAAGGTGTCATAATTTAATTTACTTGGTTAAATGTTTTTCTCCTCCTTAATTAACATTCAAACCCAAAATGATTAACCTTATACTTAGTTACTTTAGTTCCATTATCTTAATAGCTTTAATGTCCATTTCATTAATTTTCTAAAACATACTAGGAACTAAAATAATGACTTTGCACACCAAGGTATTTAAATGGCCCCATTCACCCATTACACATACCTTTAATTTTATTTAAAACACCCATAATATTCATTCCTACCAAACAATTGTAGGGTTGATCCTCAACCCTTGGATCAATTCAATTGTGGCCACTAGATCCTAGGGTTCCAAACTAACCCTAAATATCCTTATGAATTCTTATTAAATCCTTTTCTTTACCCTAGTCTCCTCATTTGGTCACTTTTCCTTTGTTTAATTTGCAGGATGGAGAAATGGAAGCCATGGGAGCAAGAAAGGAAGAACTATGGAGGAATTTACAAAAAACAAGCTTAGTTTAGATTTAGATTAAAGGTTTATTGGTGTAATGTCTCTAATTAAAGATTGTAGAGGTTTTCACTCTAAATTTGGAGTTGTTACAAAATTATTTATACTTTGATTTCCTTATTTGGGCCAAACCCTATCTCCACTAATATGTATGATATTGAACACTTTTTATTATCCATTTCAATATTTACTTACTTTGAATAATGTTTCTTTTACTTCATTTTCTTACTAGAGGTTTCCTCTTTAATATTTCAAGCTTAAGTTTTAGTTAGACCAAGTTAAAATTTACACAGATCTGGATTTTCCTTTTTTGTTGTTAGTGATAGAACTACCACCAAAAGCAAGTTAGGCGATCTTGGGACCTCTACCCTACCTGGGGTGAAAATTCTCTAAATCTTGCCTTACCTTAGCAGTGATTTTGAGATCGCCGCATTTCATAAGCGGTAGCTTTGAGATTACGCATTTCTGAGCGGCACTTAAGAGACTGCTGCTCTATATAGGGTTATGGTCATGTTCCTTAGAAACAAAACCTTCAAATATGAGATTTTTCAAAAAATAAAAATCACTAGAGTGTTTTAAAAGTCATCCTGAACTTAAATTTATGTGCCTAAAGTTTCCAGTTGATGGGTTTAATCCATCTATTCATTCCATAGTAAAATTACTCATTTTAAAGCATTTCCTATTTCAATAGTAACAACAATAACTACAAGATCATTTTAATTTCCTTGATAAATTTTCTTTCAAGTCCAAAATTAGAAATGAAACTAAATCTACTTCTAATGTTGTTGTTT
The DNA here is from genome assembly GCA_018340775.1 of Taxus wallichiana var. yunnanensis. Lineage (NCBI taxonomy): Eukaryota > Viridiplantae > Streptophyta > Pinopsida > Cupressales > Taxaceae > Taxus > Taxus wallichiana. The sequence goes on along the minus strand of CM031243.1, from coordinate 775,247,535 downwards.
TTTTCTTTACTACAAAATGCATTATTTCAACATAATAATTTACTTAAAATTTATTGCATCTTTCCATTTCCACTACAACCATTTGTTCAAATAACTACTAACAACTTTGTTCCACATAAAAGGTTTCCAAGCATGCACTATTAGAAATTTACAACTTCTATGTTCTTTCTTTCCTTTTTACAATACTATGACTTCAACAATGATAATGAACTTTCTTTTCTTTGAGCATAAATCATTTCTTTTAATGCAAAGAAATTACTTTTCTCACAATACAAATTATAACTAAAATTTTAAATATGGTTTCAATTTAGGTTTCATTTCTTTCAATACTATAATTTGAGGAGAAAGGAAATTATACAATTCCTCAATGAGCTTTCTTCAAATAATAATACAACTTGGTAAATGAAACTTACAATACAACATTTTTTATAAAAAATACAATACTTCAAGTCTTCCACCTAAAGTGGGAATAACAAGGAGGATTTCTCACAAGGAAGGATTTGTTTTGGACATCAACAAATGCTCCAAGTTTCACATCACCAACGAGCTCCACCATGTCTTCACTTGATCAAAACAACAAAATGGGGAGAGGAAAAACTCCCCACCCAACCAAAAACCGAATGAGGATAAGAAGCAATCCTCCTCATTTTCCCTAAACCCCAACCACAATGAAATAAAATATGGATCCAACACATGGAAACAATAAAAATATTCCACATCATAATACAAAGATTTCAAAACCATACAAAACACAATCAACACAAAATAATATCACAAGAAGGAAATAAACAAAATATAAAGGCTTCAAAATGCAAATCCAATGGAGCAAGGTTCTATGGATAGATCACTTATACCTCCCAATCGAAATTAGGTGCCCACCTTAAAACCTCTAATATACATCTCAAAACCCCTACACAAATATTATGCCTCTCTCAAGATCCTCTTATACCTCCCACATTCTCTTATGCCTCTCTACTATCTCTTATGTCTCCCTCATAAAAACCAAGTACAAAATGCAATAATTTTCTTGTCCAAAGTAGGAACCCATCCCAACTCCCTCCAAAACATGAATTAAACTCTTATGCCTCCCTACATATAAGATCCCCATATCCCTCTCCTACACCACACTTAGAAAATCTACCTAAGAACCCAACAAGCATACAACTTACGTATACAATTTCCAACTTCAAGAAATCATTTAAATAAGAGTGTAGCTCCTAACTTTCCATGGTAGATATTGATCCAATATTCACACACCAAGCTCCTTCAAGACCACTCCAACAACAACAAGCTCCAAAAATGTCCACAAGCACTCGAAAACTCTCCAACTCATAAATACAAGTGCACACAAATCAAATGAAGTAACCCTAAAACAAACAAAAGAACTAGCATAAATACAAAAGGGAGAGAGGAGGGTGAGGTGGCTCCATGTAGGATGCCACATCACTTATCCTAAACTCCAACTCATAAGTCAAACCTCAACCCCAATGCAAAATAAGTTGTTGGTTGAGAGGAATGACAAACCTCTTACACACACAATCCAAACCCACATCCCCTAAGGATAAAATTTAAAACCCATGTAAGAAAAGTGCAATAAATTCAACTTTTTGTCTTACAAAACACATAATGGGGTATATTTTTGACCCCCAATCCATATGTAGGGTTGGTACAGTAATTTTAGAGGTGTGGGACAAGTTTAACTTGTCCCATAAGCCTCCAAAATTGGCCCTTAAGGCCAAATCCGAATTTCTAAGATGAGGTAGAGTGTACAACACTCAAGATCACAAGCACTCAACTTACAACACATAACCCAAAGAGCCATCTAATCTAATAAATGAATTATTTTGACCCATTCATAATTAGTTTAGTAACATGATTAATTTACTAATCTAGACACAAATTAAATAATTAATAAAAGTAAAATACATCACTATAAAATCACATACTAAAATTAAATAAGGGAATATAAAATAATAACACACAAGCCCCTTGGTCACAATTGGAGGTAATCCCCCATGGGAAACCCCCTAAAAACAATTCAAACACACACAACAACATAACACAAGTTTCCATGGTGACCATTGTTGAATCCATCTAGCATTCCAATGTGGTTGGTCTCCAATCCCCCGTTGATTGTTGTGATATGTTTACCTGAAAAAAAAAATACCTCCTTTTGTATCATGGCCGCAATAGAACATCTAAGATAAAATATATAAATATAAATCCAAAATCATCTACATGTGAATTAAATCATCATCTACACAAGTAACATTATTATTTTCAATTTCTAACAACATCTCAATTCTACATTTCATCAATATCAATAGGATAACAAGATTAGTTCAACTTTGAAGGTCTACTCAATATGATCCAAATATCGAATGTAAGAGATATATACTATGTCAAAAACACATCATCATCCATATAAAATGTCTCTAAGAATCCACACACATCATACTATGAATTGAAATCCAACAATAGTCCAAGTATCTCTATCATCTAATCATCATGTTAAATCAAAATGATACAATAATATCCATGCATAACCGAGTGTTATCGAAATCAAAAGTAATAAGTGTCAAAGGGAAGTGGGCACTACAAGTGTCCTTCGTTCTTCACTTTAAAAAATGAAGGCCCAAATTTATGTTTTAGTTACAAACTCTATCATCCTTGTGTTTGAAAAAAAAATGATGAAAACTTGGAACTTATTTTTACTTGGTTATCATTTTTACAAAATGCACTTGGAACTTTTTCCTTCCTTGAATATTTATATTTTCTTTCTGATTGCAATTTTTTTGGAAGTATGCATTTTAAAGAGCTCAATTTTGTAGTTTTAAATCAAGCTTTCTTACAAAATGAAAGTATGTGATCTTGATTCACCAGTAGCAGCGTTTTAGAACATGCTACCTTTTTGACCATTTGGTGCTCTAAAAGCTTAAGTTTCAAAAAGAACATAGGAAGACCTTCATTATGTAATCGTAACCTTTGTCCATTACAAAACTTAAAATTATGAATACAACTTTGAATACTATCTTTTATATTCTTGAATACATATTTCAAGCTATTTTCTGCTTTAAAATCTTTATAAAGGTATTTATCATTATGTCGTTTTGGCAACCTTATATGGTAGAAGCTTTTTGCTCTATTTTTACAAAGATATGGCATGAATTTTGCATGAAGAAAACTGAAATATGAAGCTCATTTAAATTGAAATTTTTTCCTTCAAGATCATGTGAATCAGTAAATTAGGAAGCTACCATTTAAGCACCGATTTCATGCAAATGCATGGATTTGATTCTTGCTTTTTGTCAGCAAAATTATGTTATTCCTGTTAGTGCAAAATCACACCCCCGGATGCGATCGTGCTTCTAGGTTGATCACTCAGGGCATCCAAAGGTGATTGCACACAACATGGAAACCTCTCTCCAAACATGGGACTTGTGAAACGAGAGAGGAATCTCCGAGAAAGGTTGGTTCCTGCTCCTAAACTACCTGCCACAAGCTATTCCAGTGCAGGCAAGCTAATCTAATCCTAATCTAACCATGCCAAGGAGACAGAGAGAGAGAGAGAAGGGAAAAACATCAAAAGCCTACACTAAAACGGTGATACACCAGAGAAGGAGAATGTTGGACATCTATCAAAAATGCCATGGGACAAAGAGAGGTGAGCAATGGGAAGGATGGACAGATGCATCACAGGCCCAAGGATAGATTTCACACAGAAAATGTCCCAAAACTCCATGAACACAGCTCCAAACCTGCAATGAACATTCAAACATGCACAAATACTTGCAATGAAGAGAGGCAAGAAGAGAACAAGAAAAAATGAGCAAGGATGGACAGATGCATCACAAAACATGTTTTTTTGCTCCAGAAGTTTGCACAGAACATCATTTCAATAGTAAAAGGCAAAAACGCCATTACAGAGCAAGGGAGGAGGTTTGAACTCCATTTTCAACCCTAGAGAAGAAAAGAAGGGAGGGCAGAGCAGAAAAATGAACAACTTGTTATGTTTTAGCCAAATCTGGCTTTTTACATTGCATGGGTCGAGCCCAGGAGACAAAAACGTAGGAAAACGTGCAAGCCCATTCCTCATTGAATGCCAATGCATTAAAACGGCATGGGATACCTTACCAACCCATACCCTGCCATCTTTGACCGATTTGGAGGAGAATGTGACCCATTTGCATTAATTTGGCCACTGAAATGTCACTTCTGGCCGTGCTGAAGAAGAATGCGACCCATTAGCATTAAAACAGGTTGTTGAAACATCGCTTACGCCATTACTACGTGCCAGATAAGTTTCTAAATTTTCTCTCTCCAAACCACACCAAAATGGAAGATTTATCCCAAAATCATGTAGAGAATTTCAACATCTTTCCGTGATATCAAGAACGTGCAAATCCGAGCTCGGATCAAAAGATATGATGATCTGAAGATTTAGGGCACGAAACAGACCAAAACAGATTTTGAAATATTTTCCCGCGCTTCGCCACCTGGACGACACGTGAAAGGCTCTGATTCACTGAATAATTCTCCCTCCTATACCTTTCCACGGGCTTTCCTTTGAAATTTCCTTGTGGGCCCTAGCTGGGACACGTGGCACTATCCCATTGGTTCGGCTCGACCCTTCAAATCTCGCCCTTTGACTTTTTGACCTTTTCCCTTGTGACACATGTCATGATTTGATTGGTCGATGGGTCTGCCGGATCTCTCGCACCCTTCGTGTTTTTATGTCCCGGATGTCCCAGTTTTCCTTGTGCAGATTTCAGCCGAACCGGTCGGTTCACGTCCATTTGTCCCAAATGTCCCAATGCTTCGCGGGACAAATTCTTCCTGGTCGCCTGGTTCGGCGGTTTCAAGCGTCCTCACGACCCCGGATGTCCCAAAATGTTTGGTGCGAAAGTTCTCCTTTTTAGCCGATCCGGGCGGTTCGCGTACTCATGGTCCGAATGTCCCAATTGCTTCCGAACTGTTTGTTCTCATTTCGGCCGAACATTGGCTGGTTTGGGTCCTTCACGTACTCTTGTCCCAGGTGTCCGTCCGCTCGTGATTAGTCATTTTTCTTCCTCTTTCGGCCGGATCGGCTTCTCGCGCCCGCCGCGTACTTCAGCCCGATTGTACCTAATGCTGCTTAGCAGCCGCCTAGAGGCTTTTCGGCCGATCCGCGTCTTTCTGTCCCACACGTCCCTACTATTGCAAGGACTAGGACTTAGTCGATTTTCACAATTTTTCCTGGATCAACCTACTTGCCTTCTATAATTTTTTCACATTTTCTCAGAGCTTGCTCCTTCCTTCTTCGGCCAGGGGAGTTAGAAAAATATCTGAGAGAACCTCAGAAACATGATGTTTGCTCTGAATCAATCAATGTGCCTGGGACTTGAATATTCTGATGCATGTTATCAAAATTTACCCTGGGGGTGAATTTTGGATAACAATTTGGCGACTCAGCGGGGTCATCTGCCTGCTAGATGAAAAGACCAATTGCCTGAAGCAATCCATTGGGCATGGAGTCATAAGCAAGCCTGAAAACTGATCTGAACTTTGAAAACCTCCCCTCTGAGCCACTTGGAAACCCACCGGGCATGGAGTTGTTCTCACCAAAAACCACTGAAAAGAACTGTGCAAGAGCAAAACCAGCAACACCAAAAACTATGTACAAAACTGAAAATCATACATGCTCCAAATGGGACATGCAGAGTGTGCACAAGCACTTTTTCTACTGAAAGCAAACCTAGCTACTCTACTCTAACTGGAAGCAAAGGCAAGCTAAACAAACCCTGCAACTGGTTGTGCAAAATAGCTTCCTTTCTTCAAAATTGGCAGCCATGCAATTGATTTGGCACTGATCATGGCTGTTTGGATGGATGGAAAATCAACAAGAAGCTGGTCTTCTATCCAAATCATCAAGGTATCAACTGAAAAATCCAATACCTCTTTTAGTTGCTCTGCATTTGGATTGAAGAGGTATGACAGCTGATCCTTGGTACTTTGTAGCTCACCCTCATGCTCAGAAGCAAGCATGACTGGTTGTGGCTTCTCCTTTGGCTCCAATGAAGCCAAATACCTGATTGGGCAAGGTCTGATCCATTGAGTATGCCCATTGCTGTGATTTTCAACTCCAAGAATGGAGTTCTCTTGTAGACCCTCCGAGGTGGATGACGTGGAAGAAATGGTGAAGTTCCTCTGTCCTTTCTCTTCCTCCAATGAAGAACAGGGAAGATTAGAATCTTTCAATTTTGATTCCAAAGGGCTGCTATAAGATGCAGTGTACTGCAAATGAAAGCTCTCCTTCATGGCAGCAGGCTCTGGTGTTTGGAATGTGGATGATGAAAGAGAGAATGGTGATAACTCAACCGGCTCTTCTCCATCAAAACAGTCCTCCAAATCAGACAGGTAAACTACCTCATTGTTGTCCTGCTGCAAATGTTCAACTTCCTCCATGGCGTCCTCTTGATCTATAACTTGACCACCATGGTTTCCTTCATCCTCCAACATTGAGTTTGAGAGATCAAACTCCTCTTCAGCACTGGAACTTGAGAGAGATGAAGTGGAAAGAAGAACTGAAGGTTCTCCTGTAGCCTGCTTTTTGCTCAAACCCTTTGGATCTACACTTTTCTCCTCCATAGCTAGATTGTGCTCCTCTTCTTTTGGATTTGGAGCAGCTTCCCCTTCCTCCACTACTTGAAGAGAATCTTTCTCTTGATAAAACTCTTCCTCTAGCATGAAGTTTGTCAAGTCAAACTCTTCATTCTGCTGCTCTAGAGGGCAAGTTGGGACTACAAGATCTTCTTCAAAGCTTTCTTCCTCCATGGCTGATTGTGCAAAATGAATTGGATCAGCACCACGTTCTGAGAAAACTGATTGCTGATCTGCTTCTTCCTTTTGCTCTTCTTCTGCTGCAACAAATTCAGTCATGACCACCATTTGTTCAACCTTAGCCTCCTCTGTAGGCTTAACCATCAAGGGGATCTTTGTCATCCCAAATCTAAGAGCCCAACTCTTCAGACTTTGAATTTCTTCATCTTTGTTTGGCTTCTCTTTTTGCTGTTGTTTTCCTTGATGGCATTTGGATTTTCATCCTCCCAACATGGATTTGGGAATGCAAGAGGAGGGATGGGTTGTAACTCAATTGATTTTACAATTTTGTGTGGTGGTGGAGGCGGTAAACCTCTTGTTTCTTTGGAGGAGGGGGTGTTTCTGCTAGCTCTTGTGGAGGGGATGACTATTTGGAAGGGAAAAGGAAAGAAGAATTGAGATAAAATGGAAGACTGAGAGGTGGAGACATAGGATCAACATTTGGAACAGAAAATGGGGGTTTTGAAACTTGACACTGCTGAAATGATACAGATTGGGAAAGAGGAAAAGAAAAGGTATGAGATGATGTGCTTACCCATTGACAAGGTTGTTGAATACTCCTCTCATACACCTCTATTTCTTCAATCCACTTAGCAAGCAAAGGCAGTGTTGCAATCATGAAGTCAAGCTTCTCCTGAGGGATGTAATGCCTTGGAAAAGGTCCCACCCATGGACAGGGTGCTCCACAACCGATTCCAAATGCTCTCATCTGTGCCTGAGCCCTGGACTGCACTATGTTTACCTCCATCTTTTGGATCTTCTCCAACAGACCAGCATCTTGGATCTGATGGTCTTCATTGTATGCACACCCTTGCTCTTGGAAAGCTCCATAGCCAAACTGACTTTGGCACAGCTGCTCATATGGGTATGCATACTGATCTTGAATCTGCTCAAAATGCTGATTTGGAGGATTTGTAAAACATGTTGGAGGTGTGATATACTGCTGTTGTTGATGTGAATTCCATGATGGAAATGAAGTCATGATTGCACAACTTCATGGAATGGAAAAGAATGAAAGGGATGGAAAGAAATATGGATGAAAATGGATGGAAATGGGTCTGCAAGCTTAGAGAAATGGGTTGCTGATCAGATGGAGTCGCCAGATGTGTTTGCAAGTGCCTCCAAAGGCTGAAATATTCACAGGAACACACCAACCTACAAAAGATGAAGTGGAAGATGTCTAAGGTCCCACCGGGCATGCCAAAAATGTTAGTGAAAATCACAAGACTTCCCACTGGATGCGGATCGCTTCTAGGTTGATCACTTAGGCATCCAAAGGTGATTGCACAACATGGAAACCTCTCTCAAGCGTGGGACTTGTGAAACCGAGAGAGGAATCTCTAGAGAAGGCTGGTTCCTGCTCCTAAACTACCCGCCACAAGCTATTCCAAGTGCAGTAAGCTAATCTAATCCTAATCTAACCAAAGCCAAGGAGATAGAGAGAGAGAGAGAAGGGAAAAACAGCAAAAGCCTACACTAAAACGATGATACACCAGAGAAGGAGAATGTTGGACATCTATCAAAAATGCCATGGGACAAAGAGAGGTGAGCAATGGGAAGGATGGACAGATGCATCACAGGCCCAAGGATAGATTTCACACAGAAAATGTCCCAAAACTCCATGAACACAGCTCCAAACCTGCAATGAACATTCAAACATGCACAAATACCTGCAATGAAGAGAGGCAAGAAGAGAACAAGTAAAAACGAGCAAGGATGGACAGATGCATCACAAAACACGTTTTGTTGCTCCAGAAGTTTGCACAGAACATCATTTCAATAGTAAAAGGCAAAAACGCCATTACAGAGCAAGGGAGGAGGTTCGAACTCCATTTTCAACCCTAGAGAAGAAAAGAAGGGAGGGCAGAGTAGAAAAATGAACAACTTGTTATGTTTTAGCCAAATCTGGCTTTTTACATTGCATGGGTCGAGCCCAGGAGACAGAAAACGTAGGAAAACGTGCAAGCCCATTCCTCATTGAATGCCAATGCATTAAAACGGCATGGGATACCTTACCAACCCATACCCTGCCATCTTTGACCGATTTGGAGGAGAATGCGACCCATTTGTATTAATTTGGCCGCTGAAATGTCACTTCTGGCCGTGCTGAAGAAGAATGCGACCCATTAGCATTAAAACAGGTTGTTGAAACGTCGCTTCTGGCCATTACTACGTGCCAGAGAAGTTTCTGAACTTTCTCTCTCCAAACCATACCAAAATGGAAGATTGATCCCAGAATCATGTAGATAATTTCAACAGCTTTCCGTTGATATCAAGAATGTGCAAATCCGAGCTCTGGATCAAAAGATATGATGATCTGAAGATTTAGGGCACGGAACAGACCAAAACGGATTTTGAAATATTTTCCCGCGCTTCGCCACCTAGACGACACGTGGCAGGCTCTGATTCGCTGAATAATTCTCCCTCCTACACCTTTCCGCAGGCTTTCGTTTGAAATTTCCTTATGGGCCCTAGCTGGGACACATGGCACTATCCCATTGGTTCGAGCTGACCCTTCAAATCTCGCCTTTGACTTTTGACCTTTTCCTTGTGACATGTGTCATGATTTGATTGGTCGATGGGTCTGCCGGCTCTCTCGTGCCCTTCGCGTTTTTATGTCCCGGATGTCCCAATTTTCCTTGTGCTGATTTCGGCCGAACCGGCTGGTTCGCGTCCATTTGTCCCAAATGTCTTAGTGCTTCGCGGGACAAATTCTTCCGGTTCGCCCGGTTCGCCCGGCTCGCGTCCTCGCGGCCCAGATGTCCCAAACTGTTTGGTGTGAAAGTTCTCCTTTTCGGCCAATCCGGGTGGTTCGCGTACTCATGGTCCGAATGTCCCAATTGCTTCTGGACTGCTTGTTCTCATTTCGGCCGAACCCGTTCGGTCTTCAGCGTACTCTGTCCCCAACCGTCCCGCCGTGATTAGTCGTTTTTCTTCCTCTTTCGGCCGGAATAGCTTCTCGCGCCCGCCACGTACTTCTGGCCCGATTGTACCTAATGCTTAGCGGGCCGCCTGGAGGCTTTTTGGCCAATCCGCGTCTTTTTGTCCCACACGTCCCTCTTGTTGCAAGGACTAGGACTTAGTCGATTCTCACAATTTTTCTCGGATCAACCTCCTTGCCTTCTGCAATTTTTCGCATTTTCTCGAGCTTGCTCCTTCCTTCTTTAGGCGAGGGAGTTAGAAAATATTTGAGAGAACCTCGAAACATGATGTTTGCTCAATCAATCAATGTGCCCGGGACTTGAATATTCGATGCATGTTATCAAAATTTACCTGGGGGTGAATTTTGATAACAATTCCTTCACATGTAGATTTTGATTTTTACATGAAAATGTACTCTTGAAATATATCTTGTGAAAAGATTTCTTTAGGCATAAAAATTGTCATACCTGAACTTGTAAAAATTATGGCATTGGCAATTATGGATCTTATTTTTCTATTTCCCATGAATCTTGTAACTCAGATTTCATGAAGAGGTGCAGATTTAGATCTTTACATGATCTATGTTGGACCGAGGTTCCCTGAAAATATTGCATGGTTTTTATTTAGTTATAATCTTCAATCATTGATGATTATATCTTCATTCTTGCACTTCATAACTGCATTTTTGAGAGATCATAATTTGTTTGACACCTTGATGAGAAAATGGCAATTTATTATTTTGTTTAGTTCTGCAATTTGGAACAAGATGTTTTCATTTCTGTAACCTGCTTCTAGGATGTATATGCATTATAATATTGAAATAAAATGGATTGAAAATGATCTTGAGCTCTAATAAATTTTCTCATTATTCCTTTTGGTTTGGACCAACAGCGGAACAAGCTGGAGCAACAATAGAATCAGAGGGGGTGTAGTCACCAGGAAATGACAGATCCTTTCTCTCCTTCTCATTTTCAGTTTCTTGTTTATATTCTTCCTTTACTTGCAGTTATTTCTCACAGCTTGTGTGATAAAAATGTACAATTCTTCCTTATGAATAAAAAAACAAGTTCATGTAACGAGTTGTGTTTTATTTTCTGTATCTTGTTGTAATTGCATATTTAACTGAACATCTGGGAATTTTAACTGTACTGAGAACTTTAACTGTTTGATACATCTGTGTATATTCATAAGGAATAAATGGTAAAAATAATTGTACCTTTTTCAATAATCTAAAACTGACAAATGAACAAATGGTCACCCCGTGCAACTACAACTAAGTCCTTGCACTCAAGAATCTTTTGATCTGCAATCTGAACCTGTGATGTCCCATAATTTTCACTTCGAATGTGATATGTCTTTCTCGCCTTTATGAGTATCCTACAACACTCATGAGTGGTTGTTCCATGATATTGGAAGAAACGACAACTGGAAAGGCATCTTAAGTTAGGATTAAGCATCATGGAACAATGCTCGCAGGTATTGTTTTCTTGTATGTTTTCCCAATTTTCCACTCAACCTGAGAAACCTGGAAAAAAATTATACCCCTTTCCGATGATAACCAAAAATGGTCAACAGGGATCATACTAACCATGTTGATCACTGAGCAATAAAAAATTTACCACATCCAATAAGGTTATTAATCATTCCTACTCTTATAACGTGGCATCAAACATAATTTCATACTCTCAACACCATAACAAGGAAAGGTGGAGGCTTAATTGTTCTTATTACTCATTTCCTTCATATCCTCTGAAGGTTTAAGTAAGGCATAACAGAAATGTAAATTTGATTCAAGAAGGAAATTTTCGAAGAAAACGTGCACGTTAAAATCATCTAGAAGGAACTGTTGTTCATAATAGCACCCCTGATATTTTAACAACTTCATTCAAATCATTGATTCTCTCAGATTCAAGAAAGACATTTGTGTCATGTAGGAACATATTATTCCACTAAAATTAGAAAGTGTAATGTTCTACAGAGTTTTAAAACCCACGCAACAAAAGAACTTCACCACCAGGAAATAATCCATAGAAAAGGTTAATTACCATGCGAAATTGCGAAGGAAGAAAAATTTAGTATGGGAAGATTATACCATTTTGCCATTAAATACCACACAAGTTGGATAGTTCCACGAAATGAAGAAAATATGCATATCAAAGAAATCTGCGGGACAAAGAAATGGTTTTTCGTGGAACAAAGATTTTGAAATACAAAGGAAATGTCATAGAATTCAACGCACACTACGGGAGGAGGAAATATCATCCTAAGGGTGGTGAGAGTAATTGCAAATTTAAGGGTTGTTTGAGGATCAAGGTGGAGATTAAAATAAAATTGTGGATTGTATAAGGTTCTTCAAACACATAGAAATCTGCAGTATATGAGATCAAAGTGGAAGACATCAAAATTCCGTAAAATATTAAAAATTCGTGCCTAATCCGGAGACTAAGTGCTCAACCACTCCAAGAAAAATATATTAATTTTTAACAATACCATCCTTCTGCACTGGTGATTTGATGTTGTGTGATTGGAAAAATGTGAAGTACCCATACCTAGCCTGTGAAATCAATGGTGATTTGTGGTTAGTATTGGTAGGGTGGATGAATTCATTCATACCTTGATATGATCATTTCCCTCTTCTTTTCTAAAAATTTCTATATATGTAAATCTAAAAGCACATGGAAAGGGTTGACTTTTTCTGCCAAGTATAAGAGCTCTTCCCTTTAGATCTCGAAGTTGCTCGTAGAACTATGTAACACACTTGTGAATGTTTCATGTACCTCAACTTTTTAAAGTATAAATGGATAAGTTCTTGATAGTATGTGTAAATTTGATTTATTTTCTATGAATACTTTAGTGTTTAATATGAATAGTTTAATCCTCTTGCTTGTCTTAAGTATTATTTTTTTAATTTCTTCAAAAGTTTTGTGTGTATTCCTTGGATCTTTTCATGTATTATTATATGTAAGTCTTTGAAGCCAAAATTAAACCCTATTGTAGTTGTGTATATCATTTTTTTATTTAAATTTTTTTCTCTTTCAACCCCGGTTCCATGGAATACTTAGGATATGATTAGTTAACAATATTTTAGTGCTATATAGTTAGTCATAGTGAGATTTTATATAAGGATCCAAACTTCTCCAGAGATTGATCTTAAAAGGCTCCATTATCGCATGATTTGGAGGTCTTTCCATGTTTCGAGAGAGGTGTTGAATCTTTTAGTTTTAACAAGGGTGCAATCTCGGGAGAAATTTTGTTTGGCACACCCCTTATTTAGTTCACTTTTTATCATATTTCCTAAAATTAGTGTTTGTCTTGGTGATTACATCTTTTGGAGGCATCTTCTACACATCCAATGATTTCCAAACTCATATGTACTATTTTCAAGGAGTGTGTTAGCATATTACATTTTCCTCACGTAAGTCTCCTTCTCCCACATGACCAGCGACCTTCCAAGTCCTCACATGTCTCTTAATTTTCCCCACACACAATCCAGTTGTATATATTTACATGCTTCATGTTAAATAAAGACATCCAATGCATTTCTTTATTTGTTATTTAGCAACATTTGTATTAGAGCAACTTTGACATCTTCTTCCTATATTATTCATCAAATAAGACCTGAGCAACTTGGAGGAAATACGTGGTAGTGGCGGTGGGAGACCTGTCAGTCTTTTTTTCTATGCGTATAAGCACTTCGTAGTGAACTGCATCTTAAACAAAGGACCTGTAGAATAGCGCTTGGAGGAGAAAATCATGGTGTTTTAAATTGTCCTGACAACGACCTACTTTCAACGTGCGACCTACGTCCTACGTCCTGTGTCATGACAATGACCTGCTTTGACCCCTTTTCCGGCTGTTTTTTTACTGTTTTTCCATATTTTTGCATACGACTATAAGCAACAAAGGAATGATGGTATGGTTTGGCAGCACAGACTTGGAGAAAACAATAATTCCCCTACGTTTTTTTCGTTTTCAGTTTACTAAGAAAATTATAAATTTAGTGAGGTAGATACTCTCCATGATCTAGTATGGAGTAGTCACGTATGTCGTAGCAGATTCCAGAAAGAAATTCGGTGTAGATGCAGTCTAGTACATCATTAGCTGGGAACGTGTTTTCTGAGTGTCGAATATCTTAAGATCAGAAGAGCAAGGATGTCAACAAAAAAAAATCGAGATAAGTACGGAAATCCCGTGACATGAATGTCAATAATGAGTATCAATAAAAAATTTATAATCTGTAAAACGGGAGCAACCAGTCTATAAGGTAAATCTTATGATCCAACGCACGAATATGAGAGCATGTCAATCATGCCCGAAGATGCTAGCAGCATTGCAAGTAACAATGGAGATATGCAACCTTTGGGACACCGAAGTCAAACCCTAGAGAACACCGGTTTCTACTTTGTGTTGCTTGAAATTATACACAATATTAAAACTTGCAATTCAAAGATATAGTATGGCAAGTACTACTTGATTGGTTCCTATTTGATGTGTGGTCTGAGGTAGAGAAGTTTCATAGAAAGATTGAAGAAGGATATAATTTAGATTATGAACGCAAGATAAAAAGCCTATAAGAGCATCCACATCTCACCGCATGAGCATACCGAGCTCACTTTCATTCTCTTCTTCATCCGTAAGAAATTACATTTTCGAATACAATAATAAAATTTCATTTTTGGCATCATGTGTTCCCCCATATTGTCATTATCTAATGCTTAGTTAATCAAAGGACCAAACTATGTCACTTGGAAGATAAAGATGCGCATGATTCTCAATTTTGAAGAGTTATGGGAAATCATCGGTGGTACAATGACGCATCCATCCAATGCTGATAAAAGGAAGAGGTATGACGAAGCTGCTGCAAAATACTTGATGTTTATCAATGTCAACATTTTTAATGGCGTTTAAACACATGTATGGGATGCAAAAACATCAAAGGCAGCATGGGTTGCTCTCTCTACCTTCTATGAGACGAAGAGCTAGACAAAGATCCTCTATTGTAAACTAAGCTTCATAAGCTCGGTATGAAAGATGACAAGAAAGTAGAGGAATTTTTACTTCGTGTGACGTAACTACAAGTAGAGTTATTAGCACTTCTTTGAGAAGGTGAATGACAAAATCCTAATCGTGATCACTCGAGATCTCTTCCATCGTTGTTTTAGATGTTTTTCACAACACCGTACATCACAAAATAAATGCTTTCATTTGATGAACTAGTGAATATGCTTTAGCATGATGAATCCATCCAGATAGTGAACGAGGAATTTGAAGACAAAGCACCGATCTCTAGATAACATAAGAGTCATATTTCCCGAAAGGAACATCAAGAGAATCGATACTAGAAGTAACCACAACATCATAAGAAAGCATATCGTTTGTGTCACATTTGTATGAAAAATATACATGACACTATTAAATTTTGTTATAATGGTCCGACTAAAGCAAATTATGGAAACGAGAGCACATATGGTCATAGTGATTCATATAAATCTAGACATCATCCTCACCACAATAAACAAAAAGAGTTATTAAGAGAAATCGAAAAATCATCCTCACCACAAGAAGCTTAAAGAAAACGTCATGACCTAAAAATGTGATGACTAAGACAAAGAAAGACCATAATCACAAGATGATGATGATGTTTTGAAGAAATTTTTGTACAAAAAATGTAATAAGGGGGAATGTTTTCATTTTACATTGTACTCATGTAACTCTCATTCTCCCACGTAGGTTGTGACCTTCCGGATCTTCACGTCTCTCTTCATTTTCTCTAGACACAATCTAGTTGTATATATTTACTTGATTCATGATTAATAAAGGCATCGAATGCATTATTTTATAACATAGTCCAAGACCCATTTTCATCAAAAGGATACAAATATGATAGAGTACAACGAGAGGAGAATATTTTGAATATTAACATGTTTTACCAAGGAGGATAGAAAGAGTAGTTCACGTGTCTCTATCCCCTTGTAATAAGAGCCTTCACCCCTACTCTTGTTATACTCTTTTCTTTCCCTTTTAGAAATATTATACCTATTCCTTTAATGGTGCATCAAATAAATTTACCTTTTGTAACCTTTAATGGCAGTATTCTTCTAGCCCTAGTGACTCATAATGGTATTCAAGTGGCTTCTTTAAAAACTATTACATTTTTCATTGGTGAAAAATTACTAGCCCCATAGAAAATATCCAAGATGGTGTTAATGTATGTTCACCCACTCTGTAACTTATGATGATGTATAAGTTATATTTTTATCCTCCTCCATACAAATAAAAGCATTTTAATGGTATAAAAATATACAATCTGCTTCAATCCATTGATAGGAGGAGCTTGGATAATCATGTTTTTTTAGTTTGAGGAGAAAGTATAGATTATTTCATTTTTAGAATAACTAATAGTTTAAGAGAGCTCCTAATGAGATAATGGAGGATTACAAATTTATATTACATAAGACTTAGGATAGGATTCCAACTCTTTTGAGACTAGCCTTTCAAAGTGTTTTCTTATATTTTCTAAGAGCTCTTAATTCTAATATTGCAATAATGCTTTAATCTATGGGAGCCAAACCATTTTATGATGCATCTATAATAGCCTTTACGGATGAAAACTATTTAATTCAAGACGGAAAAATATCTCCTAGATTATGTACACTTTTGTTACAAGAGTTTCCTTGAGATATTTAGCCTTCTCTTAATCCAATATCTGAGCCAAATACTTCATTATCTTTCTCCACATATTATACCTCTAACAAGAAAGATGATAACAATGACCTTAGATCCTTGGTAAATGTTCTATCTATATGAATTTTTTTCCCTCAAGAAGTAATAGGTTCAAACATATAGAACTCACCAAAGTTTCAATCAAGGGAAATATCGAGGTGAAATGTTTAATTAAGGTTATCGAATAATAAGAGGTCTCAACATCCAAATTAGAGATATGGAAAAATAAATAAATAAATAAGTTATAGGAAATAATCCAAATTTACCTCTTCCAACATTACTCTATACAACATCATCCTACCACAAACACTAGAAAATCCCTCATTCTAATGCAAAGACTTATCATTAAAGAATCTAAATGTTGTTTTCCATGTATCCAACCAAAAATCAAAGTTCTTATGAAAATGGTGTACAAGTTAAGACATTCATGATGCTGAATTGTCTCAATTAAAAAGATCCATTGATGGAGGTGATAAATTCAAATGAATATGCAACACAACAAGTTTCTACATAGTAAAATTTCATTTTTTGTGGACTAAAACAATTGGGAATGGTTAATCAAGCTGCAGATAACTCAAGAAAACCAAAAATTTATGTAATAAATAATACAAGATAAAATAATTAGTAATTGGGAATTGTTGATCCATCCCATTATGTGAAAATTTGACCTCTCAAAGAAAAGAAGAAATCCTTAGAGTAGAAGCATGCAAGTGGCTTCATCTAGTGGCTCCATCCCTTAGACAAATATTCTCGCCATACAAAATACACATTCTAGTATTGGAGGAAACAACAAGAGAATCATTCATGCATTCGATGCATAAATCTAGGGGTATCCCTTTCAACATTTTTGAGAAAAAAAAGAAGAAAAATCTAAATGTGAAAATGTTTTATTAATTGTCCATCCCAACACAAAGGGATCTTCTACAAGAATCTTTGATGAATTTGATGCAATTTGAAATAGTTACACGAAAGTCAAATTCCATGGTCAACCTATGCCAAAAACAAATGAACAAGTAAGTTAAGAAGCCTCAACCATTCTACATGTATTTGATTGTGTGAAAGCACCTAGTTCATAAATTCATGATTAGATTATAGTGATAGTACTTTGGTAATTCCCAAGAATATAGAAGACATTTTCGGGCATTGAATATAACCCGTCTTATAAGGGATTCTTGCCACTTGATGGCTCAACTATCATAATGTTTAGGGTTATAAAATATATTGAGTTCATTCTTAATTCTTTTTTTACTTTAACCATTACTAAATATGTTATATTTATTGACTTACCCCCTTTCTTTACCATCTTCTTATCAAGGGATTTTAGAGCCAAAGTTGATGGGTATTTATTTTTTTATTGGTCTCACATTCTCTTAAGAACTAGATATGGTACAAGATTTGCTATTAGAGTCGATCCAATTTCGTCTTATTATGTTAAACCCTATGAGCCTACTCCTCTAAAATGTAATTGTATAATCCAAGAAGAAGAAGAAAATGAATCAATGTTAATACAATAGTCCACTCCTCCTTGTTCATTACCTCATCTTTAATTAGATGTTGTGCTAAGGAACATTATGAATTTTACCCTTATGAAACAACTAAAGAAGTTGGTCTAGGTACTTATTGTATCCATGAATAAGAGTTTATGACCCTTATTTCACATGAAGAATAGGACAATGCTTATGTTTTATGTAAAATACTATTTTATATCTCTAGAAATGGAAATGAGGATGGGGTGGGTATAGTCATAGTTTCTCTACCAGGTAATAAAATCTTCTTTGCATATAGGTTAGAGTTTGTATTCTCTAACCATTTGGTTGAATATGAAGCCATAATTCATTGGCTAATTATTGGTAGATAAAATACATATAAAGACCTTGAAATTATTTGGATACATTAAGCTAGTTATTCCTCGGTCAAATGAATGTGTTCTACAAATAATAAGCTTCTTAAATATTATCAACATATATTTTAGTATATTAGGGAAATTTTTACGATATTAACCTACATGTGGTGCTAATAAATTTAAATGCATTAGCGGATCAAATGGTGGATATCAGGTCACAATTATCTCCATATAAGGACCTTATCTAAGGTAACAAGAAACATATTAAGATCATAAGAAGGCCATTGGTTCTAAAAATGAGCTCACCGCTAGTTTTTCAACAAAGTGATAAGATAATTTTTGTTCCTAAAAAATGAGGCAGGGTTTTCATCAAGCATGCATCATTAATTACATGAAATCTATGGTGATCAAATAATTCCGTTCACGACAAATACATTGCGTAGAGGATTAGTCACACACTACGTTATCCTTCGACCTAATGATTAATTCAAAGGGTAAAGAAGAACATATAATAAAATAAGGAAGAATACCAACAAGTCACCATTACACAAGGAAAATATTTATTTCAAAGGAAGTTACATGTGATGAAAATGAGAAACAAGATTTTAATTCCTTGTGCAAATATCATAATGACATTTTTTTCATGAAGTTATGAATATATTTTAGGATTTGATCTAAATATTTTTGGCATGCTATAGACCTTGATCCCATTTCCAAATCAACAAAACAAAATTAAAGGCATGTCAAGCATAAAATAGAGCCCCTCATGATAACATAATTATCTAAACTCATAGAATTGAAAATCATATTCCCCATCAAGTATTCCTCTTAGGTGAACACCTTGGTCCTCGTTAGGAACAAAAATAGAAATTAGGTTGTGTATGGACTTTATGGATTTGAATAGAGATTCCCTCAAGGGTCACTATCTTTTTCTCTCAATGGAACAAATTTTAAAAATAGTATCGGAGATGAAAGTTTTCTCTCTTACATGGCTATTTCGGCTTCAACAAAATCGAGTCAAGGAGGAGGATTAGCATAAGAAAACTTTAACAACCAAATGAGGAACATATGCCTATGATAAAATGTCATTTGGCCTAACTAATTTTGTTGATACATTCAAAATAGCCATGTATATTACACTCAAGGGCTATATAAACAAGTTTATCATTAATTACTTGGATGATATCACATTTTTCTCAAGATGAGGAGTAAATCATATGAATCATCTTGAGAAATTTTTTGAAATATCTATAGAGTTTGGAGTATCTCTCAACACAAAAACAATCATATTTGTAGTTCCACAAGGAAGACTATTGGATCATCTTATTTGTGAACAAGGTATTGTTATCAATCTTTGAAAAAATATCATAAATTTTATCTCTTTCGGTTCCGAGTTCACAAGATATCACTATAATGTTTCCTTTGAAAGATCAAATTTGTGAAAATTTTAATTCCTCATTTTTCAAATATTGTCAACCCCATCACTCTAGTGCTTAGGAAGGATGTGGTTTTTCAATGGACCAAGGAAGGAAAGGAAATATTTTTCAGCATAAATAAATAAATTTATCAAGAACCCACTCTCATAAACCCATATCATTCATAGGAATTAATTATATTTAACTATGGAGAAAAATATAGTCTTACCAAAATGCCAATAAAAAAATGATGAAGGTTTAGAGCAACCTCTAGCTTTCTTCATTCTTACATTAAAAGACTATGAGTAAAAATATAGTCATGTGGAGATTTTTTTTTTCTGTCATGAGATCTTGTAACAAATTTAAATCTATGCTCACAACTAACTGCGTCAATGAATTAGTCTCCCATATTAGTGTGAGATGCTTCATTATGGAAAATTATATTAGTGAGAAGATAACTGGATGATTGATAAAAATCAGGGAGTATAATTTCACAATAAATTCTATGAAGTAACGAGCTTATGATACTAAAGATAATCAAGTTTTGTGAGGAGGTAATTGAGGAGAAGAAATAGAGATAGGATATCTCTCTCAATATATATTTTATTCAGAAGCACGTACATTATTTATAGGAGGAGAAGTAACAATACTCTCCACAATGAATGGAGAGATTACAAACTAGGAGAGAATAATGGAATAAGTTCAAAAACTCTCCTAATTATATAAAATAATTGCTACATAACCTTATGCCAACATTCCCTCCCTTATTACATTATTCTTGCAAATGTAACTCCTAAAAGTTCAAATTTCATTTTGCCAACAAATTTGCTTGAGAATATTAGCTACTTGTGCTTATGTAGGACAAGATTTTGAGATGAATTTGATGCTTCAAGACGTGGTCTCGAATGAAATGATAATCAATCTCAATATAATTTATTCATTCATGAAAAACTATATTCGCATGAGCTTCAACACACTATGATTGTCATAATAGAGAATAGGTGATTATTTTTCAGAATGACCATTGCATCAAAAATTTAACATAACCATATTAGTTCACACACATCTCCTCATGTGATGTGATATTCTACTTTTTGGATGATATAGAAACAACATTATACTTCCTACTTATCCACAAGATAGGTCTATATGTGTGATGAAATATGTATCCTGTGGTTGACTTCCACCATCAACAAATCCGGCATGGTTCGAGTCGACGTATCACCATAAGAATAATTGATCATTCTTCTTATATTACAGACCATAATCAATTTTACCTCAAACATACCTCAAAACATGATTTGTTGTAGTCCAGTGACATTTCTTTAGCTCTTACATGAACCTAGAAAGATAGTTGACAACATAGCATAAGTCTGGTCTAGTATATGTCAAGTAGATGAGTCCTCCAACAAATTTCCTGTAGAGAGTAGCATCTACTTGAGGTGAATCTTGGAATCATGAAATTTGCAAGCCTTTTTCCATGGGAGTGGATATAGGTATACAGTTGGACATATTGTATTTTTCTAGGAGTGTGTTAGCATATTTTATCCGGGAGAAAAGAAGGTGATACTCATTTTCCATATCTCCAAGCCAAGACAGTAATGTAGTAGCCCAAAATCTGTCATGTTGAATGTTCTTTTGAGATCATTTTTCACAATATTAACCTAATCTTCGAACTTCCAAAGTGATCACAAGATCATCCACAAACACAACAAGAATAAGAATTTCTTTGCCTTCCTTCTTTATATACAAATCGGAATGAGAGGTGCTACGAGTGAAACCATGTTGAAAAAGGGGATCATTAATTTTGATATACCATGTCCTTGGAGCTTGTTTCAGTCCATAAAGTGACTTGATGAGATGACATACCTTCTTAGGATTCTCTTCATCAAATTCTTCAGGTTAGGTCATGTACACTTCTTCTTTCATATCACAATTTAGGAAATCACTCTTGACATCCATCTGCTAAAGTCTCTATCCTTTCTATGCTACAAGTGTGCAAACTATTCTGATGGTCTTGATCTTCGTAGTTGGTGCAAAAGTTTCTTCATGGTCAATGCACTCTTTCTCGAGCATTTCCTCTTGCTACAATTCATGCTTTATATTTTGTCTTGAAAACCCATTTTTAGCCTATGGGTTTCATTCGTGTTGCGAGATCGAAAAGTTCTTGCTGACCATTTTTACACTTGTACAAAAATGGGAAACTCGAAACTTCATTACGATGGATGACATTGATGAAGTGAACCTAACTAGGGAATACATTACAATATTATTATGTTTTAAGTCGTAGCAATTGATGATTACATGTAATTTGCAGCTATGTGTGCTATTACAAAATGTAACAAATCACATAGTCTACAATTCCATGTTTGTCTTCAGCAAGAGAACACAAAATACCCTAAGGACAAATGTATTAGCTTGATGAAGGCCAAAATTACATAGTAAGTCGAATGTTAAGTTTTGGAACAAAAACAGAGTTACAGATTACAATATTTTAAAGTTCATTACTAAATTTGTAGGTAGTTTAAGGTTCTTGTAACTCCCACTAAAATGGCATTCAAGAACATGCTATAACGCAACACTTAACCTGAGAAATGTGACTATTTATTTTCTTTTAAGTTACAAAGAAGGTTACAAGGGTGCTTAACCTTTAGGGTTCATTAACTTAACTTATACTACTAACTCAGCTTTACAATTAAAGAACCAGGTCTAGTTAAAAGTTACATGTTTTCAAAATTATCTCTAGGGTCCATTAATCAATCATTCAAAAGGGAGGTACCAAGGATTAGTTTATTTGATTAAATATTTTCTTCTCTTTAAATATTGCTCAACTTTAATATGGTTAACCTCTTGCTTAATTACTCTAGTTTCATTATCCTAATAGTTTAAAAGTCCTTTTATTAAATTCCTACAACATACTAAGGATTAAGAAGGACATTACACCCCTAAGAAATTATATGGCCCCACTCACCATCTACACATACCTTAAGGGATTTTAAATTAAACATTTAAAATACATTTCTACCTAAGAAAAGTAGGGTGAATTCCCCACCCTTAGATCAAATCCATCTTGGCCACTAGATCCTAGGGTTCTAAACTTAGCCCTAAAATCCTTAAGAAATTCTATTAAAGCCTTTTCTCGTTCTATTCTTATCATTTGATCTATTTCATTTTTGTTAAATTTGCAGTTTGGAGAGGAGGAAGACATAAGAGAAAATAAGAAGAGCCATGGAGGAGTCTACATGGAGATTTAGTCTAGGCTTAGTTTAGTTTTAGTTTTATTCATGTAATCTATTTCATTCAAGGATTGGGAGGGATCTCTTTCCCCAATCTGGTTTTATTACAAACCATTTGTATTTGGGTCTTTAAAATTTGGGGAAAACCCTACCCCCATTGTTGTAAATAAAAAGGAATGTTTTAGATCCACCATTTCATGTTTTATTGTTCAAATCCATAGGATTAATCATTGTTTTGCTTGTTGGTAATCACAGGTTAAATTTTACAACTTAGAAATTGGTGCAAACTAGACAAATTTCATGCACAGGCGTGGATCTATGGAGTTTTGTCATAAGTGACAAAACCGCCGCCCTGCTCGGGTGATACACGATGGACCACCACCCTACAGAAGTGGTTCGAGACCGCCACCTTAGCCTGAGTGGTGGTTATGAGACCATCACTCTGCACAGGGTGGTAGTCCTATTTTTGAAAAACACAACCATCATGCCAAGATTTTCACAAAACCAAATTTTACTACAAGGTTCTAAAATACATTCTGAACTTGAATTTTATACTCTTAAGGTTTCCAGTTTTGTGATTTTTTCCATTTGATCATTTCTTGATTAAAATTACTCATATTTAAAAGCTATCTAAACCAATGAAAAACACATCTACTTACAAACTCATTCTATTATGTTCCTCTAGTTTTCTTTCTATTTCAAGAGAAAAAGTATCTAAATCTATTGCTTTACATTGTCATTTTCCTTGCTATGTAAAAGAAAATTCAACATTTCTAAATACAATATATTCAAACTTGTTCTCTCTTTCATTTCACTACAATGTACATACATTCAAAATATGTAAATAATCTTTTTTTTTTTTTTTTTTCAATCAAGTTTACTATGCAAGCAAGTTTAGCTTCTAACAACTTCTACACTTCCTTCTCTCACATTTACAATAAAAACACTACAAAATGAAAGTATAATTTCTTTTCCATTAATATAACTTAAATATTTTAAGACAAGGAACTACTTTTCTCATGATACCTCCAAGAATTCAACAAGGAGAGCGACCCCCTTTTTTTTGCAAAACTAGCTCTACATTACAATCCTTTCTTCTTCTTTTCTTATTTTTTTGTTTCCACATACAATACAATATCAATAACAACTATTTAAGCACAACATTCCTTTACAAGATCATTACAATATTCTCCACTTGATGTGGGAAATCATACAAAATATAAATAAAAGAATGGAATACATTATTACAAGTCCTTCCACTCTAACTGGGAATAAAAATAAATTTCTTTACAAGGGTAAGTTCTAAAGGTCTCCAAAAACACTCCAAAATCCACCACTCCAAGCAAGATAGCTCTCGCAAGATTTTTGATTCACAAAAAATAGGTGGAGAGGCAACACTCTCCACCCAACCAATACATCTAATGAAGAGGAGAAGCCATCGTCTCCATTGGCCCCCAAGCCCCAACCACATCACAACAGAAATGATTTCAAAACATAGAAACAACAAGCTTCCAAAAAACTTAAAAAATAATTTAACATGCATTCCATTAAAATTCAAGGCTTATCAAGAAATCCAAAACAGAAAGATCTAGGGGGAGGCCACTTATGCCTCCCAATGGGAATGGGTGCCCACCTTTAAGCCTCCAATTTATGTCTCTAATACCCTACAAACTCTTATGCCTCCCTCAATCTCTTATACCTTTGTCATAACATTAATAAGTAGAAATACAAGGTATGGCACCCAACGCAAACTCCTCCACATGAAAGTAAACTCTTATGCCTCCCTACAAGAAAGCTCCCCATAGTCTCCTCCTACTCCAAACTTAGGAAATCTACCCATACCCAACAAGCATTCCAAAGAAAAACAACACTCAACAGAACATATAAACACATAATAAAAGTGTACCAAAAGCAAGGTAAATCTCCCACCTCTCCATAGTAGAGCTATTCTCAAGAATGAAATTAAAACCTCCTCAAACCAAGAAAGCATCCACAAGCTATCTTAAAAATCCTCTAACTCTCCAAAAATACAAGAGCCAAAAAATAATGAAGTAACCCTCAAACAAACTAAAAGATTTCAATAAATAGAAAGAGGAGAGAGGAGGAGGATGTGGCTCTAAGTAGGATGCCACCTCATTTCCTCTTCACTCCACATCACCTTAGTCAACATCGTATTCCAATGCATAGTTAATAATTGGTTGAAGGAATAAAAATAAACTTACACACTCGATCTAAGCCCACTCCCCAATGAAGGGTAGAGTGTACTACACTCAAGACTCAAACATACAACACAAAACACGAAATCCAAGAGTAAATCAAGTCTAATAAATGAAATCCTTTTTAGTCACATCTTTAATTAGTTTAGGAAAAATTTAAATTAGCTTAATTAAGACACTACAACCCATTAATAATAAAAGGGGTAAACATACATCCAAAAATCTAAATAATTAAAACAAGTGAATTACATTAGTAAAAGAAACACATACTAACATTAATAGACAAAAGGGAAAATTAAAACAAAAAACACATGACCCCTTGGTCACAATTTTCCCCTAACCCCATACTTCTAACACACATAATTACATATTGCCATGGTGACCTTAGTTGAATTTATCTATAATTCCAATGTGGTTTGTCTCCGATCCCCGATGTTGTTGTGAATATAATTATACATGTAAAACAGAGAGTACCTCCTTCGTCCTCATGGCCGCATTAAAATAGTCATGCAAAAATATGTAATATAAATATAAAATCATCTATGCAAATATGATATCACTTACAATTTCTAGTAAAATTTCTATTCCACATTTCATCCATGTCAAAATAATCACAACATTAATCCAATTATCGAGGTCTACTCAATATGACTAAATATGTCACGTGTTAGAAATATATATAAATAACCATGTCAATAGTATATCAATATCAACATCAAATGTCTCTAATAATCCACATGCATCATATATGAAATGAAAACAACAACAGTCCAGTATCTCTAACATCTAGTATCATGTTGAATAAAAAGGCTACAACAATGTCCATAAGTCTAGTTGACGATATCGAAATCAATAATCAAAAAGGTGTCGAAGGGAAATAGGCACCACAATTCTTTCTTTCATGATTAAATACATATTATTATGTTATTGAGTTGTTTAGTTTGTTATACAATCCATACGTAAAACTTAAATGCGAAGAAGTACACAAATCGGTTCTAGAATTTGATATTTTATTCATAAAGGATTTAACTGCTTTTCCATACAATCTGTAAGTGCGATATATCTCAAAAGAAATTCATAAATACTTATGTAGAAGGTACATGTGTATGAAAATAAAAGTAAAGGAGTATGAAAAAAACCATCATTGCCTTGAGTTTCTTTCGTCTTTGTTGCTCCACTTCCAGCTCCAGCTTTACTTCATCTTCATCCTCACTATCCACATTGGCATTGTACTTGAGAAACAGAAGAAGAAGACTATCAGTCACGAGCTCAAGGTTTTGATCCATATTCATGTACTATCTAATTTTGTGCAAATGGATCTCTTGACATTAGGAGGTATGAGTTATAAGCATAAGATACATAAGAGAAAGATACAAAATTGATAAGAGAAGTATTCTACATTAGCTCATATGATTCCCAGAAATCATTTCAGAAAAGAAAAGAAAAAGAAGAAAACTATGGAACATGAGAGAGGCCAAAAAGCCTAAATATTTTCTAACTATTTCTTTAAGTGTGTAGGTACAGTAGTAGACTAGAGAGCTAAGAGTTTTGTAAAATAAATACGTATAGAAATGAAATACTTGCTGAAAGAATCTACATGATACAAATTTATGAGTTGTCCTAGAAAAAGGAAGATGTAGATAGAAGATGTATAAGAAGAAAGGAATCAAGACACTTAAATCAGAAGTGAGGAAGCAAGATACAAGTAACAGTTCTTAATGAGAAAAGTCTTCATCAAAACATAGAAAATGAGCAAGAGTATCTTCCAGTTTCATTAACAAACCTCTACCAGAACCCATGAAAAGGATAGTTACAGGAGATACCACAAGCAAGGATACTATAAAAAGCCACTATAAAGGACAAAAAGATATTTCCATCGTAGAATCAAGCTAAAATATCAACATACATCTACAAGGAATATTTTAAAATCATTTACATCTATAGATCTTTATTTCATAATTGAGAAAGTATTGAAACAAAAGAGTTGAAGAAAGTCAAACTATAATTAATTAAGTGCATCTACAAAATTCAAGAAGGGTTCCGAATTTTGGACGCATGTTGAATGAAAAATAAATATTGGCACATCATAATCATGCATAGAGAAACATAGGTATATCAATATATGATTTCTGATATGGAGCAATTGGGAAGCTAAATGCGAGATAATGCTAAAGATGCAAAGATATAGGTTTATGAGGAATCTGAAACATGAATCAATCAAATGTGAATCTAGTTGTGTCAACACTAGTTTGAAAAGAAGTAGAAAACATTGCAATACAATTACTTCCATACATGGTGAAGAAAACTAGAATTTCAGTCAATTACAATAGTTATAAACTCAAACAGAAAATCAAGGTTCACCAAAAATAAGTGCAAAAATGGAACAAATTACTAGTTTCTCAATACCATTTAGTCTTCCAATGAACATATACAACTAAGGAAGATTTTAGGTTTATTATTAAAAATTTGGAAATGATAGAAATGAAAAAGAGCTGACCCAACTAGAGGAATTAAGAATGTTCACCGTCAAATCTATGAACCTACAACTCAAATGCAACATTTACAACTAAACATAGTTAAGGCTAGTAAATGTTATCAATCAAAGGATATGATGCCAAGACATTACCACATATCTAAGACATAATCCATGGTATAAATTCAACATAAGTAAATAGTAATAGATTAAAAGTTAGCTGTAGATTCATCAGAATGGATGAGGATATATATTCTATCAAAAACACATACACCTATTCATAAGAAAAGTAACTTTTCCATATGCAAAAAGTGGTGCTCATCAAGAAGGTTACTACAGGTATAGGAACAAATTAAAAATTCTCAATGGATCATAGAGGTTGGATAGATTTCATGCACTTACATCATTGATTAACTAATTTTTGAAGAATTTGAGTTTTTAAGCTTTAGATTGTTTGACTTCATCAAATCCAAATAAAGTAAAGCTACAAGAATAGAAAAACTTATGATGAAAAGAGAAATGATATAAGTAAAACTATTATTAACAACATAAGAAATCACCAATAACAGTTTCAAGATCTCATGAAAGCACCAATTAGGAAATTAAAAGTGCCAATCATAAACAAGTTGCATCATGTTTATCAAGTACAAACTCTTCATAAAGGTAAAAATTCAAGAAAGACAGGAAAGATGCACAAATTAGGTGGAATTCAAAATGGCTACAAAGATGATACGTAAGAAATGTACAGTGTACAAATTCTAAGGTGGGCACATTCATTTAAACAAAACTATTAAATACCATTTTCGTGGATGAAATAAGTACACTTATGCAATACGTAAAAGAGAATACAAGAACTAGAATATTTCCCAAGTATTAAGAGACATTAACTCATTCAAAAGTTCACTTCATATCTTCTATCCAATTGATTAGCATCCATCAAAAGAAATTGTAGATTATACAAAAGAAGCTTCAGTTACATATGTACATGATTGAGAAAAAGCTTTAATTACCAACTACCACAATAGAAGAAGCTTAAATGACCAACTACCACAATACATGGTATAAGAACTACTCAATGCAAGTTGTAGAATTTAAAATTACTAATATCCAATAGAAAATTCCATCATACAAAAGTACAACATAACAGGGTTAAGAGAAAATTTGTCTAATCGTAAAGCTTTTAAGTGAACCAACCGAGCTAAATTGTAATATCAAAGATAAATGCGAGATACCATTTCATTATAAAAGGAAGACATCAATATAGATAACTTCATGCTAATCAAGAATTGAAAAAGCTTTGCAAACTCAAGAAAATTTAGAA
This sequence comes from Taxus wallichiana var. yunnanensis, assembly GCA_018340775.1. Classification (NCBI taxonomy): domain Eukaryota; kingdom Viridiplantae; phylum Streptophyta; class Pinopsida; order Cupressales; family Taxaceae; genus Taxus; species Taxus wallichiana. Next base: position 775,218,528 of record CM031243.1, on the reverse strand, counting down.
ACCCTCGAGTGTAGAAAGAAAAAAAAATATCCAAGATTACTTTAAGGCTCGAGAAGATATATCGATCAAACGACCACGATGGATAGAACTAAAGCTCAAGTTCCTTGAAATACGAGTTACAAAATGGACAATGCCGCAAAGATTGATAATGCAAGATTCGAGGGAAATTTTCAAAAAATGCAATAGATTATAGACACGTAACCGAAATAGAGCTTAGAAAAATCATCAATAATGGTCACTCAAGTGGAAACTCAAATGTAATAAAAAAGAATTGAGCTTCGATCAAAATATTGGAAAAATACATAGTTTAAATGTTATAAAATAAAATAAAAGATGTAATTGTTATCCAATTTTTCCCCTAGGGAAAAAAATTGGACAAAAAAATAACTTACACGCAGCAAAAATGGAGGAGTTGATTCACCACACGAGCTTGCATTTAGAGGTTGGCCGAGTAAGGAATGAGTCGAGAAAATTGCATGACTTTTGAGGAAGAAGAACCTACGAAGTCAAAAAATTTCAGACTTCAAGATTTTGGTGGGAAAAAGGGGATTAGCAAATTTTGAAGTCTTGAAGTCTCAAACCCTAAAAATCTAAAATTTTGGACTTTCAGGTTTCGGAGTTTCGAACTCTTAGATCAGTAAAATCAGAAAAAAAAATGCAAAAATTGCTGAAGTCCAAAATCACGAAAGTCTAAAATTTTGGGCTTTTGGGTTTTGGGGTTTCAGAGATCTCGGTGAGCAATAACTAAAAGGGATCAACAAAGTCTCGAAATGTTAGACTTTCGAGGTTTTGAGGTTTCAAAACTCTCAAGGCAAAAAGTTGGAAAAATGGGCAAACAAGTTCTTAAACTTGAACCTCTAAAAGTATGAAATTTCGTAGTTACTGTTTTCAAACTTTTAGAGTTTCAGATTGGGAGTTTTGGAAATCTCAAGCCCCAAAACAAAAATTTCAACTCGGTGTCTGAAATTCTTAATTCCCAAAGTCAAATAGTTTGAACTTTTAGAATTTTGGGTTTTAGATGTTTGCACTCTCAAGAAAAGTTGGTGGATGAAAAATGTTTCAATCTCCGAAATGGAAATTTCTGAAAGTCTCAATTTCAAGATTTCGAAGGACGCACACATTTCAAACTTTGAAAGAGGAAGATCAACTAAATGATACCCTGACCTTTATAGGGTCATAACTTGTGACTGGGAGCTCGATTTGTAAAAGAAATGACTTTTGGAAATCTCTCGACATTTGCTACACAACTACAAAGTTATCAAAATTAAAAATATAGTCTGTCATTTTTTAAGCTGCCAAGATTCCCACCTACCTCAATAGTGAAGGTATGGGTTTCCTTCTTGCTCGACAAGAAAGAGTACATGGAGGCATGGGTTTTTAGGGTGGTTGAAGCTGAATTTTAGATTTTCTCCTCTCCCCCTTTCTCTCATTTTCTTCGTATGTATTGTTAGGAGGGGCATTTTTGAAAAGTTTGGTCAATTTGGCTTTACACCCTCCTTCTTCTCTTGTTTGTAGTTGATCTTGTAGAGTAAAAACTTCTCATCAAAATGGTAATGCAATATTTTGTGTTTTTCCCATTGTATTGAATCGTATCAAATTTGTGGAGAAATATAATAAGTTTTTGGATGATTTCAACCCTATCTTGTGCTCATTTTCTTCATCCGACCTCACCGCAAATTTCATCTTCTCATGCATGGTGATTGTATTAGGTTTTAATGGTTTGTGATTCAATGCAAAGTAAGTGTTCAACATTCCTTTGGTGCATCACATTTTTTAGTTTAGGTTTATTTTCTTTGCGTCTTCTCAACCTCGTCTCCTTGGCAAGTTAGAGTACTTTTTAGAACGGATCCTATATAATTTTAATGTGTGCATCTAAATAGAGAAATAGGAACCCACCGTCATCCATAGAGATTTCTCGATTGCAAAGTCCCACACTTTGGGAAAATTTCCATGTTATGCAATCACACCGAGAGTTTCAACCCATTGAGTTACGTATATTCATGGGTGCTTTGATTATGCATTATCAATATTAATATGGGTTATAAATCAAAATTTTACAGTACCACTATAGAATGTCTAACATATTTTGTAGATGAACTAAAAAGATGATCTTTGACTTACCAAATTTCAATCAGGTTTTGAAACCATCGTGCATGCTAAAATTGAAGTACCCGGATAAAATTTCAAGATCGAAGTTGCCGAGGACACAGAAAACAAAATATTTCAAAGTTTTAGTTGTAGAGAAAAAAAAAAAGATAAGAAAAGATTTTACAAAGGCTTAAAGACAATCATGAATTTACCTTCTTCAGTTTCAAGTGACATAAAGAAAATAATGAGCTTCAAGATTCTTGTTAGTGGTGGCCGCCTGTGAATAAATCTAACACATAGCTCAAAAGGAGAAAAAGAAAAGCACAATAAGAGCTCAAAGTTACATCAACCCACCAGAGGCCCAAGAATGACAAAAATTACTCCCACAGAACTTCAAATAGATGACCTCTCCGTCCTTAGAATGTACTACAAGTTCAAGCAGTCAAGGAATGGAATTTGAACTTACAAAACAAAAAGAGCTTATTAAAACTAACAAAATGTGGAAAACCGAACTCAAATTGACCACAACGTCACCCTTCAAAATTGAAATGAATGTGAAATTATCAATTTTTAGCTTACAAATAAACCCTTTAGCCCAATTAATCGATGCAAACCAAACTTAACTACGGTGAAGAGATCGATGGATCATATTACTATGTACAAAGATCGATAATTCAAATTTAACCCAAAATTGACCTACCCCCGCTAGATCTAGAGATATCAATGGTGAAGGTCATGATCAGTACAGAAATCAATGGCCATAATACTTACACCAAGTTTGAAGAAAATGTAAACCCTAACTGTAGCTAGCTCAGATCAGGATTTAACCATGGTTAGAAATCAACGACTAAGATTAGATTATACAAAAACAAATGGTGTGATAGTCACCAACAGTATTAATTGCAAGGTCAAAACACTAACTAAGTGTATAGAAGAATCAAGGACCAAGAATCAAGCACAATAGATCAATGGTCCTCATCAAAAGGAGGTAATCTAACCGTAACCCCAATCTTAACCAAGGTTAGTAATTTTTCAGCCGACATTCCATGTGGTAACTCATTGTTAAAGGGGTGCAGCCCCATGATTAATAACATCATTTCTTTGACATTGGTGAAAGATGTAAAATTAAAATTCAAGAATGATCAAATACCGACAACCAATAAAAATGTAATGATAATTCAAAAAGAGGTTCATAAATATATTATGATCACGAGAAAATCAAGAGGGGCCCTTTTCAACCATTTGATTTTTTTGATCAAGTATATGCCAACCAAATGAAACTAAGACAAAATCTCCTCATATTTTCAAAAACCATCCTTAATTTCTTCAAACCATGGCCAATGAAAGGATAATATCAAGCAACTGTAACATCAGGGTGGTCCCTCAAGAGAGGAGGAGAGGAAAGTTTACCATGCATGTTCAACATCAAGATCTCACAAGTGGTCCCCACACATTGGATGAATTTGGTAAAGTGTTAAAATAAAAGAAATATTTTTCTCACATAGGAGATGATTATTGCATGTACATCCAAAAGGAAGAATTAAAGAATGCCAAGAATATCATTCAAAGGATAAAACACTAAGGAAAATGTCACATCAATCAGTTGAAGACAAGTTGCATGTATTGGAGAAGACTTGCTCATCAAGTAAATATTATTATTAGCCAATTTATTTATCCCTTTTTCTTTTTAAAAATAGATAAGTTAATTGTAGTTTGACTAAGTTACTCAGGGCTTTAGTGGCCTCATTGTAATTAGCATATTATTTTATCCCTTTATTATTTATGATTAAAGAGTAAAAATAGAATGCATGGGCGAGTACAAATCTTAGCCTATTTTTAGGGTAGATAGGATGAAGAAACTTGTTATATATTGTGTGCAATTGCAAGGAACAAGGAGGAATTTTTGGACACATGAGTGCCAAGCAAATTTTTCCAGTTTTTCCCTTTAAATGAGAATTGATTTCTGCCTTTCCAATTATTTCCAGATTGTGTATACCTTATTATTTATTTTGAATTTCTAATACCCTGATTAATCATCTTACCTTGTTACAAATTTAGTAATTTTTTCATAATATTAGTGTGCATTTTCATCTTAATAGTATTGTTGTGAATCATTCCCTCAATACATCAAGTGTTTTGCCTTAATATTCTCGCTGAAAATGATTGGTTTGTGCATCCAAAATCCATTCTCAAATTATTTTTACCTTTACTCACTCAAATCCCTTAACAAGTTTGGTGTATGACCCCATTTTTCAATTCATTTTACAGTCACCTCAACAATAGGTATACCCATAGCCCCGAGCTGTTTACATTATATCTACGAAAGAGAGATATCTAGATAAAGCTTAGAAAACTGAAGTCATCTCTCTACAAGGTGAATTTTTAAAAGATAATAGTTTTTGGCAAGCCTATTTGGACCACGAATCAGATGTGCAGGTAAATTACAACAATTTATAGTAGATTTACAGCAAAAGAGAAGTGAATTTTCAATTAATAGATGCAAAAATTTATTCTAAAGATCAAAAGATTTATTTGGTGAATCCGTTAAGCAATTTCTGCATAAGTTTTGCATCATGTTCCCGACCTAAAGTGACTTCAAGATCATCGGTAATAGGAATTCCTTTTTAGTTTATCTTTTTACCTTTGAATTCTGCAAGAAGAAGAAGATTTGGTAATACCCTACCTTATAATAGGCCTGGTTTTGATAACCCTCCTCCTAATATTCCTTCACCACATATTAATCTCTTTGTTCAAATTCCAGTTATTCCAATGGCTATTCAACCACCTAGGAATTTTGTAACCTTTACTAATGGCAACCCTTTAGTAATTCTAGTTTATCATGATATTCCCAATGCTGCCATGAAAAGTTTACCTACATTCACTGGTGAAAATCAGATTACTCCTATAGAGCACATCAAAGATGTTACAGTAGCTTTGTGATATCCATAACATAACTCATGAGGACATAGCTTTAAGACTTATAGCTATATCTTTTAAAGGGAAAGCCTTGCAATGGTATAAAACCTTAGAAATTGGGAGCATAAGGACTTGGGATGAGTTGGGAGAAAAATTAATTAAGTAATTTCAAGATCATTCTAATCATTTATCCCTCATAGAGCAGTTGTCCACAATTAAAAGATCCCCTCATGAATTTATGTCTAGTTTTAATATCCATTTTTTTAGAACTTGGGAAATAATTCCAGCAAGTTTCAAGCCTTAAGATGATTATGCTTTTCTTTATTATCTCAGAGCCCTAAACAATGATATTTCAACTATGATTTAGTCTATGGGAGGAGATACTCTCCCAATAGCTTATGATATTGTTATTCAAGCTGAAAACAACCTTATTCAAGTTGGTAAATTGGCACCAAGGCCTTCAATGCCTCTTATAGAATATTTTTCACCTATTCTGTTGCTATTACCATTATAGAGCCTACTGTTTTAGCTCCTTCAGATGATGTATTTAAAGATTTGCAGACTATGGGTAATAAATTAACGTCAATTGAAAATAAATTAGCCTAGCCTAATAGGCCATATCAAGATCCTTATCAGCAAAACCAACAAAATCAACAGAAAGCGCACAACCTTATCGTAGAATCATAATTATAGACAACAATATCAGCTAAGGAAATTTGACCCAAAAGCTCCTAGTTCATCTAGCACTCTTGTTCCAGTTAACATGGTTTTTGAGGAATGGTGTCAACCTTGTAATCAACCTCATTCAACTATCAACTACCCAAATGCATTCTTGAATATAAGCCTTGTTACACAAGCCTCAATTTGAAGCATTGTACATGCCTCAAATGGAGGGTGGGTAGCAAGATGCTCATAATCAAAACCACCAGAACAAAATTTTGTCAGCTTTGGAGAGGAAGACTTTATTACAGTCACAACTAGATCCCGTAAAAGGATTAGGAGAGAGAAAAGTAGCAAAACATACCCTGTTCTACCCATGTAGACACTGACAAAAACAATAAATTTTGGGTAGAAAACAATAGCGATTCGATGTTCCTCCGAAAATAGCTAACGCTTCTTCTCAAAAGGACCAATGAAGACAATTATAGCCTAATCCTAGAAGACTCTTCATACCTCATATTAAAAGTTCCCAAGAAGTAGCTTTTTGCTAAAGCTTATGCTAATCTTTTGCTAAAGCTTATGCTAAAAAGGTAGAAGTAGTTTCAAAAACAATAGCTTATTTTAACATTGTGGATATAATGAATAAGCATAACAATAATATTTTACTTTGGGATGCTCTAAGTATTCCAAAAAAATGAGATTTTCTTTCCCATGAGCTTCCTAATCTATATATTTCTTCTAAACCAAGATAAAACAAAGCCCAAAGAGCAGACATGGTCATTCTAATAGTAGAGAATGACTGCATTAAAGAGGTTAAATGGATGGTTCAAAAGGTATTAAATGCTCAAGACATCAAGAAGCCACCACCATTTTATTTATCTTTTATTATTGGAGACCATTTAGTTCATAACTGCATGGTTGAGAGTGGCGCAAGTAGCACAGTTATTCCAAAAGCAATTGTAGAAAAATTAGGCCTGATTTATGAACCTACGGAGAAACGCGTGTTATAACTAGATGTAATAGCAACCAACCACACAGTTGGTATTATCATAAATCTATAGGTAACCCTACATGTTTGTCCCAATGTTACTATTTTACAAGATGTAATCATTTGTAGATTTACCTCCCTATTTTTCCTTATGTTTATCATAAGATTTTACAGCAAAATAGGAGGTTATCTCTCTTCAGATTGGTCATTTTTTGTTCTTTACTACAAGATATGGAACCAAGGTTACCGTAAATTCAAAGCCTTTGGCTAGATTTCATATTGAGCCACATGCTTCAAATGCTGCAGCAAATTATGCAGCTTTAGATCAATCTGATTTTGATGTTACAACACATGTTTCTACATTAGATGGTGTTTCTAATCTATTCATGGATGAAAAAACTCAAGAAGAACAAGCTTATGATCCTTTCAAAGAAGCAGAAGAAGATTTTTGGTGTTTATTGCTTGCATGAAGGAAATGCACCAATCCCCTTGCTATCCAAAATGGAAAAAACAACAAAAGGACTATGGAAGCTTCATTTCAATGGAGCTAAAAATAAGAAAGGAAAAGGTGTAGGTTTAATGCTTACTTCCCCTTCAAATGAAAGGTACTTTTCAGCTTTAAGTTTTTAGTTTTCTTTTACTTGTAATGTAGTTGAATATGAAGCGTTAATTCGTAATGAGTTCTCGGGCTAGAAAGAGAGGTATCATTACTTTACAAGTTTTTGGAGATTCGAATTAGTTATTAATCAAGTGAAAAACTTTAATGTGTGTAAGAATTCATTTTTGAAGTCTTACAAACATAGAGTTTCAGAATTAATGGATGATTTTGATGCTATTAACATTCAATCTATCCCAAGAGCTGAAAATAAGCATGTAGATAGCCTAGCGCAAATAATCCCCACTTTGATGTACTAGAACAGATTGAAAACAAAAAGGTACAGCCACATATTAAATTAATTATTAGACCTTCAGTGCCTAACAATGAAGAGAATTGGTAGGTTTTTCGAAGATGATAAATAGATTTGCAAATTTTTCCAAAGAAGAAGCTGAATTTTCTGTAGTAAATTAGGAAAACTGCAACACTTCTATGGTGATCAGATTGTTCAGTTGAAGACAAATAAGTTTCCTCAAGGATTGGTCACTCTAGAAGACATTTTTAGTTTTGATGATCAGTTAAGAAAGGAAAAAGGAAAGATTTCAACTCACACAGATAACTATGAAGAAATCTTGGTGGATGATGAAAAGAAACTACTTATTGGAAAGGTATGTTCTTCAGCTGAAAAATAGTCATTTATCAAATTATGTAAAGAATTCAGAGATGTTTTTTCCTAGAAGTACCAAGATCTAAGAGGGTTTGATCCAATTTTATCTAGCAATAAAATAGAGTTACAACAAAATTCCAAGCCAGTTAGGTAGAAGCAAAGGCCTGTAAATTTGAAAATTGAGCCATTGATGAGAAAAGAGTTATCTAAGTTAATCAAATTAGGTATTATTTTTCTAGTTAAGAATTCAAGTTGGGTAGTTAATCTTATTCCTGTTCGGAAAAATAATGGAGAAATTAGGCTATGTGTGGATTTTAGAGACCTTAATAAAGCTTCATTAAAAGACCATTATCCACTGCCAAATATGGATCAGATTTTGAGAACAATTTCTGGTTCAAATAGATTGTCTCTTTTAGATGGCTACAATGGATACAATCAGATCCTTGTATGTGAGGAAGATAGATACAAAATAACCTTTACCACTAAATGGGGCACTTATGCTTATAAAAGAATGTCTTTCAGTTTTTCAAATGTTGGTTCAACGTTTCAACGTGCAATGGACATGGCTTTTCACAATTTATTAAACAAATGCATATTGGTTTACTTAGATGAGGTTAAAATTTTTTAAAAGAATTTAGATGAACATCTAATGCATTTAAGGAAAACTATTAATCTTTTGAGACAGATTCGAATATCCTTTAATCCTAAAAAGTCCATTTTTTCATTACATCAAGGTAAATTGCTCAGTCATATTGTCTCCAAACAAGGTTTAGCTATTTATCCTGTTCATATCAAAATTGATTCTCCCTTGGATGCTGAGTACCATCATAGATTTAACAAGATACTCAGAGAAACACAAATCATAAGTCATTTTATAGCTGGGGAAGGGATTCAATGGGCTCTTTGTCAGTCGAGCGTTGGAGAAATGGATAACACCTTCATTAAGGATTTGATCTATCCTCATTACTTTAGGTCGTGCCTTTTAACCAGGGTCGAGGAACCATTTTGTAACCTTTATTAATGAAGGAAGCAAAGAGATCCTTCTTTGCACAATTTTTAGGTGAACTTTGAGAAAATATGATCAATACACCACAATTTAATGTTCACAAGTTGTCACTTCTAAAGAATGGAGATATTTTCTTAACAAGGTTTAGGTTACTAAAGATGCTTAAAACTCCGCTTCCTTCTATATATTTTGGCAAGAGAATGTGTTCATTTGTGGATACACAACATGAAAAGGGGTAATTTAGGTAGGATTCATGGTTATTTGAAATTTTTGTGGGGAATTAAGCAAGATGAAGTTGATTTCACCAGATATTTGAGAACCTTCACAATAATTAGAAAAATAACATACATAATGCTTCAGAATAGCCGAAATATTCCTTCAACTAGAAGGTGTGCATCAATGGAGGCCCATATCTACATGGTTTCACACAATCTTTAAGAATTTGACACAAAGGCTTGAGCTAAAGACTCAATTAAACATTAACAACCCCTGGTTCATCATGCCTAAGATACACTCATAGGCTTACAAACAATATTTATCAACATAGTGGAAGTAAAATGATTTTAAATTGTTTATTTCATTACCAAATGAAAGCTCTTCTCATAATGAAATTGTAAATTCCAAAATAATAACACATGGATGAGATCTTGTGTGATTTGGAGAGATTTTAATATAAGATTGCAACAGAACAAGAAAAACTATTTGAAAGACATTTTCAAATAAAAACAGACACAATTTTACCCAAGATCAACACATAATAATTAAAGATTTATCAAATTCATTAGCAGGGGAAAGTTTTTTGAACAATCTCAGATCTTGTCAATGGATTTCCACTTACAACCATCTTGATGTGATTGAAATCTAAAACACAGGAAATTAACAAGTTTCTCTGATGAAATCTTAGGAAGATGGGTTTTCTCAAATTTTCCCATAAAAATTAAACCCCCACAATTTTCAAGAGTATTATCATTCCATTTATACAATTCACTCACTCACTCATCCCAAAATTTCCCCCTCGAAGAACAAAATTCTAGGAATCCTTTACTTGTTACAAATTTGTCTTAGAAAGTGATGTTTAACAAATTTACACCCAAAACTGCCAAGTGGAAAAATCATGAACTAATCACGTTTCTCAGACCCTCAACCATGACTGGGATGCCATGCCATAACTTTTTGACAATCCTTCTAATCATTCTTTTATTTTGTCATGTAAGAAATCCCCTTTTTAATAATTCGTAGGTGGCTCCATATGGCTGGATTTGACAAGCAATCCTTTTCACCCTCGAGAATACACCTTGAGAAATGAGTGCCCTCCAATGGATACCTACATTTTTACCTCTCAGAAAAGAGTGCCCCGCATGGATTATATCATATATCTACGTTGTGAGTCTGAGTCGACCAATTACAAAGAAGATCCCGAAATAGGGATTCACGAGAACCGATGTCAAAAATAATGCATCACAACCAAATTACACTCCAATGGTAACATAAAGCTCCAATGCAATAAGAAAGATTCAAACAATGGAAAGAATATGCAAATAAGAAAACAAGTCTGCTCATTCTCATAGATCAAAAAAATTAAGTACAAATAGGGGTGTTGTGTAACCCCCATGCCTAAACAAGGAAAGAATATCAATGACGCCACTGACGCATATGACATGATTGATGCATATGATGCCACTAAAGGAAGAGTTACAATTCCAAATAAGGAATATAACTCCTATGACACACTGACGTAAATGATAATAATAGATTCTATGATAGAATATGATACTTGTCTTTTGAATTCCTAAGACATATGACTCTCACAAGGCGAGATGACTCACTAGGTGATGTGGAAAATTATTAGGCATGTCACATACATAAACACCCCCTTCATCAAAGCCAAGGAAGAGGTCATGGTAAGCCAAAATAGAAAAGAATACTCCCCTAGACAACTAAGATAGATGTGTCAATGGGGCCCGATAACTAAAGGCCTAATAAGGTGCCCATATAAAAACAACATCTTTCTGGAAGGAAGAAGAGGAGGAGAAGAGGGAGACGAGAGGGATGTAGAAGATTCCATGGATGGATATGAACTCTACAACTCTAAGAAGTCTCCAAGAAGAATGTCATTGACAAGAACCTCTGCCTCTCGATCAAGAAGAGTCATCCACACCGAACTGTGTGCCTACCCTTAGGAAGGATAGAAATGACATGTTGGAAGTCCACCCACTCTGTGAAGGAAACTAAAGGAAGCAACATGAAGAGCTCTGAGTCTGGTCCATGAAAGTGTGACATAGGTCTAGCAAGTGAGTGCAAAGGAACCGAAGGTAATGTCATGAGTGCGAATCATTAGAGTATGAAGGATGAACACTGTAAAAGCGGTGTCAAATTGATGTGAAGGAAAAAAACATCCCCACATTAGAAAATGGATCCACAAGAAATGGTGGATTAATGAACGCCTCTCGGAAAAGTGGAAGTGGTAAGAATCCTGGAGGGGCACTTCCAACAACGGAGACGATGAAATCCTTTGAAATACTTGTAGATGGATGAGGAACCTTTAGTACATCACAAGTGTACTTTGTGAAAAGATGACTAAGGTCATATAGATACTCATCCTAGTGAGGGGGCTCAATAAACGGAAGAGTGATGTCGATATGTATGAGTCATCCAATGAAGGTGGAGGAGTGAAGGGGGCCTCAAACACTGAAGGTGAAAAAGAGGTGGTTGTGACGATCGTATGAGGCTTTACAGAGACTCGCTCAATAACGATGAGATGTGGTATGTGTCAACACTCTCTGGAATAGTGAGATAAGGAGGAGAAGAGTCCTCTATAGTACTCTCAACATCAGAACTGGGTGCATAATCCTCATCATCAAAAGTAGAACCAAGCGAGTCTATGTCAGTGGAACCGTAATCACATGAATAATTATGTGTGGGTGGCCTTCGTAAGAAAAATTATTGATGACCTCACTTTCCTCCATGGATGAAAGATCACCATAAGATCCAAAACCAAATGAAGGAGGATCAAAGTCTCCATGACAATTTCAAATGAAAGTCCAAGCTTGGTGCATGACTCTATGAACTCTATTCAACATTGAAGGTCCTCTGGTATAGTAAGATAAAGAAGCCTTTATGCCATGTCATTCTCGTTCAACCAATACCGATGATGAATGCTATCAATAGGTTCAGTGCCATCCCAAGAAGATGTGGTAACAAGTTGTACATAATGCAATGATCAAGTATTCCATTCTTCCATTGTAGGTAGTTTCCTGGTCCTAGTTGAACAATGGAGTGATGAAATTCAATGTCCATGACAAGAGGAGCCTCCAAAGAATACTAGTTTAACCCCCTTTTATAGCACTTTATAGTTTAGTGCGATGATTACAATAAGATGTGACTATGTGTTGAGAACTAGTTTATCACTCACCTTGTAATTAGCATAATAACGCGTAAGAGTGGAGACTCCAATCCAGGTTCATTGGGTGCAATAGTTCGACATTGTAAGCAAGCACAAGAATGAGTGAAAACAAGAAGGGGAAGAGAAGGCCTTGTGAGAAATAGCATCTCACGTCACATGAAATAATCCCTTTTCTGTAAGACTGTGGCAGATGCACTCACAAGTCCACAAGCAATAAAAGGGATAGAATAAAGCTCAAGATGATTCAAAATGAGTTGAATTAAACAATACAAAGACACCCCCAGAATGTGGCACTTTATAAAATAGTGTGTTTACAAAACTAATAATCCCATCATCTAGAGTGCAAAAACATGCAACTTTGACTAAAGAAGTGCTCAAAACCGAGCAACGAGTCAAAAGTTATAGCAAAAACAATTCCCACAATTGATGGAAAAATGCTAATAAGCCTGTAAATGGATTAAAAAAGTTCCCTAAACGCATGCAAAGGGTATCATATGTATGCTCATTGGAAATGGCATTGAATTTTAGATAGGTTTTGTTTTAATTTTGAGGGGGATTAGCCTTTTACCAACCCCGCACCTCACCTCTATCTTCGACACCGAAGGAAGGATGAATAAAACAAGTGTAAACCCAAAAAAAATCTAAAATAAAGTACAATGCCAAAAAAGGTTTATCACCTTAAAATATTAAAAGGTGAGATGGATTTACCAATAGTCAACCCTAAAAAGGAATGTGTTGATGAAGCTTTGAAAGACCAAAATCGGCACGAGTTGCTAGGTGGTTGAAACACCCAAGCTAATAGTGAAGGTGACAGAGTGAATGATCTAAGGAATGCAATGTGGCAAGGTGCGGGGAGTTGGCTGAAACACAAGGGACTGTTATACATGTTGAAGCCACGTTGAGAAGAAGAGGTACAGTTATCCAAAAAAAGTTCTCAGGAGTAATAATCACGGGATGTTGAATAGAGAGATTCTAGGAACTGGAGTCTAAATGGACCAAAGATGGAAAAGGAACAACCTCTGGAATGAAGCCAAAGATGAATGTGAATATAGAACAAGGCAAGGATGAGGTAAAATCTTAGCGAGATGGGTGAGTCTCGAGTTCGTCGAGACCAAGCCAAAAACTTAGTCAAAGAGCTAATGCACGTAAGTTCTGAGACAACCATCGAGGAAGGAAAAATAGAGCACGTGTTGACTAGAGCATGAGTGGTGCAATGAAGAGTGTAGGTATTCCCACGACTAAGGTGCTCAAAATTATCAACCGAGATGAGTCACAACTCATAGGTAGTCATGGTGATTAAAATAAAGGTCAAGAAATGCAAAGAATATACACGAAACACTCATGCAGATGTGGATGTAGCATGCAAGAATTACCAATGCTGAGAGTGTTGAACCAAGAATAGAGATCTGAGGTGAGAGGTATCAATACTAATGCATGCAAAAAGTAATGCACGAGAAAACCAAAAATGAGCCTCCAAATCCAAAAACGTGGCCGAGTAGCGGGTTCACCAATGCAAACAAGTTAACAACAATGAACCACAAGTCTGTGCCAAAGAAAAACCAAGATCACAAGAATAGAAGGAATCATGAACTCAGTAACCATGATAAAGAAAACCAACCAAATAATTTATAACTTGTAATCATTGTAACCTTAATACGAGGTGAGCAATACAATTCCAAAATAATAATAAAAAAAAATTGCATGAGGAAATAAGAAGAAACCATAAGTAATAAACAAATTGATAAACGAAGAGTGCACATTTTACTAAAACCAAGTCTGATACCATGAAAGAGGGATTCACGAGAATCAATATCGAAAACAATGCACCACAACAAAGTTTCACTACGGTGGTAATGTCAAGCTCAAATGCAATAAGCAAGATTTCAAACAATGGAAAGAATATGCAAATAAGAAAACATGTTTGCTCATTCTCATAGATCAAAAAAGGAAGTACAAATAGGGGTGTTGTGTAACCCCCATGCCTAAACAAGGAAAGTATATCAATGACGCCACTGATGCATATGACGTGACTGATGCATATGATGACACTAAAGGAGGAGTTACAATTCCAAATAAGGAATGTAACTACTATGATGCACTAACGCAAATGACAATGACAGATTCTATGATAGAATCTGACACTTGTCATTTGACTTCCTAAGACCTATGACTCTTGTAATGTGAGATGACTCACCAGGAGATTTGGATGATGACTAGGCATGTTACACACACCAACAGAGCTAGCAGAAACCTCCATGTGTTTCCTTGGTGCAACTGAAAAGGTGAAGTTCAAAGGCAGGTTCCTAAATGAGCATGAGCCCTCCTTGTGTTCAGAACCCTAGAGAATTGCACCAATTTCTGAATATTCAGAGTATGGGCAGGTCCAGAAGAAACTTCCATGTTTCTGTTTGGTGCAACTTCAAAGATGAAGTCTAGAGGTGGGACTCAAACAAGCACAGTTCTCCACGTGCCCTCCGCCATTGAAAAAGTCCCAATATAAAAGGAGCTAGTGGAAACTTCCACGTGTCTCATCAACACACTTTTGATATGGTGCACAAAAGTGGAGACCCCAAACAAGCGTAGGCTAACCATGTGTCTCGGCCCAACAAAGTTGTTGAAAAATTCTAAGGACTAGCGGAAGGTGTCACATGCCTTGGTCCGAGAAAGCCTTTTCGGCTGCTCGTAAGTCTAAGTATGGGTAGGGCCACCAAAATCTTCCACGTGTCTCTCTCGGTGCTTCTTTGGTATGAAACTCAAAGAAGGACTCTCAAAGAACTACATGCCTTCCACGTGTCTCGGGCCTTAGAATGTTCCTTGAGAAATATTAGAATAGAGAGGAGCCAGCGGAAGCCACCAAGTGTCTCCTTGGCGTAACTATAAAGGTAAGACACAAAGGAGGATCCTCAAATAAGCACAAGCCCTCCATATGTCCATGGTCCAACAAAGTTGCACCGACCACATGAAAAATGTCTAAGTATGGGTAGGGGTAGGGAAACCTCCACACGTCCCCTCGCGCAACTCCAAAGGTCAAACCAAAAGGAAAATTTTCAAATGAGCGCAGGCCCTCCACATGGACAAGATTTGAGTTGAAGCGGGCCAAAGAGTCTCAAAATGCCTCGGTGTCTTGCCTCTCCCCTTATAACTTTTAATGTGGGACCCAGCGGAGTTGTGGATTATTACATAACTTTACTCCCTCATACAAAAAGGCAAAAATATGCAAAAGGCTCCGGTGACTCGCCTTCCCGCTTGAACTTGAAAAACTGCCATGTGTCCTTCTTCGGGTTAAAGTAAGACTTTTTCCTTGCCACTTCATATTTTCTAAATAACCAATTAGATACTATCGGGCCGCAAGGCCAATTTGTGTATTTTTTACAAATGTGACAAAAGTGACAAGTTTCACCAAAAAGACCCATCTGACTGCATCTAACAAGAAAGGATCATGTTTCCACGGATGTTATGATAAAATTGACAAGGAAAACATGACTGAGGAAAAATAGAAGGAAGGGGAAACCCTGAATTCATGCCCAAATTATAAATTCTTTCTCATGGATAGTGTAA
Organism: Taxus wallichiana var. yunnanensis; assembly: GCA_018340775.1. NCBI lineage: Eukaryota > Viridiplantae > Streptophyta > Pinopsida > Cupressales > Taxaceae > Taxus > Taxus wallichiana. The sequence continues at coordinate 775,202,647 of CM031243.1, read as the reverse complement.
CTGTAAACAATATCTAGACTCAAATTGATCCTTAACCAATGGACAAGATTGACCATGGAAACCAAATGAAGGAAAAAGATTCTAGGAATCCATATAAGGAGACAAAAATACTTTTAAACCATGTGGACTGAGATGTTTTTTTGAGCAAATAGGGTGAGATTAGATTGAGTACCAACATCGGCTCCAACTCATGGATGGGCACTCCCTACGAGTGCCACAAGAACAATAGACCTTGCGCCAAAAATCCATTGGGTAATGGAGTCAAGAATAGGCTTGCAAAGAAGAAAGCCAACAACCAATCCCCAAAAAATGAACTGAGAAACCAACAAAAACTAGTCACCAAGGACCAGGAGAAACCAAATCAGAAAAACATGAAAATAGAACAAAAAAAGGACTATGCACTATAGAATGATGCATGCCCCGATTTAGAGAAATCGGTCAAGAAAAATTTTCAAGTGCCTATGATTCTCGGATATGACCATGTGAATAAGTTCTGATATGTCTTTAACAATTGTTCATATGATTGTTTCTCTTTTCCATCCAAGTTGCTATCTGACCACATTTTTTTAAGGCTTATCCTTTGTGCCTAGGTCAAGTTTTTCAACATCTCTCAAGGCTGCATCAAACATCAAAGTCCCAAGAAAATCAACCTACTCAGGATATCTGCATTGATCAATTTCATACTCCTTGAAAACAACATAGCTTTAAGAGTTATCAACATCAATATTTGTGTGCAATACTTCATAAGAAGCATTTTTATGGTTCTTAATGATATATAACATTTTATTTTCACCATATAAATTCACAAGGCTTCCCTCAATTGGTATGGTTGCATAAGAAATGTCCATTTGCACACTTCCACCCATACTAGCTGCCCACTTTCTAGATAATAACATCCCCCATTTAGCAGGACAATCCACAATGACCACATTCAAGGTTAAGTACTTCCTAGATACACTACCAATTTCACTACTAAACCCTTGACACATCCAACTACTGGCACCTCTCTTGAATCCATGGAATTAAATTTCCCATAAGATGTTATTACTTTGATATTTAACTCATTCATTACCTCAAGAGGCATTACATTATATGAGGCTCCTGAATCAAACATGCAGTTATGTAACAACCTATCCTTAATAATCAAAGTAGTAAAAAATGGATCCACATCTAGCTGAGACTCAACCAAAGAAGTCCCAAAATTAACCTCGGTGGTTCACCCAATTCCTCCAATGCTTGTGGTTTTTCTAATTTTGTAATGGCAGGAGAAACCTCTACATTGTTTACATTTTTACCCCGGTGACCTTTTCTTCCTTGATCCCCAAATACTCAAACGCCCTCTTCTTATGCTTAGGGATTCTAAGAAATTAAACAATAGGAACAATAATCTTGATTTGACTCCGGATTTGGGTAATGTCACAAGGAAAATATTTGGGTAAGGCAGTGTTAGAAGGAGATTCACATCTTCATCCGATAATATGGGAGTCTTCATAGTCCGAGCATGGGGAGGAACACAAGTTTTTTTATGGGAAACAATGCCTTTTCCAAATGCATATTCTTAGGAGTTTCCTTAGGGATATTTGTAAGCACTTGAATGTTTGGTTTGGCCTGAGGCCTTACCCCGTTGACAACTTTGCTTCTTGTATTATATTCTTTTTCTTGGGCAACTATGACATTCATTAATAATTGTCTATCCTCTTCTGAAGGAATTCCTCCATCCTAATTTTTAATCATTAATGCCCTTAAGTACTCAAAATCTAGTACTATATCAATTTCAAAAGTATGAGTTGGAGGAAGAGGTAATACCTAGTGAATGTAATCACATAAATCAATAGCAGCTCCGTAATTATTAGTTCAACTTGAGGTTGATCCTCGTTGTCAACATGCGAGAGAAATCCATCATGCATGTAGCATCATTTGTCTCATCATCATCACCTTCCTCAACTTCTTTATCTTCATCACATGTGGAATGGGGAAATAAACATCTATCACACCAATCCATATCATGGACCTCTTCCAAAGTAACAACTCAAAACTAAAGTATGAAGAAACAATTTGTTTTCCTAGGGTTGGGGCTATCTATTTCCCGATCCCACTGGCCCTTTACCCTATTCATCTGACCTATGACCACCTCGAGGATGATTTGCAAATATTTCTTGATCTCGTGGCTTGTTCTGAGCTTGGGAACCTTGTCTAATTCCCTTCTATGCTCTATCGATTTTATAGGATATTTCATTAACAGCTCTGGCCAATGTTTTTACAACCTCTTCTATATCCACAAACATACTTGACGAAGGCTTCTCTTGATTGATCAGCTTGATACCTTCCCTCTTATGAGGCTTACCAACTGCTTTGATATTGTTTTCAATCTGCAAAGCCATGGTGAAGGATTGCCTCAAAGTTCCTAGGTTTTTGTCCCTTAAATAATAGGCATCCTTTTTGTCAAAAGCATCAGAATATTTTATTAAACAAGAAACATCACTTGGCCTTAGGATTATAGGTAGCCTATTCAAGGTCTTATTGAACCTAGTATTGAAGTCATGAACAAATTCATTAGGATTCTTCTTAATATTCTCAAATTTAGACAAAAGAAACCTAGGATCTGTCTTATCCCCATATTGCAATCTAAAAGAATTTTTCATTTTTGTCCATGAATCTATTGAGTTATCTGGAAAATACTTATACCAATCATGTGCATCCTCCTCAAAAGTATGAATAAAACAATTTATATACACATCCTCAAAATCTATCTCAAAGTCTTCCTCATATTGACAAAAAGTTTTAAATGATGATCACCAGTGATAGCATTATTCCCTTTAAATTTCAGAAATCTATTTCTAACATCTTGTGGCACTATATTTGGATATCCAGCCATACCTCTAAAATTTATAGGACCAAAATTATTCACAACAAAAGGAGGTTTGGGTGGAGGCTAGGCCATATTGTTTTGAGGAGGTGATCTTACAGGAGATACAAAATGATGAGGGACAAGGGGTCTTTAGAACATAGGAGTATAATTTTCAAAATGAATGTCCTCTAAAGAATCTGTTTCGTGGAAAACCCTATCAACTTTGGAAAATATAGGGATAGATTGAGAAGCACACTTATCAGACACAAATGAAGGCCCCTCTCTAGTTGGAGAATTTAGATCTATATGAAAATTACCTGATTCAAAATCACTCGAAGAAGAATGGTAATCCTCAACCATAGGTTGATCACTTTTCACAATGGATAACTCTTTTCTTGATTCCTGATCTCCAACTATTTTCCAAACTCTTTTTCCTTCTGAATTTGTCTTTCCCAGTTCTGGAAACAACTTTCTGGTAGGGTCTTTAGTGAAGAAATATCTTCTTCCTTCTAGCTTTGCAAAGATTAGTGATAGATTTCACTTAATACAGGTTAAGGCACTGGTATTTATCAAAATTTAAATCAACACGGAGTCACCACTAAGTATTTTCACCTTAGTTATGCAAATGCACTATAAATGACTTGTCAAATATCTATCAACATTTAATTCCTGCAAAGCTTAGCATATTTGACCTTCCTTTACCATTATTTATCACTGATGATATAAATTTAGTCCAATAACCACTATAAACCTGAAATATTGCACACAAAACTTGTAACTTCACACAATTCTTACAAATCTCAACACATGATGACGTTTCAATAATGTATTTACACTTAGATCATGTAAGAAACATTACCTAGGTTGATATGTGTACACCTTTGTTCAAATAGTCCCCGGAAATGGCACCATAATGGTGTTGTTGCCACACAAATAGGTCCCTATGTTCAAAAAATCCCTAGAAGCGGCACCATAATGGTGTTGGTATCCAAATGTATTCTCCCTTGGAAGCCGAGCAACATCACACATTTAACAAGATACTCAAAGAAAAACAAATCATAATTCATTTTGTAACTGGGGAAGGGATTCAGCTGGCTCTTTGACACTGGGGTGTTGGAGAAATGGATAGCACCTTCATTAAGGATTTGATCTATCCTTACTAATTTAGGTCATGCCTTTCAACCAGGTGAGAGGACCCATTTTTAACCTCTCATGGTGAATGACATGAAGAGATCCTTCTTTGCACAATTTTTGAAGAAAACATTGAGAAAATATGGTCAATACACCACATTTAACTCTCATGAGTTGTCATTTTAAATAATGGAGATATTTTCTGAACAAGTTTCAAGTTACTAAAGACACTTAAAACCTTCTTTCTTCTATATATTTTGGTAGTATAATTTGTTCATTTATGGATACATAGCACAACAAGGGTACTTAACATAGGATACATGGTTATGTGAAATTTTTGGTGGGAATTTAAGAAATATGAAGTTGATTTCACCAGATATTTGAGAACCTTCATAATAATTGGAAAACTAAGAGAGAGAATGCTTCAAAATAACCAAAATATTCCTTCAACCAAAGGTGTACATCAATGGAGGCCCAGATCTATACAAGGTTTCACACAATCTTTAAGAATTCAACATGAAGGATCAAGCTAAAGACTCAATTAAACATTAACAACCCCTAGTTCATCACACCTAAGATACACTCATAGGCTTACAAATAATCTTTATCAACATAGTGGAAGTAAAATGATTTTAAATTGTTTATTTCATTACCAAATGAAAGCTCTTCTCATAATGAAATTACAAATGCCAAAATACTAACACATGGATGAGATCTTGTGTGATTCAAAGATATTTTAATATAAGATTGCAACAGGAACAAGAAAAACTATTTGAAAGACATTCTAAAATAAAAGTAGACACAATTTTGCCCAAGATCAACATAGATTAATTCAAGATTTATCAGATTCATTAGTAGGGGAAAGTTTCTTGAACAATCTCAAAGCTTGTCAATGGTTGTACACTTGTAACCATCTTGACGTGATTGAAATCTAAAACACAAGAAATTAACAGGTTTCTCAGATGGTCTCTCAAGAAGATGGGCTTTCTCAAATTTTCTCGTAAAAACTAAACCATGACCATTTACAAGAGTATTCTCATTGCATACAATTCACTCACTCACTCATCCCAAAATTTCCCCCAAAAATAAGAATACTCGAGGAATCCTTTTCTTGTTACAAATTTGTCTCAGAAAGTGATGTTTAACAAATTTGCACCCAAAGCTACTAGGTGGACAAGTCATGAACTAGTCATATTTCTCAGACCCTCAACCATGACTAGGATACCATGCTATAACTTTTTGATAGTACTTCTAAATCATTATTTTATTTTGTCTTACAAGAAATCCCCTTTTAATAATTCGTAGGTGGCTCCATATGACTAGATCTGACAAGTAATCCTTTTCACCCTCGAGAATACACCTTGAGAAATGAGCTCCCTCGCATGGATACCTGCATTCGTGCTCCCGTATGGATTATATCATATATCTGCAAAGTGGGAGTCCATTTCGGCCAAGTAAAAAGAAGATCCATCGAAACCTCCTCATGTTTCCTTGCACAACCGGAAAGGTGAAGTTCGTGAGGTAGGTTCCCAAATTAGTGCAAGCCCTCCACGTGTTCAGAACCCTAGAGAGTTACACCGGTTGCTGAAAATTTAGAGTATGGGAATGTCGGCTTGAGGCTTCCACGTGTCTATTCGGCGTAACCTTAAAGATGAATTCTAGAGGTGGGACCTTAAGCGAGTGGAGGATCTCCATGTGCCATCGGCCATTGAAAAATTTCCAAGATAAAAGGAGCTAGCGTAAGCCTCCACGTGTCACACCTGTTTATTTTTGACATTTTTGCCAAAAGAGGAGACCTCAAAAAGTGTGGGCTCACTACGTGTCTCATCCTAATTTTTTTTGGAAAAATTCTAAGGACCAACAGAAGGTGCCACGTGCCTAGGGTCTGAGAAAGCCTTCTCATGTTAAAAAGTCTAAGTACAAGAAGGGCCAACAGAATCTTCCATGTGTCTCTCCGATGCTTCTTTGGTATGAAGCTCAAAATAAGGACTCTCAAAAAGCGTGGAGCTTCCACATGTCTCGGGCCTTAGAAAGTTGATTGAGAAATATTAGTATAGAGAGGAGCCAGCAAAAGCCTCCACGTGTCTCCTTGGCACAACTATAAAGGTAAGACCCAAAGGTGGATCCTCAAATGAGTGTGGGCCCTCCACATGTCCATGGTATGACAAAGCTACACCGGCCGCATGAAAAAATGTCTAAGTATGGGCAGGGCCAATGGAAACCTCCACATGTCTCCTTTGTGCAACTCCAAAGGTCAAACCGAGAGGTAAATTTTCAAATGAGTGTAGGCCCTCCACATGGACAAGCTTTGAGTTGAAGTAGGCCTGAGAGTCTCAAAATGTCCTAGTGACCTGCCTCTCCACTTTTAAATTTTGAGGTGGACTTTAGCGGAGTTGCAGATTATTTCATAACTTTGCTCCCTCGTACAAAAAGGAAAAATTTTGCAAAATGCTCCAGTGACCCGCCTCCCCACTTGTAACTTGAAAAACTACCATGTGTCCTTCTTTAGGGTCAAATTAAGACGTTTTTCTTGCCGCTTCATATTTGGTGAATAACCAATTAGTATCTATCAGGACCGTGGGGCCCATTTGGTATTTTTTACAAATGTGACAAAAGTGACAAGTTTTACCAAAAAGACCCATCGGGCCACATCCAACCAGAAAGGACCATGTTTCCACAGATGTTGGGAAAAAAATTGACAGGGAAAACATGACTGTGGAAAAATAGAAGGAAGGGGAAACCCCGAATTCATGCCCAGATCAAAAATTCTTTCTCATGGAAAGAGAAACAATAATCAATATCTAGACTTAATGTGATCCTCGACCACTTTGGACATGACCGACCATGGAAACCAAATGAAGGAGAAAGCTTCCACGAATCCATATAGGGAGACAAAAATACTTTCAAACCATGCAGATCGACTTTTTTTTCACAAACAAGGTGAGATCACCAATAGATCCTTTCAAAATCAAAGTTATTTCACAGTTATCCTTATCTCATCATAAGAAAGAACTGCAAGGTTTCCTTGGAATCATAAACTTTTTCAAAAGATTTGTTCCAAACTTTTCAGCACTTGTTAAGCCTTTAACAACTATGTTAAAGAAGGATAAAACTTTCTCTTGGACCAGTGAAGGGAGAAAAGGATTTGAAGCAATTAAAACAACCATTTTGCAAGCTCCTACTCTTGCAAATCAAAATTTTGATAAAGATTTTACGATGTATGCACTTGCTAGAGCTGAGACCATTTCAACTATTTTAACTCAGGTTAATGATGAAAACACTAAGCAACCAATTGCTTTCTTTGGACAAAGTTTACATGACTATGAGACAAGGTACACCTTTCTTGAAAAACAAGTACTTTCAATAGTTAGAGGATTGAAAAATTTCAAGTACATGCTTTCCAATAACAAGATACATGTTTTAGTTTCTCATCTAAGTGTGAAAGCATTCTTGTTGAACAAAGAGTTGAATGAGAAGAGAGCAGGTTGGATTATGAAAGTTATGGAATATGATGTTGATATCCGTGTCACAAAAATATCAAGGAAAATTTTTGTGTGAGCATCTAATTGCTGATATGGAAAAACAACAAGTAGTAGAATAAGATGATCGAGAACAATATGTTGAATTTACGTATCACCAATCAAATACCTTCGTACAAATAGAAAATAAACAACCCAAAATAAGTCAAGAAGTTCAAGAATCAAGATGGATGACTAATTTGGTTAATTACTCACAACATAGTACTTAGTCGGAAGGTATGGACAAAAATAAATGAAGGTGTTTCAGCACAGTGTACCTTATGTTTCATTGATGGCATGCTATTTAAGAGAGATATAAATGGAATTTTGCTGCAATGTATTGATTATGATAGAATTAAGAAATTATTATCCGAATTCTATGAAGGACCTGCAGGAGGTCATTTTTCAGCACGTACTACAGCCTTAAACATTATGAAAGCTGGTTACTATTGGCCTAGCATATTCAAACATAATTTTGAATGGATAAAAAAGTTTAAGAAATGTGCTTTCTTTGTGGGAAAAGAACATTTATCTTTTGTGCCCTCGCAGCCTATTTTAGTGGATTGAGCATTCATACAATGGGGTCTTGACTTTATTGGCATGATAAATCTGCCTTTATCACAAGGACACAAGTTGATTTTTACTGCTACGATTACTTTACACACTAGAATGAAGCAATATATTTGAAAGAGGCTAATGAGACTTCAATCATTTCATTTTAGGAGGGAATAGTTTACTGATTTCATGTTCCAATGACTATCATTTTAGATAATGATTTACCATTTCTTTGTGCAAAAGTAACAGAGTGAGCTATCAAGTAGGGAATTTATTTAAGTATATCATCTAATTACTACCCACAAGGTAATGGATTAGTTTAAATTACTCACAAGAATATTTTTAGTATCATCGAAGAACACTCAAAGACAACCAAAGATCCCAAAGATCTCATGTTGAATTCAACACTTTGGGCCAATAGAGTTACCCCTTAAAGATCACGACAATTAATCGTACAATCTTGTTTATGGAAGAGAGGCAAAAATGCTCATCTTAGTTGAGTTACTCGGACTATAATTATTACATCAGATAGAATTACTTTAGAATGAACAACTTTAGGTTCCTTATACAATGTTAATGGAGTTACAGGAGTTGAGAGATCAAGCTCATCTTAACATGGAAAAGAATAAAAAACAGATGAAGAAAAAATTTGATAAGAAGGATAAGTTAATTTTTTTCAATGAAGATGACATTGTGTTAAAATGGGATGTTGATCATGCAAAGCCAAGAAACCACATGAAGTTCGACACAACTGACTGGTCCTTACATGATTTTAGCTTGCAAAGAACACAATGAATTTCAGCTTTCAAGGATGAATGGACAAGAAATTCCCATTCCTATGAATTGTATGTTTCTTAAACAATGTTATTAAAAATTCTACAAAGTTGTCTATTTAGAGTAGGATTTCCATTTCAATAAGTACTTTATGAACATGACAATGTTTTTCAACTCAATAAGTGCATTAGTGCACATGAGTTGACTTACCAAATCCTTTCCCAGTTTTAGTTTATTTTGGAAATGTTTGGACCTTTAGAAAGGAAAATTTTTGTTATATGCTTCAAATCCATGCCGAATGGAAAGAACAAGGCCCTGGTCTACAAGCTAGTAGGAAGATTTCCTTGCAGGATTGCCAAAAATGTTGAAAATTTTTACACTTATGCAAAAATGGGAAACTCAAAACTTCATTATGATGGATGGCATTAGTGAAGTGAACCTAACTAGGGGAATACATTACAATATTATTATGTTTTCAGTTGCAACAATTGATGATTACACATAATTTGTAGCTATGTGTGTTGTTACAAAATGTAACAAATCACATAGTCTGCAATTCCATGTTTGTCTTTAGCAAGAGAACACAAAATCCCCTAAGGATAGATGTATTAGCTTGATGAAGGCCATAATTACAGAGTAAGTGGAATGTTAATTTTTGGAACAAAAAACAGAGTTACAGATTACAATAGTTGAAAGTTCATTACTAAAGTTGTAGGTATTTTAAGGTTCTTTCCTTCATGATTAAATACATCCAATTATGTTATTGATTTGTTTAGTTCATTATACAATCCATACATAAAACTAAAATGTAGAAAGAAGTACACAACTCAATTCCAGAATTTGATATTTTATTCATAAAGGATTTAAATGTTTCCCACACAATCTATGGGATGTAACTCAAAATAAATTCATAACTATTGAAGTAGAAGGTACATGTGCATGAAAATAAAAGTAAAGGAGTACGAAAAAACCCATCATTGCCTTGAGTTTCTTTCATCTTCATTGCTCCACTTCCAGCTCCAGCTTTACTTCATCTTCATCCTTGTTATCCAAATTGGCATTGTACCTGAGAAACAAAAGAAGAAGACTGTCAATCACAAGATCAAGGTTTTCATACATATTCCCGTACTATCTAATTTCGTGTAGATGGATATCCTAACATCAGGAGGTATGAGTTACAGGCATAACATACATCAGAGAAAGATATAGAAAGGACCAGAGTAATATTCTACATCAGCTCATATAATTCCCATAAATCATTTCAAAAAAGAAAAGATAAAATAAGAAAACCATGGAACATGAGAGAGGCCAAAAAGCCTAAATATTTTCTAACTATTTCTTTAAGTGTGCAGGTACAAGTAGAAAACTAGAGAGCTGAAAGTTTTGCAAAATAATTACTGTGCAAAAATGAAATACTTGATAAAATAATGTACATGATACAAATTTATGAGTTGTCCCAGAAAAAGGAAGATGCAGATAGAATATGTATAAGAATAAATGCATCAAGCCAATGAAATCAAAGTGATGTAGTAAGATACAAGTAGCAATTCTCAATGAGAAAACTTCTTCATCAAAACATAGAAAATGAGAAAGGGTATCTTCAAGTTTCATTAACAAACCTCTTCCAGAACCCATGAAGAGGATAGTTACAAGAGATACCACAAGAAAGGAAACTTTAAAGAATCCACTATAAAGGACAAAATGATATTTCCATCTCAGAATCAAGCTAAAAGATAAACATATAGCTGTAAGGAAGATTTTAAAATGCTTTGCATTTGCAGAGCCTAATTTCGTAATTGAGAAAGTATAGAAACCAAGAATTGAAGAAATCCAAACTGGAATTCATTAAGTGCATCTATAACCTTCAAGAAGGATTCCAAAAGATGGATGCATACTGAATGAAAAATACAAATTCCCACATCATTATCATGCATAGAAAAATACAGGTGTATCAATATATGATTTCCTATATGGATCCATTGGGAAGCTAAAAGCAGATAATGATAAAGTTGTAGTATCAAGGTTTATTGGGAATCTGAAACATGAATCAATAAAATGTGAATCAAGTTGTCTCAACACTAGTTCAAATAGAAGAAGAAAAGCTAGCAATACAATTACTTCCAGACATGGTGAAGAAAATCATACTTTCATTCATTTACAATAGTTACAAACTCAAACAGAAAATCAAGGTTAACCAAGAAATAAGTGCAAAAACGAACAAATTACCAGCTTATTAGTACCATTTTGTCCTCCAATGAACAAATACAACTAAGGAAGAGTTTAGGTCTATTATTAAAGAATTTTTAAATGATAGAAATGATAGAGAGCTCATGAAGATAGAGGAATTAATAAACTTCAAAGTCATATCTACGAAGCTACAAATCAAATGCAACGCTTTCAGCTAAATAGAGTTAAGTCTAGTCAATGTTATCAAGCGAAGGATACGATGCCAAGCCATCAACACATAGCTAAGAGATCAGCCATGGCCTAATGTCAACAAAATTAAATAGTAATATATTAAAATTTAGCTTCACGTTCAATATAATGGATGAGGATACAAATTCTATAAAAACAGATACACCTATTCATAAGCAAGGTAACTTTTTCATATGCAAAAATTGGTGCTCATCAAGAAGGTTACTACATGTACAAAAAAAATTAAACATTCTCAATGGATCATATAGCTTGGCTATATTTCATGGAGTTACATCATAGATCAACTAATCATTGAAGAATTTGATTTTTAAGCTTTAGATGGTTCAACTTCATCAAATCCAAATAAAGTAAAGCTACAAGAATTTAACAACTTATGATGAAAAGATAAATTATACAAGTACAACTATTTTTAATGACATAAGAAATCCCTAAGAATAGATTCCAAATCTCATGAAAGCACTAGTTTTGAAATTAAAAATGCCAATCGAAACAAGTTGTAATAGGTTTATCAAGTATGAGACTCTTCATAAATATACCAATTGAAGAAAGGAAGAAAAGATGCACAACTCGTGGAATTCAAAATGGGTATAGTACACTATAGAAGAAAATTACATGTATAAAAATTCTAAGGGGGCACATTCGTTTGAACAAAACAATTAAATATAGTTTTTAGGATGCAAGAAGTACATTTTTGTAGTACGAGAACAAAGAATACAAGAACTGGGATATTTCCCAAGTATTCGGAGACATTAATCGAGCGAGTCAAAAGTACACTTCATATCTTTTATCCAATTGATTAGCATCCATAAAGAGAAATTTTAGATTATACAAACGAAGCCTCAATTACATGCGTACATGCTTGAGAAAATAAAAATAGGTAACAAAAGAAGAAGCTTAAATGACCAACTGGAACAATACATGGTATAAGAACTACTCATTGCAAGTTGCAGAATTTAAAAGAACTAATATCCAATAGATACCTCCATCATACAAAAGAACAACATAACAAGGCTAAGAGAAATCAGTCTAATTAGAAATCTTTGTCGCTGAACCAAATTGAGCTAAATTGTAAGATCAATGATAAATGTAGTGATACTAGTTCATCCCGAAAGGATGAAATCATTATAGACAACCTCATTCTAATCCAAAGTCGACATAACTTTTCAAACACTAGAAAATTTAGAAACCCTCAAGTGTAGAAAGATAAAATGATACCCATGAGCACTTTAAGCCGTGAGAAGATATATCGATCAAACAACCAAGGTGGATATAACTAAAGCTCAATTTCCTTGAAATAGAGTTACAAAATGGTGAATGCAAGAAGGAATTGAAAATGTCGAGATGATAGAATTAGGACCAAAACAAAACTTGGAAAAATCATCAATAGAGGTCACTCCATTGGAAACATGAAATGGACTAAAAAGGAATTGAGATTTAGATCAAAATATTGGCAAAATACAGATCTTAAACCTTATAGAATAAAAGAAAAATATTTATTATTACTAGTTATAACTCAAAAGTTTACAAGTACAACTTTAGAATTTCTAACATATTTTGCGAGAGGAACTCAAAAGATAATCTATGACTTACCAGCTTTTGATTAGGTTTTCAAAACCCTCATGCAGAAAAACTTCAAGTACCCTTTCAAGCTCAAAGTTTCGATTAGATACATAAAAACAAAATATTTCAAAGTTTTATTTTTAAAGAAGTAAAAATAATAAGAAGGGATTTTACAATGGTCAAAGAAAATCATGACTTTACCTTCTTCGGTTTCAAGTGACACAAAGAAAATAATGAGCTCGAAGATTCATGTTAGTTGTCGGGAAACTCAGAATAAATCTAACATAGAGCTTGAAAGGGGAAAATAAAAAAAACAGGAGCTCAAAGTTACAAAGAACCCACTAGAGGCTCGAGAACGATAAAAATACTCCCATAGAACTTCAAAGAGATGACCTTTGTTCTCATAATGTACTACAAGTTCGAGTTGTCAAAGAATGGAAGTCGAACTTAAAAACCAGAAAAAATCTTCATAAAAATGACCTACGAGAGGAAAACCAAGCTTGAGCATGCAAAATCGGCGTCTTGAAGAAAATTTTCTAGGGCTTCTCCCTCCAAAATGGGAATGCATATGAAATGATCAATAGTTAGGTTACAAAACAATAGTTTCACCTAATTAACTCATATGAACCAGACTTAACTATGAGTGAAGAGATCGATGACTCATATCAAGGTAAGTACTAAGATCAATGTTTCGAGTTAACCCAAAGTTCACCTACCCCACTACCAAATCCAGAGATATAAACGGCTAAGGTCATGATTTTACATAGAGATCAATGGCCATAAACTATTCATCGAGTTTGAATTGAATACAAACCCTAACCTTAGCTAACTAGGATCAAGTTTTAACCATGGTAAAAATCAATGATCGAGATCAGATTATATAGTAATCAATGTCATGATAGTCACACCACCATATTAATTGCAAAGGTCAAAACCCTAACCAAGGGTATAGAAGATTCATGGATGAAGAATCAAGTAGAGAAGATCAACATCCCTAATCAAAAGGAGGTATTCAACCATAACCCCAATCTTAACCAAGGTTAGTAATATTTCCACCAAAATTCTGTGGGGTAAGTCGTCGTCAAAGGGGGCTAGCCCCATGATTAATAAAATCATTTCTTGTACCTTGGTTAAAGGTCTAAAAATATATGCCAAGAATAATCAAATACCGACAACCAATAACAATGTAATGATAATTCAAAAGGAGGGTCGTAAAAATATTATGACCATGAGCAAATCAAGAGGGGCCCTTTTCAAACATATGATTTTTTTGATCAAGTATATGCCGACCAAATCAAAATAAGACCACATTACCTCATATTTTCCAAAACCATCCTTAATTTCTTCAAAAGGTGGCCAATGCAAGAATAATATCAGGAAAGTGTAGCATCAAGGTGGTCCCCACAGAGAGGAGGAGAGGAAATTTTACCATGCATGGTCAACATCAAGATCTCACAAGTGGTCCCCACACATTGGATGAATTTGGTAAAGTGTTAAAATAAAAGAACTATTTTTCTCACACAGGGAGATGATTCTTGCATGTGCATCCAAAAGGAATAATTAAAGAATGCCAAGAATATCATTCAAAGGATAAAACACTAAGGAAAATGTCACATCGATCAGTTGAAGACAAGTTGCATGTATTGGAGAAGACTTTCTCATCAAGTAAAGCTTATTATTAGCCAAGTTATTCATTGATTTTTATTTTAAAAATAGATCAGTCTACTACAGCTTTGACTGATTTTTTCGTACTCTCGCCTTAGTAGCCTCATTGTAATTAGCATTCTATTTTTATCCCTTTATTATTTATGATTAAAGAGTAAAAATAGAATGCATGGGAGAGTACAAATCTTATCCTATTTTTAGGGTAGATAGGATGAAGAAACTTGCTATATATTGTGTGCAATTTCAAGGCACAAAGAGGAATTTTTGGACACATGAGTGTTGAAGAACATTTTTCCATTTTTTCACTTTGAATGAGAATTGATTTTTGCCTTTCCAATTATTTGCAGTGTTGTGTATACCTTATTATTTCTTTTGAATTTAAAATACCCTAATTAAACATCTGACCATTTTGCAAATTTTGTTATTTCTACATAATAATAGTGTGCATGTTCATCTTAACAAGATATCATGTGAATCATTCCCTTAATAAATCAAGTGTTTTGTCTTAATATTCTACTCAAAACTATTGGTTTGTGCATCCAAAATTCATTCTCAAATTATTTTTACATGTACTTAGTGAAATCCCTCAACAAGTTTGGTGTATCACCCCACTTTTCAATTCAATCTACAACATATTTTTACCCTCAAAAGCCCTAAAAATTAGTTTAGGATATATCGAAAGGAACCGGCCTTGATATCGGATACTCACGTAAACAATAGGTATACCCACACTGAGGTTTTTACATTGTATTTACAAAAGAGAGAGATCCAAAGAAAGCTTAGAACACTTGAATTCATCTCTCTATAGGGTGCACTTTCGAGAAATAATAGTTTCCCCGTATGAATTTTCTTGAGTGATTCAATTTCTATATCCATGGCTTTCTTCGATCGATGTTTACTAAGTGCTTCACAAAAATTATCATGCTTGGAGCTATTAATTAGTGAACTCATGAGTGTAAATTTTAGCTCATTTCTTGTTTGAATCCTTTTTTGACTCATGAAGATGTATCTGGGAGTTATTTCAAATGTGAGTCCTTGATAGTTCTTTATACTCACTTGGGTCGAGAACTTCACTGCTTTTGAGAAGAACTATGTTGTTTCCATGTGGGTTTATGTGGAGTCACATTCTCTAGTTCTCCAAGGTCAAAAAATTTCTCTCCTTGCAACATTTCTTTCCTCCGAGTAGTTTCCTCCCGCTGATCATCTGATTTGGAGACTAGTCGGTGAGAGGTGGTTGGTAATGGTTCTTCTCGTTGTCACCGCTTGAGTCAAAGGATGACTTGTCACAAACCATGTTCGAATCTCCTATATTTTCTTTATCTCAGGATCCATGAGTTGATATGCATTTAAGGTAGTGTTGTAGAAAAGAAGGATGCATGGGAGTGTCTTTTTCTCAACCTTGTTTCACTTTTGAGCTGGGACATGCATGCATGTTTTGCAACCAAGTACTGGTAAATGAGAAATTGATGGTTTTCTAAAACTCCATACCTCTTATGGAGTTTTATTTTGTATAATATCTATTGGTTACTCGTTGAAAACATATATAGCTATCTCTATTACTTCATCCCAATAACAGTCCTCTATCTTTGTTGTTGTTAGCATGCAGCGAGCCATATCCTTCACTGTGTGATTGTGATGCTCAACAATGAATTTTTACTGGGGTGTGTAGTGAGCAATCAGATTCTTCTTAATGCCTTCCTAGTTGAGAAAGGCCAAGAACTTATTTGATGTGAATCCCCCTCAATGTGAGATAAGTAGAGGAAGTGGTTGTCCAATCTCTTTCAAAACAGGATGATAGAAAGTATTGAAATGTTGAAGAGCCTCACTTTTCTTCTTCAAGAAAAACACCCACATATTACGAGAGTGGTCATCCACAAATAGTTGGAAGTACTTGTATCTTGAAAAAAATTAGGCAGCGGGCCATTCAGATTGGTATGAACTACCTCTAGATGCTTCTTGGCATGGAAGGTGCTCACCTGAAATAGATCCCTATGTTGTTTTCCTGCAAGATAGCCAGGGAAAATAGGAAAGGAACTAGACAATTTGGGTAGTCCATGGACCATTGCTTTTGAACTCATCTGATGCAATGAACTAACCAACAAGTGACCATATCTAAAATGCCAGAGGGCTATAGATTCTACTATTGAGGTAGATAAAGCTACTAGAAAATATGTAACAACATCTAAAGTAAATAACTTATCTTCTATAAATGATCTAGCAATAACCATACCTTGTTGCAAGATCAAGCATGATTTAATGCCATTTTGGACAAGAAATTCTACCTTTAGGTGATGATTCAAGAGTTGAGTCACTAACAAGAGGTTGTTAGTTAAGCCAGGAACATACAAAACCTTTGTAAACATACATTTTTGTGGTCCCAGAGGAATGGTGAGTTGGAATGTTCCTTCTCTAATGTACTCTTTGTCATCAGCTTGTGAAATTGATCTCCCGTTGGTTGCTTGTTTTATGAATCAAACAACTTCTTGTCACTTGACATATGCTTGCTTCCACCCTAGTTTATTAGCCAAATTCTCTTCATGGGTTGCGAAGTCCGAGAGACTAGTACAAGGTTATTACCACAATTAGATCCTTCTAATGTCTTCTCATCAGATTCATCATCTTTTTGCGATGTGAGATGTCCCTTTTGATTTATTCTTTGAGGATGTCATTTGGATTTTTAAAAATCTTCACTCTCGGATGTGCTCGTTTTACTCAAAGAACCATATTTCAAACCATTGTACTAGTAGTGATTAGTTTCATGAGTGTTGGTTCTGCAAATGTGACACCACCTCTTTGAATTTTGATCTTTCTATTGTTGATTTTTTTGTGCTTGAGTTGGCTTCTCTAGGGGACCCTTCCGATTCTTCTGGCCATGGTATGGCTTTGAGAACAAGGCTTTATCCTGAGTCTCCTCTTGGGCTGAATTGATGGCCTCTTCCTGCTACAACAAGTTCACAAGTTCTTCGAATGCCACTATTTGTTTAGATACATTCAATGTCGTAACAAACACTTAGAATTGAGAAGGGAGTGCTCTCAAGGTGATCAGCATGAGAATTTTTTCATCCACCATTTCACCGAGTGCTAATAACTCCGATCGCAGCTCAACCACGCGACGTAAGAACTCCTCAACTTTCTCATTTGACCCCATAGAGAGGGTGTGCAGATTTGACTAAAGATGGAGGATCTTAGTTTTATTTTTGGCTTCATAGATGGTTGTCACCATTCCCGGACATCCTTTGATTTCTCTACATTCGAACATGCACTTACACATCGTCACTGATATTGAGCATTATCAGCATCAAGGATTTGGCACTAGCCATCTCATACTTCATTAATTCATCAGGGGCTATGGGAACAATCACAGACCCTATGATAATGCCCCATAATCCTTCAAACTGAAGGATTGTCCTCATTTTTGTTTTCCAAGCTGCAAAATTTGGCCCTTTAAGTAACTGAGCATCTGAGAGTAGAATTTTTGGTGCAAACATTATAAAAAAATTTATTTATTTATTTATTAAAAGAGATATTACAATTTTACTCACTAATGAGAAGTACCAGCTCGTAGATGCTCATGATACTCATGTGTTGAGAGACGACAATGCTTTGTGGGGCATTCGTATTTGTCTTCGCAATCAATGTTGTATCCAACATCTAATTCCTCTTGAAGTAGCTTTTCTTGGTAGATGACGTTGAAAAATAAACATTCCAAGAGTCCTTTGTGAACTAGTTCATCGAAGACAAGGTTGTCGGTGTTGTGTAGCTCGTTGAGCAGTGAAAAGTAGAACCTAGAGCTTTCAGAGCTTCTCGATGGTGTTCTTTGGATTACGAGTTCATGTTGCGGGTTTCAACAATCTCAATCGTATCATTCACGCTCGTCATTCGGCGTGGATTTCAAAGACTCCATGTTTCCTTGGATTTGTTCAAGCTATCTTTGGCATTCAACATGGATGTGAAGATTCTTTCCTCAGATTCAGATCGATTTGTAGGTACCCTGGTTGCTGTAATTTCTCCCACGTCGAGGCTAACACTTCTATTTTTTAAGAATTTCTTTCAAAATTTCCACGCAGCTAGCTACTCTAAGAATGATCTTCTCTCCACATCCAGACTTGTTTGCATGTTGTTTTAGAAGAAAAAGACTATTATTTTCCTTTTTTATTTTAATTTGAGAGAAGCCTCTGATAGTCTTAATGGAGGGATTCTTCCTGGCACGCTGCAGATCCGTGTACACTTCACCCATGCTGATAAAAAGAATTCTCCAACACTGGTAAACGATACTCTTCCTATGTGGCCACAAGGAGGGGAAGGAGTTTCATGCAAGTTGCTAGATAAACTCACCACGCACTAATTTGTCTCCTCACGCAACAGGTAAAGAATTTTTATTTTTCAAGAAATACAAAATTCATTTCCAGGCAAAAACAAAGTAGTATGGTACATGCTGCTCTTCACGCAAGCTCAACAAAACATCTTTACGCAGCCTTTCTCTCCTCTCCACACAGTCTTCAGTTTCCACGTAGAACTCGATTTTATATGGCACATTTTGTTTTGTCTAGAAAGGAATGTGCAGGTCACTCTTCTTTCTCCCTCTTCCACGTAGTAGGTAGATGGTCACTTGATACAACCTTTTAGAAAGAAAAAAACAAAGAGAAGATCTCCCCGCATAATTATAAATGTGGTAAATTTCCACGTCTAGATCTTCCTGTAACGCACAGGTCAAAGATAAAGTTAGCTCTGATACCAGATTGTGAGGAGTTAATTAAAGATAATAAATAGAGATAGGATATCTCTCTCAATATATATTTTATCCAGAATCACGTACATTATTTATAGGGAGGAGAAGTAATAATACTCTCCACAATGAACATAGAGATTACAAATTAGGAGAGAATAATGGAATAAGTTCAAACAAACTCTCCTAATTATCTAAAATAATTTCTATGTAACCTTATGTCAAAAAGTTAAACCTCATATCTCTTGGACGAAGAGAAAGAACAACCAAATAAAATATGACCTAATGATAACAATTGGATAAACATTACTTCCACATTATTGTCTATTAGTGAATATCCTCCTAGTTTGAAAAAAATATAAAAGGTGGAATTTAATATTGCGGTCCATTACTTATGCATTCATACATATAATTCTTTCGAAAGAACCGGAGGGAGTGCTATTGAGATGCATTCTAGGAAATCAAGTGAACTAGGTTTTGTGGAACTTCATAATGTCTTGTCTAGTGGATATTTTTGAAAAATGGCCGATACAATAAAAATATTAAAATAATGATACTTCTATCCAATGTTGTTCATGGATCGACATCGACGGTTAGAAGATGCATGGAATGTGCTATTTTTAGTGGTAAGAAGAAGTTGATGGCCCTCCCACTTCATCCAATCTAGGAGGATGAACAATTTTCTCAATGGGCAATTAATTTTATTAGAGAGAATGATCCAAAGATCAAGCATCATCCAAAATGGGTTTTGACAACAACTAATTACTTTACCGGATGGATAAAGGCTATTACATTCAAGGAAGCAATCGAATCACCCATCCTTTATTTCTTAGAGGATATTATAACTATGTCCTGGGTTCCTTAATCTATCATTTTTATAATGTTAGGGCTGTTTTGAAATATATAATTTCATATTTATAAGGCCTACTAAAAACAACCCACTTGAGACCCAAGAACAACCTAGGATTAGTTAGGAAAATTATGGAATAATTTTTTTTGTTTAAAAGAGTCTACAACCAGGTTACAAGGCAACAACTATCACTAACAAGTTCCAGAACAATTCTAAATTCACTAGAACATAATTTTCCTTTATTAACAATTATTAGAGGTCATAAGGTCCAAAATTTAGGGTTAGAAGGTACAATAAGGTTCAGAGGGTAATTCCTCACCATACCCACTCTCTAATAGGCTTAAAGGTTCAACTTGATTTTTCTAAAACTTAATGCATTCCAAATTCCCTAAATTATTTTTGTTGGATAGAAATTTCCTCTCCTTTCCATTGATATAAATTATTCCTCCTAACTCCTTGTATTTTTCGAGTTATGGGAGAGTGGGCCTTGGGGTGAAAATTTTCCCATAGAGTGGGCTCGGGCCCAGGGTGAAAAATTTTCCAAAAGGGAGGGTCGTAGGGCCGCAGGGAGAGCTTTGGAAATTTTCCTGCGTGGGAATATAAAAAACAACTTTGTGCCCACGCACCCACGGGTCCGCAAGTGCACTAGGGACATGTGGCACCTCCAAAGTCAGTGTGGGGAGAGTGGGGTGGTAGGAGACAATATGAAAAATCTTCCCATGCAGGGTGAAGGCCATATTTACACCTACGCTCTAGAACTCGGAAAGGGACACTGCATCTAGTAAGCCAACACGTGGAAGGCGGGGGCGGTCGGGAGAAAAATTAGTTTAACCCTCAAGGGTTTAGAGGGTAAGCATTCACTGCGCCTGCGGCGACTCTCATGACGCCACATGGTGGCTCCTTGTTGGTTGTAGGATGGCGGACGATGGGGAAAATTTGGAAAATTTTCTCAAAATTTATCGGGAGAGCTAAATTTAAAAAGGATCCTCCTCCACCGATGCCTTGTGGTCACACATGGCACCTTCGATTGGTTGTGAGTGGGCAAGACAAAGAAGGAAAATTAGAAAAATTTCTCCAACAATTTTCCTAAGAGCTAAGGGAAAAAGTTAGGCCTATGGGTTTTGGGAATACAAGGACTTTCTAGAAAGCTCACAACATCCTCTTCACTCAGGGAACATTATTTTGAGATCTTGATAAATTTTAAGGGGTCGGTTTAAAGAAAACGACCTACATGCTTTTATAGTGTAAACTAGTAAATTTTAACTTCATTTTTTTCTCTTCCCTCTCTCAACATGTCAAATAGACATGGAAAATTGTTCTTAGGTGTATTTAAGAGAGATTTCAAGATTCAATTTGTCTGATTGATTTGCAATTTGAACATTTACATTTCTGGACAACAACACAACTGCAAAACTGATTTGAGCTCTGATTTTGCTAAGTTTTATAAGAATTTCCTTAAGTGTTAATGTCTAGATGAATTCGGTTAGATCTTATTATGCCCAAATTAATGTTTCATTTTTTATTCCTTTGTTGCAGATTCGGTCTGAGTATTTGGGATTAAATAATTGTCAATTGGAAAAAACAAGACAAAGTTCAAATTTTAAAAAGGTCTATTTGCCATTTTCTTCTTCCAAGTATTATAATGTGTTCTAAAATGAATCTAATGCATTCAATTGATTCAATTCAACTTATTCAAAACTATAATACATCTCTCGATTTCCAATTTTTTTGCATATTTCAAAGGATAGAGTATTACATTTGCTTTATATGTAATTCTTTCTTTCAAACATAGATTTCAATTACATTTAAAAGATCGATTCAATGCAACTATGTAATTTGAGAAAGGTGATACATCATTTATTGATTCCAAAAGACAATTTTCTAACATCCTTTTTTTATTCTTTCCAAAATCATATATATAAAAACAAGGCTGAATATTACAATTTCTTCTCACATGTTTAATTTTTCCTCTTTTCCAAACAAGGATTTCATTGAACATGTTAAATAAAAATTTTCAATGGAAGAATATCGTGTGAACAAAGAAAACACTTCCATTAATTCAAATGAAACTCTTACAACCTCATTTCCATTTGATTTCAAAATATAACATACAAAACATGTGTCATTATTTCACATTCTTTCCGAAACAGAATACAGAGTATAACTCTTTTACATTTCAAATTTCCACTTTCATTTCTGATACAAAGTATCTTTCCATTATAATGAATACATAGATCATCCACTTCAAGTGGGAAAGGGGATATAATAAGATTTCATTTCATAAGGGATTGTCAAATTTTCTTTATCTCACTCCCGAATGACAACATGCAGATTTCTCATTCTCCCAATTTGATCACAACAAAACTAGGGAAAGGCAACGCTCTCCACCCAACCAAGACATCCAATGAAGAGGAGAATCCATACTTCTTCATTGGCCCCCGATCCCCAACCACAAAGTAATAAAATATGTGATCCAACTCATGGCAACAACAGACTTCCACAAAAACTCAAGCAACATAATCACAATAAAATACAGTCCAAAACAAAATGTAGTTTTCAACTATATTAAAACATGACAAACATTACTGAGGCTTCATCAAGCAAGCCAAAGGAGAAAGAAACTATGGGGATGTTGCTTATGCCTCCCAAAGGGAAATGGGTATCACCACCTGAGAACAAACCACCAACATATGTGTATATATATATATATATATATATATATATCATTTCAAATCCCTGACATGCCCTTATGCCTCCCCAACCTCTTATGGCACCCCATAACGAGTAAAGAAATGTAAGCTATTTCTTTGTAAGGTGGAACCCAAATCCCAACTCCCTCCACCCTTATACCTCCCTAAAACACACTTGTGCCTCCCACAAAATATAACCCCATAGTCTTCTCCTACACCATTCCTAGGCCATCTACCCAACAACCCACAAACATGCCAAAACATTCATACATTAACACTTACATTCATAAAAGAAGATAATTTCAAGAGTCAAGCTCCTACCTCTCCATGATGGCTATATTCCAAGTTCAAAAACAAAAAGCTTTATCCTAATGCAAATAATCCAAAATAGCCAAGCCCAAGCATGCAACAATCTTTCCAAACAAAAATTTATTCAAAGAAAGATCTCACAAAACAGCAAGGAATTCACCGAAGAATAAACTCTCTGAAAATGAAGCAACCCCAAAAAAAGGCAAGCCATTCGAATTTTATAGAAGAGGGAAGGGAGGAGGATGTGGCAGATCCATGTAGGATGCCATATATCACATCTTCAACCCCAACCCAAAAGTCAACTTCATTCTCCAATGCATAATAAATAGGTGGGTGAATAATATGACAGCTTTAGTTACACACTCAAATCCAACCCACATCCCAAAGGACTGAAATTAAAATATGTAAGAAAAGTGCAATAAAAACATTCAGCTTGACTCACAAAAATGTATAAAGAAGGGCTAAATTTAACTCTCCAACCATAGGTAAGGTTGGTATATAAATTTAAGAGGCATGGGACAAGTTTAACTTGTCCCACAAGTCTCCAAAATCAGCCTCTAAGGACAATTTCGAATTTCAAAGAAGATGGAGTGTTTCATACTCCAAAATCAACTTACACATCTCTTACACATCACTTACACATTTCTTACAACACTTTAATTTTAGGCCAACAACTCTAATAATTACTTTCTTATGACCCAATGTTTGATTAATTAATTATTTTAACAACATGATTACTCACATTAATTAACACATCATTTAATAAATGAGGAAAGGGGTCAAAACACCACAAAATAAACTCATGCAATATTAAACCAAGGAAAATAAATAAAAGAAACATAAAACCCCTTGGTCACATGTGAAGGTGATCCCCCCCATGGGAATCCCTAATAGCAACAAACAAATAAATTCATCATGGTGACCTTGTTAAATTCATCTAGAATTCCAAAGTGGTTCATCTCCAATCCCCGATGTGTGTTGTGATATTTTAACCTACAAAACAAAATGTCTCCTTCGGCCTAGTGGCTGCATCAAAAAATCAAAATGAATATAATATACTTCCAAAGTCATCAATATATGTGAATCGAACAATCATCAAGCCAATAAACAATGTCCCTTAAAATTTCATCAACAACTATATCATCATCAATTTTAATTCAATTATCATTTTGTAGATCTACTCAAAATATCCAAATATCACATGTCCGAACAACATCTATAATGTAACCATGTCGACAATATATCAACATTAATATATAAAATATCTCTAATAATCATCGTGCATCATATACAAATTAGAGTCAGCAATAATCCATGCTCTAACATCTAATCATGATACTAAATCAAAACTAGTACAATATCCATGGTATAGTCAATGGTTTATGATCAATATGAAAAGGTGTCAAAGGCAAGTGGGCAATACATCCCCCTCCCCTTAGAATAGACTTCCTCCTGAATTCATAGGAAAGAGAGAGATAGGAACAAATGCAATAGAAAAGGATCACTCCCATTATGGGATTTCTTGTTTCAATCAAGCGCAGTCCACGTAATCCCAAGTTTGGTCCAATGCAATTCAACAAGAAAAATGGAGATTATAAGGGATAAGTTGTAAACTTTCTGCATTCAAGGCTACAACATTTAAATCTAGAGAGTAACTTTATGCTATCAACCAAGATACAACACATAGCAATATAACATGAAGAGTTCAAAAGAGTCTTAAGAGTAACCACCAAGTAGAGGAATAATAAGGAGAATTTGATGAGTTGAGAAAGACCACATAGTTTCCCAAGGAATACAACATACTACAGTAACAAAAATTAAGGTTTCCACTAGGGTTAAATTATTTTTTCATAATTCATTGTTTAGGCAAGGATAGAAGAATCAACCAAGGCCACAATTTTGTATGAGAGACATGTTTACTCAAGTTCCCACAATTTGAGGTTACACAAGATGAGGTTAATCAACAAGGAAGGACACCTAAATCAACAAGCATTTACAATCAAGGAACTATTTATGGAAAACACTTCTATAACTCGAGAGGGCATAGTTAACTTTTCATGCTAATATTAATAAATTACATGACCAAATGGTTTTGTATAGTCTAATTTTTTTACACTTTTGTTTTAAGAATCGAACACACTACACCAACCAAATCTAGAGACACAAACCATTTAGCAAAATAAAAATATATATATCTCACCTAGTAACTAACATATAAATACAAGAAGTACCATTCACAATAAATAAATGGGATTCATTTCTTTTATTTCCTTATCAAGTTCGGAATAACCACAAAGAGAGTGTTAGT
The DNA here is from genome assembly GCA_018340775.1 of Taxus wallichiana var. yunnanensis. NCBI lineage: Eukaryota > Viridiplantae > Streptophyta > Pinopsida > Cupressales > Taxaceae > Taxus > Taxus wallichiana. The sequence continues at coordinate 775,177,277 of CM031243.1, read as the reverse complement.
GCAGAATCACAACACCCCCAAATGAGCTCTAAAAGATTTTATTTTCTAAGAAAGGCTCATTTAGTGTGATTGCATAACATGGAACTTTTCCTAAGGTGTGGGACCTTAAAAATTGGAAAATCTCTCCAGATTTAAAGTTTGGTTCCTTATCCCTCTGTTCAGGTGCATACGTAAGGATTTGCAGAGGATCTATATCTATACCTAGTCTAAATCTTGCCAAGGAGATAGGGATAAAAGAGTACAGAAAATGAGAAATAACTAAACTACCAGGTGATGCACCAAAGGAATGATGAATACTTAGTTTACCTTTGACACAAACAAATAAAATGTATATAGTAAACAAGACGATAGCCGCAGGACGTGTAATGAGAGACCGGAGAGAAGAAAAAGAAGCAAGAAGGATCGAGATTGATCACAAATGTATTTTATTTCTCCAAAGATTGATATAGTTCATTACAAAATAGCCAAATGATAGAGACATGTTATAGTTTAAATAGAAGGTCTGAACCCCACAAATCTTTTTCTAGAAGGAGAAGGGAGCCTGCAAAAATAATAATATCCAACCCTTTATAATAAACCCTGTATCTGTCTTTATAGATTCACTGAGAGAAGAAAGAGAGAGAGAGAGAAGTGGGAAAATGTAGGTCAAGGCTCAACCACCACTACTAATTCCTCTGCTAAAATCTTCCTTGAATCTATCTTTTTGCATCGATGCTTTCTTCAAATACCAAGGAAGATGAAATGACAAATTAGATCAAATCTGATTTGGTTGTTGAGAATGTTCATCCTGCATTAAAATATCAAAGATGTTTCTCCATTTTACCTCCACCTAAATTCCTAAAAATTATATTTTCACACTCCCATAGCGTAAAAGAGATAGAGATCTTTCCAACGGTGTCAGATTTGTAATATTTCTAGCCCTAGGTCAAAAGATATGCCCCTTTCAAGTTTGAATTGATTCCATAAAAATGGGCCAGAAAATAATTTGAAAAATGGGTTCCCCTTTTGGATTGGGATACGTGGCAGCCGAAATGGAACAAAATTTAGGTCCATGTGTCCGATTCACCTTTTATCCTTTTGTTCGAAAAACACAAAACTTAAAAAGTTCCCACAGCCCCAAAGCTCCACACACGGACATGTGGTCCATTTTGGTTAGATGGGAAATGCAATCCCATTCTCACCTTTATGCCTTCAGGTGAAAGGTCAATTTTCACCCTTTTCCCCGACTCCTTGCCTTGGATTTGACTCGGGTCTAAATGGTGACTTCTCCCCAGGCGGAGTTGCGGGCCATTTTGTAAATTTTACTCCTTTTGAGGAAAAGGGTGAAAAATCAACCTTTTCCCGATGCCCCACTTTCCTCTGGGACACATGTCACTCTGGCACTTGTTTGGAAACCTTTTCTCTATTTGACCCTTGAATCAACACCATTGAGACACTTGGTAGCCTCCGCTGGCCTATTTGTGCATTGACTATTCAATTGACTTTTCCCCCTTAGTAGAACACGTGGAGGCACCTCGCTTGTTTGCAAACCCAACCCAAAGTTTGCCTTTGGAGGAGCGCCAAGTTGACACTTGTTGGCCTCTGCTAATCTCTGGAATTTTCAACAGTCTTCTTACTTTTAGACTTTGGGCTACGTGGCGAGCTTGCACTCATTTGGGTCTCCGCCTTTGGGCCAACTCTTGGAAATGCGCCAAGCTAACACTTGGCACTCTCCGCTTACACTTATATACTTAGTCGATTTTTAGGCCTGCCCTATCCACCTTTGACTCAGTTTGACCATTTTCTACATGGAGGGCCGACGCAAGTTTGAGCTTCTCTTTTTGGATTAACTTTTGGAGAAACGTCATTGGGACACGTGGCATATTCTGTTGCCTCCTTATACTTAGTCAATTTTGTCCCTTTTCCTGAATCATTTCGATCCCAGGGACTTCGAATCTTTGTTGTTCTTTCTCCTTCTTGCTTCTGGATCCTTGTTGCATTGATCCTCATTGTCTAACCCTGCAATTTCATGTTTTTTCCTTTCCTGGATTTGGAGAATGGATTTAAGATGTAGAAATGTCCCGACAGAGTCATTTCTTTTTGTGCAGGATCCTTTTCTCTTCTTTATCCCTATCACTTCATTGTTGGGTCTTTTTTGTTTCCAATTTTATGATTGAGTGTGTTTTCTTAGGTTTCTCCTATGCGGTGTCATGTTACGATCCAATATTTAGCTCAGGGGTGAAATATGGATAATAGAGAGCACAAGCGTAAATCGTAACACTAGAGAGAACTCAAGGTCTCTAAGGAGAAGAACAAGAAGAAAAGAAGGCTTCCCAAAGTTATTTTATATCCTTAACATATGTTTCCTTAAAATTACAATAACTTAGGTCTCTAAGGACAAACAACATGCAAGGAGGTTGCTTAAACAAGAGATAAGTCTCAAACAAAAAGGCCACAACTCACACTCATCAAGCTATGGGACGATAAGGGTATGATGACCCAAAAATCCCACAAAGAAAGGAACATACCTCTATGAACAAGAAGGTACTAAGAAACTATAACACACTACTATCCACCAGGTGCTTCACAATTCTAGGTAGGTGACAGAACTACAGGTTCAGCTATACATTGTACTCAATACACATAAATCTTACTTATTTATAAATCAACTCATTAAGTCAAAAGTTGTAGTTTCATTTTCTAAGAACATTCCTTTATGAGTTTTCTTAATTAAACTTCCTCCTATTATGACATCACAAGTTTGTGTTATAAGGACCACTAAGGGGCATGATATCTCGCCATTTTGTAAAGGTGTAAAAGAGAAAAAGTATTTATTTTACTCCTAGGGAGGTAGATGGAATTTTTTTCCCTTTTGTTCTTCTACATGGTTTTTATTTCTTCTATTAATCTACCAAGGTTAAAGGAAGGACCATTTTCTCTTTCTATATTCCATTTTATTTATTAAGCTTCAAGGCCAAATCTCCTAAATTATAGTTTTATGATGTTTTGGTGAGTCAATTTGTCAACAAAATTTAATGAGAAGGAAGGGTAAACATATCACACTATTACGTTTATGGGAGAGAGAGGTAAATCAACACACCACATTTTTAATTCTAAGGAAACAAGGGACATTCAACATAGAAAACACATTATTAATTTGTAAGAACTAGGAAAAAATCAACCAACATGGACCACAACAATATTTCGAGAGTGTCCCACTAATTAAAAGTATCATAAAACATTCCTAGTGGGTTTTTACAAGTTCTAAAAATGAAGTTACAAGGAAGACCCATTAAGGAAGCATAATTATTGTTACTTGATCTACTAGGGTTTAACAATTTTTGTTGTTTTGGCAAAAACATTTTTACTCACATGATAAGACAAGGAAATTTTTCAAGTCTACACCCATATTACCACAAGATACCACCAACCAAGCAATCAAAATGACCAGGAAAGATTTTAACTATAAGAACACCACATACTCACTAGAAAGCATCAATTCTAAGCAACCAATCAGCTATCTATTCAATACGGCTTTACGACCAAGAGTTACAGTTTCACAAGAAGAATCCCATTATAAAATACCATTGAGATTAATTCATCAAGGTCTAATTACACTAAAATCACTATTGGCATGGTCCAAAAGACTCAAGGCATCCATAAGTGTCTCCACATAATTTAAAATTAATAGGTCATAGAGTGATATTCATAAGAATCGAATAAATTTTAAGAAAAGGGTAGACTTATTTATAGGTCAAGAGGGAAACCAAACACACTTAATTTACACACACAATACTCGAATGGGATTAATTATAACCATAATTATCAAGATGCATACAATCCTCAAGTCACTACTTTATATAATGAAATAAGGAAATCTTGATAAAACTTAGCATGCCATCGAAAAGAAGCCACTACCAGACACACACTTTTCTATTAACATCCAGAGTCAGCCAAAAGAAATCCAATCCTAACATATTTCAACACTACTAGATTGTAAGATAATCACTACCACTGCTAACAGACTGCTAACTAGAACTCTCAACACAATTAGCTCTCTATCTAGCAAGGTCGAGCAACGAAAAAGTCACTCTAATATCCTAGACACACTCAAGGTTCCATGCATCCAAAACCAAGGCATAACTTTAAGAACCTAATAGGAAATTCAAGACACCCAGGGTGTACCCCATATGATGAAATGTCACAATACAAAATAATAGAACTAGCTTATCATCATGCAAGAAGGAAACCACGTAACGTTTAGCTAAGTATCCAAAAACATAATGAGCTCTAAGTCACCAATCAAAATAAAATATAAGAAATGTCGCTAATCAAGGAAAGTGGATACGTAGCCATATTACAAAGTCTAAAAATTCTTGTAAAAAAATAAATAAATAAAAGATCCTCAGAGCTTCTCAAATCAATCAAAAAATAAGATGCTGGTCCTTGATATTATAACACAATATTGTGAATGTAAAACACAAACTTTAGCACCACATTCAATTTGCAGCACTTCATGGCCACCAATAGGGGTACTCTACCTCGAGGTTAGTTCCAGGACACATAAGTAGTATTGGGTCCTAAACAAACCTAGAGTTAATGTCCACTCTCTTATAGAGGTAATGAAATGGAAAACTAACAACCAGACCCTCTTTCCTAACCACTTTGAAGGAAGGAAGCTCTAAAAACTTCTAATTAACTCTTCTTGACCCGAGCACAACCAATATTATCCAACCACAAGAATCACACCATACAACTTATCATTCCAACAGATTTAATAAGAAATGTTCTCAAAAGGGCTTAACGCAACATATAATTAAATCAAGATTTAGGACTTGTAATTACAACACAATTTCAAAGGGGAACCAAATTTCCACTACACTAGAAGTTCACAAACATCAATTTAATTTGACATTCTTAGTTAGCTAGATTTAAATAAAATGCCACTAAGCAAGCACAACAACTCAAACAACTTGTTATTTTATTATGATTTTAATTCTGGTAGTTCAAATGAATAGAGTAATGTAATATTTCTTCACATGTATTTCTTTTTTTTTCAATTTTCAAACAAGGTTGTTTTCTAGATTTAAAAGTGTGTTAGGTTTATAGTTCATGTCTCAAGTTTTTCTAGTGTTCCAAAAGGTCCAATATTTTGAACCCATGGCTCTGATACGAAGTGTAACACCAACTAAAAACAACCCTCTTAAGACCCAAGAATAACCTAGGATTAGTTAGGAAAATTATGGAATAATTTTTTTGTTTAGAAGAGTCTACAACAAGGTTATAAGGCAACAACTGTCACTAAAAAGTTCTAGAACAATTCTAAATTCAAAAGAACATACTTTTCCTTTACTAACAATTATTTGAGGTCATAAGGTCAAGAATTTAGGGTTAGAAGGTACAATAATGTTAAGAGGGTAATTCCTCACCATACCCATTCTCTAGCGAGATTAAAGGTTCAACTTGATTTTTATCTAACTTAATGCATTAAAAATTACCCTAAATTATTCCCATTAGATAGGAAATTTCCTCACCTTTCCATTGATATAAATAAGTTCTCCTAAATCCTCATATTTTTCAAGTAATGGGCCGACAGGCCTTGGGGTGAAAATTTTCCCCAAGAGCAGGCTTGCGGGCCCAAGGGTGAAAATTTGCACCAAGGGCGGTTCGGCGGGCCACGGGAAATTTTTGGAAATTTTCCCGCGTGGCGAAAAAGAACAATTTTGCGCCCACTCACCTGTGGGTCTGCAGGCGCGTGGGAAACAATTTGAAAAATCTTCTCGCGTGGCGTGAAAGCTTGACATTACACTCACGCTCCCGTAAGTCTGTAATGGACATGTGGCATCTCCTAAGCCAATGTGGGGAAGGTGGGGTTGCGGGAGAAAAATTATTTTAATGCGCTTGAAAGGCTAAGAGGGTAGCATTCACCTCTCCTCCTCCACTGGTAATTCGCGATGCCACGTGGCAGCTCCTAGTTGGCTGAGGGTTGGCAGGGAAATTTTGGAAAATTTTCTCAAAAAATTCCAGAGAACTAAATTCAAAAACAAATCCACCCCTCCATCGACACCTCGTGGTGCCACGTGGCAACTTCCGATTAGCTATGGGTCAACAAGGCAGTGGGGAAAATTCTCAAAAAATTCTCAAAAATTTCCTAAGAGCTAAGGGAAAAATTCGGGCCTACTAAGGAAAAATTTCCCCAAATTTTGTTTTGACGCTAAGGAAGAAAAACTTCAGAAGGCCATAAATTTTGATAGAGAGCTTGGTTTTGGAAAAATGAGGACTTTCTAGAAATATCTCGGTGTCCTTTTTACTCAAGGATGATTAATTTCAGATTTTGATAAATTTTAAGTGGTTAATTTCAAAAAAATGACCTATAGGATTTTACAAAGGTGCAAAATCATATTAATGTCTAGATGAATTCGGTTAGATCTTATTTTTCCCAAATTAATGTTTCATTTCTTATTCCTTTGTTGTAGATTTGGTCTGAGTATTTGGGATTAAATAATCGTTAATTGGAAAAAACAAGACAAAATTCAAATTTTAAAAAGGTCTATTTGCCATTTTCTTCTTCTAAGTAATATAATGTGTTCCAAACCGAATATAATGCATTCAATTGATTCAATTCAACTTATTCAAAAACTATAATACATCATTGATTTCCAAATTTTTACATATTTCAAAGGACAGAGTATTACATTTCCTTTATACGAATTTCTTTCTTTCAAACACAGACTTCAATTACATTTAAAAGATCATATTCAATGCCACTATGTAATTTGAGAAAGGTGATACATCATTTATTGATTCTAAAAGATAACTTTGTAGAATCCTTCTTTTATTCCTTCCAAAATCATATATATATATATATATATATAAATAAACAGGAAAAATACTATATTTTCTTATCACGTGTTTCACTTTTCCTCTTTTCCAAACAGGGGATTTCATAGAACATGTTAAATATAGATTTCAATAAAGGAATATCATATGAACAGGAAAAAACTTCCATTAATTCAAATGAAACTCTTAAAACCTCCTTTCCATTTGATTTCAAAATACAACATACAAAACACGTGTCATTCTTTCACATTCTTTCCAAAACAGAATATAGAGTATAACTCTTTTACATTTCAAATTTCCACTTTCATTGCCGATACAAAGTAACTTTCCATTATAATGAATACATAGATCATCCAATTCAAGTGGGAAAGGGGCTACAATAAGATTTCATTTCACAAGGGATTGTCAAATAGTCTTTATCTCAACTCCAAAACAACAATATGGAGATTTCTCATTTTTCCAAATTGATCACAACAAAAGTAGGGGAAAGGTAATGCTCTTCATTGAACCAAGACATCCAACGAAGAGGATAAGCCATCCTTATTCATTGGCCCCTGATCCCCAACCACAAAGCAATAAAATTTGTGATCCAACTCATGGCAACAACAGGCTTCCACAAACACTCAAGCAACATAATCACAATAAAACATAGTCCAAAATAGAATGTAGTTTTCAACTATATTAAAACATGACAAACATTATTGAGGCTTCATCAAGCAAGCCAAAGGAGAAAGAAACTATGGGGCATACTACTTATGCCTCCCAAATGGGAAATGTGTATCTCCACCGAGAACAAAACACCAACATACATATATATATATATATATATATATATATATATATACATACATATATATCTATATATACATACATACATACATACATACATACATACATACATACATACATATGTATGTATGTATGTATGTATGTATGTATGTATGTATGTATGTATGTATGTATATATATATATATATATATATACACACATATATATCAATCATTTGAAATCCTTGACATTCCTTTATGCCTCCCCCAAGTACCCCTTATTCCTCACATTTCCTTGTGCCTCCCAACCTCTTATGGCAACCAATAAAAAGTAAAGAAATGCAAGCTATTTCTTTGTATGGTGGAACCCAAATCTCAACTCCCTCCATCCTTATACCTTCCTAAAACACACTTGTGCCTCCCACAAAATATAACCCCATAGTCTTATCCTACACCATTGCTTGTACATCTACCCAACTGCCCAAAAACATGCCAAAACATCCATACATTAACACTTACATTCATAAAAGAAGAATATTTCAAGATCCTACCTCTCCATGATGGATTTGTTCCAAGTTCCAAAACAACAAGCTTTATCCCAATGCAAGCAATCCAAAACAACCAAGCCCAAGTATGCAACAATCTTTCCAAAAAAAACTTCTTCAAAGCAAGAGCTCCTAAAATAGTAAGGAATTCACCCAAGAATAAAGTATCCAAAAATGAAACAACCCCAAAACAAGGACAGCCATTCGAATTTTATAGAAGAGGGAAGGGAAAATGTAGTGACCATTTCTCTTTGACACATTTTATACTAATCATGACACGATCGACTATATTATGGAAATTATTATAGTTTTGATTTAGTATGATGTTAGATATTTGATCATGGATTATTAATGACTTTGATTCTTATATGAAACATGATGATTATTAGAGACACTTTATATGTTGATGATGTTATACTGTTGGAAATGGTTATATGATGGATGTTGTTTGGACTTGTCATATTTGAATATTGTGAGTAGCCCTAGAAATGGAAAATTATTGGATTATGATATAGTTGTTGATAAAACTATAATGATATTGTTAGATTGCTTGGATGTTGTTTTCATTCATATATCTAGATGATTTTAGAAATTTAATTATATTTATATTATTTTGGATGTTCTGATATGGCCATGAGGCCGAAGGAGGTATTTGGATTTTACAGGGTTAAAAATATCACAACAAACATCGGGGGATTGGAGACCAACCACATTGGAATTCTAGATGAATTCAACAAGGTCACCATGGCAACTAGTTTTGTTTGTGTGTGTTTGTTAGTGTTAGGGATTCCCATGGGGGGATCACCTTTAAATGTGACCAAGGGATTTTATGTTTTTCTTTTATTTTGGTCCCTTTGTTATGTTTGCATGTGTTTATTTTGTGATGCTTTTACCCTTTCATTAATTATTAAATGGTGTGTAAATATTGTGAGTAATCATATTGTTTAGTTAATTAATTAAAAGATGTCATAAGAATGTAATTAATAGAGTTGTTGGCCATGTTTTAAAGTATGTAAGTAATGTGTAAGTGACCTTGTAAGTGATGTGTAAGTTAACTTTTGAGTGTGAAACACTCCACCTTCTTGTTAATTCGAATTTGTCCTTGGAGGCTGATTTTGGAGGCTTGTGGGACAAGTTAAACTTGTCCCATGCCTCTTAAATTTACATACCAACCTTGCCTATGGTTGGAGGGTTCAATTTAGAACTTTTTATGCATTTTTACAAGTCAAGTTGAATGTTGTAACCGCACTTTTCTTACATAATTTAATTTCAGTCCTTATAGGGTATGGACTTATTTGAGTGTGTAAGTAAACATATCATATTATTCACCCACATCTTTATTATGCATTGGAGCATGAAGTTGAATTTTGGGTTTGGGTTTAGGATGTGTGATGTGGCATCCTACATGGATCCACCTCTTCCTCTTCTCTTCCCTCTTCTATAAAATTTGAATTTCTTGCGTTGTTTTGGGTTGCTTCACTTTTGGGAGACTTCATTTTTAGGTGAATTTTCTTGTTGTTTTAGGAGCTCTTTCTTGGAGAAGTTTTTGGAAGATTGTTGCATGCTTATATTGGGTTGATTTTTGGATTTCTTGCATTGGAAGGAGCTTGTTGTTTTGCTGTAGGAATAACTCCATCATGGAGAGGTAAGAGCTTAGCTCTTGAAATGCTCTTCTTTTAATTATGTAAATGTTCTTGTGTGAATGTTTTGGTATATATGGTGGGTTATTTGGTAGATGGCCTAGGAATGGTGTAGGAAAAGACTATGGAGTAATGTTTTGGGAGGCACAACTAGTTTTAGGGAGGTATAAGGGTGGAGGGAGTTGGGAATTTGGGTTCCACCTTACAAAGAAATAGCTTGCATTTCTTTACTCATTATGGGGTCCCATAAGAGGTTGGGGAGATATAATAAAATGTGAGGAATAAGGGGTACTTGGTGGAGTCATAAGGGCATGATAGGGTTTGAAATGATATTCATATATACATATATTTTTGGTGGGTTGTACTCAGGTGGTGATACCCATTTTTCCCCTTAGGGAGGCATAAGCAGCATCCCCCATAGCTTCTTGCTCCTTTGGCTTGCTTGATGAAGCCTTTGTATTGTTTTTCATGTTTTAATGTAGTTGTAAAGTACATTTTGTTTGGGACATTTTTCTTTGTGAAAATGTTGTGTGTATGTTGTGTGGAAGCCTGTTGTTTCCATGAGTGGATCACATATTCTATTGCTTTCTGGTTGAGGCTCGGGGGCCAATGAAGAAGGATGAATTCTCCTCTTCATTGGATGTCTTGGCTAGGTGGAGAGCATTTCCTTTCCCCTACTCTTGTTGTGATCAAATTGGATGAATGAGAAGAATGAATGTTGCTATTCTGGAGCTGAGAAAAGATAGTTTGACAATCCTTGTGAAATGAAATCTCAATGTAACCTTCCCACTTGAAATGTATGATCTTGTAAATGTTTGTAATGGAAAGATGTTGTAAATATTTGCAAATGAAATTTGAAATTTAAAATATTTATACTCTGTATTATGTTTAGAAAGAATATGAAAGAATGATACGTGTTTCGTATACTTTATTTTGTAATCAAATGGAAAGGAAGCTGTAAGAGTTCATTTGAATTAATTAAAATGGTTTTTCTTGTTCAAATGATTTTATTCCATTAGAAATATGTGTTTAGCATACTCTATGAAATCCTGTTTGAAAAGTTGTAAAGTGGAGCACGTGAAAAGAAAATGCATTGTCTTCCTTGTATACAATAAATGATTTTGGAAGAAATGAAAGAAGGAAGTTGTCAGTTGTATTTTCAAATCAATAAACGAATGTAATGCTTTTCTCAAATTGCATTATTGTATTGAATCTGATCATATCAATATATTGAAATCTCTATTTGAAAGGAAGAAATGTGTGTGAGAAAAATACAATATTTTTTCTATTTGAATTGTGAAAATTTTGAATTCAGTATTGCATATTGGTCTTGAATGGTTTGTTTTGAATCAACCAAATATGTTAGCTTGGAATTGGAATGTATCCTAAATACTTGGAAGAAGAAAGTGGCAAATAGACCCATTAAAATTTGATCCTTGTTATTTGTAATTTCAAACTGAAATCATCTCAATAAAAATGCACAAATTCGAACTTGCAACAATAAAATAACAAATTAAATGATTGAATTGAAGTAGTAGGCCCTAAACGAGTTCAAATAGACAAAAAAACTTAAAGGAAATATGTCAAAACTTAGCAAAATCGGGCTCAAACCATTTTGCGCTTGTTTTTCTTGTCAAGAAACATAAATGCTCAAACTAAAAATTGATCAAACAAATAGAATCTCAAATCCTTTCTTAAATCCACCTAAGAATGATTCTCCATGTCTATTTGACATGTTGAGAGAGGAAGAAGATAAAATTGGACAAATCTCACAAGTTAAAAATTACCAGTTCACACTGTAAAATCCTGTAGGCCGTTTTCTTAAAATTGACCGCTTAAACCTTGTCAAAATAAAAATTATTGATCTATGTGCAAAGAAGATGCCGAGATATTTCTAAAAAGTCCTAGTTTGCCCCTAACCGATCTCTCTATCAAAATTTATGGCCTTCTCAAGTTTTTTTCATTTGGCGTTAGACTATTGGGAAAAAATTCCTCAAGAGCTTTGCGGCACGAATTTCTTCCCTTAAGCACTTAGGGGAATATTTTGGGAAAATTTACCAAATGTTCCCCTCCACCCCACTAGCCCACAGCCAATCAAAGGCTTCCACATGTAACCATGAGTTGTCAATGGAGTGTTGGATCCCTTTTTTAACTTGGCGCTTCAAGAAAATTTTGGGAAAATTTTCCAACTTTTCCCCACCGGCCCACAACCAATCAAGTGATGCCACGTGGTGTCACGAGGCATCGACGGAGGAGTGGTTCATGTTTTATCTTTTGCATTTTATAAAAATTTAGGAATATTTTCTAGGTTTTCCCCGCCATTCCGTCGGCTCGCAAATTAGGATCCGTAACATGGTATCGCGAGGTGCCGACGGAAGTGCAGGTCAATTTTACCCTCTTAGCCGTTCGGGGCATTAAGCAAATTTTCTCCCCACTGCCCCGCCTTCCCCACGTTAGCCTAGGAGATGTCATGTGTCCCTTGTGGACTTGTGGGAGTGTGGGCACAAAGATGACTTTCACACCGCGTGGGAGAATTTGCAAAATGTCTCTCGCCACCCTGTTCTCCCTACGCTGACTTGTGAAGCACCATGTGTTCCTTATTGATTGGAAGAATGGTAGGAGTGTGGGTGCAAATGTGATTTTTTCCCCGTGTAGGAAATTTTCCAACAGCCTCCCCATAGCCTACCAACCCACCCTTTGGGCAAAATTTTCTCCCTAGGCTGTAGGCCTGTCCTTGGAAACTTTTCACCCCAAATCCAGTCGGCCCATAACTTGAAAAATATGACGATTTAGGAGAACTTATTTATATCACTTTGGAAAGGTGAGGAAATTTCCTATCCAATGGGAGTAATTTAGGAAAAAAATGAATGCGTTAAGGGTGAGAAAAATCAAGTTAAAACTTTAATCCTATTAAGGAGTGGGTATGGTGAGGAATTACCCTTTGAACCTATTTGAAACTTCTAACCCTAAATTTTTGACCTTATCACCTATAATAATTATTAATAAAATAAAGTATATTCTAGTATATTAGAATTGTTTCGAACCTGTTAGTGACAACTGTTGTCTTGTAACTTAGTTGTAGACTCTTTTAAACAAAAAAAATTATTCCATAATTTTTCATATTTAACCCTAGGTTGTTTCTTGGGTCTCAAGTGGGTTGTTTTAGCGAGCGTTACAGAAGAGGATGAGGCAGATTCACTTAGAATTCCATCTCACACATCTTCAACCCCAACCCAAAAGTCAACGTTATTCTCCAATGCATAATAAATAGGTGGGTGAATAATATGATACTTTACTTACACACGCAAATCCAACGCACACCCCAAAGGACTGAAATTAAAACATGTCGAAAAGTGCAATAAAAACATTCAACTTGACTTACAACAATGCATAAATAAGGGATAAATCTAACTCTCCAGGCATAGGTAAGGTTGGTATATAAATTTAAGAGGCATGGGACAAGTTTAACTTGTCCCACAAGTCTCCAAAATTAGCCTCCAAGGACAATTTCGAATTTCAAAGAATATGGAGTGTTTCATACTCCAAAATAACCTTACACATCACTTACACATTTCTTACAATACTTTAATTTTATGCCAACAACTCCAATAATCACTTTCTTATGACCCATTTGATTAATTATTTTTGTTAACAATATAATTACTCACATTAATTATTACACCATTTAATAAATAAACACATGCAACATTAAACCAAGGAAAATAAATAAAAGAAACATAAAACCCCTTGGTCACATTTGAAGGTGATCCCCCCATAGGAATCCCTAACAACAATCAAACACACAAACAAATAAATTTGTAATGGTGACCTTGTTGAATTCACCTAGAATTCCAAAGTGGTTGGTCTCCAATCCCCCAATGTGTGTTGTGATATTTTAACCTGCAAAAGAAAAATACCTCCTTCGGCTTCATGGCTGCATCAAATTATCCAAATGAATATGATATACATACAAATTCATCAATATATATGTGAATCACAATAATCATCAAGCCAATCAACATTGTCCCTTAAAATTTCATCAACAACTATATTATCATCAATACTAATTCAATTTCCATTTTCTATGTCTACTAAAAATATCCAAATATCACATGTTTGAACAACATCTATAATGTAACCATGTCAGATAGTATATCAACATCAATATATAAAATATCTCTAATAATCATCATGCATCATATATGAATCAGAGTCAGCAATAATCCATGCTCTAACATCTAATCATCATACTAAATAAAAACTATAACAATGTCCATGGTATAGTCAACAATGTCATTATCAGTATCAAAAGGTGTCAAATGGAAGTGGACACTACAATATGGGTCTATCAAGCATGGTATCTAATTTTACAAATTATTCTAATTATTACTCTCGTAGTAATGACTGATTTGAATCAACTAATAAGACCCTTATTATAATGATGAAGAGGATAATGAAGATAAACCAAAAGTAATACAATACAAACAAACACAAATCTCTTTTGGCTAACCAAATTACACCTAAGAGAGCATCGAGAAATTTTCCCTTCATCCTTGTATATGGTACAAAGGTTATGATTATGTTATCTTTGTAATTACCTTCTTTTGAAGCCAACGTATGATTTGGGATTGGAGGGTGAATATAAAAGAATAGTCCAATGGAAAATATGGTTAGAATTGAAGAAATGAGGAAATATTTCATGATCAAATTAGAACAACACCAAAGTTACACCAAGCAGAGGTTTGATAGGAAATCCAAAGCGTAGGTTTTCAAAACGGAAGATCTAGATATGAAATGGGGCATAGATTAGAGATAAGAAAGTGTGAAACTCAGATTTTGACCAAATTTGGAGTTGGCCATTAATCATCATTTCCTATAAGTACTTTAACTCTTATGTGTTATCTAAGCATGATGGGATGGCACTTCAAATCCCAGCCAACGGGATTTATCTCAAACCTTCTCTTTGGGTCTGCTTGTTGCATCTTGTAAATAGTTGTTCTTAATTTTGTTTTGTTTTCCTTAATGTTATTGGAGGGTACCTCCTTTTTATCTGTGGTGATCACTAATCGATTTATTTATTCTTCAATCCTTCGATGATATCCTAACTTTTTCATTTATTACATAATTTTTGGTTCAATTTGCATTCCTTAGAGGGAGTTTGTGATGAAAATTTTTAAGCAACATAAGGAAATAATGTTTTTGCTATGAAGTAACAAGAGAATTCAAGCTCCCTCAAATAAGGAGTAGCATAATATCATAGTAAATTTTTTATGTTATATAAATATTCCATGCCAAATAGATATTTTAGGCTACTTATTGACCTATCAAGTAGGAGGATGTTCCCCAAAAGTCACCAAATTATTGTTCAAATAACACCCATCATATTTCAACAATTTTATTTGAGTCATAGAATGGCGTCACTTTAAAAAATACATCCACATAGTAAAGGAACTCAGTGTTTCACATTAAAAATAAAATGTAGTGTTTCATGGAGTTGCAAGAACCACATAACTAGGAACCTCACCATGGGGAAATAAACCATGGAAAAAGGCTAAGTAACATGCGACACGGTGAAGGAAGGAAAATGAAATGCAACAATGTTAGAATATTTTGTGAGTAAATGTCGTGGAAGAGCATGTGGGAAAAATAAATGTTGTTCTAATTTCTAGGCCTTGTCTTGTAGTTCTACAAGTCTTAATAGTGGTTCTACTTATTTCAAGGCATTTTGATTTGTTTATAGTGATTTTCAATGCCATGGAGATAAGTATTTGTTGTTAAATATCCCATGTTGGTTCAACATTTTTCTATACATTTTTAGTGCAATTTTGAACCATTGTGGTTATCAAATCATATGACGACATATAGAGGGATTTTAGGGGTTTAGTGGGATATACATATATTTGACATATATAAGAGTTTAATTGACAATATCAACTTGAATCCATAAGTTTGTAGTAAGAATGATTCATTGGTGCTAGCTCAATAAGATTAACAAGATAAGTTACTTGTTGTAAGAATCATTGTTGTTTTTTGTTGTGTGCTCATAAAAATATTGATTGTATAAGTTCCTCTAGAAAATCACACAATTTTTTATGCAATATGACAAGGCCATTTATTGTAAACATGTGGATTGACTGATTAACAAATATTTTGTTCAATTGGTATCACTACTGTATTTTTGTGGGTCCTTAATACTTCAATGTATATTAAACCTTGTTGACAAGGCTTTACTTTCCAATTGCAAATTTAATTTGATGCATCTACAAGCCTTTTGATCATTTCTCATTCGAGATTGTTGATTGAAAGATGATTTCTTCATGGTTCATTAGTTTTGTTAGTTGATCAATATAGATGGCTATGTACAATCTAGGGGCACAAGGGAGAGTAGAGGTCAAATATGTAATTATGGTGTGATGCAAACCCTACCCACTTAGTTTTCCTTCAACATGTAGTATTTATACACATTCATCCTCATTTATTGCTACAACATTGCCATCAAAAATATCTCCATAAGAATCTCAAGTAAAAATATACATGGCTTGCATTAGTGATTTACACTTGATATACATGCTCTCTAATATATTTATTTCAAATGCATCACATCATAGCATATCTTAATGTGAATGGAGGATTTTTCGTTTGGTTATATATGTGCTAAATTTGTAAAATTCATTAATGTTAAATGTATTTTTGTATGGTAACACAATATTTATGAAAGAACTTATTTATTATTTGATAGTATGCAATAATAATTGGGTAATGTTGATGCTTAATCACAACACCCCTGATTGTTTCCAACTCGATAGATTGAAATTGTCAGTGTGATTGCATAACATGGAGCATTTCCCAAAGTGTGGGACTTTACAATTACGAAAGCTCTCCAAATGAAGGTCGGTTCCTATTCCTCTATCCTGATAAAGACACTCAAATTTTAGAGGATCTATCCTAAAATCTACTCTAACTTGCCAAGGAGAAAGGGTTGGAACAATTGTAGGAAATTAAACCTAAGATGATGGAGGTGATGCACCAAGAGGTATTATGCACACCTTCTTTGCATGGAGATGATAACTAATAATTTTTGAGGGGTTGAATACACACCACAAGTAAACCAATTATTATGAGTTCATTCACCATTAAACAAAGACCATTAAATATGCAACACAATTTAACTTGCACATTTAACCAAAATTGCAATGAGAGATCGGAGAATGCAATGAACACAACATAGGGTTGAATTTCATCTACATACTTATATTATTGCCCCACATATTTGATACAATGCATTACAATGGCCAAGAGGAACTAATTTACATTATGGCTTGAATGGGAGGTTTTAACTCCACAAATTCACTTACGAGACAAGAGAAGAAGGGAGGATGTAAAGAAATATTATCCAACCTTTTCAAATGAGCCACTCCTTACAATATATAGGAAGAAGAAGAGAAGGGAGAGAGAGGAGTTTGAAATATTTCTTGAACCACCCAAAATGCATTAAAATCACATGTAACAATGATGGGTGCCACTAAAAACCCATGCCTCTATGTACTTTCCCTTGTTCAAGAAGAAAGGAAACCCACACCTCATCATTTTGGTAGGTGAGAAATTTTTAAACCCCTTCTAAAATGGTGGACCATATTTACTAATTTTGGATTATTTAAATTTATTAAAATTAAGAAATCCAATCTTAATTGCATAGAGGAAACTCGAGGGATTTCCAAAAGTCTAATTTTTGCAAATTTGGGCTTCTAGTAAAAGTTATGGACATCTGAAGATGAGGGTGCCATACTGTAATAAATGTCAATGGTGATCTCTACCTTTTCAGATTCCAAATTGCATCACATCCTCTAAAATATGAAATTTTAGATTTTCGGGATTCAAATTTGGGCATTTTGATTTCGAGTTTGCATTACCATTCATCACTCAAGTTGGCTTGACAGCTACGAAATGTTGGACCTTCAAGTCCGATATTTGGACTTGAGTTCTGAATCCAAAACCATGTCACGCTTTCATCACTTGAGCCAAAATTTATTAGATTATGAAACCCCAAATCTTGAAATTATGAAATCCCAAAATTTTAGACCTTTTTCATGTCGGGGATTTTGGAGTTTGGGTTTGTGGTTTCGAGGACTTCGGGTTTCTGTGGATTCTAGACTTTGAGTTTTGGGGATTCAGGACTTTGAGTTTTAGGGATTCGGGACTTCCGGTTTCGGGGTTTTAGGACTTCACTTTAGATGTTTTTAGAGTTCGGTTTTGGCTTTTAGAGATTTTGTGTTTCAAGGATTCGGGACTTCGGGTTTCTAGTATTCGAGGCTTAAGGTTATGGGGTTTTGGGTCTTTAGGTTTTATGGATTCGTTATCCAATTGAAAGATGAAACCTCCCAGTAGTATGAAATCCTAAAGTCTGAATTTTGGACTTCACATTTCGACTTTCTTCTCTAGATGTGGCATTTTCACAACGTGAAACCGTGAAACTCCAAAACCCCGAAACCCTGAAGCGTGAATTTTGCACTTTGAATTTCAGTCATCCTAATCTTTTTTCATGCTTCTTTCCGTTGAGTCCTTGAATTTCACTTTGTCCTATCTAACATGTTTAGCCAATCCCAAAGTGTGATCTCCCCTGGCTGAATTGATCCCTCATTTATTCTCTGTGGGGTCATGTTTGTCCAATTTTTCCTGAGGGGCAAATTGGATAACGGGAAGTAGAACAATAACATGTTAATATTATTTTTTGATCAAAAACTCTAACCCTTGAAATTGAAATAAATTGAGTAACTTAAAAAAATAAAGTTAATAATTAACTAAGTATTATTTATTAAAATACAATTATTTATCGTCACTTTTACCACTAAAGTGTAGGATGAATCCTCATGTGTGTGTGTGTGTGTGTGTGTGTGTGTGTGTGTATTGCCATAATTTCTCTCCCCTTTTGTATCCTTTGACAATTTAGTTTAATGTAATTCATATCACGTGGTAAAGACCATGTCCCCACCTCCTAGTGGCCTAAGTATGGATGCAATTTTCAAAATTCAATACAAATTCTTATACAACTCCTAATGACCTAAATCTGAACATGAGTTTCAAAATTAGAACCCATCCTCTAAAATTTTTGTTTTTACCAATAAAAATAAATTATTACTATATTATGTATACATAGATAGGAATAAAAACTAGTAATTACACGCGTGATCGGACATTCGGTATGGAGAATATTAGTGAAAGTGATGAGGGAAAGATAAGCAGGTATTATGGGAAAAAGGCCCCGAAGGTCATCTTTATGTAAATGGATTAGGTAGAGGAGAAGTGATCTTTGTTTAGGGAGAGGAACAACCAAAGATTCATGAAATAGATAGGAAAGACAGAGGTGGAAGAGATGATGTGGAGGGAGGGACATTTGGTGCTAGGAAGGAAAGCAAGGAGGAAAGGAGGATTAAAATTTAGAAGATGGAGAGAATTTGAATAATGTAATTGAGGGCACCCAAATAATAACATCTTTAAATAGAGAACAAAAAAATTGTAGAACAAAAATATTGATTTTTTTGTATATATATATTCATGGAAGTAAATAGAAAATGAGGTATGATTTCCTAAAAGTAGTAAATAAAATCATGTTGAAGGGATAAGGGTAGAGATGAAATGGATAACTATGTATCGAGAGGGGTGTGGTGAAGAGTGAACATCCGGGACACCTCATTGTTCCATTTTATTAGAAGTAGTGTGAGAGACATAATGGAGTAAATATCATAGGAAAAATGAGGTGTTATGTGTAGGTCATGAAGGAAGGGGATAGTAGACATAGTGATGAATGTTAGGCCTAGTATTTCAAAGGGTACCTATATCAATAGTTTCCTTTGGAAAAGAAATGTTGAGTGACTTGTGGATTGTCAAGGCCTGTGCCATTTTGAGAAGTATTTACATGTGGTTTCCACAAGAGATGATTGGTATAGGAACATGAGTAGGGTTATTTGGATTCCAAGTAGTGTCAATGTATTTGTAAAATTTTACGATAACAAAAAGTTGCAGATTAGGAGGAGAAGGATTGTATAAAATGTCTACAACGGTTTTTTTTCGTAAGAATTCTTCACGAAATACCGAGAAATTATAGTGTAAGTATGTTGAAACATGAAGAGGGTTGGAAACAATGTTTTTGTTTCCTCCACCTTTGCACAACCCAAGGATCTACAAGCCTCATGTCAGGAATAACACTATGGAGGTCATTCCTTTTAGTGTCAAGCAACACTTAAAGTAGAGAACAATGTGGGGGTGTCAAGTTGTTCAATATTTTTTGAAACCGCACTTCTACTTTTGTACTAGAATGATCATGTCCCTCAAATATTGCTTCAAAAGGAATCAATTATTTTGGGAGGCTATGATTCTATTTATCACGAAGGATTTAACAAAGAGCCTCTATGGTTTCAAGAATCATTTGATTGATATCCTATTTAATGAAAAATAAAGTTGTAGCTTGGATTTTGTGGTTCCTGAGGTGAGGTCAAGAAAAGAATATCTAAACCTTAGGTGGATACCAAAGTGGTTTTCAAAGTAACAAATCAAATGTATTGTGTATTAATAAAATTATACCTCTCTCATATAAGGTTGCTTGAACACGGTTGAACGTGTGGGAAATAAAGTTTGAAAGGCCATCGCAAACAACCCTCCAAAGTGTTGTATTTATTAATAGGTAAAGACCAATTTCTAGACATGAAGAAAAGAATAAATACTCATCTGTTGAATCATAAAAGAAGTGTAGTATTTGCTCATTGTCGACCACAATTAGAAATTATCAAGTGAAAGGATGATGAAAGAATAGTTTTTTTAGGATATGTAAGCGCACCAAGACCAATAAATTCAAAGTTATATTCATGGTAGAGGGGAATATCCAATTGAACAGATTTCAAGGAGGAGACAATTTGTTTTTCTATCGGAAAGGAGGAAATGGCTTTGTAGTGGATGAGAACATCTTTGTAGTATAAATCATTAGCAATTTTGAACTACGGGGCATCTCACACACGTGATCTACTCACATATAAATGATACATTGTTTGGTTTGAAACTTTTCTTTGTAAATTTAATGTCTAGCTTTGGAAGACACCACGGTAGGTATTTGACAATAGATTAAATGTTTTACGATACACTAATAGTATGAAAGAGATTTTTTGTTTCCTTAATTTAAGATGTGATGTGCTAACTCTAGGTTGAAGCAACTAATTTACTTTGAAGAAATAAGTAGAATCACTCCACTTACACCATATTAGAACACTACCCAAGAAATATATTACAACAAAGACTCATTATTGAAATTTGTTAATACAAATGAGATGCTAGTTTTAGGGGTTCCTTGGGAATTGTGCATTTAACTATAGGTTTTCTTTTGATTCGAATTTAGATATGGTAAAAGGGTGGGGTTGGATACATATATATATAAATGTAAATGTAATTGTAGATAATAATTCAACATTTTGCGAAGTATTAAAAGTGTTTATTATTGTATTTTTGTATTTTTTAAATATCATAGTGTTTAATGGAATGTTCATCTAAACATGGGTGTTATTTTGATCTCCAATTTTTATATTGTAAAAGTTGGATATTGTCTTAAGTGAAACTAAAATTAATAGTTTATAGTCTAATTCCAGTGTTCAATTGATGATAAAATAATTTGTGTGTTGTGTTTCTTACCTCAAGAATGTAATAAAGAGATCTAAATGAAATAATCCACCTTAGTATAAAATTCATGTATAACTACCCTTATTTTTGTACTCTTGTAGCATACAAAACTAAAACCTTACAATGAACTTTAAATATTTACGCTCTATAAAACCTTCTAGTTAAGTAAATAAGAGCCCAAAGTTTAGTTTATTGCCATAGAATGTATGCTTAATGCGACATCACTATGAACTGACGATTACGAATGACTTGGTCTAGATTTATCTTGAGTATTTGGCCCCTTTATAGGTTTGGTAATCATGTGAGTAGTAAGGATACTGTTTTTCTCTTGAGTACTACTCATTGGGAAATGAACATTAAACATAGTGTAAAACTCATTAGGATCGACAAATGTGTAGAGTGAAGAGTGTTAGGTTGAAAAGATCGTAAACTACCTTTTAAAGTCATCCTTAAGATTTGGGATCATAAATATACTCAATACCCAATCTCGATTGTCATTTGGTCTCTATGATGCAATACTAAGATTTAATGATGAAACTTGGCAACCTTTTAGTGTATGATTAGTTTGAGAGAACATATCCATAAGATGTTGTACAAGGAGAAAGATGAATATTGGATTATTCTTATAACATAATTAAACAATATTGCGGTGATAAAATGGATCCGTGTTGTGTAAAATCTAATGCAAACCTTAATATCTTAAACAATGGACTACTCCATCTTACTCTCCCACTTTTCCTAGTATGTAGTGGATGTATGATGTGAAACTATGTGATCATGTTCTTGGAGATAAATCCTTAAGACAGGGACTAGTGGTCTCATTGAGGATTAAAATTCCCCAATATCAAAAAGGTTACACAATTCTTTAAAAAAAGATATCTAAACTTAATTAGGGAAAATCCTCTTAAGTTCGACGCAAAATGATACTCAAGAAACCTAATCTAGAAAACAAAATTAAGGAAGTATGTTTTCATGTTATCATTCATCAAATCCTTAACTAATTATCGAATCATAACTATAGTAAAATTATAATTGATGGTTGGTCTTGGGAAGTGTAATCGTGGGATCATCCGTAGGAAATCTGAAACATCACCTTTCTTGAAAGGTGATTAAACCCTATTACTATGGATGAAGAACCTAATTCATATAATTCTTATTATGTACTAACTCAATTATCAATTTATAAATGAATGAAATAAAATTGACCCTAAATCCTTAAAAATGTGAACTTCACATTCTTCGGACTTGCACTTGTCTCGTTGTGTAATGGAGGTAGAATATAAGGTCTAGATCCATTCCTTTAGGAGTAAATCCTAAGGATATTGCCTAGTAGCCTTCAGTGTAAATAAATACTATAATAAAAAAGTAGCAAATTAAAAAAGTAATGACAATAATCTAGATAGTTCTTATTTAATGAGATAATCCGAAAGTTAAATGTTAATCAATATAGAGGAAATCTAGCTAAAAAAAGAAAAAAGAAAAGGGAATGTGTCATTCACATATTATGCACCTTTCTAGTACTAAAGTTAAAGAGTGAAACATGATCAAGTAATAAATGTGTTATCCTAAAATATATTCTCATGGGAAGACCCTATCTATAACTGTGTCATGTAGTTGAATCCTTATGTAGGGCCTTGTCCAAAATAAAAGTGACGTTGGTTTGCAACACGAGGTTCATGTTATCGATGTGGGTTAATGTTTGTGTAAAAATATAAGGTGTTGTGTGATATTATAAGTGATCTCATGTAGTGTCATGTGTACTACAAGGTAAGTCAAAAAAATAGTTTATTCTGGTATTTTACTGTTGTATTTGTGTTTGTAAAATGTGGGCGTTACAAAATATTATTACATTAGATGAATTTTCGTCCTCTTATTGTTATTATATAGTTTCTAAATACCTCAATTTTCCATAAAAATCCATACTAAACTTAGTACACAATTTATGAAGGAATACCGATAACATGAGACTACCCCGAGAATGATGTGAGCACATCACCAGTTTATATACTTTGAATACATAGGAATAATACTTCAATATATTCATTTGAGAGTGTTTACATATATATAGGATTAGGAAATCCTATTCTTAAGCTCAAGCTTCCTATAAACTCTCAACTACATAACCACCCTAGAATCTCTCACACCTATTTTACGGGTGTTCACACAACCACCAAACCTATTTACATATTAAATATCTATGAGTTGTTAAAACAACTCCAGCTAATATATTATTGTTTATATAACAATAATATAACTAAATAATTATTATTTACCTATCTCAGAAACATCCCACTATAATGTAAACATTATATTTCCTCACATTCCCCCCTTAATGTTTACATGGTAATAAAAGAACGTTCACACTTCCTCCGTAGCCTTTTGCCCATGCTTACTCATGATCTTGTTACGATACTTGAACTGAAGGTAAAATAAGGAACACATAAACTTCTTATCAACCATGCACTCTCAAGAACACATCTAACCAACGAAGATGGGAACACATTCAAGAATCATCTACTTATCAACTAGTCACTCTAGGGAACACATCTGACCTAGCATTGTGGGAACTCAAACAAGAACACATTTGAACAACCTTAAATGGTTTTACGGGAGGCTAACAACAAACCTAGGTACAAATAGGAACACATTTGACTATTCAACCTCCTTCCTCCATTAACATGTTGCTAACTCAGCCGGATTTTTATATGAAGATAAATTTTTTCCACATTGTTTATTATATCTTCCCTCCCGCAATGTGAAACACTTTATTTTTCCAAACGTTGGGTAGCATCGAAAATGCGTTTGTGAGAAAGATTTTTTTATTTTCAAAACAATTTTAATAATACGACTCTCACAATAACAATACTTAACTTCAATGACAATAAGACTTTACTTTTAATAATGACTCAAATTTGACTAGGTGGACTTTCGAGTATAGCACAACAATAATGATAATATAAGAAAATAGAACCAACCAACTCCTATAACTTCTAATGTCGACAATAAAAAACACTTAACATAGTAAAATGACGATGTGAGATGACAAGAAACATTGAATTATTCTACTAGACAAGATGACAAAGAACAATGATGATCTTTAAATAACAATACTTGGACAACCTATTATTAAAAAAATATAGTCTATAAAGAGATTGACCCATATAAGGCTAAACAAAACTTCTTTTAGACTCTAATAGGATAATTATTCTTAAACTAAAACTTTTTTTTTTTGATAACTTATGTGCCCCCACGGTCAAGCTATTAATACTGCACTAATTGCTAGAGAAATTTTCAAATCCACGGGTTTAAAACACACCTTACAAGTATTTTGGTTTTGCTGAATCCAATAAAAAGTTGACAGTTATTTCTAATGTAACTCGAGAATGTTGCACCAAATATGAGCCAAAATTATTTTTCCACTGATGGTGATCAAAATGCAAATACATATCCAAGCTTGGGGATCCAAAGGGGTGCCAACTTTGAGTGTCAATCATCACATGATTTTCCTATGGAATAAGGGCTAGTACGCAGACCATTAGCCATGATACAAACTGAACAGAGACCAAAATAAAACTTGGAATAATACCAACAAAACATGGATGGTTGTAATGCTCGATGCAAGTGGAATGAAGGAAATATGACACGCATCCTATGCTTTGAGAATCCCTGAGAACCTTCCAAACTTTTAGTCATGTCTCTAATGGAAAATATCAATGTGATCGAGCCACTTGTAGAAAACAAGTCCTTCATGTAATAATCGATCCACATGGTCCACACGATACAATAATGGATCCAATTCACACTTCAAACAAAACTATAGTTTGAACTAGCACTCGAAGTCCTAGATAAACGCGTAAGTTAAAGATTGAATGCAACTATGATTAGAAGAGCATCCGATTAGAAATCCTAATATGTAGACAAGGTCGATCAACACAGAGCCAGAGAGGGAGGTGTAACTTCAACCTGATCACGTGGGCGTAGTCAATTAATTCTAAATGGTTTCACACATGAATCCTTTGTCCGATATAGCATGTGGTGTGTATGCAGATCCTTGGTCTGAAGCCCGAGTAATACGAAGATCAAAGCAAAGAAAGCCAATGAAAATACCACTTGAGGCAATTAGATATACAGATGGAATTGCATGAAATAATCTACAGAATCAATGTTGTAGCGTACCAGGTCAGATGAATAGAATATACATTAGATGTCATAACTTTCTCGCTTATTAAAGGTATTATCTGACACAGCCACAATTGATTACATTCTGAGAAATAAACTTGATAATCGTCTTAAACAACAATGTTACTACACAAGACTCTCATTTGGACATCCCGCTCTGATACCAAATGTAAGCACAACACCAGTTTATATAATGAATACACAAGAATAATACTTCAATATATTTATTTGAGAGTGTTTACATATATATAGGATTAGGACATCCTATTCTTAAGCTCAAGCTTCCTATAAACTCTCAACTACATAACCACCCTAGAATCTCTCACACCTATTTTATGGGTGTTCACACAACCACCAAACCTATTTACATATTAAATATCTATGAGTTATTAAGGCAACTCCAACTAATGTATTATTTTTTAGATAACAATAATATAACTAACTAATTATTATTTACCTTTCGGTAAACATCCCACTATAGTGTAAACATTATATTTCCTATCGGAGAAAAGATAAGAAACCCGCATAGAGAAGGGAGAGAGGGAAGATATAATATCCCTATAATAACTCAAATATTAAAATACAAAAAAAATCTTGAAATAGATTAAAATATGAATATGATTTACAACTCGGGAAGAAAATTAAATGAGTTTTTTACATCACTCGGAATCGGATAAGTTCAAGAAAATAGTTAAAATTAGATAAAATGTTCAACTGGGACAAAACATTTTGGACAAAAATACACTAGATGACGAAAGAGGTGACTACAAAAGTAATGTAAAATGATGGGGGTAGATCCTTTAAGAAGTACAAATATATTTGTCATTTAAATAATGGTCCTCATTAAGCGAAGCCTTAATGATTTCCTAGAAAAATTGAATACACTCCAAGATGATGTGGATTAGGATATTTAAATCCTTGGGTGGAGACCTAATCTTATACCAAAGATCCCCCTTGGTTCTTTGCCATCTAGAGGTCTGATTTTCCTGGATTCTCCTTGATTTTTCAACAAAACTCCTCTTCAAGCATGGTTTAGGGCATGTTGGGCGTTTCCTCCTCTTGGGCATCATGTTTTCCTTGGGTGGAGTCCCGTTTTCTTTGCCATAATCTATTTTTGGATCACCTCATTTTTTTTTTTCTCTTTCCCTGTCATGCTCCTCCTTGGCGTGTTCTGAATAGTGGATTCATTAATGGTGAAATGAAGGTCTGTCGCCCTGATGTTGCGTGGGTGGGTGTGGATCCTCAAAATCATGCTGTACAGGCAGCTTCAGTGGAGCGTAGAACTGATTTTCTCCTGGGAGGGCCGTGAGGAAGATTTGGCTGTATGCAGCAGCTACAGGGTCGAGAGGTAAACTTATCTCAGAAAACCAGTGGCCTCCAGAGAGAGTTAAGTGTGACAGCTGCTGCAGGGTGATCCCAAGGAACCGTTGGTGCTGAACCTGATGTTCTGGTTGCGCGCGACCACAGTCATGATCTGCTGTTGCAAAATCTTGCAGCTGTAGTAGAAGAACGAGATAAAGTTTTGGTTGAGCTATCTTGCCTTTCAGTTTGGAAAATCGCTTCTGTCCAGGTGGTGAATTTAACATGGAAGAAGCTCGATCAAATCTTGAGGCAAGTTTTGCAAGTGAGGCTGAGATTGCGTTCACTCTATTTCTATCTTGACCGGAAGTTTTCCAGCGCCTAGCCATGGGTTAGATATGGTGGTTATAGATGAAGCCACAAGCTGGTGAAGTAGCGTATTACCTCCTCTTCCTGGGGCACTGTGAGGTGTGTTCTTGTCGGGGATCCACAGCAGAGCCCTGCCACAGTGTTCAGCCAGACTGCAGGCACGTAACAGTAAGGAAGAAGCCTTTTTTTGAGTCCAGTAGCCTCTCTTTGAAGCAGCATTGTCCTCTTTGTTGTTCGAATTTCTTTGATCAGATCAGGAAATAGGCATATATCTCTCATCATCCTCAAATTCAGATTCTCCTGCAAGATATTTTTTTATCTAAATCGACTTGTGACAAGATCTGAGATGCATGTATGTTACCACAAGAGACCTGATGAGATTTATTGCAAAGATTTTCTATGGAAACCTTTCTGTTTGTTTCACGATGCAACCCGTGGAAGAGGATCTCATTGAGGCGGATCTGTTCCATTTCAGTGTATTCATGAAGCACAATTTGCTTTGCAAGTATGAACTTGTCGGAGATTTTGCTATCATTGGGAAGTAGAAACTATTTCACGCAGTGGATGCAATGTTGGAGAAAATGTCTTGGGAGAGCTCGGTACTTTGCTCCCATCATGCAGATTCAAAACATTCTCTCGTTGTGAGTCCTGGAGAAGATTACCTATGAACATTTCTTACACTGTTTGCGATCTCAGGACATGTCAAGATGGGCTACCATTATTTGATTAGAAATGCTCTTTATTTCTTTGTTGTCCCTCTTATCTGAAGGTGTTATTCTTTGGAAACGAGAGGTTGAAACGTTGGGGAGAAATAATTTATGGAGTTCTTGAAAGAAGCCCATGCGAAATCTTGTGATGGTGATGTTTGTTGCCTTGGATGAACTATTTGAGAAAAAAAAATCAGTGAGGCCCAAGGATATTGGGATTCTTGTGGTGAATCCTTTAGCTTGTTTAATCCAACTCCATCCCCATGATTGCCATGATTATTAGTCAATCACTACAAGATGAGAGGCAATATTATGAGCTTCTTCAACGAGTCACTAAGTTGGCAGGCATAAAGGTTTCTGTTGGAATTATCACACCTTACAAGCTACAGCTGTAATGTTTGCACCGAGAGTTTGATGTTGTCCCCAAATCTGATGAAGGAAAAGGATTGTGTATCAATACGGTAGATGCCTTTCAGAACCAGGAGCGATGTAATCATTATGTCTTGTGTCCGAGCTTCAAACCATGGTTGGTGTTTAGCTTTCTAGCGCAAGTGCTCTCGGACTGAGTGGTAAGCAGTTCGACTCTCACCCCCAAGCAGCTGCATTGAAGCAATCTAGTGTTTGGACAACCACCTATTGCATTCTTCTAGTCGTGCCTTCAAAAGGGAATCCTGGTGTGGTATATTGCAAGAAAAGACCAGTGAAGCAGAGGATAAAGCGGAAGGCGTGTGGCTGTAGATCCTGCTTGGATGTTCATGACTGGTGGATGCGTTAAAATAGGCAAGATAGACTAACCATATACATAATATGCTAGTATCTAATAAACCTCTTGAAATGAAACTTTTTCCTTCTAGAAATTGGTTTAAATCTGTGATTTTGTGGATTGTGTTCAATATATGGTTAACAGTTTGTTACTTCTGGATTTGCCTCTGTTGGTTGTTCTTGTTGACGTGATCAAACCCATTTATATATAAAACAAACAAAGGTTCTCGATTGTCATATGCTTCGATTGATCATATGAAAATATATATATATATATATATATATATATATATATATATATAAAGTTACTTCTTCTTCTACAAAAATGTCGTTGTTTTCTTTTGTGAACTGGTATGTAATCGCCCCTAGAACGTTGCAGCTTTGACTAGTATTGGGCTCCTATTATGTTATTGCCCTGGAGGAAAATATACAGTTAAATTATTATTATTTTTTTATGATAAGCGTGATTATGCACTTCGTGTATTGTGTAAATTATTAGGGCTTTTGGAAATTAGAAGTTCAATATATATGCTTGTTAAGAAGGAAGTTTTGGGCCGAAAATATGTCCTGGGTTGATAGAAGGGCATAAATTATTGATAGAACCCCATTTGATTCTACTCTTTCTATGAGTAAAATTTGATAAAATTAATGACCTTTATGGTGTTAAGATATGGTATGTTGATGATTCCTTGTGTGATCGATTTAATTATGTATAGACATAATGCCTTGATGGAGTAAGGTAATATCTTTCACGGTTCGTGAAAGTTAAGGTTTTCATCAACTGCTTAAGGTAACATGAAGTTCCTTAATTTAGTCAAACTTTTTTGTACTTCCTTCTTGATGAGTGACCTTTCATTACAAATTTAGAATGATTGTGATGGAAGGTCGTGAATATATTTTGTTGTCTAAAAAGGGAAAAGAAGCTATGGAATAGTTTGTTTATGTATCGAACGTAATAATTGTAATAACATCGTTATAGAAGTTCATTATTGGAGGATATCTATCTTCGATGGTATATTATGTGTTTAATCACTGCATAGGTTACCATAAACTTAGTGATGAGATGTAAATTAAGGAGAGTTGAGAGACCTTTTCTTTGTATACATCGTTTATGATATTAGGAAGTGAGTTGATGTCGGAAAATTTCAACCAAGTCTAGATTCATGGCTATGTTCCTCTAGAACGGGAGGATTATAAATCTAAGGTATTATGAAAATTGCAAGGATGTGTTTAGAATGCTAGATTGCCTACTCAACTTGGGTATTAATGAGGCTTGTCACTATTCCAGCCCTGGTTATGTTCAGTAGGTAGGTAGGTCATTAGGCAATGCCTATTCCTGGACATTCTTACGTATCCTTTCCACTCATCCTTATTAGCTATGAAGTCACTTATTACCTAAGATATAATGGTTGTGGGTTTGAATATAAGATTTTCATCCTTTAAACCTTTTTGATTACATGATGGAACTTTTTTATTACCCTCGTTGTTCGTTTCTAGCCTATTAGGCCTATGGCCCTACGGAACGATTCCAAAACTATATTCTTTTTGGCAACTAAGATCGGGTCTGGTTTTTATCTTTTGACTTCACCTTGAGAATGTTGATTGATGGGTTACACTTTAGATTTCAATCACGTAATCTACGGGATTACATGATTGAAATCCTAATACTCTCAACTCTTGTGTCTAATCATTTAAATTTCATAGTCTTGCGTATTTGGTTGTCAAACTTTTGTAGTTTTAGAGGTATTTTCATAACTAAAACTTATGGATTTCTTCTTAGTTGATATGTTGAAAATTATATCTTGTTCCAAAAGGTTGTTAGAGGTTAGAACTTTGATCCATTTCTTGAAATAGAATGCTTCCTTTCATGGTTTTGTTAGCTAGTAGCTTATTGTTGCTATGTATAGTCTTATCTTGCTCAGTTCTCGCGAACTGACTCAGGTTATTAATTGTTGCAGATGGCTTACGTGGTTAGATGATGGAAAGACTTGTAGATTATTGCATCAATCTTGGTTATGATGTTCCTTTGTACGAATGTGTATTATGTTATAAAATTTGGAAAGGGCCTTTGGACATTTTAGAAGGAGGGTCGGTGCCTTAGTAAATGTATTGTAGAGTATCGTTGTTGTAACTGTTGAAACTTTGGCTTGTTTGGTTATCATGTGAAAGATGAAATTTGATTACCGCTTGGTTATGGGATATTCTAGTGAATTTTAACCCTTAGTATAGTAGCGGGGCATGTCCCATGTTATTACTCTCTTGCTCCCTAGTCATGGTTCAATAGAGATGGTATGTCCCTTTGATTTGTGCATCATGTTGGAATGAATTGATATAACCTTGTTTTGTTTCCGCAAACGAGTACTGTTAAACTTTGCTCTTGAGTTAAAATGTTGAGTTGTAAATCCTCCTAAGGCTTAGTAGCAATGAGTTTGTAAGTACTATGAAGTGAGCTGGATAGTCCTTATTAAAATTAAACTAATAAACATTATCCTTTTATGGTGAAACCTTAAATGATCTCATGGTGAAATCAATGGTTAGATTTTAGAAGATGATAGGGTTTAATAAGTAGGAGGGAAATTGATTAATAAAACCATAAATATTTCTATATCATTTGAAATGTTCTCCTTTGTCAAACTTAATTAAGTAAAGTCTAGATGGAACATTTAACCAATCTTGATAAACTCTTAACCTCAATGAAAGACTGATAGTAAACAATGTGACCCTGAAGCTAAATTCTGTTGTCCTGTTCTATTAACCCTTGCCTTGATTCATGGTGATATTTCTTAAGCAAGGTCAAAATTTGATCCTTAAACAAGAAGGTCATTGTTATGAACCCTAAGCGGTACTTTCCACTCAATCGGAGCTTATGCCTTCATCCATGCAATAGAAGTGTGGAACATGTGTTAGTGGCTTGAATAAGATTAATTAACCTTGTAAGAAATGGAAAATGTTCTAAAATCAAATGAATAAAAAGCTTTGGACATAAAATTGATGATCCTAGTTTAGAAAGCTTGGCCTTAAGCTATTTAGTCAATAGTTGAAAAGAAAGAAGTTCTCCCTTGTGAAAAGAATTGTGTGAATCATTACATGAAATTTTATAAGAACGTAAGTTAAGAATTAAGAGACATTTTAGTAAACAAGAAAATTTAACAAGAATTTCCTCATGGGATGCCCTAAATGTAAGTGTGTCATGTGGTTGGACTTCCATGTTGTCTTGTCAAAAAGAAGAAGAAAAAAAAAAATGTATGTATTGTCCTTGATAGGTGTGAACGTTTCCGTGCTGACTTTGTGGTCTCCCCATAACAAGTGGTTCCTAGTGTTGGTTGTAACCTTGTGACGACATGTTGTGTCGTGTTATGTGTCAAAGCAAGTCAAAAAAAAAAAAAATTATCTGTCTTTTTCCTGTGTTGTCGTTGTGTGAATTTTGGGTCGTTACACTTTGGTATCAGAGCGTAGGTTCATGCTCTCGAACCTATGGGCCGGATTGGTGTTATATGATGATGTTACATGGTGGTGGTGGTGTTACATGATGATACTGCATGATGATGATGATGTTGCATGATGGTGGTAGATATTGGAAGAGTAATGTGCTTTAAGCGTGATGTGATCCATGTCGTAATTGTGATATTGTGAACGCACATGATGGGTATGTCACCTTGTGCGTGTTTGTGATCATGTTGATGTGTTGGGATGGGAGTATTCTCTCTCCTTCTTGTGGATTCTATGAAGAGTTCACGTGTGAATTGTTGTTTGTGATGTGTGAAAAGAATTCTAATGTGGATGACAGTGTTGGAATATTGTGACATATTGTGATATGTAGGTGTATCAATGTGTTGTATGACTAGATTGATGTTAAAAGAAATGAGTTGTATCGTGATGTTTTTACCATGTTTTGAAGAAATGTGTGTACCACCTTGTTATGTAGCAATGATGTTATGTTGAGATGTACTATGTTCATCGTATGTATGATTTGTGTAAATATGTAATGCTTCATGTTGTGATTTTGGGTCATACGGTGAGTGTATGAACCCTATCATATGGTGATTGCACTTTGGGTGTAGAATGTGGTAAAGTGATGTATTACGCCCTGTGGATGTATGATTGTGATCTACCCTGTATACATACCATACGTGAGACGTTATGGTAGTTATGTGTGTGCCACCGTTATGTTAGTGATGTTGTTGTATGTTATGTTGTGAACCTTACGCTAACCGATCCTGAGGGAAATCGGTAGAAGTGTATGTTGAGAGTGAGGAATGGTGTACCATGGGTCAATAACTCGAGTCAAAACTTGGTTTAGTAGATAACATGTGATTCTTTCCTCTCTCCCTATGTGGTTGTATGTATGCAACCTAAGTGCAACTATGACTATGTTTAGCCTTGTCGAAGTGGTGGCGGGATGATTCAGATGGAGGTGATGACAGTTGTATTATTGATATGTATTTTATGAGCTGAGGCTCGATGTTCCGAGTGCTAGAAACTTGTTGAGTACCCCTTTGGTGGCTAGATAAGGCCACACAGTTATCGTAATGTGACATCATTATAAGTTGATTTTATTCGTAATTGATTTTTTTCTTTATTTTGTAAGGACCAACAACTTTTCTTGATTGCATGCTTTACAATTTTGGGCATTTCCTTGGTTTGTGGCACTAACATGGGGATTTTGATACTAACTTTGGCTATTTGGCCATTTATTTTAGCTTGATTTGGGGTCTTCTTTTAAATTTGGAATTTTTACCGCCTTGCCCAAGGCTTGTACTTTGCCACTTGGCACTTTGATTGGATTGTTGTGCTGGTTCTATTGTCATGATGTGTGGAATAGGGTCATAGGATGCACCATGGATTGGTTGGACCTATGGACCCGCTTCGTTGTATGGGGGTACGCCCCAAGGAGTACATATAACTAGCGGGTTGTTGAACCACGCGTTATTATGTCACTTGGGTTAGGAGTGTTCGAACTCTATGTGTCTTGGACCATAGGGTCAACCGGCCTCCTTGAGGGAGGCATAAGAGACTTGAGGGAGGCATAAGAGTTGAGGGAGGCATAAGAGACTTGAGGGAGGCATAAGAGTTTGAGGAGGCATAAGAGACTTGAGGGAGGCATAAGAGTTTGAGAGGAGGCATATGATATTTGTGTGTGTATGGTTGATGTTTCGGGATATATGTTGAGTTATTGTGATGTTTTGGTAGTGGTCTTTTGATGTATGTGTTACTCATGTCAGATGGATATGTGTTGTGATGTTGTGGTTATGTCATTGATTCCCTTGTGGACACTATGTACCTGTAGCATGGTTTGGTGTTATGTGAGTTTTTCATTGATGCAAATTGAGGAAATGTCTGGTGGATTGTAGTACTCTTTTGTTTGAGTATTTTGGTATATCAGTCATTGATGTGTGTCACGAGTAGTACTATGTTATGTGGACTGTGCCTAATCCATTCCGTATTTGAGTAACCTTTTTGTGGTGTAATACAATCTTGAAGTATATACTTGCGTGCTTGTGAATCTGTAGTGTCTTGTGAACCTGATAGGGTGTTGTGTTAGCAGTTCATGTTGGGCACCCACAATAAGGAATAAATCAAAACTCTTCAATGATGAAATTTTAAAAGAAATTAAACTAAGAATAATGCTAATGGAAAGAGACTAATGAAATGATGAACAAGAAAGAACTACCAATCTTCACAGAACATTAAAAGTTAAAAATTCTACCGAATGTTCCTAAGGCTACCTTGCGACCGTGCTTTAATCAACTAAAATTTTAAACCATAAAGTGTACTTTCTCCTGTACCTGTTCTTGGTTGCGAACCTTTTCTTTTCCGTTGTGTTATGTCACATCGAGGACGATGCTTTCTTAAGGGGAGGAGGATGTAATGCCCCGCTGGGCAACGGCATTTTTTTTTTTTTCTACTCTCCTCTTCCACCTTGGCCTCCCCCACCACCCACCTGCCAAAAATTTATGGCATGTCATGTCTGTCCTTGCGTGAGGAATGGGTGGAGTCCCGTTTTTCTTTGCCATAATCTATTTTTGGATTCTCCTTCAATGCGTGCAGGTGGGTGTTGGGCGTTTCCTTCTTGGGCATTTTTTTTCTCTTTCCCTGTCACCTCATTTTGACCTGCTCCTCCTTGGCGTGTTCTGAACAGTGGATTCATTAATGGTGAAATGAAGGTCTGTCGCCCTGATGTTGCGTGGGTGGGTGTGGATCCTCAAAATCGTGTTGTACAGGCAGCTTCCGTGGAGCGTAGAACTGATTTTCTCCCGGAGGGCCGTGAGGAAGATTTGGTTGTATGCAGCAGCTACAGGGTCGAGAGGTAAACTTATCTCAGAAAACCAGTGGCCTCCAGAGAGAGTTAAGTGTGACAGCTGCTGCAGGGTGATCCCAAGGAACCGTTGGTGTTGATCCTGATGTTCTGGTTGCACGCGACCACAGTCATGATCTGCTGTTGCAAAATCTTGCAGCTGTAGTAGAAGAATGAGATAAAGTTTTGGTTGAGCTGTCTTGCCTTTCATTTGGAAAATCACTTCATCCAGGTGGTGAATTTAACATGGAAGAAGCTCGATCAAATCTTGAGGCAAGTTTTGCAAGTGAGGCTGAGATTTCGTTCACTACTGTTTCTAATACTGACCGGAAGTTTTCCAGCGCCTAGCCATGGGTTAGATATGGTGGTTATAGATGAAGCCACAAGCTGGTGAAGTAGCGTATTACCTCCTCTTCCTGGGGCGCTGTGAGGTGTGTTCTTGTCGGGGATCCACAAGAGCCTTTCCACAAGTGTGTTCCAGACTGCAGCGAGCACGTATCGGTAAGAAGAAGCCTTTTTTTGAGCACCTCCATCGAAGATCGGGTTATCCAACTTTGTTGTTTTTAGATGTATTGGACAATCTCTCTACTCGCATCCTCAAATTTGGATTCTCCTACAAGATTTTTTTATCTAAATCGACCTTGTGACAGTGAGGGTGTTACCAGCAGACCTGATGAGATTTATTGCAAAGATTTTCTATGGAAACCTTTCTGTTTGTTTCACGATGCAACCCGTGGAAGAGGATCTCATTGAGGCGGATCTGTTCCATTTCAGTGTATTCATGAAGCACAATTTGCTTTGCAAGTATGAACTTGTCAGGAGATCTATGCAATGTTGGAGAAAATGTCTTGGGAGAGCTCTGGTCCCAATGCAGGATTCAAAACATTCTCTGTTAGAGTCCTGGAGAAGATTACCTGATTTCTTACACTCTGTCAATCTCAGGCATGTCAAGTTGGGCTACCATTATTTGATTAGAAATGCTCTGTATTTCTTTGTTGTCCCTCTTCTGCTGGTGTTATTCAGTGCAGAGGTTGAAACGTTGGGGAGAAATAATTTATGGAGTTCTTGAAAGAAGCCCATGCAGAAGCAGTAATGGTGATGTTTGGTGCCTTGGATGAACTGTTTGAGAAAAAGCAGAGTGAGGCCCAAGGATATTGGGATTCTTGTGGTGAACTGCAGCTTGTTTAATCCAACTCCATCCCTGTCTGCCATGATTATCAATCACTACAAGATGAGAGGCAATATTATGAGCCTCTTCAACGAGTCACTAGGTTGGCAGGCATAAAGTTTCCTGTTGGAATTATCACACCTTACAAGCTACAGCTGTAATGTTTGCACCGAGAGTTTGATGTTGTCCCCAAATCTGATGAAGGAAAAGGATTGTGTATCAATACGGTAGATGCCTTTCAGAGCCAGGAGCGATGTAATCTTTATGTCTTGTGTCCGAGCTTCAAACCATGGTTGGTGTTTAGCTTTCTAGCACAAGTGCTCTCGGACTGAGTGGTAAGCAGTTCGACTCTCACCCCCAAAGCAGCTGCATTGAAGCAATCTAGTGTTTGGACAACCACCTATTGCATTCTTCTAGTCGTGCCTTCAAAAGGGAATCCCGGTGTGGTATATTGCAAGAAAAGACCAGTGAAGCAGAGGATAAAGCGGAAGGCGTGTGGCTGTAGCAGTCCCTGCTGGATGTTCACGACTGGTGGATGCGTTAAAATAGGCAAGATAGACTAACCATATACATAATATGCTAGTATCTAATAAACCTCTTGAAATGAAACTTTTTCCTTCTAGAAATTGGTTTAAATCTGTGATTTTGTGGATTTGTGTTCAATATATGGTTAACAGTTTGTTACTTCTGGATTTGCCTCTGTTGGTTGTTCTTGTTGACGTGATCAAACCCATTTATATATAAAACAAACAAAGGTTCTCAGTGTATGCTTCGATTGATCATATGAAAATATATATATATATATATATATATATATATATAAAGTTACTTCCTTCTGCAAAAATGTCGTTGTTTTCTTTTGTGAACCTGGGTATGTAATCGCCCCTAGAACGTTGCAGCTTTGACTAGTATTGGGCTCCTATTATGTTATTGCCCTGGAGGAAAATATACAGTTAAATTATTATTATTTTTTTATGATAAGCGTGATTATGCACTTCGTGTATTGTGCAAATTATTAGGGCTTTTGGAAATTAGAAGTTCAATATATATGCTTGTTAAGAAGGAAGTTTTGGGCCGAAAATATGTCCTGGGTTGATAGAAGGGCATAAATTATTGATAGAACCCCATTTGATTCTACTCTTTCTATGAGTAAAATTTGATAAAATTAATGACCTTTATGGTGTTAAGATATGGTATGTTGATGATTCCTTGTGTGATCGATTTAATTATGTATAGACATAATGCCTTGATGGAGTAAGGTAATATCTTTCACGGTTCGTGAAAGTTAAGGTTTTCATCAACTGCTTAAGGTAACATGAAGTTCCTTAATTTAGTCAAACTTGTTTTGTACTTCCTTCTTGATGAGTGACCTTTCATTACAAATTTAGAATGATTGTGATGGAAGGTCGTGAATATATTTTGTTGTCTAAAAAGGGAAAAGAAGCTATGGAATAGTTTGTTTATGTATCGAACGTAATAATTGTAATAACATCGTTATAGAAGTTCATTATTGGAGGATATCTATCTTCAATGGTATATTATGTGTTTAATCACTGCATAGGTTACCATAAACTTAGTGATGAGATGTAAATTAAGGAGAGTTGAGAGACCTTTTCCTTTGTATACATCGTTTATGATATTAGGAAGTGAGTTGATGTCGGAAAATTTCAACCAAGTCTAGATTCATGGCTATGTTCCTCTAGAACGGGAGGATTATAAATCTAAGGTATTATGAAAATTGCAAGGATGTGTTTAGAATGCTAGATTGCCTACTCAACTTGGGTATTAATGAGGCTTGTCACTATTCCGGCCCTGGTTATGTTCAGTAGGTAGGTTGTTAGGCAATGCCTATTCCGGACATTCTTACCGTCCTTTCCACTCATCCTTATTAGCTATGAAGTCACTTATTACCTAAGATATAATGGTTGTGGGTTTGAATATAAGATTTTCATCCTTTAAACCTTTTTGATTACATGATGGAACTTTTTTTTACCCTCGTTGTTCGTTTATAGCCTATTAGGCCTATGGCCCTACGGAACGATTCCAAAACTATATTCTTTTTGGCAGCTAAGATCGGGTCTAGTTTTTATCTTTTGACTTCACCTTGAGAATGTGGATTGATGGGTTACACTTTAGATTTCAATCACGTAATCTACGGGATTACATGATTGAAATCCTAATACTCTCAACTCTTGTGTCTAATCATTTAAATTTCATAGTCTTGCGTATTTGGTTGTCAAACTTTTGTAGTTTTAGAGGTATTTTCATAACTAAAACTTATGGATTTCTTCTTAGTTGATATGTTGAAAATTATATCTTGTTCCAAAAGGTTGTTAGAGGTTAGAACTTTGATCCATTTCTTGAAATAGAATGCTTCCTTTCATGGTTTTGTTAGCTAGTAGCTTATTGTTGCTATGTATAGTCTTATCTTGCTCAGTTCTCGCGAACTGACTCAGGTTATTAATTGTTGCAGATGGCTTACGTGGTTAGATGATGGAAAGACTTGTAGATTATTGCATCAATCTTGGTTATGATGTTCCTTTGTACGAATGTGTATTATGTTATAAAATTTGGAAAGGGCCTTTGGACATTTTAGAAGAAGGGTCAGTGCCTTAGTAAATGTATTGTAGAGTATTGTTGTTGTAACTGTTGAAACTTTGGCTTGTTTGGTTATCATGTGAAAGATGAAATTTGATTACCGCTTGGTTATGGGATATTCTAGTGAATTTTAACCCTTAGTATAGTAGCGGGGCATGTCCCATGTTATTACTCTCTTGCTCCCTAGTCATGGTTCAATAGAGATGGTATGTCCCTTTGATTTGTGCATCATGTTGGAATGAATTGATATAACCTTGTTTTGTTTCCGCAAATGAGTACTGTTAAACTTTTCTCTTGAGTTAAAATGTTGAGTTGTAAATCCTCCTAAGGCTTAGTAGCAATGAGTTTGTAAGTACTATGAAGTGAGCTGGATAGTCCTTATTAAAATTAAACTAATAAACATTATCCTTTTATGGTGAAACCTTAAATGATCTCATGGTGAAATCAATGGTTAGATTTTAGAAGATGATAGGATTTAATAAGTAGGAGGGAAATTGATTAATAAAACCATAAATATTTCTATATCATTTGAAATGTTCTCCTTTGTCAAACTTAATTAAGTAAAGTCTAGATGGAACATTTAACCAATCTTGATAAACTCTTAACCTCAATGAAAGACTGATAGTAAACAATGTGACCCTGAAGCTAAATTCTGTTGTCCTGTTCTGTTAACCCTTGCCTTGATTCATGGTGATATTTCTTAAGCAAGGTCAAAATTTGATCCTTAAACAAGAAGGTTATTGTTATGAACCCTAAGCGGTACTTTCCACTCAATCGGAGCTTATGCCTTCACCTGTGCAATAGAGGTGTGGAACATGTGTTAGTGGCTTGAATAAGATTAATTAACCTTGTAAGAAATGGAAAATGTTCTAAAATCAAATGAATAAAAAGCTTTGGACATAAAATTGATGATCCTAGTTTAGAAAGCTTGGCCTTAAGCTATTTAGTCAATAGTTGAAAAGAAAGAAGTTCTCCCTTGTGAAAAGAATTGTGTGAATCATTACATGAAATTTTATAAGAACGTAAGTTAAGAATTAAGAGACATTTTAGTAAACAAGAAAATTTAACAAGAATTTTCTCATGGGATGCCCTAAATGTAAGTTTGTCATGTGGTTGGACTTCCATGTTGTCTTGTCAAAAAGAAGAAGAAAAAAAAAAAAATGTATGTATTGTCCTTGATAGGTGTGAACGTTTCCGTGCTGACCTTGTGGTCTCCCCCGTAACAAGTGGTTCCTAGTGTTGGTTGTAACCTTGTGATGACATGTTGTGTCAAAGCAAGTCAAAAAAAAAAATTTATAATGTCTTTTTCTGTGTTGTCGTTGTCTATTAGGGGTCCATATTTGTGTCCACTATAACGGACATAATGGAATAGTCCTTGTGAATCCTAGGCTAGACATTGAGCTGTAGATTGGATTTTGTCCCATATCATTTTTGTCTCCTAGTGAGTG
Source organism: Taxus wallichiana var. yunnanensis (assembly GCA_018340775.1). Lineage (NCBI taxonomy): Eukaryota > Viridiplantae > Streptophyta > Pinopsida > Cupressales > Taxaceae > Taxus > Taxus wallichiana. Next base: position 775,137,019 of record CM031243.1, on the reverse strand, counting down.
GAAAAAACCTAAGAATGAGCATCAAATCGGGGTGGTATAAAGAATCAGTAATGTTAAATATTTTTGCAAAGCACACACAAATATTAATTCCGGGAAGAAACATATAAACTAAAGCAAGGAGACTGTAGAATCTTTTTGTAACAATGCCATGAACTCCTGAAAAACCTGTAAACACAAACCAAAAGTAAAGTCGAACACCTTAAAAATTATTTCTCTATCTCCATGTTTGTAGACAATGGAGCACATGACAAATTTTGTGCAAAATCCATAATAGGAGTGTTAAAGGTTATTCTTAAAAGTCCTTGTGTAGTGCCTACATTTTATGGCCTTAGTTATCTGCTAACTTCCTTACTCATAATTATGATTTGAAAGGGGATTTTACATATTTTTGAGATTATGCTATGTTATTTTATCTTCGTGGACATTTATGCTGATTTGGGCGTGTAGCGCCAATTTATTTTTGATTAGTATGTTGGCATATTTCAATATATGTTGTGGATACTAACATTTTACTATGTTATTTGGGCCTAATTGATATATGATGGATACATAGTTTAGTCGCACGTCTTGATGATATAGATTATTCGATTATTGATGAGAACACATGATAGCATGGATATATGTCATTTATATGTATTGCAATGGCTAACACATGGTGAATTTGTGTGAAATTGTGCATGTTTCTCATTTATGATTCCATGTTGATGATGTGATAACATAGATTGCATGTTTAGACTTGATTGTTTACTGAGTAGTTGATTTACACTTATATTGGGAATATGTGTTTAATGTTTGCATTGAGTGTGCAAGTTACATGACACAAGAGAACATGGGTTTTGGAACGGCTACAAAAATTGTGCACAAGTGGCCAATAGGGCTAAGTCCTAACCATGTTAGTTGTATGAGGACTTATTGGTTTCTTGTATTGATTGGGCACCATGAGTCACCCTAATTTGTAATGTTTCACTTCATGTAAAATTAATTGTGTTTACGTTTTTTATTTTTGTTACTAAACTAGGTTGGGGGACGTAATGGTCCCCACTTGCATTAAGTATGTATTTGTGTATGTGTTTCTTAATTAAAGAGGATTGGGGTCACATAATCACCCTTGAGTGGGCCCCACATCCTCTACATATGTGTCCAAATGTGCCAAACCCGAAATTGGGCTATTTTTGGCATTTTAAGTGACCCATTTATGTTTTGGGTATCCACTCGCATGAAAATAAGCCCTTGGACCCTATCTATTAGGTGGAGGGCTTAATTCCAAGGCAAGGAGGGAGTTTCCCTCCCATTTATCCTCTCTTTTGTCACCATCCATGTAAGATTGGTTGGAATGTGTGTGTTGTGAAAAGTTGCATAAGTTTGTCTCACTTTCTTTTTGGGTAATTTGGGAGAGGGGTGTTTAAATGTAGGTTTATATTTTCTTTATTTTATTTTAGGTAATCTTGAATTGGAGGGAAGAAAGGGGTGACACATGTCACCCCCTCATTTGTAAGGAAACTTATTTTCTTCTCTTCAAATACTCCCTCATGTGGGAGAAAAAGGAATTTTTCTTCGAGCTTTTACTTTGTCCTTGGAGGATTTTGGGGAGTTGGAGTTTTGCTTGGATAAGGAATTGGGAAAGGCTTAGAGACTTGGAGAGCTTATGTAGGTACGCTCTGTGATATTTCTTTATGTTTTTGAGTACGTTATATACTTAAAATTGCTTGTTGTTGAAAGTTTTATCTTGTTACAAGTGTTGTATGGTTTCTTGGGTGTGTTACTTGTTGTTTTCTCCATCCATCATATGGTTTGATGGATTTGGGAGTTTGTTTTAGGGAAGAGGGAGGGATTTTCCCTCTTAAACCTCATGGATTGATGGGAAAGCCATGTTCGGTCTCTTTATCCACTCATATGGTTGAGGTGGGGATGCTTTGGTTCATATGGTATGAAACCCCTTCCCCATCCTTGGATAAGAAACCTAGTGGGTTTGAAAATCCTCCCAAGGAGGAATTTAGGTGAATGGGAGGAGCAATAAGGAGGGATGATTATTTTGGAGGGATAAGGAGATTTTGAAGATCTTGTAAGTGTGCATCCTATGGTTGGACCACACTCTTTGGCATTATTGGATGTCTCATCTACTCTTCCCCTTTGTTGAGGATGAATATGGTTTTCTCCTATTTTTATTTGGTTGGTAATTGTTGTGTTTTTCTTTAGTGTATGGGTTAGTCTTGTATGTGATATGCTTGTGTTTACTTCTCCTTATTCTTGTGCACATTTGTGGAAGCTATCTCTCTCTCCCATGGGCTTGGGGGAGGCTAGCATGTCTTCCAACCTTTGGAAAGGCATGTAATGATGCCTATAGGTTGGGTGGTAAAATAATCCTTTCTCTATGTGTTGGATTTTATGTAGAGCACAAAATTTGGAGCTCAAGTTTGGAAGATGGTTGGAGTATTTCCTTGATATCTTGGCATCTTGTTGTTCCCAAAAATTTGGGAAATTTTTACTTATTGTAATCATGTGGATATGGCTATGTTGGAAGTTTTTGTAAGGTTCCCATTTTGAGATTGGGATTTCTTTGTAAACTAGTGTTACATTAGTATGTGTATCCTCCTTCAATCTTGGAATGAAGCCTTGTAATGTTTTTCTTTGTGCATCTTAAGTATCTTGGAAATATGTTGTATTTGTAAGCTTAAGCTTCATGGGGATGTAAACTATTCTTGCATGGTAAATGTTGTAAGAGTCTTAAATTTTGAAAGGCAATACAAGTAATTGGTTAAGATTTATTCCTTTGTTAAGATCTTATTTTACAGTTGAAATTTTCCTTTGCAAATAAAACATTCATTGCTACATGAAGTTGATGTTGAAAGAAAAGAATAATACTACTCTTGTATTTCTTGTTAGTATGGCAAATGATTAAGGAGAAAATTATTGAATACAAGCTTGATTCAAGTTTATTTCTTTACAACTTTAGAAATCTAGTTATTGTTTTAAAGGAAAATTACTTCTAGGGAAATCCACTTAACACTTGCATAGTAAAATTATGGTTGGAAGTAAAAATATGTTTTAATGGTTTCCTTGAGATTTTGAATTAATTCTCTTTAGTATGTGGATAGGTGAATGTGCAATGATGTCATTATAATTCATTTAGTGTGATGCCCGCTAGAATCAACCCACTTGAGACCCAAGAACAACCTAGGATTAGTTAGGAAAATTATGGAATAATTTTTTTGTTTAAAAGAGTCTACAACCAGGTTACAAAACAACAATTGTCACTAACAAGTTCCAAATCAATTCTAATCCACTAGAATATTCTTTTCTTTTATTAACAATTATTAGAGGTCACAAGGTCAAAAATTTAGGGTTAGAAAGTTCAATTAGGGTCAGAGGGTAATTCCTCACCATACCCACTCTCTAACATGATTTAAAGATTAAACTTTATTTTTCTCAAAATTAATGCATTCAAAAATTTCCTAAATTATTTTTATTGGATATGAAATTTATTCACCTTTCCAATGATATAAATAAGTCCTCCTAACTCCTCATATTTCTCAAGTTATGGGCTGGTGGGCCTTGGGGTGAAAAGTTTCCCGAAGAGCGGGCTTACGGGAACAGGGGAGAAAATTTGCCCAGTGGGCGAGTCTGCCGGGAAGCGGGAGAAATATTTCCCCATGGGTGGGTACATGGGCCGTGGGAAGAAATTTTTCCCAAAGGAGAAGTCAGTTCAACATGGCCGTGGGAGATGCTTAGGAAATTTCCCACGTGGGGTAAAAAGCTACCTTTGCACCCACACTCCCGCGAGTCCGCACTCGCAAGTGACACATGGCACCTCCTAAGTCAATGCGGGGAAAGTGGGGTGGCTGCGATAAAAGATTCTTAATGCCTTGAAGGGTGAAAGGGGTAAAATTCACCCACGCCTCCACTGACGCCTCGCAATACCATGTGGCAGCTCTGATTGACTGCAGGGCGATGGGGAGGCGGGGAAAAATAGAAAATTTTCCCTAAATTTTCCTAAAAACACAAAAGGTAGAAAGTAACCCACCCTTCTGATATTGGACGTTGACTGATTTCCTAAAAAAATTTAAATGAGAACTTTCGGAAATTAGTCAACGTCCTTTTACTCGTGAATCATTAAATTTTGATTTTGATAAAGTTTTAGTCAATTTTGAGAAAATGATCTGCAGACTTTTGTAGTGCAAACTTGTAAATTATAACTTATAAGATTTGTTCAATTTGATCTTCTTGCTCTCTCAACATGTCAAATAGACATCGAGAATTGTTCTTATATGGATTTAAGAAGGATTTCATTATTTAATTTGTCTAATTCATTTGTAATTTGAAAATTTGCATGTATTGACAACAAAACGACTGTAAGAGGGTTGAGCCCATTTTTGCTAAATTTACTAAGAAGTTCCTTAAGTATTTATTTTCAATTTGATTCATTTAGGTTATACTACTTCAATTTCATCATTTAGCTTTTTATTTCATTATTACATGTTTGAATTATGTATTTTTGGATAAAGTATTTTCCAGTTTGAAAATATAAACCAGAGATAAAATTTTAAAGGATCTATTCACCATTTTCATCTTCCAAGTATTAGGATTCATTCCAATTCTAATCTAAAACATTTAGTTGATTCAATTCAACTATTCAAAAGCTAGAATACATCTCTGATTTCCAATTTTCACATATTTCAAAGATAGAGTATTACACTTCCTTCATACGCATTTATTTCTTTCAAACAGAGATTACAACTCACATTTAGATGATTAAATTCAATACAATGATGAAATTTGAGGAAGGTTATGCAATCCTTTATTGATTCCAAAAGACAAATTTACAACTTCCTTCTTTCTTTCCTCAATTTCATCATACAGGACACAATTTTTTGCTTTCAAAAGAACAGAACAGAGTATGTCTCTTTCACATTTAAATATATACTTTTATAACCAATACAACATATTTCCATTAGAAAACATATACAATTTCATCCACTTCAAGTGGTAAAGGTTACAATAAAATTTCATTTCACAAGGGATACTCAAATTGTCTTTTCTCGGCTCCAGGAACAACAATATGAGTATTTCTCATTCTTCGAAATTGTGATCACAACAAGAGTAGGGAAAGGAAATTATCTACACCCAACCAAGAAATCCAATGAATAAGAGAAGTCTTCCTTCTTCATTGGCTCCTAAGCCCCAACCACAAAGCAATAAAATATGTGATCCAACTCATGGACACAACAGGCTTCCACAAACACACAGAAGCATTTTCACAATAAAAACACAATCCAAAATAGAATGTAGTGTACAACTACATTAAAGCATAAAAAGAATTACTAAGGATTCATCAAGCAAGCCAAAGGATAAATAAGCTATGGGGGTGCTTTTGATGCCTCCCAAAAGGGAAAATAGGTATCACCACCTAAATTACAAACCGCCAAAATATAGTTTATCAAAACCCTAACATTTCTTATGCCTCCCGGTACCCCCTTATTCCTCACATTTCTTTATACCTCCCCACCTCTTATGACACCCCATAACGAGTAAATAAATTCAAGATATTTCTTTGTAAGGTGGAACTCAAATCCCAACTCCCTTCATCTTTATACCTCCCTTAAATACACTTGTGCCTCCCACAAAATAAACCCCATAGTCATCTCCTACACCATTCCTAGGCCATCTACCCAACAACCCACTAACATGACAAAAATTGACACATTAACATTTACATTCATAAAAGAAGAGAATTTCAAGAGGCGAGCTCTTACCTCTCCATGATGGAGTTTCCCAAGTTCCAAAAACCATTCTTTCAAAGAAAAAAATAAAAAAATATAGAAAAAAACAAGCATGCAACAATATTAAAGTTCTCCAAAATTAAGAGCTCCCAAAATAGCAAGGAATTCTTCCATGAATGAAGTCTCCAAAGTCGAGAACCCTTAAAACAAGGCAAGGAATTCAAATTCTATATAAGAGGAAAGAGAAGAGGATGAGGTGGATCCATGTAGGATGCCACATCACACATCCTCAACCCCAACCCAAAAGTCAACTTCATTCTCCAATGCATAATAAATAGGTGGGTGAATAATATGACAGTTTAATTACATACTCAAATCAAACCCACACCCCAAAGAACTGGAATCAAATCATGTAAGAAAAATGTAATTCAAACCTATAATTTTCCTTCTCAAAAGCATTATAAAAGTCACATTTCTACTCTCCAACCATAGGTATGGTTGGTAATTAAATTTAAGAGGTATGAGATAAGTTTAAACTTGTTTCACAAGCCTCCAAAATCATGCTCTAAGAGACAAATTCGAATTTCCAAGAAGGTGGAGTGTTTCACACTCAAAAGCTAACTTACACATCACTTACACATATCTTACAACACTTTAATTCAAGGCCAACAACTCTATTAATTACTTTCTTATGACATATTTTAATTAATTAACTTAACAACATGATTACTCACAATATTACACACCATTTAATGAATAATGAAAGGGTCAATGCACCAAAAAATAAACACATGCAAACATAAACAAAGGGACCAATAAATAAATACACATAACCCCTTGGTCACATTTAAAGGTGATCCCCCCATGGGAATCCCTAACACACACAAACACGCAAAAACAAATACTAGTTGCCATGGTGACCTTGTTGAATTCATCTAGAATTCCAATGTGGTTGGTCTCCAATCCCTTGATGTTTGTTGTGATATTTTAACATGCAAAACATGAATACCTCCTTTGGCCTCGTGGCCATATCAGAACATCCAAAATAATATAATTAAAATTCTGAAATCATCTAGATATATGGATCACAATAAAAAGATCCAAGCAATCAAAAAAATCATTTGTAATTTTACTCAACAACTATATCATTATCAAATAATTTTCATTTATAGGTCTACTCACAATATCTAAATATCACATGTCTAAACAACATCCATAATATAACCATGTCAAACAATATGTCAACATCATATCTAAAATGCCTCTAATAATCATCATCCATCATAACCGAGTCAAGTCAACAATAATCCATTATCTAACATCTAACATTATACTATAATAAGTCCATAATCATTTCCATAATATAATCAACAATATCATGATTAGTACTGGTCAAAAGGTGTGAAAGGGAAGTGGGCACTACATCCCCCTCCCCTTAGACTTGACTTCCTCCTGGAAGTCACTAGAATAAATGTTGAAACTGAACTCATAGTAAAGTAGCATCCTCTCATGTAGCTGCAGTCTCATCATATATATCCCTCTGCATCTAGACCTAATCAAATTCTCTACCTCGAAGGCCCAGGGTCCTGCGATCTATGATGTGAACGGGTTCCACCATCACCTACCCCTGATCCTGCACCTACAATGATGTCCAATCTAACACATGAGAAGGATTGGCAACATATCTCCTAAGAACTAAAACATGAAACAGATCATGTATGTGAGATAAGCTAGGTGGCAATGCTAGATGGTAGGCAAAAGGGCTGATACACTTTAAGATCTTAAAAGGACCCACGAATCTAGGATCTAACTTAGAACCTTTTCTATAATGATATAGGGCTCTTATTTGGCCTGAAACGAAGGAACACCTTCATGCCCACAACAAAACTATGGTCGGTCTTATATTGATTTGCATACTTCTTATTCTTGTCCTATGCCTCCTACATTCTATACCCGATGAAAATTAGTTGTTGGTCGATGTCCCGCAATAAAGCTGGTCCAAGAGAAACCTTACCCTCTAACCTTTCCTAACTAAGAGGTGTCCTCTACTCTCTACCATACAAATCTTGAAAAAGAGGCATGCCTATAGAAATCTGAAAACTATTATTATAGGAAAACTCCACCAAGTACATGTACTCCTCCCATCTAGACTGTTGATCCATCACATACATCCTAAGCATATCCTCTTAAATTTGATTCACCCACTCAGTCTATCCATCTGTCTCGGGGTGATATGTTGTACTGAAATTGATCTTTGTCCTAAGGGCATACTACATGGTAGTCCAAAAATGGGAAGTGTACAAAGGATCACGGTCACTAATGATCTTCCGCGAGAATCCATGCAACCTAAAAATATCATCAATATATACTGTACCACTACACTAGCTGCATAAGATGTCTTCACCAGAGAAAAGTGAGCCACTTTTGTCAATTTATCAACCATGACCATGATGGCATCGTGGTGATATCTCAACATTAGTAGCCCAACAATGAAGTCCATGGAAATGGTGTCCCATTTCCACTCTGGTATAGCATGAGGAAAGAGAAGGCCACTGGAAGCCGATGCTCGGCCTTTATTTTTGGCACTCTAAAAATCGTTACACAAACGAGCCATGTCTCTCTCAAGTCCTCTCTAATGATAAAACTATCTCAAGGTGGCATCCATCTTCTTCACCCCAGGATAGGTGAATAGGGTGCATGTTGTGCCTTTTCCAAGATGTCCCGCCTCAAGCCTCCATCTTTGGGAACATAAATCCAGCCTTTTTCCTGATAAGATCATCTACCTCTAACAGAAAACCATCAAAATTGCCCTTGAGGGTTATCCGAGACTTGATCTCTGCTCAAACCGCAATGTAGAAGCTGCCAAGAGGAAGTCTGCCAAGAATCCTACTCCGAAAATCCATGCTCACTGAGGTGGCCATAGCCACATGTCTCCATCTGCTAAGAGCATCTACCACCACATTCTCCTTCCCTTTCACATGCTCTATCTCAGGATCATACTCACAAAGAAACTCCTTCCAATTTCGATGACAAGCATTGAGAATGGGTTGCATGAAGAGGTGGTGAAGACTCAAGTGATATGTCGTGAGTGTGAATCTCTGACCAAGAAGAAAGTTCCTCCATCAAACCAAAGCGTGAAAACTACCACAAGATCTAGATCATGAGTCAAATAATTAATCTTGTAATCTTTGAGTTTGTGAGATTCAAAAGCCATTATTTTTCCCTCCTACATTAACACACCTCAAAGCCTTACTAAAGAAGCATCCGTGCAAATGAAAATCTCACCCTATGGATCCAACACTATAAGGATAGGTGTTATAGTGAGTCATTCCTTTAGTGTCCTGAAGCCCTACTCACACCCGTCTCGACCAAACAAACTTATTCCCTTTCCGTTAAAGGGAAGTGATGGGATGTGCAATCCAAAAGAAGTCTTTAACATATCTCCTATAGTAACTTGCTAGTTCTATGAAGCTACGGACCTTTGTCACAGTAGTGGGTGCTGGCCAATCCATAATAGCTCTAATATTGGAAGGATTGACAGTGATACCTTCCCTAGAAATTATATGTCCCAAATAATGAACCTTCGTTTGGAAGAAAGCACACTACTCAAAGTTCCCAGAGATTTTTCACCCAAAGACACTGAAGAACCCGGAAAAGGTTCCCCTCGTGCACCTCACGCATACATGAGTAGATCAAAATGTCATCAAGGAAGATGAGCATAAAGTGATCTAAGAAATTCTTGAATACCCCATTCATCAAACTCATAAACACTGCAAGGGCATTAGTCAAACTAAAAGGTACCACTTTGTGAACTCATAGTGGCCATATCTCGTATGGAAGGCGGTCTTATGAATGTCCACCTCCGAAATCCTTAGCTGATGGTAGCTTGATTTAAGGTAAATCTTAGAAATGGTTATTGCTCCTTCATCCGATGAAACAAATCATCAATGTGTGGAAGGGGATAACAATTCTTGATCATTACCTTATTCAGCTGATGGTAATCAATACACAACCGCAAGGATCCATCCTTATTTTTTACAAAGATTACTAGTGTACCGCAAGGTGACACACTAGGATGAATTAGGCCCTTCTCTAGAAGGCCCTCAAGCTATAACTTTAGCTCATAGAGCTCAGGGGTAGTCAACCAATAAGGTGCTCGTGAGATAGGCTCTTCTCCCGAACCAGATCTATATGAAAATCAATCTCACGTGGGGGTGGTAACCCCGGTAGCTCCCCTAGAAAGACATCATCTATAAAATCTCTCAAAATGGGATGATCATCTAGTGATGGTACAAAGAGAACCATCCTCTAATCTGTCACTAACTATAACAACATACATCTGACAACTCCTTCACACACACATCTTAAGCTGCATAGCGAGGATGGTGTGAATAGAAAAAGGTCTCCCGACCCCAACTACCACCGCCTCCACTCCTAGATCATTTTTGCAAGATATGATCATGTGGTAATAATCCACTCTATATCTATGTGCAAATAACTATTCCATGCCCAATATGACTCCATAAGAAACCAATAGAAGGATACGAAGATCCGAGGTAGTGGTGAAAGGTCCCAAATCCACCACACACTCCTTAACTAAGGAGTCTACAGAGATCTTGGATCCAGAAGCCATCTCAACATCTCGTAGATATGACCCTTCCTAATCGCCACCAAAGTGTGCATCACTCTACTAAATATGGTGCGATAAAAGAATCAAAGAACTAGAATCAAATAGAATGGAGGTAGGAATGCCTCCAATGTTACTTGTAGTCTCAATAACTATACTATGATGTTCTACCTAGTGGTTCTTGACTACTACATACATCCTATGCCTAAGAACCATATCACCAAAAGTAGGCTCTGAGATCTGTGTCTTACCCTTGTTATTAAGGTTCTATGGGTAGTCTCTTCAAAATATCCAAAGAATACCACACCCAAAATAACCGCCGATCCTCTCCCTTGTGTATCGTTTGACAAGTACTCTTGAGGTTTGTGGTGTGGATCTTGATGATCCAGGCTACAGTCTTCTCGAGGTCTTTACTAGCGAGCTCCTGTTGAGTGAGCTCTCTGGCACCTTATGTCCCGATGAGACCCCTAGGCGGAGGCGCCATACTCTAACCTCTCTATGTAGCAAAACCTCATGGAGGTCTATAAGGTGGGCGAGACTACATTGCTTCTACTATTGTGGTCTAACAAATGACTATGCTAAACCCTCGCCTACCATGAGGAAGAGGTACGACCCTCTTGATCTCGTTGTCTTATATCTGCGCATGTATGCAGCTCCGGACTCGGTCTCTAGCCTACTGGGTCTTTCCCCGAGTCTCCTCTTCTATATAGGCCTTATCGACGGCCTCAACTAGGGTCTATGGACAATGGATCCACACTGGACCTCCAATGTCTAGATTCAACCCCTAGATGAACCCGTGGATTCGCTCCTACTCATCCCGCATGTAATCAACATACTTGAGTAGATCCAGAAATCTACTCTCATACTCATCCACCGTAAAAGATGCCCGCCGAGGTCATGAAACTCATCTATCCACCGTCGTATGAATCTCCATGAAAAATATCTACTTTGGAAATGATCCTTAAATAACTCCTTGGTAACTTTCTTAGAATCACCATGGAGCTTCTCCTCCTCTGTCCTCCATAAGACACCAGGCTCCATCCCTCAGTAGATGGATTGTAACACAAAATTTCATGTTGCTAGAACAAGGACAGAGCTTGAAGCATCCACTCAAGCTCACCAACTAGGCCTCTGCCTAAAATCCACCTATGTCACTAGAATAATGTGATGGTTGAAGCTTCAAGATCTCCCTGATGTGATCTACAGCTATGGTCTGATGGCCTCTAGGCCTCTCTGTATGCTCATCCCTAATCCTAGGGCTCCGAGACCTCTCTCTATGTTCTGAAACTTGGTCACCATGTCCCCTCTATGGTGACTTAGCTTTGGATGACTCTGCATGGAATTTCTCTCCTCCATGCTCCTCGCTGGGTTGAGGAGATACATGACCCTCAATGGAAGTGACTCTTTCATGTATGATTCCATGTCCTCCTACTGATCCTCCGTGTAGAGTAGCATTAACATCATGAAGAATCTCTAAAATATGTGGTAAGATAGTTGGTACAACATGCTCTTGAGGTTGTATGCCTAGGTCTATATGAAATGGATACTCATCTTGTTTGTTCCTCCTCCACGAGCAAGATGAGAGTAAGTCCATATTTCTAAGTTTTATTCAATTTTCATGTTTACTAAAATATGTAATTTCTAAACTAAGTTGTTTTCTAGATTTAAAAGTGTGATAGGTTTAAGGTTCATGTCTCAAGTTTTCAAGTGTGCCCAATGGCCCAAGATTTTGAACCACTTCTCTGATACCAAGTGTGATGCCCACTAAAAACAACCCACTTCAGACACAAGAACAACCTAGGATTAGTTAAGAAAATTATGGAATAATTATTTTTGTTTAAAAGAGTCTACAACCATAGATCAAGGAAAGAACTAGTCTACAACCATAGTTATTTCATTTGGAAAAGTGTCACTCTCTTTTCAAAATATGGGCAAAATTGAAGGATTTATTTGGTAAGGTGGATCATATGAGAGCCACACAACTTGAAATTGAGATCACCTCTCTTAATCCTAAAGATTTTCCAACAATTATAGACTATCTTACCAAGTTCAAGCATTTGTTGACACAGTTCAAGGGGAGTGGAAGAGATAAGAAAGATGAAGAGTATGTTTACTTGATTCTATCCAAGGTGAGAGGACCATTCCAAATTTTTGCTTCTACCTTTTTCTCTAGCATGGATGCCTTAGGTGACACCTTCAAAATGCTTAACTTAGAAACATTTTGTGAAATACTTACTAAGGAAGAATCCAAATTATCTCATCTTGAGTCTTCCATCTCTCAAAAGGCATTAGTTGCATCTAATCCTAAGGGAAAGGGCATATAGAATTGGTTTCTCATTCATATTCAGAGAGTAATCTTTGGCATGAAAGATTTGGACATCTCAATTAAAGATATTTGAAGGATTTGAGCACTTGTGGTATGGTAGATGGTCTTCCGAGAGTTTCTTGTCTTGAGGGAGTTTTTCATGGTTGTGCATTAGAGAAAGAACATCAAGATCCTTTTCCTAAGATTTTTTCTAAGAGAGCTTCTTCACCACTTAAGCTTGTGCATAGTGACTTGATGGTTTTTCCTACCCAATCTTTCAATGGAGTTAAGTATGCACTTACATTTATTGATAATTTCTTGAGGCGTACATGGGTTTATTTTCTTAAGTAAAAAAGTGATGTTTTTTCACACTTCAAAGTCTTCAAGGCTTTGGCCGAGAAACAATATTCTATTAGCATAAAGAACCTTCACACCGATAATGGGGGAGTACTTCAACAATGATTTTTCTAAATTTTTGGTAACTCAAGGCATTATTTACCATCATTCTTCCTCATACTCCACAAAAGAATGGATTAGTAGAAAGGAAGAATAGAACTTTGAACGAAATGGATAACTTTATGATGCATTCTAGAGATATACCTCCTATCTATTGGGCAGAAGTAGTTAATCGTGCTAACTATATTCAGAATCACAAACCACATAGAGCACTTGAGCATTTGATTCCAGAGGAAGCTTGGTTGAACACTAAGCCATATGTCTCATTTTTTTGAGTCTTTAGGATCCATGCTTAGGCATTTGTGCCAAAGAAGAAAAGGAAATATTTGGATAAGAAGAGTAAACCCTTGATATTTTTAGGGTATTGTGAGGACATGAGAGCTTATCATCTTTTAGATCCTGATACACATGATGTTATTTTTCGAACACATGTTCAGTTTGATGAGTGTTTCACTCCTCATGATTCTTCATCTTCTTCCATTCCTTCTTCTTCTTCATCTCATCTTGAGGATCCTTTCTTTGAGGAGATTGATGAGGAGGTTATAGATGCCATTGAGGATCCTATTCCCACTGATGTTGTCACTATGCCTAAGTGGGCTCGTACTATAGTTTCTGAGGTAGCACCTTTCATAGAGGATCTTCCACCCACTAGGCATCATCACGCACATTCTACAGGTTTTGGACTTTTGTGTCAGGTAGTTTCTGAGGATCCACAGTATTTTTCAAAGGCTCATGGGATACAGGAGTGGGATGATGCGATGGCAGCTAAGTATTCTTCTTTGATGAAGAATCATACTTGGGATTTGGTATCTCTTCCTAAAGGAAGAAATATGGTTAGGTGTAAGTGGGTATACCGAACCAAATATGCAGCTGATGGGTCCATTGACAAGTATAAGGCTCATCTTGTTACAAAGGGTTTTTCACAAGTCGAAGGTATTGATTACTCTGAGACTTTTACACCCATTGCTAAGATGGATTTTGTATGCCTTATACTTGCTATTGCTACATCATAGGGGTGGCCCATAAACCAGATGGATGTGAAGAGTGCCTTCTTACAAGGAGATCTACAAGAGGAAATATACATGGAGCAGGGAAATGGATTTGTTCAAGATTCTTCTCTTGTTTGTAGGCTACGAAGGTCTCTCTACTGTCTCAAACAAGCCCCTCAGGATTGGTATGAGAAGATGGATTCTTTACTTCTATCTACTAGTTTTGTTCGTTGCCACTCCTATCATAAAATGTATCTCTAGCATGTTGGTGAGGATATTATGATACTTGTCTTGTATGTTGACGATCTGTTACTTACTAGCAGCTCTTCTTCCCACATTCGAGTATTCAATGGGTCTTTCTACATAGTTTGACATGACAGATCTTGGGTTATTGCATTATTTACTTAGTTTGTAGATTTCTCGATGTGATTCAAGGATTCATTTGAGTCAAGTAAAATACACTCATGAACTTCTTCAGTTCTTTTTGATATGGCTGATTGCAAGCCAAGTCCATCTCCTTTTCGATCCTGGGGTTACTCTTACATCCACATGTACCAAACCAATTTGTGATCCCGTGTTGTATAGGTAGTTGGTTAGGAGTCTCGTGTACAAGACCCATACTCACCCCGATATTTCATTTACTGAGGGGCTTATATCTCATTTTTCACATTCTTCTCATAGCAGTCATTGGTAGGCTACTAAAAGGATTTTCCGCTATTTACAGACACTTCCCACTTTGGCCTACACTACACTAGGGGTTCTACTCACTTTTTTGGTATACGATTCATATTTGACAAGTTCTATTGATGACAAGTGTTCTTCTTCCGGCTATCTTCTCTGTCTTGGTTCTTCTTCAATTGCTTGGCCATGCAAAAAGTAACAGGCTATTGAACTTTCATCTTCAGAGGTACAAGATAAGGCAGCAAAGCATTCTGAGTCAACAAATTCTTTGGCTTCACTAGCTATTGATAGATTTTGGAATCCCATAGGATTCACCGATCAGTACTATGGTGTGACAAAAAGTGCAATTCACATTTCTCGCAACCCAGTTGAGCACCAGTGGACCAAGCATATCGAGATACACATCCACTTCATTCGACAACACATTCGTGGATGGAGTTCTTTTCTTGAGTACCTTCCAACTCAAGCAGCGGAGAGCAGTTACGTACATCTTTACGAAGCCTTTTTCATCACCTCGCTACCTTGAGTTGCATGGAATGCTTGGGGTTTCGGAATTTTTTCTTATGGGGTGTTCATGAGAACATCTTCCTTCTTCTTCTTCTTTCTCTTTCCTTATAGTAGGATTTTTTCCTTCTTTTGGTTCGAGATTTCGTATGGATATATTGTACATGAGTACCTCATCAGCCTAGTTACTTACAAGGGACTCATACATGTGGACATGCCACTTCTATTTTTGCCCCTAGATTAACTTGAGGGGGTTGTTACAGCCGGTATTTACCTTAGCTCATGTTCACCTAGGTACATTATTTACCTTTATTGTATTTATCCTCACCCACTTATGTGTGTGGATATAACTTTTATTTATTTAGATATTAGGAGATATTATCTAGTTTTTAGGTATAGTTCTTTCCTATATCTATGGTATTGACTAGATTCTTGATGTCTAGTTCTCTCATAAATCTATGGAGTTGACTAGTTCTTTGATGACTAGTTCTTTCCATGATTTATGGCTTGATCTACGACCTTGATGGTTCTTAGATTGTTATTCCTTTCCTATATAACTAAGGCCCATTTTCATTGTATTTCATTGAGTTCCATGATACTATATGATATGGCTTCTCATTTTTTGCAAATTTTTATGTAAAGTTATTCGGTGAATTGCTTTCATCTTATTGATTGTGATGTTTATTAGCATCTATGTTCTTGGCTCTCATGCACGATTTGGTTATCATTCCTTTTATATTTTTCTCAAAATTAATGCATTCAAAAATTCCTTAAATCATTCCCATTGGATAGGAAATTTCCTCACCTTTCTAATGATATAATGAAGTCCTCCTAAATCCTCATATTTCTCAAGTTATGGGCCGACGGGCCTTGAGGTGAAAATTTTCTCCAAGATCGGGTCTCAGTGGGCCTGTGGGGAAAATATTGCCCTAGGAGCAGGTTTGCGGACTGTGGGGAGAAATATTACCCCATGGGCGGGTCCACAGGCCATGGGGAGAAATTTTTCCCATAGGAGGAGTCGGGTAGGCAGGGCCGTAAGAGATGATTAGGAAATTTCCCACGTGAGGCGTAAGCCACCTTTGCACCCACTCTCCCACGATTCCGCACCCGCAAGGGACACATGGCACCTCCTAAGCCAATGCGGGGAAAGAAGAGTGGTGGGGATAAAAGAGTCTTAACACCCCGAAGGGAAAAAGGGGTAAAATTTACCTGTACCTTCACCGATGCCTTGTGATAACACGTCGCACCTCCCGATTGGTTGTGGGGTGGCGGGGGAAAATTTAGAAAATTTTCCCAATTTTTTTCTAAAAATGCAAAAGTTAGAAATGAACCCACTCTTCTCGCCGATGTCTCATGAAGCCATGTGGCAACTCCCGATTGGCCATGGCCAAGTGGGGAGATGGCGAAAATTTTCCCAAAATTTTTCTAAAGTCCTAAGTTTAAAAGGGATCTGCCACTCTGCCAACCCTCAGTGGTGCCATGTGGAAGCCTATGATTGGCTGCGGGGTGGTAGGGAATACTAGGATAATTTTCCAAAAAAAAAAATGAAGCGATAAGGGAAAATTCAGACTGCGGTCCGCCAGGAAATTTTTTTGAATTTTTTTTTTTTTCAGCTTAGAATTGTTTTTGATGCCAAATGAAGGAATACTTAAGAAGGCCGTAACTTTTGATAGATAGCTAAGTTATAGGAAAACAAGGACTTTATAGAAATCTCTCAAATTTATCTTTATTTTAGGAATCATTAAATTTTTATTTTGATAAAGTTTATATAGTCAATTTCAATAAAATGATATACAAACTTTTATAGTGCAAAATGTTAAATTTTAACTTATAAGAATTTTTCAATTTGATTTTATTCATCTCTCAACATGTCAAATAGACATGGATAATTGTTCTTAGATGGATTTAAGAATGATTTTAGGATTCATTTTGTCTGAATGATTTGCAATTTGAAACTTTACATCTATTAACTACAAAATGACCGTAAGAGGGTTGAGCCCGCTTTTGCTAAGTTTGTTGAGAAGTTCCTTTAGTATTTTTGTCCAATTTGATTTGTTTAAGACATACTACTTCAATCTAATATTTTCATTTTTATTTCATTGTTGCAAGTTCAAACTATGCATTTTTGGATAAAGTATTTTCTAGTTTGAAAATACAAAACAAAGATCAAATTTTAAAGGATCTATTCACCATTTTCATCTTCCAAGTATTATGATTCATTCCAATTCTAATATAAAACATTTATTTGATTCAATTCAACTATTCAAAAGCTAGAATACATCTCGATTTCCAATTTTCACATATTTCAAAAGACAGAGTATTACACTTCCTTCATACGCATTTCTTTCTTTCAAATAGAGATTACAACTCACATTTAGATGATTAAATTCAATACAATGATGCAATTTGAGGAAGTTTATGTAATCCTTTATTGATTCCAAAAGAAAAATTTACAACTTCCTTCTTTCTTTCCTCAATTTCATCATACAGGACACAATTTTTTGTTTTCAAAAGAAAAAACAAAGTATGTCTCTTTCACATTTAAATATACACTTTCATAACCAATACAACATCTTTCCATTACAAAACATATAACAGTTCATCCACTTCAAGTGGGAAAGGTTACAGATAAGATTTCATTTCATAAGGGACAATCAAACTATCTTTTCTCACTCCAAACATCAACATGTGTATTTATCATTTTTCCAAATTGTGATCACAACAAGAGTAGGAGAAAGGCAATGCTCTCCACCCAACCAAGACATCTAATGAAAAGGAGTATCCATTCTTATTCATTGGCCCCTGAGCCCCAACCACAAAGCAATAAAATATGTGATCCAACTCATGGCAACAAAAGGCTTCCACAAACATAGAGGCAACATTTTCACAATAAAAACACACCACAATAGAATGTTGTTTAAAAATACATTAAAGCAAGACAGACATTACTTAGGCTTCTTCAAGAAAGCCAAAGGAGCAAAGAAACGATGGGGATGCTTCTTATGCTTTCCAAGAGGGGAAATGGGTATCAACACCTGAATTACAAACCACCAAAATATAATATATCAAAACCCCGACATTCCTTATGCCTCCGCAAGTACCCCTTTTCCTCACATTTCCTTATGCCTCCCTAACCTCTTATGGCACCCCATAATGAGTAAATAAATGAAAGTGATTTCAAAGGTGGAACCCCACAATATTTGTACCTCCTAAAACATGCTTGTGGCTCCAACAAAAT
Organism: Taxus wallichiana var. yunnanensis; assembly: GCA_018340775.1. Lineage (NCBI taxonomy): Eukaryota > Viridiplantae > Streptophyta > Pinopsida > Cupressales > Taxaceae > Taxus > Taxus wallichiana. The sequence goes on along the minus strand of CM031243.1, from coordinate 775,118,502 downwards.
AAACCCCACAAAAGTATTCTCCTACACCATTCCTAGGCCATCTACCCGAAGCCACAAACATGCCAAAACATTCACACATTAACATTTACATTCATAAAATAAGAGCATTTCAAGAGCCAAGCTCTTACCTCTCCATGATGGAGTTTCCCAAGTTCTAAACAACATTTGTTTCCACGAAAACAATAAAAAAATCCACCAAACAACAAGAATGCAACAATCTTCAAGCTTCTCCAAAATCAAAAGCTCCCAAAACAAAAAGAAATTCAAGAAGGAATAAAGTCTCCAAAGTTGAGCAACCCCAAAACAAGGCAAGGAATTCTAAATTTATAGAAGAGGGAAGAGGAGAGGATGAGGTGGATCCATGTAGGATGCCACATCACACATCCTCAACCCCAACCAAAATTCAACTTCATTCTCCAATGCATAATAAATAGCTAGGTGAATAATATAACAGTTTACTTACATACTCAAATCCAACGCACACCCCAAAGGACTGAAATTAAATCATGTAAGAAAAGAGTAATTAAAACCTACAATTTGCCTTCTCAAAAAGTATTATAAAAGTAAAATTTCAACTCTCCAACCATAGGTGTAGTTGGTAAATAAATTTAAGAGGTGTGGGACAAGTTTAACTTTTCGCACAAGCCTCCAAAATCATCCTCCAAGGACAAATTCGAATTTCCAAGAAGGTGGAGTGTTTCAAACTCAAACGTTAACTTACACACCACTTACACATCTCTTACAACACTTTAATTGAAGGCCAACAACTCTATTAATTAATTAACTTAAATACATGATTACTCACAATATTACACACCATTTAATGAATAACGAAAGGGTCGATGCACCACAAAATAAACACATGCAAACATAAACAAAGGGACCAATAAATAAATACACATAACCCCTTGGTCATATTTAAAGGTGATCCCCCCCATGGAAAACCCTAACACACACAAACACGCACAAACAAATACTAATTTCCATGGTGACATTGTAAATTCATCTAGAATTCCAATGTGGTTGGTATCCAATCCCCCATGTTTGTTGTGATATTTTAACCTGCAAAACATGAATACCTCCTTCGGCCTCATGACCATATCGAACATCCAAAATAAAATAATTAAAAATTCCAAAATGATCTAGATATATGGATCACAACAACATCAAAGCAATCAACAAAATCATTTGTAATTTTACTCAACTATATCATCATCAAATAACTTCCATTTCTAGGTCTACTCACAATATCTAAATATCACATGTCCGAACAACATCCATAGTATAACCATGTCAAACAAGATATCGACATCAATATCCAAAATGCCTCTAATAATCATCATGCATCATAACTTAATCAAGCCAACAATAATCTACGATCTAACTTCTAACATTATACTATAATAAGTCCATAATTATGTCCATAATATAATCAACGATCATGATTAGTATCATAAAGGTGTCAAAGGGAAGTGGGCACTATAGTTAGAATGATTACATTAGGGAATCAAATGTTGATATACCTTGTTCCTTGCTAAACTTTAAACAAATTTCAAGTCCTCTCTTATTATTTGTAATACATTTCTACCTTAACTTTTATCATACAAATGAGTAAATCATTTATAATATTGATATATTGAAATTATGAAGTTGCATACTTTACAAAAAGACAAAATAAAACATGTCATTCTACAATTTTGTACTTATTTTCATATATATATATATATATATAATTATGATAAAAAAACAAATTATTGAAACATTCATGACCGAATGCATAAGTCTTTGAGTTTTTAAACAAAAAAAAAAAAAGCGTTTGGGAGGGACAGAGCCCCCCCAAACCCTGCGTTGAAAATCTCGATGGTGTGACCTTCGACCACACCACCACGCACCCCCAAATCCTTAACCCATACCACCATAGACCCCAACACCCAACCTCCTCTATCATACCCTAAACCCCCATTACTACCGCCACCCACCACTTACTATATTTCAGCCCTTTCACGTAGACCACTTTGCCATTGCAACATAAAACCCTCGATGGATTTTATTCTGAGTTCTTCTTAATTTTGAAACATATGGTTTGTGTGTGTGTGTGTGTGTGTGTGTGTGTGTGTGTGTGTGTGTGTGTGTGTGTGTGTGTGTGTGTGTGTGTGTGTGTGTGTGTGTGTGTATTATTAAGATGTATTTAAAAATAAAAGGGTATAATACATACCCAAGAATAGAGATACTTCTGGTAAAAGAAATACAAAAAATAAAGAGAATAATGATAATATCTTATGCAACCCCATGAATCCAAAACCTCCATGGTTCCTCCACAACCTGCACAAAGAAGAAACAAAATAAAACCAAGAGAGAAAGAGGGAAAAGGAAAAGGAAAATAAAACAAAAGGAAGAGAAAAGAAAACATAAAGATGGATTAGGGAAAATCTAGGGCAACTCAAATCAAGGGCTAAAATTTAGAAGATCCAATGGCCCACATACAACCCTACACAACTTTAAGTTATGAATTTTGTGGGAGTTGGGTAAACAATTAATAAGAGGGTGTGGGGGCCTAATTAATTAAATTAAAAGGGGTATGTAGACTTTCTAATGTGACCCTAGAAAATTTTTAGTAGAGTAACCATGATGGGAAATAAATTATTAAAGTTCTCATGGGGAAGGTCCTTGATGAAACAATTAAAATTGGAAATCGACAACTAATTAAATTATTGATTAATTTGAATTGGTATAAATCATCTTCTAACACGAATCAAAGAAGAATAGTAATTTGTTTACTTTAAAAAAATTTACCAAAATTTTCAACTAGCACTAGGTGTGGTTTTCTATATCCCAAAGTCGTGGGCATTATACCTTAACCTTCAAGCTAGCAGTCTGTTGCATCCATCATGAAGTAAAAAAGTATTTTGATGTCAAATTAACATTTAATAATAATATATTACACTTTGGAGATAATAATGAATCTCATATCAATTTAAAATTTATAAAATATTTTCATTCACTAAACAAACAAAAGTAAGAATCATTAATGATATTCACCAAAATAGATTACGTACTAGTAAGAAGTATGATTTCTTATTTTTCCAGGAAAATTTTAGTGGTGAATTTCAGTAAACTTGAGAATATTAGGGATTTTAGAAATTTGAAATGGAAAATTTTCAGCATTGGCTACCATCCGAGCTTCACCAAAAATTTCAAAGTGAACAAGTCATTTGTATGGGTCAATTTACTTACTATTTATATTTAAAAAGAAACTTATATATGTATTCACCGAGGTATAGTACATAGCCCGTGGGGTTCTAGGGGTACTCGCTTAATAATGACATTAAAAAAGAGCGATTGTCCATCTAGCTTAGGTTGGATGGACAACCATTGTCTGTCGTCCAACCTAGTTCTTGAACCTGGGTTGACGACGATAATGTATGACCATCTAACTCGGGTTGATGGCTAGGCTAGATAGTAGATATTGTATGGTCATCCAATCTAGGTTGATGACCGGGTTGATGACAAATGATGGAAAATCATCAAACCCGGCCGGATAGCTAGGTTGGATGGCTATATTAGACGGCTAGGTTGACGGGTTGGGATGGATAGATCATTTGGACAAATTGGGTTGATAGCTAGGTTGAATGGTTGGGTTGGACAGCTAGGTTGGATTACTGGGTTAGATAGTTGGGTTGACACCGGGGTTGGACGACCGGGTTAGGCGGGTGGGTTGGAGGGTTGGGTTGGATGACCGGGTTACATGATCGGGTTGACGGTTGGGTTAGATGTTTGGGTTGATGGTTATGTTTGACGGCCAGGTTGACGACTAGATCGACGGGCATCCATCGCCTACCATACACCTAGGTTGATGCCATCCAACATAGGTTATACAACATATGATGGACGATCATCCCAACCAATCGACGCTTTGAAAAAATGGTTGTTCGATATTCCCCATTGATGCGAAAGTCAATTTTTGAGATTTTCCATCAATTCTAAACTAATTTTTCAGACGGGGGTGTTAAAATGAATCATGTCTTCTATTGTCCAAACAAACTTCGTAACCCCGACAAACCCGCAGAATCACAAATAAAAATAGGTTGGTTCTTACATACGAAACTCGGTTCCTTCCCAAGAAAAAAATTGTTTCCAACTTGGCTCACAAAATAGTTTCTCCCTTCTCAAACATCAACGCCAAAATCTTTTTTAACAATACCCTTACGCCAATGAGACTATCTTTGACTTCCTCAACACGACAATGTCTTCTTCAAGTTTTTCTTCCATCTGCTTCATTCAATATCCTCCCTGACACAATCAACGGTCCACAACAATTCCACTCATCGACAACTTCAATCCCCCCTCGCAAAGAAAAATCCGTGTGCTATCTCCCGATTGTCCACAACAAAAAAACATGTTTCGCACCCTCAATAAGCCATTGGATTGTCACCACACCGCCTATGCAAATATGGGTGATTGGATTGAATATGATTGTCGAGTTCATTTGAGCCCACATCCACTTGTGTAACACCTTTCATTGTATTTAAATACAAACTAATGTAAAAGGGGCACGTGGTAGACAATAAGAGCCCTTTGAGGATGTAAAGAAAGATGGTACTAACTCGACGTCGAAGGCTATTCTCATGATTAAATATACGGTCTAACATCCATGCCATAAAATCAACGCATGCATACCATGCATGGGAGGGCCCTACCTAAAAATATCAAATCATGGGAAGAATTTTATTTAAATGCATAGGTTTCAAATGATGTAGTGGCATGTAGCAAGCGATAGCAAAAACTCCAGGTGTGTGCAATCAGTAAATTTCCATATCTTTAGTTTAAATCACTCAAGCAACTATGCGGTGTTTTTCCAATAATGTGGAAAACACACAAGGTGTAAAAATCACAAAAGAACTAATTGTTGAAATGTTTTCCACATAGGCATGGCATGGAAGGAGGCAAGGTTGCTTGCTAGGAAAATGTGTTTTACATGGTGTCGAAGGAGGTGAGGTCACTTGCTAGGAAAAATGTTGAAAAACACCATGCGTTTTCAATCAAAAAATGACTAAATGTTGAAATATTTTCTACCTAGGGCAGTCTTCTCCTCTTTCAGCCCCAAATACTCAAAAGCCCTTTTTGTGCTCAGAATCCTATGCATGGCGTAGAAGGAAGCGGAGTCACTTGCAACATGTCATTACATCATTTGAAACCTATGCATTTAAATAAATTTTCACCCATAATTTGACAGGTTTAAGCAGGTCCCACCCATGAATAATATGCATGCATGGATAACCGGTGATAGATTTTATCGGGAGAATAGCCTCCGCCCGACAAAGGCCAGATATTTGTGTTATGACAGCCAGGATATTACGTTGTAAAAGATATGCACATGCGTTATCGTTTTTATGGGATTTAATCTATTGTGTTTTTTTCTTTTCGTTAAATTTTTTTTTTTGGCTTTGGACAAAATACATCATGTAGTTAAACTGGTTCTTTTCAGATTTGTCCTTGCCCTGCGCAACAAAGAACCGATATGATTATACTAGTGAGATATTTCATAGCATAAATCCATCCATCAATTTGACAACTGTTCGATTCATTTAATTTTCTGTTGAGTTGATGCTAGTTTTGAGAGGGTTTATGGTGTTGATTTCTCTGGTTGACTGCCATGTGCCCCACCGCCTAGGAGGCTGTTTCGTGGTGGCTATGAATTATTTCCCAATAGGTATAACCAGTTTCCTAGCATGAGATAGGGTTTAAGGGAACTTCGTGGGCATGAATGTTCACGTAAAGTTCCAATCAGCTAAGTATCTAGTCTAGCTAAAAAACTATATTAACGGTAGAAACCTTTTAAAAGTCAGCATTTTAAAATACATGTTCATATTTAATGCGAGTCTAATCTTCTTCACATCTCATGAGATAGTTCTCTTTCTAGAAATATAAAGAAATATGTAATATGGTATATTAAGGATTAATATTTCTTTAGTTTCTAGAAGACATTACGTATATCGAAACAAGAAGGATTAGTTGAAGGAGAACAAAAAGGATTAAAAATCCTTCTTTTTGCATTCAATAAGCAATGGAAGAATATATTTTTCCACATTTTGCATTAGTAGCTGATTGAAGAAGGCATTAGAAATGCTAAGTTGCTTATCAAGGTATGAGTAAATTTAAAATCACTAACTAAATTACAAATTCATTAGAGATATTTTGAAATTATTTATAGGAAGGGTTTAGATTCATTAGATTAATATTTTATCCATGTAATAGGTGTGGTAAATAAGATTAGGTCTCATGGTAAGACACTTAAAGATCAAAGAAATTTTGAAATAATTCTTAGATATCTTCCCAGCAAAATTGATTCAATAGAATAATAAATGAATTTAGTCAAGTTGTTTATATATGATTTAATGGGATCCTCTATATCTCTTGAGTAAAGATTAAATAGATCGTGTAGGTCATCTCTCAAGTATGCTTTCAAATCACAATCTTTAGTTGCCACTAATAGAGAAAGAGGAACATCATGATTCAATAGTAATATAGAACACAATTAATAAACAAGATCTAGAAGAACCAACACATCTTCTAAAGGATATGTGAATCGAATTTTTTTATCATTATGTACACAACTTGTGATCTAGATACCTACATAGACTATGATTACGCATGAAGCATAGTGGAGAGAGAGCTTGCTTGGTTATATTTTCAAATTTGATTTAGGTGTAGTTTCAATGGACTTTAATAATGAACTTGTTGGCGATATTTTTCTACGGAAGATGAATATTTGAGAGCTACATAAATAACAATTCAAGAAATGTGGATGAGAATAGTTTATTCATACCTTAAACAAGATAAGGAATAATTACAGAAGAATAAGTTTTATTAAGGATAAAGGTTTTTTGGTAGGGAACCTACCTTGAACTAACAAAAAAGGGGCTAAAGACACCTAGATGTAGCAATAAACACCGAAAAGATCATACATGAAAAATAACAGAACCATTACTTAAAAACAATACACAAATCACAAAACCGTGGCACAATCCGAACAAAATCGCTGCACAACTGTAGCTAAAACACCACACACACAAACATAAAATTAGAGGAGCACAAGATCAAGATATGCTTTGTACCTACTCCTTGTGATTCCACAAGTGAATGGAATAAAGTGTTTACGTTTATCCCTTTTATTTCGCACTGTGTTCCACCCCTCGTGTAAACCGTCAAATTCACGACCATCGAACTCGCCACCACCATAAGTCGAATTCATATACTCCCTATAACCCTTGCCCTCCGAAAAGCCTAGAATATTGAGGGAGTTGGGATGATTATGGGATGGAGACTGCTTTTAACAGGTAAGACGACTTATAACTTACCCTTCGGGAAGCGTTCAACAACCCACTTCCATCTCTTTTTTCAAAAGAATCTTCAAATGTAATTTTCTCCAAACAAAACTTCCTTCTCCGCTCAGGCATTCATATCAGTGCCAAAAAGGGTTCAGTAGTCATTCCTTCATTTGTAGCAGGTGGCATTTTCTAATCATTCAGTTGTAGCTTCTTCCCGTCCTCTGGCACCATGTCTCCCTGTTACACATCATTTGTTACCAAGTCTAAGATCTCATGCACTGAAGAATCCGACCGCAACCTGGTATTTATTTGCATTTTCGAATAGATAACAAATTAGATATTGCATTTTCAAATAAACATGTTTTCACAAATGGAGAAAGAACATTGACACTAGAAATTATATCACTAGAGTTCTATTCAATAATGGAGAAATATTTTTTTAATTTTTGCACGATTGAATATCTATATGCTCATATTTGAAGCAACCCTTTATCAAAGTAAACCTTTTTATAATAGGAGATATTTCTTAGGCATTATAGAAGTATCGCTAAAAATAAAATTGGTGGTCAAGACTAGGACAAGTGTTACAAATATATATAATCTATCTAACATCCATATTCATGATTAAAACTTCTTGAATTTCATAATTTTATAAAATATATTCATATTGAGTATGGATATAATCTCCTCTACATTTAATAATATATTGAAATTAATATATACGAAAAATATAAAAATATATAGAAATTGTTTGCGAATGGCGGCAAAGACTAATTTTTATTGTTATGTTTATTCAAGGAGCATATAGGTTTATTTATACATTCATGAGAAGGAAATTTTGAACCCCAATAGATAGGAATGACTTGGAAGGTTATGGGCCATGAAAATGTGGAGAGATAATGTAATACAAAAACATTCCCCCTCATTACATAGGTTTTACAAAGGTTCTCCCAAAAATACTCATCTTCTTCAGATTCTCGCACTTCCTCTTTCGATTCATCTTTTTATTGAGTTGCAACATTTCTTTTGTACTTCCCAAGGCGAGGATGATGTCTGGATTACTGTGAATCACTCGGAAAAAATGTGATATCATTACTAGATTTGTGGATGAAAAGGTGACATCAATATTCTCATGCAATGAGATGCAAAAACTTTTGGGGTGTTCTATCTCGCATTTGTCTTCTAGATTGTAGCCTTATTCGAGCTTGGCAACAATCTTTTCTGCAAGGCACCGCACTTCCAATAAGAACAAGTCAAGTAGTCCTTTTCACACTATGTCTTCAAATTGCATGTTTGCGACGTTGTGGAGGCTTTCAAAAACATAAAGTAGAAACCATCTCTATGGGACATTAATTTTGTCTCTCAAATGATACACATCTCTAACATCTCTCATAATGATTGTCATATACTCATATTGTTGTGCGAGATCACAGGCTTCACCTTATTGACTATTTGCTCATGTTCTACAAGTTTTTTTTTTGGAAAACATAATTATCTGTATGAAGAATATCTTTCTCATTCGTTCCTACCATGACTACCTCCAATAGGGATCATGCTTCCACAAGGTCTTTGGAAAAATAGGAAAATTGAAGTTCTAACTTTTATTCCGTTAGAAAAGTGCAACGCCAAAAATCTGATTTTCATGTAGTATGTGCCAAAAATGATTCCAGTGCAAGGAAAAGAATAAACGCCACCAATGATATTTATTTTCAACGTTAAAGATGGCGCCAAAGGAGAAAATAAAATCTCTAGAGGTGCTTCCATTTTTAAATTTTATTTGATGCATTTACCAATGTAAAAGGATGTTTGAAAAAGTCCAAGTTAGTCATCAATGGTTACGCCATACCTAATGATGTCAACGCAGGTCTCTTCCACCATACACAGAGACAGGAGAAATTCTACCACATAAAAGAAACAATTTCATTCCTTTCAAGCATGTCGCAGCCAAATTCACGTCTGAGAAACCTCTCTTCTAAAATTCCTCCATGTCACAGATCGGCAGGTCTATGCCAATTATAAGGGGGAACATGTCTGACAAGTCATTCTCCAAACAACCATGATTTCTTCCATATGTTCACCTCAAGCCTCAGACCATGGTTTGATACAAATGTCTCCAAATGGAAGTGAAGAATAATTTAATTTTATGTTTATTCAATGAGCATACATGTTTATTTTGTTTAAATTATACAGACTTAAATAGCGAAAAAAAACAAATAATAAAAAAACATGCAAATAAAAGAAAAGTATACACCAAAATCAGTACTGCTGTGCGTAATATGATTATTCACTCGCTTCTGTCAGATCTTTGGCTGATTACAATATTCATGTGCATGTACAACATTGTTATTCATTTACCTTCAAAATAATCTTTGTATCTAAATCAAATACAATTGGTCTTATTTATGTAAAATAGACTCATAAACTTTGCATCAAACTACTCTTAAACATATCTTCCACAGATATAGCTGCAGTGTAAATTCTACCGCATGTTGTGCATGCATAAAACATATTTAATTTGTTTTATTTGACTTATTTAATTTGTAAAAATAAGACTGCACAAGACTTAACTAAACAGCTACGGAGTGAATGCTTAAAGCTAAACATATTTTTCCAAATAAGCTACGGGAGAAATTGCATGCATAATTCAAAGACACCCCCTTAGTTTTGACTGTGTAACTTTCATTATTCTAGAGCTGAGTTTGTATTTTTAGATATTCCATATTAAAGATCACAAACTCCAAAACAACTTCTTCAATATTCAAACATTTCATTTTGCAAAGCTTTCGTAAAAACATGAGGAAGCTGAACTTCGGATATAAATAATTCAAGACAAATTTCTTTTTGTTCACCAACTCCCGACAAAATGATATCGCGTATCAATATGCTTGCTCCTCTTGTGAAATTATTATTTTTTGGACAATTTTATTGCTGATTTGTTGTTGAAAAATATTTGTGTAGTGTCATCTTGATTATGCCTCAAATCTTTCAACACACTTCTCATTCACGCAACTTGACATGTTGTTACATACTTTGCCTCTATTGAAGATAATGTGACAATGGACTACTTCTTTGATGCTGATGAATCCACTCCTATTCCTATGTCAAAATTATAGTTTAATGTGCTTTTATTGTCATCTATACCTCTGAACTGTCACTATCTATATAACCTATGGCTTCGAACTCATCGGAAGTTGAATAAATAATTTCATAGTTCTTTGTTCCACACACATCTCTCAAAAGCATTTTTCCAACTTTCCAATTTGAATATTGTTGAGATTCCATGAACTTTGATATGAGGCTCACACCATACATAATATCATGCCTTATGGCTATCAAATACATGAGATTTCTAACTAATCTTTTGAACAATGTTGGTATTTGTGCAAAATCAAAACACCCATAAATGGCCCAGCTTGTTGATGGGGAATTCGGTGTGATTGTACAACATGGAGCTATTCCCAAAGTGTGGGGCTTTACAATCAGGAAAGCTCTCCAGAGAAAGGTTGGTTCCTATTCCTAAATCTAGACACTTGATGCCTAATTGTAGAGAGAACTAATCTAATCCTTGCCCAATGCTTTCCAAGGAGACGAGGATAGAAGCATTACAAGAAAGTAAATCTATTCTAACTAGAGGTGATGCACCAATAAGGAATGCTAGATATTGGCACTTGCATGGAAATGAAAGTAAATAAGATTGAAGAGGGTGATTGAACACCATAGATTAAAAAAATGTTACAAATGCATTTACCAAATAAGTACAACCATTGAATTCTGCAATAGAAATTTAACCATGCACACGTAACCTTAATTGCAATGAGAGATCATAAAAAGACACAATAACACAAAATAGGGTTTATAATCATCCAAATATTTATTTAATTGATAAAATGCATTACAGAGGGCCAAGAGGCATAAAAATTACATTACAATATTAAGTGCGAGGCTTTAACTTCCACAATTTCGTCATAGATAAGAATGAAAGGAGGGGAAAAGGAAAAAAATCCAACCTCTTGAAATGAGCCCCTCCTTACAATTTATAGGAGAAAATTAATAAGAGAGGAGTGAGAAATAGAAACTCTAAATTTCTGCAAATCCCATCAAAAATCATAATTTCATCCCTGCAATGGTTGGAAAAACCTACAAAAATTCATCTCCTTGTACCCCACCTTGTGCTTGAAGGAAGATTCATGATGTACCCGGTATGGCTTTGGTACTACATATTCATAATGGATTCTCACCTAGTAAACATTTTAACTGTTCATTTTTTATCCCTTCATATTGTAGAGCATCAAATTACCTTTCCATTGACTATAAGTTTGTGAAAATTGGTGGAGTATTAAGCAAGATATCATCATACTACTACTAGTTTCTTGCATGGCCATAATCAACACATTTCCACCGATTCAATAATTTTGATGTGTCCACTATATTCTTCACTAAATCCCCTTTCCAATGACTACAATTTTGTTAAATTTAACTTGAAAATGCCCAAGTTATGGAAGTTTGAAAAAGGGTCATTATTTGGTTCTTCTTCCTCCATCGAGCTCTCCTTCACCCACAAAGTGGTCATCTTCAATGCACACTTGCTCTACACGTTACAAGCTTAGCGCTATCAACCCCCACCTACCGCTCTCGAATCTAACCAATGTGGCCCGGTTTCACATACAACATGGCGGCTTTCAAATTGTTGGGTAGGAGTTTAGTATTTTTGGGCCTTCAAGATTTGTTTCTTCAGATATGGCGATATGAGTGGTTCGGGTTTTTGTCACCCAAGACCCCAAATACAACCTCCAAAACCGTATTATTTTCAAAACCCAATGTTGACTCACCATGTGGAATTCCATTTCACACCTTTGGACCAACCATCTTAAGACATCCCATCAAATCCAACTCCAAAAACTACATGCCGCAGACTTATAAAAAGTACAATAAAATGTCCCACTTTTTGGTATGTTTTGTACCATTATAAACATGAATTTTCAGTTTCTTTGATTTTTAAAGGTAATAGCCATAAAACCATACACATTCATGAAATTCCACAAACTAACGAAATGTTGTATTTAGAGTGTAGAATACATGTAAATTTTTTTTTTTAAAAAATTACAAAAAAATGGTTTTTTCTTAATTTTATTCATACGTTGTTTCTTATGTTATAAAAGAGGAATGACTGTCCCGGGTGGTTTTTTTGAATGAAAATTTATTTTTTCACCATGAAATTTTAGATATATGTTCAAGATTTGAATTTTGAGGTGCTGTCAAATTTTCATATTTTTTGGACTTATATTTTTTTTTTAATTAATTATTTAGTAAAAATATTTTCAAATAAATGGCGTACAAATGTTTATGCCAATAACTTTTAATATTTATATCAAAATTGAATTTTTTTTCACAGGTAAGAAGAAGACTTCAATAAATAGTAATTTTAATTTTTCAAATTTTTTTGATATTTTTGCTATTTTTCAAATTGGGTTGATTGTGTATGATCGATTGTCCTAAAATACCATATGTTAGCAAAATATAAAAATAAATAGTAAAACAAATTTTTAAAAAATAAAAATTATATTTTTAGAAAGCTAATAAAATTCTGTATTTTGTGTTAAAATTTTGTAATTTTATTCATTCGTTAACCCTAATTACGTGGCACCTAAGTGGCACATTTTGGCATAAAATTATCCTCCAAATGGATTTGGTGCCAAAATGTGCCACATAGGTGCCACATAGGGGGTTCGCGTGAAGGGGGGTTCGCGTGAAGGGGGTTCGCGTGAACCCCCCCTTCGCCCGAACCCCTAAACCTTAAATCCGCCGCCCAAAACTATATAAATATCTATATATAACTCTTTGCCGCCAAAATTATTTGAATTCAAGGGGTTCACGTGAAGGGGTGTTCGCGTGAACCCCCATTCGCGCGAACTAGTTTCTTTGTCCTACGTGGTAGTTCAGGCGAAGGGGGTTCACGCGAAAGGGGTGTTCGCGCGAACACCCTCGATTTCCGATCCCGCCCAACTTCTTACTCGCATTTTTGGGACATGAAGTGGGACACAACATTGTGCTTTGACTGCAGTTCAAAGTTTTTCATACTTCGGGATTCTTTCCCTTCGAATCTTTCCAACTCATTTATTCGGGGTTATATCTCATGGATGTCTAAAAGCCCCATGTATTAAGCTTGAAATCTTTGGGCTCCAAAGTGTCTTGGAAAATGTGCATCCGTTGACTCCAATGCCTCATCACTACAACTTGCTTGACTTGGGCTATCCCGACAACTTTTTCGGCTTATTTCACACCACACCTTGACAACCTCTAAATCCATGTAGCTTAATCATGAGCTCAAGTGATTTCCCCATCTTACGACTCGACCTTTGTGCCGAGTGAGTCCTATCAACCCCCAACCCCTTTCTTGAGTCTCCTCCATGCCGATGATATTGCTTGGGTCACCCCCGTTTATTCACGAATGGTTTCGTCATCTAGACCCATTGACTCCTGTCACCACTAGGTGTGTCACTTTGATTTTCTTGCTGAAGCCTTCTTCCTCTCTTCCTGAGTCGGTCCCACCATGTTTATACCATCATGCTCCATCATGTTTCACTTTCTCAGTTGGCTTTTCCTCCTTTCTAGCGAGCTAGATATCTAAGTATCACTCACCCGACGCATTCCTTTTCTCGAGCTCGGGAGCTCGCTCTTCACCTTCTACTTGTTAATTCAATTGATAATAATAGTTTTTACCCCCACCTTGAGTGCATTAAAAACCTCGATCGGTCATCCATGACCTGGATTTCATGCACATTTGTTTGAGCTCATTGCGAGCTAATCCTCCCTTCACCTATTACATTGAGCTTGATTGGATCACCATCGATCCCACACGCCTTCTCTTGCCTCAACTCACCCGATCGAGTTCCTTTGCACCGTCCCACTTCAAAAGCTCGATGGACCATCATTGCAACTCAGCTCACCGAGCTACTCTAAGTGATTCATTGCTAGCTCGCATCCCCCAATGCATCCTTCCATCTCATCAAGCTACTCATCGAGTAGCTTGCAAGCTCCCTTTCTAGTTTGGGTGGCCAATTAGGCCAAAATTATAATTTTTACCTCGGAGCTCTCAACCAAGGAATTTTTGAATTTCTTCGTGTCGAAGATCTTAAGAAGACTACATGTGAGGTAATTGAGGCACGACATGAATTTTCCCTTTTTTTCTCGGTTTGGGGCCAGATGTGGGCCCACGAGGACTTCATTTCATTTTTTTAAAGTGATCTTAAGGGCCAAAAACTAAGGAGGAAGAAATTCCTCGATGTCATTTTCACTTCTTAACTCACTATGTGTGCTCCGAGACCCCAAAACTACCTCGTAGTTCAATTTCATTGTGTGGGGCTCCTCTGGTGTCCTAGTCTTACTAGGTTCTTGTATTCCAATTTGTCTCGATGGGAAAAATTAGATAACAAAGGGATCCACACATGATTAACTATCCTCTTAGCTTAATTTCATACCTACTATAACTGGTGTTGGCGTTGGCTTACAATTCATATGTTAAATGTCTTCAAAACATCATTATCATAATTTTCTTGTGAAATAAAAAAATCCATCTACTGATTTTTCAAGTTCAATGCCCAAAAATTAATGCATAAGACCTAGACTTGTCATCCAAAATTCCATCTTCATGGCTGATTTGAATGACTATGTATGTAGATTTTTAGTAACGATTAAATTATCTATGTATTAAAAAATAATTATAATATCTTACCTTACTCATTTATCTTGGTATATAAGGTAGGATCATTTTTACTTCTATTGAAACCATTTTGTATCAAATAAGAATCAATTCTACTATATCGAACTCTAGGTGCTTACTTGAGACCATAGAATGTTTTTCTCAACCTTTATACCTTTTCTAATGAAATTCAATCTCATAACATTATGGTTAATTCACATAAACTTCTTCTTCAAGAAAACCTTTCACAAATTTTGATTTTACATCCATCTCGATAAATAAGCCATTTTTTTAGCTGCAATATCTAAAACCACTCTTACCATGTCAAAACCTTCTCATTTTGGTGAAAATATTACATTCTAATCAACTCCATAGTGATGTGAAAAACCTCTTACAACCATCCTTGATTTATGTTTATGTACTTTTCCATCAGCATTGTACTTGGTCCGATAGACCCACTTCACTCATATCACATATTTTCCTTTTAAAAGATCCATCGAATCCCATGTCCAATTCTTCTCTATAGCATCAATCTCATCATCCATGGCTTGAACCCAAAAATTATTGTTTATAGCCTCTTAAAAATATACTAGATCTGAAGATTGAGAAAATAATTCAAAAATTTAAAAAGAGTTAGCTGTATCAACAATATAGATCTCACTAATACACCTTGTTTTCCACTTCAAAGGGCTATTAAATGATGGAAACTTTTTTGGTGATGTAATTAGTTTTGGTGTTCTTCATGGTGTCTCTTACATGGCTGAAAATGACTTAAATATTGGAGACCTCTTGACTATACATGGAGGTGTAGATTGTGATAAAACTTGTGATAAATGTTCAAGATCCGAAGAAGATACAATACATTTTTGTTCTAAATTTTCGTCTTCCATATCATCATGTTGAATAGCTATTTCTATACTGATTGTTTTCTCTATACTTTCATCCCACACTTCATTTTCAATAAATTGTATAACTCTTATGATCACAACCTTTATAGTAGGACTGGATTGTACAACATATATGCTTTTGTATTCTCTAAATAACTAGAAAATATGCCATATTATCCTTTGTTTTCTAACTCATTTTTAACTCATCAATAAGATGTGTGTATGCCACACAACCAAAAATTTGAAATGAGAAACAATGTGTTTCATGTTAGTCCATGCTTGTTGAGAAACCACGTTCTTAACAATTTTTTCGACACTGTTTAAAATGTAAACAACAATTGATCACGTTTCTATCCAATAATAATTTGGAAGTTTATTTTCCTTCATCATACTTCTTTTCATTTCCATAATGGTTCTATTCTTCCTCTCTACCACACCATTCTATTATGGTGTATACCTGGTAGTAAATTGCTTGTGTATACCATGATATTTGTAAAAATTTAGAAAAGCATTGGAAACATACTCACCTCCTTTTTCTTTCCTCATAACTTTGATGTAGTATGCACTTTATTTGTCCACTAAAGCCTTGAATTTCTAAAATATATAAAAAGCATATGATTTGTGTCTCAAAAATATACCCATGTATTCCTTGTATAGTCATCAATCAAAGTAATCAACTATGAAGAACCTCTAATATAATTTGTTTGCATATGTCCAATAAATCTAAGTGAAGAATATCCAGACGTGCACTTGCTCTTTTTTGATTTTCCAACTGGAAAAGAATCTGTGTTACTTCCCCAAAATACACACTTTACATACTACTTCCAATTTATGAATCAAAAGAAAACCTTTACCAATATGCTTCCCCTGTGCAATAAATTGAAACCTCAAAATGGAAATCTCCAAACCTTAGATTCCAAATCCATAATTCATCTTTCACAATTGATTTAAAAGTGTTAGAAGATATAGGTTATTCTACTGTTTAATTGGGTCGGTTAGGCTTTGATCGGCTTATCCTTGCCTTCATGACATCTAACTAATAAAATGGTTCCCTTGAACTATTCCTACTTCTCTGTATATATTTTTGTTTTTGTATTATTTTAATCTATAATTTCAATCATTTTTGTTGTTATATTTCATTCTTCATTGGTATCGAGACAAAATCTCACTCAAAGCAATAAACCAGTTTTGCACAGAGAAAATACACCGAATAATGATATTATAGATTCAAATGATTCGGGATATCTAATACACAGGTAGAGGTTACATATATAGAGTTTGATCTCCTTGATTCTAGGAGTCAACACTCATCCCACATATCTCTCCTAATCCCTATCTCACTCAACAAACCTAGAATCTCTCTAAGAGATCTCTACGAGTTGTCACCAACTCATTATTTGCACAATAATAATAATGTTCACAATATTAAAATATTGCTAACATTCACTCCCCTATTGTTAACATTATTATTTCCACACATACACTCCCCTAATGTGAACAATGTAGAGAAAAACATTCACACGTCTTCTACAGCTTGCCTGCCTCTGCATGCTCATGATCTTGGTACGCTGAACCTCTGTTCACCAATACGAACCCCTGTTCGACAATAACGGACCTCTGTCCTAGGTACGAGCCCCTGCTCATGAACCTCTGTTCATCCTCTTCAAGTATCATAATGCCGACTTTGTACTTGTGTTTTCTTCTTTCTACTATAACATATTTACATCAGGAGGTTATAAAAGGAAATACAATTCTGAACAGGAATGTGACATCTGTTCTTATTATAAAACACACAATAATGGAATCAAACACACAACTGAAATACTTGGCCACCAAATCAATACCGCGGCCTCGTCGATGGTGCCTGACGAGAGGTCGCTGATCAACCTCCTTCCTCCGTTGCCTCCGGCCTCCATCTGTCTGTTGCTACCTCAGCTGGATTTGATCATTAGGTTCAATTTACATTGATGGACATTGATTACCACCGAAAATGCGTCCATAAGGGAATTTTTATTTTATTTTATATTTTACAAGTTTGACAATAACTCTAGCCGACGACACAAAACGACTAGTTTGAAACAAGACAAGACGATAACTAAAACTCTAACAACACTTTTGACTTGAACAATTATAACGAAAATTAATATTTAATTACTTTTTAACTTGACGACAAAAAATAAAACACTCGATAACACCAAAAAACTAATAATTCAACTCCTTTAATTACAAGACTACATAATACACTTCACAATTACTAAATATTAATTAACACTATTAAAACTAATAAAATCCCACTATAATTTAAAGACCACACTATAAACTTTAAATATTCTTTTAATCACATATAAATTAAAAAGGGCATATGACACAATTTTATACACATAAAAAAGGGACTAATGAATAACATGTTATAAATCACACGTGAAAGTCTAATTTTATAACCCACTTTACTAAAACGTTAAAAACTAAAAAACTTAATCACATTTAGCTATGATATTACTGTACTGCACTTAGACAAATGACGGTTATTAAAAAAATATCACCAAATCAGCGAACACTTGTTTTTATTTATTTTATTTTATGTTTGACAAAAAATACAACTAGACTCACAATTGTTCCACGTGTCTTTGAATGTAAATTCGGTGATCAATGTGGGCGGAGCTCCATTCAAGAGAACTGACCAATGATGTTTTTCTGATAACTTGAGCACCAGATCTCTGATTTGCAAACCGTAACTTGCGTTGGAAAGCTTGCTTTGAAATCTTTGCAACGATACCATAATCGTTTAATATTACTAAACGATCTAAAAGCTGTTTATGACTGCGTTTGACGTGAATCTGAATCCAAATTACAGCGATCAAAATATGCAGATTTGATAAAACAGATCGAGGTTGTTGAAGTCTCAGACAAGGATGTGATGATGCTGCAGAGATGAAAAGATCATTTGTGCATGAAGAGAGAAGTCATTGGAGTTGCACATAGAATTTTTCATGGCCTGATCATGCATTGAAAAAAATAGTAAATGACAAGAGAATCCGGTCAAACTTTAGATCTGCAGACTATATGCATTAATAAACAATATTTCAGAAGACTCTCAAAGGACCATTCGTTGCTCTGATACCAAATCAAAGCAATAAACCAGTTTTGCACAGAGAAAATACACCGAATAATGATATTATAGATTCAAATGATTCGGGCTATCAAATACATAGAGGAAGATTACATATATAGAGTTTGATCTCCTTGATTCTAGGAGTCAGCACTCATCCCACATATCTCTCCTAATCCCCACAATATCTCAATCAACAAACCTAGAATCTCTCTAAGAGATCTCTATGAGTTGTCACCAACTCATTATTTGCACAATAATAATAATGTTCACAATATTAAAATATTGCTAACACTCACTTGGCTTGCGTGGAAGGCAAGACAAATTTGTAAACATTCTACACATACATGGGTTAAGACGTGTTGAAGGATTAGCATTTTTGGCTGGAGAATTTGACTTACAACGAGAATCATTCCATTTTTTTACTTGACTTTGGGGCTGGAATTTGACAACGTGTCTGTTTTGAAGCATATTTGGAGTTTTTCTTATTAGTGTGCAAACCTATTTGGAATGTGGAAAAGACTTATTTCATGGACTTTTTTATTTTATTTGCATGGAAGATTCGACGTCTTTTTTATTTATTAATGACCACAGACCTACACGGATCAGCATTTGAGACCTTCTACAAGAAGAAAGAACATGTTTTTGCCTATACAAAGCCTGTAGTTTGATTTAGTGTCCCTTTGCATGGAGAATATACAAAAATATGACATCATGTTTGTGGGAGATGTGCAACACCAAATTTAAATTTTTTCAACCTCCAATATCTATTGGAGATAAAACTTGTTGAGTGCAACTTATAACACATGGAATATCTCTCAAACAACCTGCAGTTGAAGATTAGGAACATATATTGGAGTATTTGAGAAAAGAGTCAAACCTACATGTTTGAAAGCAACCTTTTACTAGTGTGGACACTTCACAAACCTACAACATGTGTCTTCATGATGAATACTGTTGTCATCGACGGACGTGGTGGAGAAAATTTGTATCGCTTTGAGTTTGTTGACCATTTCTACTCTTATGTTATCATAGAAATAAACATGGAGGGATCTAATGGGTATCAAGGCACTTTTAAAATAAGAGAGGGATAAAAAGAGGGGTAACATCGGAGGTATGCATCACCATTTCTTTTTGCTTGAAAAATATCATCCAAGTTTTTCGGCAAGATCAATATGTGCTATTTGGTGCGAGGATCCTCAAAGACATACATGTTAATTAAGTAGCATGTTACTTTGGAGGCTTTGGAGGATATACGGATGTTGGAGGAAAAATTTCTTCCTCTTATGAGTTGCATATGACACGGTCACATCATTGCTATGGTGATAGTTGTGTTAGTGTTTATTTTTGTTGTGCGTAATGTGATTTTGTCGTGTGATGTATATTGTTAAATAATATGCGAGTGTTTTCTCTTTTGGTACCTCATCAATGAAGGACATTGTGAGGAGAAAAATCAGTAAAGTAGCACTTGTTTCTTATGTAAAGGGTTTGTGGAAATCCTTAAAACCTCCGAAGTGTATAGTTGAGACGACGAATCACCTTCAGTTCATCGTGAACCGAAATTAGGAAAAAAATATGGGTTCATGGTAATTGAGGGAAACAAGAAGCCACTAAGGTGTTCTTAGAGATAGATGTATTCAGTCACATCCATGTTTGTGATAATTCTACAAGGAAAAAAGTTTTCACCACAACCAACAAGCCACATAGATGGCATGTCACATAAAAGGTGAGCATGCTACACCGAGAGTTTAATAAACCTTTGTCATGTTTAGAATAAGGAGGTCCACTATCTCAGTAAATATTATGTTTGTACAAAAATGTATTAAGGGGGAATGTAAGAAGATATTGGTAAATTCATTGTTTAATTGGGTTAGTTAGGCTTTGGCAAGTTATCCCTACCTTCGTGACATCTAACTCATAAACCGGTTCACTTCAACCATTTCTCCCGCTCTATATACATTTCTTGTTGTTGTATTGTTTTAATAAATGCATTCACATCATTTTTATTCTTATATTTCTTCCTTAAAAACATTATTGGTTTCCTTGAGTGGATGAATCAATTGTATTAGCATAGGTATGAGCGTATTTAATCACTTGCATTAGCACAAAAATCATTTGCACTAGTGTAGGAATACGTGCATGACTCAATTACCTTAGTGCATGACTCATTTACGCTAGTACATTAATCATTTTCCGAGTGCGAGGAATCAACGGAGGACTGATTTGACTTAGCATAGGAATTGGTTGTGAACTAAGGTGTTGATTTTGATGGAAATAGATCTTATTTTCTCTTTTTCCTAGTTTTAATATCAAGGGAAACATTCTATTGTTGCTCATCTTCAATTTTTCAATCAACTCAAGATTACAAGTATTTTTCCACAATTACAAACTCATTATCTTCAATATAAACCCTGTATTTTTTTTTTTTTTACTAACAGTCAAATACTAATAAGATTGTGCTTAAAACCCGTAACATACTAAACATCATGCATTATATTTTACTCCCCATTTTTAGTTAGAAATGTAACTATCTCTTTACCTTTTATGTACATACTGTTATTATTTCCAAGAGAAACATCACTCTTTACTTGACTCATGCAAACTAGAAAATAAGTCTAAGTTACGACATGTGATTACTACAACCAGAATTTAAATAAACATCACATAGACTTTATTCGATAAATTTCACTCAATAGATGATAAAGAATGTATTTCTTTAGCAATCCTTGTGCATGGGATTAAGATGGATCTAGGATTATAACTTCCAACCTGATTTTGATTCGCATATCCTAATCATATTGTTTTTCTCGCAATAATAAGCATAGTGCCCATACTTCTTACAATAATGACACTAAACATGATACTTATCATGTCTTTGACCGTGACTATAGTCTTGAATTTTTTTCTCTTCCACTTGAATTTTATGAGACATTTCTACATCCTTTAGATGAACTTCTTCCTCTTCCTCTAGGGTTGAACCTTCCTCTTATTTTCCCATGAATACCGATGTCTAAGATAAAAATATTAATCTACAATTTTAGGTGAGCTGATCAACCTCTATTTATGATTTATTTGTGATTCATGTAACTTATCAATCGAAACCTAACTTATATCCTTCATTTCTTTAATATACACAACTAAACGATATAATTTTGTAGGAAAATTCCTAAGAATTTTTACAATAATCATTTTTTCTTCAATAGTCTCACCATAGGATTTAATTTGATTGACTAGGATAAATAAGTAACTAAAAATGATTCTATGGAATCTAAATCTTTCATAGACATATTTTCAAAATATTTCCAAAGTAACTATATCTTGGAAATTTTTACTTTCTCCTTACCTTGATATACAACTTGGAGAGTGTCCCATTCAGCTTTTTTTGGATGATTGATTCCACGTTATGAAGGATGATTTATATTAAAATAAAAAGGGACCGAGAGGGGATGGGGTTAATCAGGACATAAAATATATTTCCTTTGATTTACCAAATGATATATTCATCCATTAGATTGTTTATAGAACAACCATGATCATGTCTCCTTACCAAGATATGGAAAATCAATCACAGGAGAAAAAAAGTAAATTCCTCAACACAAAAATACCATATGTAAATGAGAAACCATGTTGGGTAAGAAAACCCACTGAAAATTTTCTTATACTACTCAAACAAAAGTAATTTAGTGAAGAACCAACTTCACAAGAAGCACCAAACCCTACTTTAGTAGAGCACCAACCCTAAAAAGAGCACAAACCCCTAATTTAGTGAGGAACCCACTCCATAAAGAGGCTACAACCACATAATGATGACCAATAAAAATGCAACCACCGAAGATATCTAATCTCTTATATTTCTGCTGCCACAACATATAAATATCATAATTTAAGCTCACAAACCCTATCTCACACACTAGGTCTTCAAAATTACACTTCTCTTTCTTCACTTGTATTTTCTCTAACTTATTTATCTCATGTATTAAAAAAATATTCAACCTATCATGCTCTTCCTAATCCTTAAAATCATGATTTCATACCTGCAAAACATCTCCCACTAGGTTACACTTCTTCCCTCCAAGAGCACTAGTTAAGAAATGAACCCAAAACATCACTTTTATATGCTAATATTATTTCTAACCCAAAGGATGTTAGGCCCTCATGAAATATTACCCCCATAAAAATTCAATACATTCAAATAATTTTTTTCAATAGTCACAAATTATCAAGTATGTCTACCTAGCTTAAAACCTCATTACAAGTGCCAAAATAGGGTCAAAATCCCATAGGTAATTTTTAAAAATGCCCTTACATTAAATGTATACATATTCATGACCCAAAACCCTTAAATATGATTAAAATATCATAATAAATTCATAAATTGTCCCAATTAATATCAACCAGTCAAATTATTTCATTTATCGGACCTATTTACTTTTACAATTCTTAAACCAGTTTTTCCCACACCCTTCGAACCTTGTAAACTTCATTTGATCACCAAATTACTCCAACATGAAGAAAATTTCATATAACCACTCTATGGAAATTTAAGAACTTTAAAAACACTTCTAAGCTATATACAATTCGTGAACCATCCATATATTCAAACAACATCTAGTATTTCCTTCACCCAAAAACTTCCGAAACGTTGTTTTCAAATTTTAGCTCATAAAATAGTTTATAAAAACATTAAATACCTCAAAATGGACTAATTTTATGCCAAATTAATTCGTATTTATATTCCATGTGAAATAAAGCATCATCCAATCCAATTAATGCTTCAAATAACTCAAAACTTTCACCATGACACATGTCATCTTGAATCGCCAAAAATATTCATATCAAAATAAATCCATGGAAGCCATGTAAAATCACCTCTACATTATTCAAAAATCATATCAATTTATATATATATGAATCATATTTCCAACACAACTTGCATCACTTCAAAACTCCACTTGTAGGTAAAGTTATAGCCATTTTACTGAACCCTACTATTTGAGATCCCAAAACTTCCTTTGACTAGTCAACTTGTTTGGACCTCAAAAAACCATGTACATGCATGAAGATGTCATAAAACCTCCATTTACGCAATAAAAATTGCAATCATCATGTACAAAAACCTTCTTCTTCAGAAACTGCTATTTTTTACATGGCCCACTCATCACCATAACCTCAACCATACATTTCTAAAAAGATTGGAGAGTCCTCTGCAACATTCAATCATAAATTTTGATGAACCAATCAAAATTGGATCATTATACTTCACTTTATGTAAAAATATCCTAGCTAGGGTTTAACTAGGTTTTTATACCACTTTACCTTCTTAACATTTGTTCATAAAAATGTGACGATCGATGACCTTATTATTTTTTTCAAACCTTAGTAACTCACCATAAAAGCCTCCCTAAGGGGAAAAATTGCCCATTCAAAGCACATTTTTAGTAACAAGTATCTAAAGTTGCACTTAGAGATTGAATTACACATTATTTCTACCCCATCTCACAATATTAGTCATACCTTACAAATTACACATCATGGGCACTGAAATTTTTCTAAAATCATAATGAGTCATTCTTATAACATATCGAATCATGAGAATGTCAATTTCATTCCTCAATCTCTCTAGTCTCTAAGACTTACATATGATTGCATGTTATATCCTCATTGAAGAAGCTAGGACCAACTGAAATAGTGTAATAACTTATCACGAAACCTCTAAAATGGACCCAAGCATACTCGATATGCCATGATACACTTGATTTTAGGCATACTTCTTCTATTCATTTTTTCTCAAAATCTTAATTTTTCCTTCATTTTAGGCATGCAAGAAACATTATCCCCTTAAATAAGCATTCCAACATCTAAAAATATCTGTATGGTATGAAAGAATTAAACTCATACCTTGTTAGGAGCTACACATCTTTCATAACCTTCTAAGTAGGCACAAACTACAATTTTCTCTATGACCCTTGTTTTAAGCTTCTTGATGGCAATGTAGCGGACTTAAAATCTAAGACATTTCCTTCTCACACATGCTAAAATGTAAGTTTCATCATGAAAAATCTTCTTATATTATTTCTTGATCAATTTCTACCTTGTCTAGGCCTAGTTAGCACATTTTCATGCTCATTCTAGATCTTCATATCATACATGACATTAACAACTTTGAAAAAAATCTTTAGAGAAAAATTAAAACTTTTGAAAGCAATAGACTCTCAAACTTCTCATGAAACTTCCTTTTATGGATCCCCATAGGCCCAAGAGAACTATAACTAGCTCCCAAACATAATAACGTGCATCTTCCCTTTGTATTATGGCTTAGAAACCACCAACAACATTTTTCTATGACCTAAAAAACTTTCTTGGTAAAATACAGTTCTATTAGGCTAAAATACACCACATATGAGTCATACTATTGTTGACCAAAATAATCTCACACTTATTTTGGGTCAACTGACACCATTTTCCCCCTTTTCTTCTTCAATGTGAATTTTTACATATTTTAATCACTTAAGGCCCTGTGAAAGCATTTCCATCAGATAGAAAATTTCTTCCCCTTTCCAGAGATATAAAGAAGTCCTTCTAACTCCTCATATTTCGCAAATGGCGAGCTAGCGTGCTCGGTAGGATTTTTTTGCCAAAAGTGGGGTGGTGGGCGTAGGGAAGATTTTTTCCAATGCAAATTATGACTCGGGCAGGGCAGCAGGAGATATTTTTATTTTTTCACTTTTTGCAAAAGGCACAAGTATAATTGTGGAGCCCGTGGGCCCAAGAAGGATCACTTTCATTAATGGAAAATGTGGGCGGCGGGCCCGGAAATGTTTTTTTCCCATGTGGAAAATGAGGGTCGGCAGGAGTTCACGTAGGAAATTTTTCCCAAATTTCAAGTGTAGGTCGGCAGTCTCATGGGGATTCTGAAACTTTTTCACTTTTTGCAAAATGGTGAAGTCTTAAAGTGTGGGCCCACAAGCCTACAAAGTGTCTCATTAGCCATTGAAAATTCAAAATGGGGGCGAGCTAGCGAAAGAACCACAGTCAACTCGGTGTAACTTTAGAAGTGAAATATAGATTGAGCTTCCAAATGAGCATGAGGCTTCCATGTGTTTAGGGTCCGAAAAGGCATCGACCCAAATCAATTAAGTATCACAGATTCGCGAAAGGTGCCACACATCTTCTCGGTGCATCTTCAAAGGTAAATCCAAAAGTGGGTCTCCCAGAAAAGAGCCAAGCCCTGCATGCCCTAGGTATGAAAAGGGATAGAGCCGATTGTTTAAATTGACTAACTATAAGATAGTTGGCAAAAGCCTCCACATGTCTCATCAAATAAACACCAAGGCTGGGTCTAAAGAGCGGGTTCCCAAACATGCGCAGACTCGCCACGTGTCTTGGGTCAAACATAAGTCAAATGAAAAGAGGCCTGAATTGGATAAGTATATTGAGCCGATAGATGGCGCCACATGTTGCATCAGTGAAAATTCAAAGGCACGTCCAAAAGTAGAGACTCGGAGACAAGCGCTGGCCCTCCACGTGTCAAGAGCCCGAAAATCCAAAAACGGTCATTGAAAATTCTAAAAAAATAGATCTCAAGAAGGAGACACGTGTCATCTTGGAGAAAATTCAAATGGAAAATTTGGAAGTAAGTCCCAAATGTGCATTGAGCCTCCATGTGTCCTAGGTAAGACATTTGGCCGCACCAAGCAAAAGGGATCGAACCAAAACCCAAAGAAACAAGACAGGCCAGCGGATGGCATCACGTGTTTCATCGGTGTAATTTCAAAGGAGTGGCTAACAAGGCAGTCCCCAAATGATCGCAACCTATCATGTGGTGAGTCTAAACACGTAAGGTCAGCCATTGAAAATTCCAAGAGCCTAAAGAGACTTCCACGTATCTAATTCGTGCCACTTGAAAAGAATAATTTGAGGGAAATTTCCAAATAAGCGTGAAGCTTCCACGTGTTTTGGGATGGGTATAGTATCTCTACCAACTAGAGGTAGTCCAGGAAGAGTACAAAGGAAATTGAGGAGACCACAAAAACCGCCACATATCGAGTCTAACACAATTTCAATAGTGAAAGGAAGGTGCTTGAATCTTCAAGATGCGTGAGGCTACAACATGGACCCTGTATGGATAAACACTTTTAAATATTGTGTGCCCACATTAAATTCTGACCCCGATATTTAGAAAGCCATATCTTTTGAGTGGAAACTTAGATTTATCTAGGAGATGACTTTTTGGAAAGATCTCGGAGCCGGCTTCACACCTTCCTCTATTAATGTTTCATCCCACTAATTTTGGGGATGTCAAGTCTCCCACTTGCCACCATGATGAAGAATGGGCCTCTTTCTTTCCCGTAAGGGATAGCGACAGGGGCATGGGTGTTGCAGTAAAGCTCTTCATTGTGGTAGGTGGATTCAATGCGCTTCAGGGGTGGTTGAACCAGATTCCAATTCTTCCCACCTCTCTCTCTTATTCTTCTTATATATTGTAAAGGAGTGGCATTTTCTAAAAGGTTGGTCATTATTTCTATTTGGCCCCCTGTTTCTCTCATCCGTAGGGTAGAATGTAGAGTCTAACCTCTTCTCATGGATTTGTAATGGAACCTTCTTGTCTCTTGTCCACAAATGATGTATCATGTAACTTATAGAGCAAAAAATCTATTTTGTGATGCATCTTTTCCATCCTTGCTTTTATTGTTGTCTCTTCTTTCCTCTCGTCATTGCAGGGTATACTGTGCATACTATGATGTTTATTGTAGGTTCTAGGAGCTATGCTTAATGGGTTTTGAAGTGTTGTTCCCTCTAAAATTTATCTTTGGTTTGTGATGCATCTTTCCATCCCATCCATCGCTCACCTCTCTCCACTTCAATAAGTTGGATTTGTGATCAACCACTTCCTTTTCTAGAGTATCACCGCTTAGTGTAGGATCTCGTTCACTCTCTCTCTCTCCTTGTCTCCTTGGAAATGTTAGATTTGGATTAGAGAGGTTCTACCTCCACGAGTAGTAGGTTGTGGTAGGTAGATTAGGAAGAGGGAACCAACCTTCTCTTGATGTCCATCTCAAGTTCGCAAGTCCCACAACTTGAGAGATGGTCCAATGTTTTGAAATCACACCAAATGCCCCATTTCAAACTCAAGGCCTTTCTGGGTGCTTTGATTTTTCACTAACAGCTTTTGGAAAGCCGGTGGGGCACTAAGGATATTTTTTCTCATCTTTCCAAGGTGTCTCATTATCAACAACAAATCTTAAGCCACCGCATGACCACACAAAAATATTTGGCATGCTGGTGGGACACTGAGGTTAGATTTTTCTCATCTTTCCAAGGTGTCTCATTATCAACAACAAATCTCAAGCCATTGTACGACCACACAATACTTTTGGCATGCCCAATGGGACAGGTCTAAAGCACCTTGCCACTTCATCTTAGCAAGTTGGTATGTTCCTATTAAGATTAAGCCTTTTAAGGCACATGCAAGCACATCTCCGCGACTCCATTTTGTCAACAACCCATATCTGAAGTTGTGGATCTTTCTCCCATCCATTTTCATCAATTTTTATTTCCACATTTTCAATCTTATCCCATCCCATGAAGTTGTGCAACCATGACTTCATTTCCATCTTGGAACTCACATTTGTAGTAGCAAGAGTACATTCCGCCTCCAATGTGTTTCTCAACTCCTCTAGATCAACATTATGATCAGACCCAAAATCATCATGCTTACCAATATGAATAGTGTCATATCCAATTTGGATATGGAGCTTATCAGAACAAGGGTATGCATACAAAGGACAATAGTCAAACTGAGAATGTTGGTTCACTAGAAAATATTCAAATAATAGAGGCTAGCATGGTGCATTTCAGGGTTGTAGCTCAGATAAAGGCATTCAAGATTGGTTACATGGCACCTTGTCCTCCATGGGTACGCCCTATACTAAGATATTTCAGCCCGCAGGAGAAGGCGAACTTCATGATTGAGATGTTGCCCCAACTTGCGCAGTGGGCTGAGGAGATAGAGGCCTATGAACGTGGTGTTAGGGAGCCTTGTCAATGGGTAATTCCTACACCATCATCTAGTGATTTCCTCCCCATTCCCCAAGTAGCACCATCTCAACCTGGGATTCAATTTCCAAGCTTCCCATCTACTGCCCCAAGTGTTGATTTCCCTTCCCCATCTTCTAGTCTTCCATCTCATCTCGATTCTTCTTCCCTTTTCCCTTCCAAATCTAAGTCCCCTCCATAAGAGCCAAAAGCAATGCCTTCCCCTCCACCACAAAGAAGGAAAAAAATAGTGGATACCCCATCCACCACTCCTCCTACTCTCCCAAGTCCATGTTAGGGAGATACTCCAAAAACCAGTCAAGGAGAGCAAAGAAGAGAGGAACCCAATAGAGAAGAAATGATAGAAAATATGAAGAGTTGGGCTGCAGATTTAGGTTTACAAAGATTCCCTTGTTGGTTAAGCCTATGGAGGAGGTTGAGGTCAAGCCACAAGTGGTGGAATATTTAGCTACAACACAAGCATGGGAAGAAGAAGCTACTCCAAATCCAAAAGAAGAGGAGTACATCCTAGTTCTAGAGGAGAACCATACAGTTTTAGAGGCTCCAAGTGTAGAGAAGGCCATAGAAGAACCTTCAGTTCTTCCTCCCACTTCATCCCCTTCATGCTCTAATGTTGAAGAAGAGTTTGACCTTTTAAAATTATTGTTTAAGGATGAAGGGAACCACTTTGTGAGCAAGTTGTAGATCAGGAGGACACCATGTAGGAGGTCGAGCACATGCAACAGGATGACAAGGAGGTAGACTGTTTGTCAGACTTGGAAGATTGCTTTGATGGAGAGGAGCCTGAGGAGATAACATCATTTTCTCCTCTATCATCCACCTTCTAAGAACATGAGCCTACTTCCATGAAGGAGAGCATTCAAGAAAAATAGCTGCAGCTCATAAAAGCCCTCAAGAACTAAGGTTGGAAAACTTGAATCTTTGATGTTCTTCACATGAGAAGGAAGGAAAAAGTCTAGAGGATGTCATCATCTCTCTCACACCATCCACCTAGGAAGGTCAACAAGAAGAATCCACTCTTGGAGTTGAAATTAAGAGTAATGGGCATATTCAAAGGACCGGACTATTCCCTATCGTGTACTTGGCATGATTCGAGCAAAGGGAGAAGCCAAAATAGTTTATGCCCACTTCAGGACATGAGGACCAGCTCTAAAGTATCAAGGATCAATCTGTAATTCCTCTTCAATCAAAATGAAGAGCAACTAAAGGAGGCATTTGTCTCGTTTCCATCTTAACCCTTGATGATTTTGGTGAAGGATCGACTTATAGTCAGTTTTCACTCATCCAAGTAGCCATATTCAGTGTTAAATCATTCATATGGCTGCCCATTCTGAGAAAGGGAAGCTACTTCTCCCTGCCAATTGTAGGATTTGTTTGAGTCCCCATTCTCTCTGGTTAGCGTAGAGTAGGTAGATTTTGTTTTTAAGAAGAAGTGCTTGCGCACACTCTGCGTATCCCACTTGGGGTGTGTATGATTTCTAGTTTTGTGGTATTTTGTTTCTCGTGCACAATACATTGGAAGTAGCATTTGGTGAGTCAGCTCCAATTCCAATGGCGATCCAAGTGGCTCAGCAATTAGATTTTCAAATATCAAATCATTTTTGTGTTTACCATGTAGAATCCATGCCTACTAGATGCTTCAAGGCAATCGAGCATTTCACCTAGCAGTAGGTGATCCCCATCGATCACCAAATTATTGACCAAAATAAACTCATACTTATTTTAGGTCAACTGACACTGTTTTCCCCCATAT
Source organism: Taxus wallichiana var. yunnanensis (assembly GCA_018340775.1). Taxonomy (NCBI): domain Eukaryota; kingdom Viridiplantae; phylum Streptophyta; class Pinopsida; order Cupressales; family Taxaceae; genus Taxus; species Taxus wallichiana. Next base: position 775,087,670 of record CM031243.1, on the reverse strand, counting down.
TGTGCTTCAATATGAATTTTTACAAATTTTAAGCACTTAACGTCCCCTTGAAAGCATTTCCATTAGATAGGAAATTTATACCTCTTTCCAAAGATATAAAGAAGTCCTTCTAACTCCTCATATTTCGTGAAATGGTGAGCCAACGGCCTCGGAAAGGAGTTTTTGCCAAAAGTGGCTGTGGGCCTAGACAATATTTTTTGCCAATGGAAATTGCAGATTGGTGGGGCGGTGGGAGATATTATGTTATTTTCTCACTTTTCACAAAAGGCACGAGTATAATTGCGGTGCCCGCGGGCCCAACAAGGATTACTTTTGCTAAGTGGAAAATGCAGAGCGCTGGGGCTGAAGTTGTATTTTTCCAAAGTGGAAAATGCGGGCTAGCAGGCCCGGAGATGATTTATTTTTCCAAAAATAGGTCCGCAGGGCCGTGGAGGAAATTTTTCCCAAATTTCAAGTGCAGGCCGGTGGGTCTACGGAGGCCTCTGAAACTTTTTCACTTTTCACAAAATGGCGTAGTTTTCAATTGCGGGCCCGCAAGCCAGCCCGGGTCTCATCGGCCATTAAAAAATCAAAATAGAGCAAAGCCGGTGGGATAGAACTACGTGTCAACTCGACACAACTTTATAAGTGAACTATAGAGTGGTTTTCCAAATGAGCGTGAGGATTCCATGTGTCTAGGGTCCGAGAAAAGCATCGATCGAATCGCTAAGTATCACAGACTCGCGGAAGATGCCATGCGTCATCTCAATGCATCTTCAAAGGTAAATCCAAAAGTGGGTCTCCTGCAGACAAGTGCAAAGCCTCCACGTGCCCTAGGTCCGAAAACGGATGGAGTCGGCTGATTAAATAGAGTAAGTATAAGATCGGTGGAAGCCTCCATGTGTCTAATCGGTGCAACACCGAGGCTGGGTCCAAAGAGTGGGTTCCCAAATGTGTGCAGACTTGCCACATGTCTTAGGTCCAACAGAAGTCAAATGGATCGAGGCTCGAATCTACTAAGTATAGAGAGCCGGAAGATGCCGCCATGTGTTGCATCGGTGCAAATTAAAAGGCACAACACAAAGCGGAGACTCAAATAAGCACTGGCCCTCCACATGTCTAGAGCCCGAAAAGGAAGAAGCGGTCATTAAAAATTATAAACAGAACAGAGCCGTAGAAGGAGCCACATGTTATATCAGCACAACTTTGAAGGGAAAATCTGGAAGCAAGTCCCAAATCATGCTAAGCGTCCATGTGTCGTAGGTCGGACATATAGCCCCGCCAAGCGAAAAAGACTTAACCAAAACAAAAATAACAAGACAGGCCATTGGACGGCGCCACGTGTCTCATCAAGACACAATTTCAAAGGTGTGACCTAAAAGGAATTCTATAAATGAGCACCAACCCGTCACGTTTCCGAGTCTTAAAGTGTAAGGTCACCTATTGAAAATTCCAAGATCTGCGGAGGCTTCCACGTGTCTCATTGGCACAACTTGAGAAGCATAATATGGGGAAATTTCCAAATAAGCGTGAAGCTTCCACATGTCTCGGTCGAGACACGTGTTTCTACCAACTGGAGGGACTCGGGTAGAATACAAAGGAAATCGAGGATCCGCGGAAGCCGCCATGTGTCGATGCAGGGCAATTGTTAGACTAAGGAAGGGGCTGAATCTTCAAGATGTGTGAGGCTGCCACGTGGACCGTGTAAGGACAAAATCTTTTAAATATTGCATGCCCATGTTAAATGCCTCGACTCCCGATCTTCAAACAGCTATAGCTTTTGACCGGAAACTCAAATTTGGGCAGGAGAGGAATTTTTGGAAAGATCGTCATCGACTTCTCACCTACCTCCATTAATGTTTTGGACCGCTAATTTTGGGGGCTATCAAGTCTCCCACCTTCCACCATGATGAATAATGGGCCTCTTTCTTGCCCAATAAGGGACAACAATGGGGGCATGTGTGTTGGAACAAGCTCTTCATTTTGGTAAGTAGATTCAATGCATTTCCAGGGTTATTGGAGCAGCATTCGAATTCTTCCCTCCTAGCTCTCTTATTCTTCCTATATAATGTAAAGGAGGGGAATTTTCTGAACAATTGGTCATTGTTTCTATTCGTCTCCTCTCTCTCTTTCTTCCTTAGGGTAGAATTTTGATTCTAATCCTCCTCTCGGGGCTCTGTAATGGCATCTTCTTTCCTCTTTCCCACCGATGACATACCGTGTAACTTATGGAGCATTAAAATCTGTTTCATGATGCATTTTGTCCACCCTTGCTTATTTTTTGTCTCTTCTTACCTCTCGTCATTGCATGGTATACCGTGCATACTCTTATGTTTATTGCGAAGCTCTAAAAGCTTTGTTTAATGGATTTTTAAGTGGTGTTCTATGTGACATTTATCGTTGGTCTGTGGTGCATCAGTCCATCCCCTCCATCGCTCACCTCTCTCCACTTCGGGCAGTTTGACTTGATTAGCAATTTCCTTTTCTATTTTATCACCGCTTAGTGTAGGATCTCTTTCAATCTCTCTCTCTCTCTCTCTCTCTCTCTCTCTCTCTCCATGTCACCATGGAAAGGTTAGATTAGGATTAGATAAGTTCTACCTGCACTAGCGTTGCTTGTGGCAGGTAGATTAAGAATCAGGAACAAGCCTTCTTTGGAGGTCCATCTCAAGTCTGCAAGTCCCACAACTTGAGAGATGGTCCAATGTTATGCAATCGCATTTGAATGCCCTATTTCAAACTCGAGGCAATTTGGGGGTGCTTGTGATTTTACACTAACAACTATGCTAGTTGTCCGAACGGTACTCAATACATACCTATACTACCTTGAGAAGATCATCTTCACCTTTTTGGATGCTTATTCAAACCCCGACATTTAGGGATCAAACATAATTGAGCATCAATTGTTATCCATTTTGCGCCCCCATGCAAGATGGAAAACATGGAGTATTAGACTGATCACCAAGGGGCCCACATAGGAAGATCAATGTTTACAGTTTTAAATTCATTATTTGGGATCGCCTACGCACGTTGCAAATCAATTGAGGATGTCTTTCTTCTTCTATATTTTGGAAAAACCTAGTTTTACTAAAGATATAATTAAGCCCCAAAGATGCCTAGCTCCAAATTTACATAATGAGAAAAAATGGTAAAATCTAAGTTTTTGTCCTTCAAAATTTTTACTAGTCCCTCTTTGTCCATAAATGCTAGAAAATTCAAGAAAATCTGAAAAAAGATTAAAAAAGCGGGAATAATTTGCGAAAATAGGCCATAAGGCCATCAGGCTAAAAAAAGGCATTCCGAGTAGCTCGGTGAGCAACTCGGCTAGTTGAGGTCACACATTAGACAATTGAGCTTGGATGGCTCGGGTGAGCTAATAAAAACTTCGGGGATGTTTTCAACATAAGCGGATAGCTTAGGGTATGGTAAAGAATGATGTGTTAGGTTAGCGGTTTGAGCGAGCCCATAAGAAACTTGAAGGTCAACATAATTTGAAGATAGGTCGATCAACAGTAGAATATCTCACCCTAACAATCTTTGGGATTGATGGAAAAATATAAGTCAGTGATGGCGGAAGGAAGCTCACTAAACGGCTCGAAAATTTAGCTCATGCAATGTTAGGAAGTTAAGGGTTTAGTGCCAAAAGTTACTCGGCTCACGAGATCGGATGAATGCACAATAAGCCAATGGAGGGGACTAAGTCCTTAGGAAAGGAAAACAAAGGAGCTCATAGCATCAAAGCCTAAAGAGCAATAATTAGGCCGATAGGCCTATATAACTTCACTCAATCATTTTCGACACCTGTCTTGCAGCTCTTTTCCACAGAGCGGTTGACACATGTTGTATTTGGTAATTGACAGCTAGCTGGCTGAATCATTAATCAAAAAATCAAAAATTCAATAGAGAGATAGTTAGATAACTCCCGATAGTGGTAATTGAAAGCTAACTAAATTATTAATAAAAAAAATAAAAAAATTCGATTGAGAGACAGTTAGAGAACTCCGGGTAGATAAATACAAAATAAATAAAATGTTATTAATGTGAAAAACTGCTCAACCATTTACTGCGCCATGCAATAACTATTTTCCAAAAATTTATTAGGTTTCATTCGTGTATAGGAGCAGTTATAGAGTTGAAGCAATCATCAGTTAATTTGATGGCAGCCGAGCAGACATTTTCCTGAATCATCAGGTAATTGTGGCAACCTTTTCATTTTGTGGCAATTTTTAATTGTTACTTTTTTTCTCTGACTAACATTGATAGAGCTTCTGGTGTTTAATTTGTAATTTAGTCACCATTATCAAGGTATGCAACCCATTTATTGAAGGAATGGCTCTAATTTTCATTTCGTGATCTCACCCATTCCTAAATCTGGGTTGCTTATTTGTGCCTTAGTTATGCCATTATCCTATGCTTCTCGAACTCTAGTTTGTTTCCCCCTTTAGGAGCTTTTGGTTTGAATTTTGAAGCTTTGTATGCTAGAGTGTGCGTATGCTGAATTGGGTATTCGTATTTGTTGTTTTTTACATGATTTTTAGTGTAACTGCCATCTGGGCATTAATAAATACTCTGATTTCTTTTTTTAAGCATATAGAATTCATGAGTTTGATATTGACGAGCTCTGAACTTCCGCGATGGCTTATACATTTCCGTTATTTTATTGCTACATTTTCCATTGTTCTTGGCTCAATCTGATTCATATTTTGCTTCTATTAAATTTTGTATTGGAGCTATGACTTGATCTTTTCATTGCAAAATTAATAAAGTTAAATCATGGCCTCATTTAATTTATCATTCATTTGATATGAATGCAACCTTGTACATGGGTGAGATGTTGCTATATGTATCCTTGTGTTTTCATCATTCGATGCACGACTCTGCATTTAATAGCTTTTCCATTTTTTTCCATTACCATTATTTTTAGAGATTTGATGAATTTAATCACTGGAAGATGTGTGAACCAAATGTATCCCATTCCATATTTACAACCATGTTAGTGCAATGTAAAGAGAAACATTATTTAATTATCTGGGTGAAACTAGATTGATAAGCTTCTTGCAACTGTCTCTTACTTTATATAAATGTTCTCTCAAAACATTGTCTCCTCATGCATAGATGCAAGTCACTTGATTCTCCTCCTATTCCATCTCCAAAAGAAGAGGAATATAACGTCTTACTACTGCAATTTCACCAAAAAGAAGAAAGCTGCAATGTTGGTTACGAGAATGTTGCTATTTGCGCTAAAACGCTCTAGCCCAAACATAGGAGTAGGAATAGGCTTCAAGAATTATGTTGCAGGATATTGTTTTATTTAATCCTTTGCAATCTGAAAAGATCTCCGTTTATTTTGTTTGTTCTTCCATGTAACTTGAATTCTTTAATTTTAGCTAAGAACAAAAGCTCAATATAATATCGATTACCTCCTTCATTAAGTTTTTGTTTAGAAATCAACTATCCTTGACATGGCGCAGCTGTTACTTTGATAGGATTACTTGCTCGACATATCTCTATTGCTGGATGATTATTTACTTTAGATAGAATATTGATGCTCTTGTACTGTAAGTTGAAATTATATCATAATTTTGTAAAAAATACTTTGGGATTATATTGAAATTCATAGCATTTGATGTTGCTTTCAATTCTGGATACTCAAAAACTAACGTTGCCAATAACGGAAATAATGCCAAGCAATACAAAAACTTCATCTTTGAGATACGAGGTGAAATACAGTCTGGGGGACCGATTGATTATTAAGAATAAACGTACCAGGTGGCATTTTATACTACAATTTTAGAGAAACATTTCAGTCTGCACAAACGATAACTGCCTTATCCGTAGGATTGAATTGTTTTGTTAGTATGCTTGAAATTAATACACAGTCGCTTGATTTATTAAATTTCTATTCGGCTATTGTTTCCTCTGTCACATGTTTATGGTGGTGTGCAATATATTACAGTTTATATATTTTTTAAAACTAAAATTTTATTCCTTTTCCATTACTTAATGTGATACAACAATTTCAGTTAAAAGGGCTTTTGTAAAATAATTGGTTTTTACATTTTCAGCATTTTTCATTTTGTTGAAAGAAATGATTTTTGAAACAAATGATTTGTTTGGTTTTAATATTTATGATATTTTTCTATGTTACACTTAATAAAACAATATTATTATTCAGCATTTCAATTTTCTTTTTAATAGTATTTTATTGAAATTTGATTCATATATTTTGAAAATGTAGTCTTTGGAGTTAGCGGGCAGTTCGTTGTTGGATATACACATGCAATCCAGGTATTTTCATCATTTATTCTTAGGGATTCAATAATTTGATTATGATATTTTTATATTATACATTGAATTTCATATTCTCTCTGTCTGTGAAATCAAAATTCATATTCTTTCTATCTGTGAAATCGAATATTTGTAAATTTATAATTTGAACACATTGAAAATATATATTTGATAGAAAAATTAAGTGTGATGTTTATGAGAAATAATTGTATGTGTATATATATTTTTACATCATTTCCATTGGGGATCATTTGCGGATATTTATCCAACTCGGAATCTAGCATTGCAAGTGCCTTTTTCGATACCGGGAGCTAGGATTTGCAAATGGGATATTTCCTGTTATGCTCTCCTAGCACGTCCAAATTTGGACGTTAGCCCGTGTTTTTGAAGAAGGTTTTTAAAGCAATGTAACGAGGGATTCCCCAATATATGTTGAGCATATGCTTTTTGTGATGATACGGTTTTTCTATAAGAAATGTCAAACGTAAATGTTTGACATTTCTATGAAAAAACCGTGACATCGTATTTTGTGTATGTTTGGCATAATGTTTTTCTATAGATATCACGAAATATGGTTGGACTGTATTGTTTATAATTTTCATGAGTGGATGAGATTTTATTTAATTTACATTTCTATATTTTATTTTTTCAAGCTATGATTAATGTGGAAATGTGCATTTGATAATTTTTTTACAGGTGGTGCGAGTTTCTTTTGTTGAAGAACATGGATAGTGTTTATTTTTTAATACACAATTGAGATTTCATCATTTGATTCTTTTGTGTTTTAAATTGTATTATTTATGAGAGGAACATTGTCCAATTTTTACAACTTGCCAGAATAATAATGATTTAAAAAATGATGTCAATGAAGACTTGTTCTTTTAACACGAAATTGATTACTGTTCACTTTTTTTTGTAGATGTGATGATTTGTTGTTTGGTTTTATTTATGTAATGTCAATTAACTTGATTTGAAGATCTAATGTTATGCATTCGTATAAAACATGTTTAGAAGATGTAATTCATGATGAAATTTTATGATTTGTTGTTGTGATGGATTTAATTATATTTATGTGTATTCATATTATTCTTGTAGAATAAATTGTTTTCCATATTATTGTACATTTTTTTATAATACTCTTTGCTTTGGATTATATTGTGTTGGATTTTGTGTGGTCATTAATACCTTCGTTCAATTTTGTCTATAGATTAGTAGGGCATAATGGATCAAACTATTTGGAAGCATCTTCCCACGGAGATTTTTGATTACATTATTTCTAAGTTGCCACTTCGGAATCTTGTTAGATTTCGTTTATTGTGCACAAGAATGAATGCAATGTTAAGCAACTCAGATTTTTTGTCTACATGTGGAACCATCGTCAATCGTTGCGTAGGATTTTTGTTATATCGACCCTTGACAATGGCAAATGTGTTGAACCCTTTGTATTTCACACGTGAAGGTGAAGCTATATATTTACGTGTTAGTTTGAGTGGGATGAATGACATTAGATTTGAATGTGCTATTGGATCGATGGTTTGTGTATCTTCAACAACTGCGAATCGAAGCATACGTTCATATGCTATTATAAATCCTTTTACTGGGATATTTGTGAAAATGGGTGACATTCGTATCGGTAAGAGGAATGGATGGTTTAGGATATGTCAGGGTTTGACAGGGTACAGTATGATTGGATTGCCATCCGATATGATCCACATGCTACAGGTGTGAGTGAGATTCAAACTTTTGATAGATCTTTCTATATGTGTAGTAACCTTCATCACGTTTGGAGTCCGATTGTAATTCCAACGGCACGTCTTCAAGCTCCAAAACATGTTGTTGTTGTCGATGGAAAAATGTATTGGCTGAGTTTGGATCTTGAACAAAGTGGTGATGTTTTATATGGCGGTGAGGTTTTGACTTATTTCATTGTATGTCTCGATGTTGTTCATGAGACATGGAAGATTGGCCATTCTCCAGCTCCAAATTCTGCTGATTCCATGTGCCTTGTTGTTTATGAGGATCAAGTTTCATGTGTTGTCAATTATGCGAGCCGCATGCAGTTGTGGAAATTGAATAACGATATGAGTCGTTATGATCCAGATATTGGAGAGGCCAGTGTTTTTGGTCTGATACGGATTGGGAGTACATGGAGATCGAAAGTGGCATGTTGTGGCATCGATTTCCTGGGTATAAGTGTGTTTCCTGGTGCGATGGGTTCATGTTGATATGTAAATATGCACCTGTGCCCATACTTTATTGTGAGCTGAGCACCTTAGTCTGCTATTATGGCCCTGCAGGTTTATACATGGATATACTTTCTGGGTGCAGATTTTATGATGCTTTTTTTAGTCGTTCGAATGAAGACTTTAATGGTTTGGCCGTTTCAGGGTTGCTTGAAAGTGGTGATAATCCCGAGGAGATACCGAGATTTTTGGGAAACATGATAGAATGAGTCTTTTTTTACAGATGTAAATAGTTGTTTTTGAGGCGGTGACATTTTGGTTGATTTGAAGTAGTTTGTGTTTTATGTTATGGTGCATGTTGTCGTTTATTGATATATGTTTATATATAACTTTTTTGAGTCTTGTTTGTGCATTTGCATGATGAATCTTCTTGGAGATTTTTTGAAGTTGGTTTGTAAATGTGTTTAAATTTTGCACTGCTCTATAGCTATTAATGTTCTACATGATGGATTTTATGTAGTTATGGAATTTTAGTGTATGTTTGATGTGAATATTGATGTGGGTGTGTTTGATTTTGTAGGTTTTTTTTATTGGTGTTTATGGATCGTTCAATGTCACCGCGATTCCCTTCAAAAATAGCTTTTAAGCACATTTTTCCACGACTTCCTTTTGTTGTGTTGGTTCGTCTTCGCCTTGTGCTGTAAAGAATGGAATGAGATGCTTTCTCCGTCAAGTGCATTATTTAAAAAATGTTGTCTTATTCATGGAACATTTGGTTTCTTCTTGGTTGAAAAGTGGCACTCCTTCTTGGACCGTATAAACGTTTTATTTTTGAATGATCGAGGTAGAGTAACTCACTTGTGTTCCCGGATCATCGGAAGCCCATACAAAAAGGAAATAATCTATTCAATGGGCCCATTCCTGCTTTTGGAATCTGAGAAATTTGGTATGAATTTATTGGATGAATTCATCCTTAATCCTTTTACGTCCGAGGGAAAAAAGTGGGAATGATAGAACTTGGGATACGTGGTTGGTTTGTGTTGTGTGGAGATGCTTTGGCTCGAAACTACGGATGGGTTGCACTTAAAAATTGTGATGAGGTGTCTGGTGGTGCGTGTTATATGAAAAGTAGTTTCAATAATAGTTGGTGTGTAACAAAAGCCCCTGTAGATGTTCCTGTGCCTCGGAATGCAGTTTGTAACGGATGGAAAATATATTGGTTGCATGCAGAATTTGATGATCACGATACCTTCGTTTATAATTTGTTTGCGTTTGATGTGTTTTGTAATAAATGGTGTGTGTCTGTGCCTCCGTTTGCTGGTGTACGTGGTATGTGTTTGGTGTTACACGAGAATCATGTAAAATGTATTCTTGATGACTCATCATTGAGTGTCTGGTTGTTGAAAGAAACATATGATTCTGTTGTGTGTCAGTGGGAGATATTGTGGGAGCATATATTAGATGCAACAGTTGACATCAACAAAGTTTTGCAATGGGTACACGCCGGAAGTGAGCATGGGACATATTGTTATGTTGTATAAAAAGCATGGGCCTTCTATTTTATATTATGATATGAACAAGGGAGAGTGTGTACAATGCACTTCATCAGGTTTTGATTCATGTGCAGTATATTTTCCTACGTTTGATGATATCTCTGAAGAAATTATTGGTGGAAATTTCATGGCACTGATGCCTGGTCCCGACAGTGTTGACCTGATTTCAGACATTGGTGTTCCCTGAACGCTGGTGTTTATGGAGACTTTTGTGAGGCGTGTTTGTTTATTAATGTTTATGAGTTATTAATTTTATCGTATTTTGTTATCCTTATGTTGGTATTAAATTACGCACATGATAAAATATTGATTCCAATTCGAATGTTTTATTTTTCTTGAACTATATGCATGGAATTTAAACACTTGTCTACATAATTTTGTAATAGTGATTTTTTGTTGTTGTTTTGACTTGAATGTGATTCATATTGCTATATGAAGAAACGTATATTCTTTTTTGAGATGTTACAATTTTGATTTTAATGAATTTGAGTGGTGTTGTGTATCACTTTTGTATGAGATGTTCTGAACTTGCTTATTTGATAATAGGAGCACTATTTGAAATGGAATCAGGAACTCGCCCACATTGCCAATCGATGTCATGAAGAAAATATTTTCCAATTTATCTTTCAGAGAATTGATGCGTAAGAGGATTGTTTGTAAGTTGTGGAACTTTATATTAGATTCATCGAACCTGTATTATATATTGGAAGATCCGACTATCTGGTGCTTTGGATTTTTGGTGCGTGAATGGAGGGATGTTACGGGGTTCTATGGCCCTTTGTACTTGGACGACGATGGAAGATTTTCATGCTTGTACATAAGTGGGACCCCTTTTGAAAAGAGATCAAGGATACATATGACGATTGGATCTCTTGTTTTGTTATCCTTTCCGATTTATGAGTTTGGAGCTCGACAATATATTCTTGCAAACCCATTCATGGGTGGAGTTATGAATCGGGAGTATTGACGTAGGAATTGATGGATGTGTTTCTTTGTTTGAAGATATTGATGATGATGAGTACGTATTTGTTGCATTACGATGTTTTCCGTCTTCAGATTTCGCGTACGAGATCTATGTAGTAGCAGGTCTCATTGTTGGAGTCTGTTGTCAGTGCCGACACATACCGTCATTCCTAAAGTGACTCCTCCTATTGGTGCCTCATGTTGTGGTGGGAGGATGTATTGGGTGAAGGAAAAGCTGAATTGTTTCTCTAAAATCGAGTACACCATTTTCTCATTGGATGTTGTACATCGGAAGTTAAACTTTTGTTGTATTCCTTTTAGTGACGTTGTGTCATTGTGTCTGGCTGTGCATGAGAATAATTTGTTATGCATCGTGAGTATGGGTGAAGTTTGTGTGTGGTTGCTTCGAGATGCAGAAGCAATTTCAGGTGAAGAACAAGAGATGGGTTTCGAACGTGACGATGAGAATGTGTTTGAAGATGGATTTAGATTTGTGTGGAAGTATTTGATGGATTTTTCTCGAGATATAAACGAAAAATGTCCAGGGTACGTGGCTGTTCGTTCGGTTGGATCCATCGTCCTTATGTGTAAATATGCACAAATCCCATACATGTTCTATGATTTGGATAGAAAAAATTGCATTCCAGCTTTTAGGAAATTGTGCACATCAGAACGTTATGGATGTTATTTCCCGACAAGAGAGGATTGTAGAGATGTAGTTCTTGGTGTGAGTTTCATGCCATTGATTCCTGGTTGTGAAAATATTTCTCGCCTACGTAATTTGAGTATTGACTAATATTTTTTTCTTCCCTTGGTTGAAAAACTTTACATGTATCTCATGTTTGTGTGGAAGATTTTACATAATTAAATGTGTTGTCTTGTAATTTTTGCATTTTGATGTACGTGTATTACTGGTTTAATTGTTGAAGATTTTATCATCCATGTTTTGCATAGTGCATTATTCAATTAATAATAATTATGTTTTCAAATTTTGTACGTTAAATTTTTAATTTTATTGTAGATGATGGAGGAACGAAAACATGCGTGTACGAGAAAGAAAAATAATGTGATGATAGAATCGTCGAGTGATGTTAATCGATGCCAATTTCGTGGGCCACAATTCTACAATGAAAGACTTATGGATGCGATACTTCCTACGGGTTATGAATGGTCGGGTGAGAGTAACGTTGCGCGAAAGACTCTTCCGATGTCTGACATAATGAGAAGATCGAATGTTGTGATTAATCCTGTAGGGGATTCGCGCTCGAAAGGAATTCATTGTTGTGAAATGCAAAAACCATTACTGATCTTGTAATGTTGCATTTTTTATTATTTAATGTCTTTGTTACTTGTTTAATGAAAAAAATATGTCTTGCATGTGTGATGATGATTGTTTGTTGCAATTTTTTTTTTGTTTTGCAGTCATTGAGTGAGAATGCCACCATGCACACACGCGAGGAAATAGATTCACCTGAAATTCTCGATGGGATGAGCGTCGTCATTTTCGAAGGTCACAAATTCAACAACAACAGAGAATGAAAGGGATGGGAGGTCAAGGTTATATGTATTTGTCAGGCCAACAAGTTAATGTAGATGTTTTTCCATCTTCAAGGATCAGGAGAGAAATAGATGCGATAGAGGAGGTGTGTTTAGATAATGTGAATGTTAACTCCTCTTTAGAGAGGATAGAAACATCGAATGAATATCTCCGAAATGATTATGTTGGAGAAGAGATGCGTGTATTGTTATCACGTGATGACACGGTTGGTGTTCATGGTGTAATGTTAAGTGTAATGTATTATTTGATGTCTTTGTTCCTGTATTTTTAAGAACTAAATATTTCATATATGTGTAAAGAATGTTGTTTAATGCATCCTTTTGTTGTAGGTAATGAAGGAACATTCCACTATTTGTAGCGGTAAGAAACGAAAGTCTCCTGGAAAATGTCAGAGGGACAACGATCGCCATCGTTTCCTTAAGTCACAGGTTCGAGAGCAAGATAAAATGAAGGAGATACATGGTCAGCTTTGTACACATTTTTCGACTGAAGGTGTCGGTAAAAGACCTTCTACACTCTTCAGATGTTGGAACGGAGTTACACGTCATACCCAGGTTAGGTGTACAATCTTGTGAAAAAATTTCCCCACCGTACGATAGATTAAGAGTCATGCCAGATGTCAATGTGTGACTTGAAGATCGAGATGGTCCAGATAGGAAGTATCAAAGACAAAGATAGAGATTACTCTTTGAATGCGAGAATTGTGCCTGCTTTGTAGTTGAGACAAATGCGCACCCCATAAATGTGGGGCTGAGTGGAAGTTGTAGCTACGGGAGAGGGTCATTACAGGATATTTCTATTGGAATATCTGATATTCCTCATCCGATGTTAAATGAAATGTCACATCAAGATGCAACAACTTAGTCGTGAATAGATGTGTAGGTGAAATTTTATTTGTGATATATTTTTAAAAATTATGCATTAAAATAATATGAGAAGTCAGAGATGGTGTGTTTCTATTCTCCAGTTGATAGATTCCCTATCAAAGTTTTAAAAATATGAGTTGTTGCAGTTGGTTGGATTCTTATTAACCAATATCTCTTTACATGTTATGTATATCTAAATTTTTTGAAATTTTATAAAATATATCACAAGGTGAAATTGCTATACATAGATATAGGAATGAGCGGGAGTAGATATGGTAGAGGGTCGTTGCAAGATATTTTTGTTGGAATATCTGATATTCCTGATCCGATGTTGAATGAAATCTCATGGCAGCAACACAAAAATTTGATCGTGAACCAAACTGCAGGTGAAATTTTCTTTGTGAGATACTTTTTAAATGTATGCATCAAAATAAGTTGTGATGTCAGAGATGGTGCATTTTTATTCTCCAGTTTATAGATTCCTATGATAGTTTTGAATTTATGATCTATTGGAGTTGGTTAGATTTTTGTTAACCAAAATGTCTTTGAATGTTATGTATATGTGAATTTTCAAAATTTTCTAAAAATGTCTCACAAATTGCTATTGTTATACATAAACGTAGCAACAAGTGGAAGTAGCTATGGGAGAGGTTCATTGCAGGATATTTCTATTGGAATATCTGATATTCCTCATCCGATGTTGGATGAAATATTGCAGAAACAACAAAACAACTCGGTCGTGAATCGAAGTGCAGGTGAAATTTTCTTTGTGATATATTTTTAAAATTTATGCATTAAAATAAGATGCAATGTCAAAGATGGTGCATTGTTCATTTATTAGGTCTTTATGACTCGGTATATTTGTGTTTAGGTTGTCAAGGAGATATATTATCCAGAAGTCTTATGCAAAATGGAATGGACAGAACATGTCCAAGAGCATCAGGCTCATGTGAATTGCGTGTTGGGATCCAAAGTGATGTACGTGAGCATTTGGAGAATAACATGAACGCCTGCGATCAGAATTTACCCAGGAAAATGAATTATATGGATTCTTTTGCAAATGTAGACGGTATAGAGGGCGGGAGGTCTAGAGCAGGGAGAATATGGAGTTTCATAAAATAGATTCAGTAGGGAACAACAACATCCACTACCCGGGATGGTGGCGATATTTTTCCTCAGTCGAACAGGACATTTGACATGAAACATACCTACGATAAGTGGTGTGAAATAATTTTTAAATCAAAGTTACATCAAATTTTACTCATCACGTTATGGTGTACAATTGAATAGGATGCTCGAGTCTTATGGCGTTCTGAATTTTTGAAAAGGATTGATGCATTGGAAGTTATTCGGATGTGTCTATTGCAAAGTCATATCCAGTTAACCAAAATGTCTTTGAATGTTATGTATATGTGAATTTTCAAAATTTTCTAAAAATGTCTCACGAATTGCTATTCTTATACATAAACATAGCAGCAAGTGGAAGTAAGCTATGGGAGAGGTTCATTGCGAGGATATTTCTATTGGAATATCGATATTCCTCATCCGATGTTGGATGAAATGTTGCAGCAACAAAAAAACAACTCAGTCGTGAATCGAAGTGCAGGTGAAATTTTCTTTGTGATATATTTTTTAAAATTTATGCATTAAAATAAGATGCAACGTCAGAGATGGTGCATTTTTCATTTGTTAGGTCTTTATGACTCGGTATATTTGTGTGTAGGTTGTCAAGGAGATGTCTTATCCAGAAGTCTTATGTGAAATGGAATGCATAGAACATGTCCAAGAGCATCAAGTTCATGTGAATTGCGTGTTGGGATCCAAAGTGATGTACGTGAGCATTTGGAGAATAACATGAATGCTTGCGATCAGAATTTATCCGAGAAAATGAATTATATGGATTCTTTTGCAAATGTAGACGGTGAGGGCGGGAGGTCTGTGAATAGGGAGAATATGGAGTTTCATGCAATTCAAGAGGGAACAACAACATCCACTATCCCAGGGATGGTGAGCATGATATTGAGTCAGAATAGGACATTCGACATCGAAACATACCTACGATAAGTGGTGTGAATAATTGCCCGAATCAAAGTTACACACAATTTTACTCATCACGTTATGGTGTACAATTGAATAGGATGCTCGAGTCTCGTCGTGAATTTTTGAAAAGGATTGATGCGTTGGAAGTTATTCAGATGTGTGGTATATGTAAAGAGTCATATCCTGGTATAGTTGTGACACTTTCAGTGGAAGGACCTATTTGCAAGAGATGCAAGTGTGAATGAGGTGGTCATCGATATTCAAAGTGGAACAATATGGATCCCGAGGATCAACCAGAAGTGTTGCGTGTACTGACGTAGGTGGAAGAAATGTTGATAGCGCGGGTGAATCCCATATTGCATGTAACTCATGCACGTGGTGGCCTAGTACAAATATAGTGGACACACTATTTGCTTTCCCCAAGACGTATCTTCTATTGCTAGACTGCTTCCTCGTCGAATAGAGGATGTGGATATTCTTATTGTGAAAAGACAAAATGCTGGATAGAGGGAGTATGAATGTATTGTTAGTCACTCGCGTGTATTGAATGCTTTGCGTTACAAAATTCGTAATGATAGGTATTACAAAGACGTGGAGATAGACTACGCAGCATTAGAAGATCTCCCAAAAGTAGAGGGAGATGTATCAAAAAGAATTTGTCGGGTGGAATATGAGATACAAGATGAGCACGTAAGGAGAGAAGGAACAATGGATATAGTGAGTGTCGAAGAAGAACATGTACATAATCATCCATCATCGTTTGCTTTAAGGATTCCTAATCCACGAAGGGAGATGGAGGAAGTCAGATTGTTTGTTGAAAATATAGATTTGAGGTCGGTTGATGTTGTTGATTGGCCACCGATTGGGTCTTCTCCAATAAATGAATACAACATGGAGGGCATGTTTTCCATGGCATTTCCGACCCTCTTTCCTATGGGAGATGCTGAATGGTTGCAGCTGAGGATTAGAATAGTACAGTTTCATGATTATGTGAAGCATTTGATAAGGTATCATGACAATAGGTTTGGAAGGCACCCGAGATTTAGATATTGTGCATATAATAGACAAATGCGGCACCTGCAGTCAAGCCACAACTTCTATTTTTGTCAAGAGAAATTTGGAGGACAATGTTCCCATGACTATTGAAGACTTGTGTCGTCACATTAATAATGCGACTGATGATAAGTTGGCAGAACAGGTGATGTGTTTTGGAACAAAACTTCGTGGGACTAGGTCTTACTGGTACTCATGTCGTAGTGAGTGACGATATGATTGTTCGGTTGGTAGCCCGACTCTTTTTTTACTTACCTTGTGCAGAGACACAAAGTGGTTTGATTTACACCGGTTGATGCCAGGGGAACCTCCTTCAAATTCTTCGAGGGCGTATAGGTGGCGGATTGAGAATGTGATAGATTATCCTCATATCGTCGCGACATACATGCACAAAAGATTTGAGATATTTCGTGAAGAGGTGATACAAAAACTAATTGGTGCAAAGGATTATTGGTACAGGTTTGTAGTTGTCTATTTGATTGAAATTTATTTAAATTTGTGCAGTGATCTGATCCATTTTCAATATTGTGAATGAATGGTTTTGTAAGCCACATTTTTTTGGCATGGTATTTGTAGGTTTGAGTGGCAACATCGAGGATCTACACATGTCCATGGATTCATGTGGGTTCTGGTAGCCCATGCATGGAAACATTGGATTGGGAAGATGAGAATCAGGTAATGGCTGAGATCATTTTTGATAGATACGTCACTTCGTGGAATCCCCGTGATAGCCATCAAATAAATGTCATGCTCGGTCGGTCCAGAGATGAAGATCCTTGCTCGATGAAGCCTTCGCAGGATATTAGAGCGTGACCCACTTTATGACTATGAAGAACTTGTCAACCATGTGCAAAGGCACACTAAATGTAGCGAGATGTCTTGTTTGAGAAAGAAGGGATCGTCCATGGTTTGTCGTTATAATGTTCCGTGGGACCTTCGGGATGATTCAGATTTGTTTGTTGATGCAGATGGTCGAAAGAGATTTGAACCTTCTCGCAATGATGCGAAGATTGAACCTTCACAACTCGGACATGTTGGCCATATGGCGAGGTAATATAGATTGTCAGCTTGTTGTTTCTAGACACGCGGTGTTAAAGTATATAGCAAAATATGCTTCAAAGGTAGAGAAGAGGTCAGAGAGCTTTCATGATATGTTGATGAGGATATCAGATGATGTGGAGGGGGAAGAGTCTGCACTATGTATATATCGGAGGATTTTGACAGAAACAATTGTGGAACGTGATATTGGGGCACAAGAGACATGTCACATGCTATTGAAGTTGCCGTTGGTTCAGTGCAGTCATGCCTTTATGACTCTGAATGTTGGTAGGAAGGTTTTCCGCAAGGTGATTATGACATCTGATGAGAATGAAAGTGGATCATGTTTCATTGATGCATATAAAGATCGACCGGTATAGTTGGAATCCATCTCATTGATTGATGTTGCGAGATCGTGGTCGTTTAATGCGAAGAGAAAGAAAGACAAATGGAAGTCGAGGGATACACTGCTATCATCATACGCGTGTGGCCGCGGTATTTCTCTGTTCCTGAAAGTGGATCAGAGGATCGCGAGAAATTTTGTTGGAGTGAATTGTTGTTGTATAAGCCATTTCGTGATATACACAGGGACATAGGTCGTACTAGAGAGGAAATTTTAGAAAATTGGGAGAGAATTAAGAATACGTATCGTGCATGGCATGTTGACCAGAAGGATGCAATGGAGGAAGAAGACATAGAAGAAACTGATGATGATGAGATGCAAAGTTTTGTGGGCGTGGATGGAATGGATGAGTGGGAGTTGTTTTCTGGCATTGTTCCTCCCAATCAGGTGCATTTGAGTGATCTTCATATGCTTGGAAGATGGGATTTTGATTTGAACCATGTTTGGGATACAGAGGAGGACGAGGACGTACAGGACGCGTCAACATGTTTTATAGAAACAAACAAATCCATGCAAAATGTGGTGGATTCTTCAGACAATTCGGTATCGGGTGTGGACATGTTGTCAAGAAAACAACGTATTGCTCTAGAAACTATAGTCAAACATTCTAGAAAGGGCCCCGAGGAAGCTCCACTCAGAATGATAATACAAGGTACTGCCGGGATGGGGAAATCTTTTTTGATTAATTGCATTAAGAATGTCTTGGCAAATAGTGTCGTGACAGGTAAGAATCCTCTTCTTCTTTTGGCACCGACAGGAGTTTCTGCTTTCAACATTCGTGCTACAACGGTGCATTCGTCACTGAAAATTCCATTACGTGACATGAGATGTTTGGCTAGACAGACACTGGCTGTATTTCAAGAGCAGATGAGACATTATAGATACATTCTTATTGATGAGATGAGTTTCGTGGGTCCAAAATTGTTGAAAAAAATTGATATTCGCTTGCGAGAAGCATTCCCTTCACACGAGAATGTCATATTTGGAGGTAGGTCTATAATTTTAGTCGGGGATCTTGCCCAACTCCCACCTGTAAAGGATATACCGATGTATGCAAAAACACATAGAGGAAAAAAGTTATGGAGATCTTTTTCTCATGTCGTGACTCTCGACACGATTTTTCGTCAAGAAGGGGACAGTGTGGATCAGGTGAAGTTTCAAAACTTGCTATGTAATTTGAGAAATGCGAATCCCATGATCGAAGATTGGGAGTTGTTGATGTCCAGAACAGATTCGTGCTTTGGTGCAGAGGAAATCTCGATGTTTGACTCTTCCAGTCATTTGTTTTCGACGAATGTACAAGTGACGTTTCATAATAGGATCATGCTCAAGAAATTGAATGTGCCTGTGGCGAGAGTTGTTGCAACCCGTGTGAGAAGAGTGACATATGGAGAAAGCGACGATGACCAGTTGGAGAGTGAGGTGTTGCTTTGCAATGGTCAACATGTTATGTTGGTGTGCAATTTGTGGGTGGAGGCAGGTTTAGTTAACGGATCTCTTGGACAAGTGAAGAACATAGTGTATTACCCTAGGACAAAGCCTCCAGATCTGCCAATATTTGTTGTTGTGGAGTTTCAGAATTACATCGGCATCCCATGGGATTTAAGTCACCCGAAATATGTACCAGTGCCTCCAGTATTGAGGGGGTGTCGCAGACAAGTTCCTTTGAAGATGTCATGGGCTCTTACAATTCACAAGTCACAGGGACTCACTCTCAACAGAGCAACGATCGACATAGGCAGTAGGGAGCAACAGGGCTAACATTCACGGTGATATCAAGAGTGAAGTCTCTTGATGGATTACGCATATGTCCTCCTTTTTCTTATGAGTGTTATTCTAAGATGAAGGATGGTGCATACGTTTCTATTAGGAAGAAGGAGGAAGATCGTCTGTTGAAATGTGAACAAACATCATCAGGAATGACATTGATCACTCGTCCTTGAATACTTAAATATGTGTCTTTTCTAATATGTTGATAGTTGTGTGTTTTCTGTAATTTTGTTCAGCGATATATGGTGATCAATTTTTCTAAACGTGAATCATTTAAAATACGCTGAGGTTTATTAATTACGTGTGATATACATTTTGATTTTGTAATTTCGTATTTATTTCTACATATTTATAGTTAACGTTTGTATAAATTTAATTTATTTGATGCAATATGACGACTTTTACATTTCATACCATGTCTCACAAACTCATCAGTGCATCGTTATTAGTTGTGAGATCATATGCGATGAGCTTTTGTATGGAAGAAAAATAAACACATGTGAAATTAGAGAACTTGGAACTATACATTTTGATTTTGTAATTTCGTATTTATTTCTACATATTTATAATTAATGTTTGCATAAATTTAATTTATTTGATGCACTATGAGGACTTTTACATTTCATGGTGTCTCACAAACTCATCAATGCATCGTTATTAGTTGTGAGATCATATGCGACGAGCTTTTGTATGGAAGGAAAACAAACACATGTGAAATTAGAGAACTTGGAACTATGTTTCAATAATATTGTTGACCTTTCATAAGTTAACCACGTTATTTTTTTATAATTTGACATGCGCAACTTTACATATTTAAATATTAAGGCTTTGAATGCATTGGTGGTGTGAATTATAATATGATGATAATTTATGAAATTTGAAAAATTAAAATTTATTACAATTTAAAAAGTAAAAACAACAATGATGATGATAATGATGATGACAATGATCAATGATGGTGGTGATGATGATGAGAATGATGATGATCGACGATGGCGGTGATGATGATGATAACAAAAAATATTGACGATGGTGGTGATGATGATGACGACGAAAATGATCATTGATGGTGGTGATAATAATGATGATGATAATGATTACGAAGACAACAATGATGATGATGATGATGAAAATAATGGTAAAAAACTTAATGGGGATGAGAATGATGATGATGATTTTATGGAGATGATGATGAGAATGAAGATAACAATGATGTATGATTACGAAGACAATAATGATGATGATAATGATAATGAAAATGATCAATGATGTTGGTGATGATAATGATGACAACGATGATCAACAATGGTGGTGATGATAAAGACAATGATAGTGATCGACGATGGTGGTGTTGATAAAGATAAAAGAGATGACAATAATTACGATGATGATGATGATGATGATGATGATGATGATCATAATGAAAATAACAATAAAAAATTAGATGGAAATGATAATGATGACGCTGATGATAATGATTTGATTGAGAATATGATGAAAATGATGATGATGATGACAATGATAATGATTCGTAATTATTAAGACAATAATGACGATGAAAATGATCAACGGTGGTGGTGATGATAATGACGATGACAATGATATTTGATGATGATGAAAATTGATAACGATGACACTAATGATTATAATATGATAATTTAGTTTTTGATAATTTTTAATTTTTAGTTTTAATTTTGTGTAATTTTGTTCAGCGATATATGGTGATCAATTTTTCTAAACGTGAATCATTTAAAATTCACCGGTTTATTAATTACGTGTGATATACATTTTGATTTTGTAATTTCGTATTTATTTCTACATATTTATAGTTAACGTTTGTATAAATTTAATTTATTTGATGCAATATGACGACTTTTACATTTCATACCATGTCTCACAAACTCATCAGTGCATCGTTATTAGTTGTGAGATCATATGCGATGAGCTTTTGTATGGAAGAAAAATAAACACATGTGAAATTAGAGAACTTGGAACTATACATTTTGATTTTGTAATTTCGTATTTATTTCTACATATTTATAATTAATGTTTGCATAAATTTAATTTATTTGATGCACTATGAGGACTTTTACATTTCATGGTGTCTCACAAACTCATCAGTGCATCGTTATTAGTTGTGAGATCATATGCGATGAGCTTTTGTATGGAAGGAAAACAAACACATGTGAAATTAGAGAACTTGGAACTATGTTTCAATAATATTGTTGACCTTTCATAAGTTAACCACGTTATTTTTTTATAATTTGACATGCGTAACTTTACATATTTACATATTAAGGCTTTGAATGCATTTGTGGTGTGAATTATAATATGATAATAATTTATGAAATTTGAAAAGTTAAAATTTATTACAATTTAAAAAGTAAAAACAACAATGATGATGATAGTGATGATGACAACGATCAATGATGGTGGTGATGATGACGAGAACGACGATGGCGGTGATGATGATGATAACGAAAAATATTGACGATGGTGGTGATGATGTTGACGACGAAAATGATCATTTATGGTGGTGATAATAATGATGATGATAATGATTACGAAGACAACAATGATGATGATGATGATGAAAATAATGGTAAAAAACTTAATGGGGATGAGAATGATGATGATGATTTTATGGAGATGATGATGAGAATGAAGATAACAATGATGTATGATTACGAAGACAATAATGATGATGATAATGATAATGAAAATGATCAATGATGTTGGTGATGATAATGATGACAACGATGATCAACAATGGTGGTGATGATAAAGACAATGATAGTGATCGACGATGGTGGTGTTGATAAAGATGATGACAATAATTACGATGATGATGATGATGATGATGATGATGATATCATATAATGAAAATAACAATAAAAAATTAGATGGAAATGATAATGATGACGCTGATGATAACGATTTGATTGAGAATATGATGAAAATGATGATGATGATGATAATGATAATGATTCGTAATTATTAAGACAATAATGATGACGAAAATGATCAACGGTGGTGGTGATGATAATGATGATGACAATGATATTTGATGATGATGAAAATTGATAACGATGACACTAATGATTATAATATGATAATTTAGTTTTTGATAATTTTTAATTTTTAGTTTTAATTTTGTGTAATTTTGTTCAGCGATATATGGTGATCAATTTTTCTAAACGTGAATCATTTAAAATTCACTAAGAGGTTTATTAATTACGTGTGATATACATTTTGATTTTGTAATTTCGTATTTATTTCTACATATTTATAGTTAACGTTTGTATAAATTTAATTTATTTGATGCAATATGACGACTTTTACATTTCATACCATGTCTCACAAACTCATCAGTGCATCGTTATTAGTTGTGAGATCATATGCGATGAGCTTTTGTATGGAAGAAAAATAAACACATGTGAAATTAGAGAACTTGGAACTATACATTTTGATTTTGTAATTTCGTATTTATTTCTACATATTTATAATTAATGTTTGCATAAATTTAATTTATTTGATGCACTATGAGGACTTTTACATTTCATGGTGTCTCACAAACTCATCGGCATCGTTATTAGTTGTGAGATCATATGCGACGAGCTTTTGTATGGAAGGAAAACAAACACATGTGAAATTAGAGAACTTGGAACTATGTTTCAATAATATTGTTGACCTTTCATAAGTTAACCACGTTATTTTTTTATAATTTGACATGCGTAACTTTACATATTTACATATTAAGGCTTTGAATGCATTTGTGGTGTGAATTATAATATGATAATAATTTATGAAATTTGAAAAGTTAAAATTTATTACAATTTAAAAAGTAAAAACAACAATGATGATGATAATGATGATGAAAACGATCAATGATGGTGGTGATGATGATGAACGATGATGGCGATGATGATGATGATAATGAAAAATATTAACGATGGTGGTGATGATGTTGGCGATGAAATGATCATTTTGTGGTGGTGATAATAATGATGATGATAATGATTACGAAGACAACAATGATGATGACGATGATGAAAATAATGGTAAAAAACTTAATGGGGATGAGAATGATGATGATGATTTTATGGAGATGATGATGAGAATGAAGATAACAATGATGTATGATTACGAAGACAATAATGATGATGATAATGATAATGAAAATGATCAATGATGTTGGTGATGATAATGATGACAACGATGATCAACAATGGTGGTGATGATAAAGACAATGATAGTGATCGACGATGGTGGTGTTGATAAAGATGATGACAATAATTACGATGACAATGATGATGATGATGATGATGATCATAATGAAAATAACAATAAAAAATTAGATGGAAATGATAATGATGACGCTGATGATAACGATTTGATTGAGAATATGATGAAAATGATGATGATGATGATAATGATAATGATTCGTAATTATTAAGACAATAATGACGACAAAAATGATCAACGGTGGTGGTGATGATAATGACGATGACAATGATATTTGATGATGATGAAAATTGATAACGATGACACTAATGATTATAATATGATAATTTAGTTTTTGATAATTTTTAATTTTTAGTTTTAATTTTGTGTAATTTTGTTCAGCGATATATGGTGATCAATTTTTCTAAACGTGAATCATTTAAAATTCACTGAGGTTTATTAATTACGTGTGATATACATTTTGATTTTGTAATTTCGTATTTATTTCTACATATTTATAGTTAACGTTTGTATAAATTTAATTTATTTGATGCAATATGATGACTTTTACATTTCATACCATGTCTCACAA
This sequence comes from Taxus wallichiana var. yunnanensis, assembly GCA_018340775.1. Classification (NCBI taxonomy): domain Eukaryota; kingdom Viridiplantae; phylum Streptophyta; class Pinopsida; order Cupressales; family Taxaceae; genus Taxus; species Taxus wallichiana. Next base: position 775,063,160 of record CM031243.1, on the reverse strand, counting down.
ACTCATCAGTGCATCGTTATTAGTTGTGAGATCATATGCGATGAGCTTTTGTATGGAAGAAAAATAAACACATGTGAAATTAGAGAACTTGGAACTATACATTTTGATTTTGTAATTTCGTATTTATTTCTACATATTTATAATTAATGTTTGCATAAATTTAATTTATTTGATGCACTATGAGGACTTTTACATTTCATGGTGTCTCACAAACTCATCAGTGCATCGTTATTAGTTGTGAGATCATATGCGATGAGCTTTTGTATGGAAGGAAAACAAACACATGTGAAATTAGAGAACTTGGAACTATGTTTCAATAATATTGTTGACCTTTCATAAGTTAACCACGTTATTTTTTTATAATTTGACATGCGTAACTTTACATATTTACATATTAAGGCTTTGAATGCATTTGTGGTGTGAATTATAATATGATAATAATTTATGAAATTTGAAAAGTTAAAATTTATTACAATTTAAAAGTAAAAACAACAATGATGATGATAGTGATGATGACAACGATCGATGATGGTGGTGATGATGATGAGCGGCGATGGCGATGATGGTGATGATGATGATAATATAAAAATATTAACGATGGTGGTGATGATGATTGACGATGAAAATGATCATTTTATGGTGGTGATAATAATGATGATGATAATGATTACGAAGACAACAATGATGATGATGATGATGAAAATAATGGTAAAAACTTAATGGGGATGAGAATGATGATGATGATTTTATGGAGATGATGATGAGAATGAAGATAACAATGATGTATGATTACGAAGACAATAATGATGATGATAATGATAATGAAAATGATCAATGATGTTGGTGATGATAATGATGACAACGATGATCAACAATGGTGGTGATGATAAAGACAATGATAGTGATCGATGATGGTGGTGTTGATAAAGATGATGACAGTAATTACGATGACAATGATGATGATGATGATGATGATGATCATAATGAAAATAACAATAAAAAATTAGATGGAAATGATAATGATGACGCTGATGATAATGATTTGATTGAGAATATGATGAAAATGATGATGATGATGATGATAATGATTCGTAATTATTAAGAATAATGAATGATGAAAAAATGATCAACGGTGGTGATGGTGATGATAATGATGATGATGATGATATTTGATGATGATGAAAATTGATAACGATGACACTAATGATTATAATATGATAATTTAGTTTTTGATAATTTTTAATTTTTAGTTTTAATTTTGTGTAATTTTGTTCAATGCGATATATGGTGATCAATTTTTCTAAACGTGAATCATTTAAAATTCACTTGAGGTTTATTAATTACGTGTGATATACATTTTGATTTTGTAATTTCGTATTTATTTCTACATATTTATAGTTAACGTTTGTATAAATTTAATTTATTTGATGCAATATGATGACTTTTACATTTCATACCATGTCTCACAAACTCATCGATGCATCGTTATTAGTTTGTGAGATCATATGCGATGAGAGTATTGTATGGAAGAAAAATAAACACATGTGAAATTAGAGAACTTGGAACTATACATTTTGATTTGTAATTTCGTATTTATTTCTACATATTTATAATTAATGTTTGCATAAATTTAATTTATTTGATGCACTATGAGGACTTTTACATTTCATGGTGTCTCACAAACTCATCAGTGCATCGTTATTAGTTGTGAGATCATATGCGACGAGCTTTTGTATGGAAGGAAAACAAACACATGTGAAATTAGAGAACTTGGAACTATGTTTCAATAATATTGTTGACCTTTCATAAGTTAACCATGTTATTTTTTTATAATTTGACATGCGTAACTTTACATATTTACATATTAAGGCTTTGAATGCATTCGTGGTGTGAATTATAATATGATAATAATTTATGAAATTTGAAAAGTTAAAATTTATTACAATTTAAAAAGTAAAAACAACAATGATGATGATAGTGATGATGACAACGATCAATGATGGTGGTGATGATGATGAGAACGAACGATGGCGGTGATGATGATGATAACGAAAAATATTGACGATGGTGGTGATGATGTTGACGACGAAAATGATCGTTTATGGTGGTGATAATAATGATGATGATAATGATTACGAAGACAACAATGATGATGACGATGATGAAAATAATGGTAAAAAACTTAATGGGGATGAGAATGATGATGATGATTTTATGGAGATGATGATGAGAATGAAGATAACAATGATGTATGATTACGAAGACAATAATGATGATGATAATGATAATGAAAATGATCAATGATGTTGGTGATGATAATGATGACAACGATGATCAAAAAATGGTGGTGATGATAAAGACAATGATAGTGATCGATGATGGTGGTGTTGATAAAGATGATGACAGTAATTACGATGACAATGATGATGATGATGATGATCATAATGAAAATAACAATAAAAAATTAGATGGAAATGATAATGATGACGCTGATGATAACGATTTGATTGAGAATATGATGAAAATGATGATGATGATGATGACAATGATAATGATTCGTAATTATTAAGACAATAATGATGATGAAAATGATCAACGGTGGTGGTGATGATAATGACGATGACAATGATATTTGATGATGATGAAAATTGATAACGATGACACTAATGATTATAATATGATAATTTAGTTTTTGATAATTTTTAATTTTTATTATTATTTTTAATTTGTAATTTTTGTTAATTGAATATTTTAATTTTTAATATTTATTATTTAATAATTTTAATTCTAAATTTAAATTCTCAATTTTTTATCTTTTATTAATTTAATCATTATTTACTATTTTTAAAATATATATTTTTAAAATATATTTTTTAATAACCATTAGATTTAATGTTTATTGGGAACATTGTCCTCCAAATTAATAACCATAAGACTCGATCAAGTTGATGGAAAATCTTGTAGGAGTAATCACATACCAAATGTAAGAGCTCACTACAGGGGAGGCCCTATGCAACAAGTCATGACGGTGGTGGAAAAGGATTGACGTGGCTTAAACAAGCTAGGGAGAGCTCCTTGGTTGGGGAAAGACTCAAGCATTGGAGTAACTCAGCCCTTGGCTGAGATAAAGTCTTATAGAAGGCATAGGAAGTGAACTTAGAGATGTGAAATCAGATGAGCCAGTGTCACAAAGGAGAAAGGCCTCGGGAGCTCGGCCATGCAGAGGTCAGAGGAAGCCATGATCAAATTAGTTCGACTCAACATGGAAGTAGCTAAATGCAATGAGTTATGCTTACGTTTCTCAAAGGGTGAGAAATTTGGCATTGGGGTGAGCTATTTTCATGGATGACTCAATCCATAGATCGATAAAAATTATAAGCGAGTCGTGGCATGGTCGGTGAGCTAATAGGTAGACGGATGGGTATTTCTAGTTGGGAGGCACTTTGCGAAGAAATGAAGGCCAAGTCAGCCACTCAAAACACCGAGGAAGAAAAAGGGTTGAGCTCTATGCACGAAGCTTGCAAGCCTTACAGACAAGGTCAATCGGCCAAGAGGATGGAAAAATGTAAAACATTTGTCGAGGGGCTCGTGCAAGATCCATGTCAATGGAGTTCGAGAGGAATCATTTTGGAGACTTTTCTATGCAAAGGAGGCATTTCGGATGTCGGGAAGAATAATGAGGTAGAAAAAATAGCTCATATTAGAAAGAAAATAAGGGAGTTGGAGGTAATCAAGTCGAAAACTTTGGACATCGAAGTTTTAAAATTTGGAGATCGCGGGAGTAAAGAGGTTAAACGAAAGTTTGAAACTTGATGCTCGAACTCCAAATTTTGGAGTTTGGGACTTGGGGATTTTGGAAAAATTATCTCAACGGGCAAGTGAATAGTGAAACATGGTGATTCAAGCGCCAATGTCCAATCCAAAAGTAAAAAATCTCTGTCAGTCTGCATATTTTCAAGGTCAACAGGCAGCATTTGAGTCTCAGGAAATCCATTTCGAGAGGTTAGAAGGGGAAAAGGCCAAAACATGTTGTGGGGAAAACCTAATGACAATAAGTTCAAAATCTCAAAATGATAGGCTCCAAAACCACCAATCTGCATTGAACAATGAGATGGATGTTAGAGGGTTAGGTTAAAAGTTTGGGCGAGTCAAAGGCCCACTTTGAATTGGCTTTGGGGCATTGAGCCGAAGACGTGTCAAGAGTTTCAGAGGATAGGGGTGGCATTTTCAAGCTCACTAATGATGATTCAATGAGGACCAAGTGAAATAATCCAAATTTCCATGCAAGAATTAGTTTGGAAGACGACTAAGAGGGGTTATTTTGAGACCCGCCCATAAGACAATGCACGCAGATCTCTACGATGGGAGATATGACTCTCCCGACCATGATAATGTGAATATGGAGCTCAATGCCTGCCAATACAAGTGGAAAGGATCCGAAGTGGTTGGAAAAATGAAAACTTGAGGGTTCTTTGTTAAAACAAAAGGGTAGTTCTTTGCGAGAGCTTCGCGAACATCTTGGTGAGCCAAGCAATCAACTTGCCCCCAAACCATGTAGATCCCATATCCACAAAAACCCCCTCATGAGAAAATTGTCATGTCTTGATAATCAAGTATCATATCTTCATAAAATCATAGTCGCCGGGAGCTATTGTAGAGGGATATGTTACGGAGACATTAAAATTGGATTTTTAGAGGTTTTCAAAACCCTAAAATTTGTAGAAACTCATAAAACCATAAATAGAATAACTTGGGCCCAAGACATCCATTTTTGTAGAAAAACCCAGTCGTTGGAAAGGTGAAGATGATATCTACAACATGAAAACATAAAAATGTGAATTTTAGAGGTTTTGGACAGCTAAAAATGCATTAAAATTTAATAGTAGTAGGGTTGGTTGGGTGTCATTAATGAAGCATGGGCATGCTTCCTTCTCCAACAAGGTAGAGTAAAGAAGGTATGTGCAATCTAAGAGGACACTAGAGGATGGTGGAAGAAAGGATGGGCATTCATACTCATTGAAATTCAAATTCTTATCTCTCTCTCTCTCTCATAGTTTTCTTGTATAAATTGTAAAGGGGTTTTATTATACAAAAAGTTGGTCATTTTTCCTTCTCATGCACCCCTCTTCTTCTCAAATCTGTGTCATCAAGCCTTCCTCCAAAACACTATAATGGATTCATGCCTTCCCCTACCTCATGATGTACTATGTAAATTTCAAGGAGCAATGAAATTGTGTTTGTGTTAATCTTCTAGCCTTGCATGATTTTAGTGTTTCATCTTACCTCTCTTTATGAATAAGGTGGTTGTGCATATTTCTTGTTTCATTACAGATTTGGTGTGTTGTGTTTAACTTGGAATGGTGAGTGTTTGCATCGTGGTCTACAATAATTCCTTATATCATCTCCATAATGCATTTGATGTGATATGATTAGTCGTGTTAGACCACCCTCTATGGGTTCATGTATTTATCTTTTTACAAGCTGGGAAAGTGTTTGGCACTGCCTTTCTTGGTGTATCACCAGCCTAAATGTAGGTTTTAATTCTTGGAATTTCTGTCCCTTTCTCCTTTTGTATGTTAGAGTAGTTTTAGATAGGTGTTTTTTTGCATTAGGAGTAGCTATGGAAGGTAGGATTAGAAAGAGGAACTGACCTTCTCTCTCCGAGATCTAATCAATTTCAAAAAGTCCCACATGTTGGGATAGCTCCATGTTGTGAAATCACACCAAATGACCCATACATAACTTAGAAATTCGGGGGGTGCTGTGATTTTGCCTCAACAATTTTGGCACGCTTTATGGGACCAAATCTAAGTTAGGCTTTCATTTTAATAAGTTCTTCCATTGCAGATCTCGAGTCACATTGAAGCCGGGTTCAAAACAAGTCAATTTCGAGAGAACCCTTAATACTTCAAATTTAGGGAGTTGCAAATTTAAAATTTTGAAGGTTCTACTACAAGGTCAAATTTATGGAATCATTTTTCAAGGGTTGAATGTCGACACTAAAATTTTCCTCCATAATTTCTATTTCATTAATGTATGTATTAGGAATAGGATGTTGTTAAGTATAATTAGTAGTAGCGTCGATAGAAGATAATGGCGTTGTCGATCACCCCCAATAATGTGGAGTACGGTAGCAGTCAAAGTACAATAGGAATGCTTGTAAAAAGTAAATATTTGTCGTAAGTGGTCCGGTAATGTTAAAATGTCAAAGTTTGGGTAATTAGAGAAGTAGGGTCTACGTGATTAGGAATTAGAAATATTATATTGGTAATAAGGACAAGGAGTGAGGTCATAAATATTTTGTATATTTTATTTGTAAAAAGTCTAAAAATGTGGAACCCATGTAAAATGATAAGGTTTATCTTATCTTAAAAGATAAGCTTACATGTATGGATAAGAGTTAAGGTATGGAATATGATTCTTCGAGTGGATTTCTTATCCTATCTTAGAGATAGGATGGATAAGCTGGAAGTTCTATAAATAGAGAGGCCACCCCGCTCATTTAACATAGAAGGAAGTAGTGAGAAATATTGTATGATGTGTGTAAAGGAAGCCATCGCTTTAAAGGTGTGTTGAAGAAGTCATTGAGAGGTGTAATTGTAAAGCTTCTCCCATAGTCTTGGTGAAAGGCAAGTGAAGTCAATAACACTTGAAGTACCTCATGGGTGAGATTGTAACAATTTCATGTTAATATTATAATTTACTCGATATTTCAAATTTACCATCATTCTTTCTTATCAAAGTCTATGGTATTCTTGTGTTATGTTTGTTGTTGTGTTTCCAAATTACATCCACCAAACTAAAGGTTGTGCATTAGTAAATAATCATAGCACGAGGAGTTCCTGGTGAAGAATTATCATAGTGCCGATTGGTGATGACATTTTGGTTCCGTTGCCGGGACCATTCCTCGTTAGTGGATTGTCTGGAGAGATATTCCCACTTAGTCAAAAATCAATTGGAGGGTAACCTTGTTTTTACTGTGCATAGTAGTTACCATGGTAAAGTCATTTTTTCCGTGAATAGTAGTTACCATGGTAAAGTCATTTTTTCTGTGAATAGTATTTACCACAGTAACTTCACTTTTTACTGTGAATAGTGTTTACCACAGTAAAGTCAGTTTTTACCGCAGTAAGTCAAGTTTTACCATAGTTTACCGTGGTCATTTCTATTTTCTATTATAGTGATTTTAATTATTGGTGCACATAAGTCTTGTTGATTGTACTTTTGGGTTGGTATTTCACTGTGGTTACTTTTGAAAATGGGGAAGATTCTTGTTTTTTCAACCCAATCTAATGAAGATGCTTCCTCTTTCATTCAAGAGTTTAAACGATCTTGTATTTGTAATGGCCTTATAAGAAGGGAACAATGGACTGAATTTTTTCCTACCTTTTTGGATGGTTCAGCCCTTAGGTGGTTTGAAACACTAGGTGATAATGTGAAAAACTCATGGGATTTATTAACTGAAAGTTTTCTTGAAGAATTTGGTGAATAGAAATATGCAGATCTCATGATCGAGATCACAAAGCTATCCCAAGGAGAGAAGGAGAAGATAAGGGATTATCATGCTCGTGTTCTAGAGCTAAGGAGGAAGCTCGATGCCCAGATCTGGAAGGAAGGATTAGCGGATGGGTTGATGAATGGCGTGGATAATCTCCTATGTAAGCACTTCATTCTTGGGATGAAGCCAGAGATCAGACAACGAGTGAAGTATGACCACCCAACTACCATTTAACAAGCAACGGAGATTGCAATAAGGCAAGAAGAAAGCATGGAAGAGGAGCCCAAAGAAATTGTTGCTAAAGTAGAACCTACACTAGCACCTTTGGTCCAGAATCCACAACCACTCTCGGTGAGCACAAATATTTCTCCTAGTACATCTACTGAGTATGAAGATCTACTAAAAAGATGGGTCAGTTAACTATTAATCTTCTTCAAGGAAAAGAATTTAGTTCTCAGGGAGGAGATAGAGGTCTAAAAAGAAATATTTCTGAAGTTGTATGTTATGGTTGTTATAAAAAGGGTCATTATAAGTATAATTGTCCAGATAGAGCTTCTACATCTGGTAAAGGAGATAATGATAAAGGAAAAGCACTTGTGAATTCTTTTGATGTAGTAGATAAGAGCAGAAATAATGAAGTAGATGTGTTTGTAACAAAAAGAAAGAAAGAAAAAAATAATCAAGATGGAAATGATCCTAAGAAGATGAAAGGAGAAACTAGTAAGAAACATAGGAGAAGAAAGTTGGGTGTGCAAGATTTTCTGATTTCACAGGGGCAAGGACCATACTCCATCTTGGAAGATCTGTCCAAAATGCCTGCAAATATTACATATGGTCAACTCTTGGCTATGTCTTATGAGAAGAGGCGGGAGCTGCGAAGTGGACTCAATGCTCGACGAAGGAAGGAGGTTGAGGTCCCTGTTTTGGAGGCAGAGGCGGATCCCTATGCTCCACAAGCTGAGGTATTATGTAATGGTATTTCAATTCATGATGTCTTAGTTGATGGAGGTGCTATAGTTAATGTAATGACCGAGTCTGTAATGAATATGTTGGGTTTAAAAATTGATCACCCTTCAACACTTATGTTAAGGTCATTAAATAAAGGAAAAACTAAACTAGAAGGTGTAGTTTCAAATGTGGCAATATCTGTTATGGGTGTTGTATGTGTGGTAGAATTTTAGGTGATGAAAAATGGTACTGTTGTGTACCCAATGCTGTTGGGAAGACCATGGCTAAGGAGAGTTCATGCAAGAAACTACTGGAATGAAGGTTTCATGACACTTGGACGTGGTAGAGAGAGGGTGAAGATAAACATGATCCCTCGACATCATAAGGAAGAACCTGTGGATTCAAGTGATGAAACTGATGATTGGACATCCTCTGATTACTCTAGTACCAGTGAAGTGGACACTGAAGATGAAGAAAGTGAGGTTGATGTTTCAGTCATGGATATCCTTCCAGTCACACCAACTCATGACCCCATAAAATTATTTGAAGAAGAAGTTGATGATCATCTCCAACAAATAAAGATTGGTGATGCTGTGATGGAGAGTGAGAAGGAATCCTACCTCCAACTCTTTTGAAGGTACATACACATATTCACTTTTGATTACAAGGAACTCCGTCAAGTAAGTTGGGTAGAACATTCTATTGAGCTGGTAGATGGTGCTAAGCCCATAAAGCAAATGCCATATAGAATGAATCCTAATTTTCCAAGACTCGTAAAAGAAGAAATAAATAAGTTGCTTGATGCGGGATTCATATTTCTTTGTGGAGAATTCGAATGGGTTTCTCCCATTGTGATCTCAATGAAAATAATGGAAGCTACGCATTTGTGTTGATTACAAGAAGCTCAATAAGGCAACAAAGAAGGATCATTACCCTCTTCCATTTTCGATCAGATCTTGGATGAAGTAGCTAGCTAGGAGTTCTATAGTTTCTTTGATGGATATAACGGCTACAACCAAGTTTGTATAGCGAGAGAAAGATCAATCAAGACCACGTTCACCACTCCTTAGGGAACATTTCTTATAGAGTTATGCCTTTTGGGTTGTGTAATGCTCCAAGAACATTCCAACGTTTGATGAATAGGGTGTTCAAACCCTACATTGGGACCTTCATCGAGTATTTCAGATGATTTTTACATCTATGGGAGCAAGTTGGACCACCTGCACTACCGGAGACAGTATTTCAAAGGTTAGATGAAGCACAAGCCTCACTAAACCCTACAAAGTGTGTCTTTGGATGTTCTAAAGGTGTTTTGTTAGGGCATGTTGTATCCAGAGATGGTATTGGTACGATCGTGATAAAGTTTCAAAATCAAAGATTCACCATTTCCTATGAATAGAAGTAAGTGAGATCATTTTTAGGCCATGTGGGTTACTATAGAAGGTTCATCAAGAATTTCTCAAAGATTGCATGTACCAAAGCTAACCTTGATTCTTGAAGAAGGATGTTACTTATGAACTAGGAAATAAGGCGCATGAAGCTTTTGGACAACTGAAGGAAGCCCTGGTGTCTTCACCTATTTTGAAGAATCCAGATTGGAGCAAGCCATTCATTGTGTACACTGATGCCTCAGATGCAGCACTAGGAAGTACTTTGAGCCAAAAGGATGAAAATGGGAATGAACATCCAATTTACTTTGGGAGTAGACAAATGAGCAGTGCTGAGGTAAATTATACTGAGAATCGAAAAAGAGGCTCTGCTATCATTTTTGCTGTAAAGAATTTTAGAAATTACTTGCTAGGGAAAAATTTCTAGTTATAACAGATCATCAGGCTCTAAAATATATTGTAAATAAGCCTAACCCATTAGGGAGGATAGCAAGATGGATAATTTTGCTACAAGAATTTGAATTTGATATTATAGATAGGCCAAGAAAGAAGCATGTCAATGCAGATGCACTCTCTCGAGCCTATGATGGTTTAGGATCATCTTGTGATGATGATGATTTCCCGATGCAAAGATTGTTATCCCTTGACACAATCCCTAGTGAATACATAGATATTTGGAATTATCTGAATGAATTCAAGTTTCCTAATGGTGCCAATGCAAAGACTAAGAGAAAGATTACTCAAGCCACTCATCCATATTATATTCTCGTATGGAGTATTATTTCAAATAGGACACGATGGACAGATAAGAGAGGCGATTGGATGTGATCAAGGGAAGGAATCATAGAAGAATTCCACAATGGTACATGTGGAGGGCACTTCTCTGGACAACTTACAACAAGAAGGATCTTGGATGTAGGTTATCACTGGCCCACTCTTTTTAAAGATTGTTATAATTATTGTAAGACATGTGATATTTTCAAACACATGGTAACCATAAGACTTCATCAGCTCCATTTTGTCCTATTCTTCCCCTTGGTCCCTTTGAAAAGTGGGGAATAGACATTGTAGGTCCACTTCCAACTATATCACGCCAAAATAAGTATATTATAGTTGCCACAGATTATTTAACCAAGTGGGTTGAAGCTAGGCCATTGAAAATAGCTTCCGTGGATGAAGTGGCAAGGTTCATATATGAACGCATTGTCACCAGATTTGGTTTCCCATTAGAAATTGTAATGATCAAGGAAGCCACTTCATTAATAAGGTGGTATAAGCCCTAGTCAATAAGTTTTCTATTAAGCACGGGAAGGCAACAACATACAAGCCAAGCACAAATGGATAGGTGGAGCGAACAAATTTTGTGTTGTGTCAAATTCTAGCAAAAGATGTAGCCTTGCAGGTACATAAATGGGATAAAAGGATTCATGCAGCATTGTGGGCATATAGGAAACATTAAAGTCAAACAACAGGATACTCCCCATTTCAATTGGCTTATGGCATTGAACCAGTTCTTCCTATTGAGTTTGATATTCCCACGGTCGAGTAATGAAAAATGAAAGAATGGATGAAAGTGATTCAAAAATAAAGGTTGGTACATCTTCATTTGCTAGAGGAAATGAGGGAAATAGCTAAGGATACAAGCTATAAGAAGAAAATGAAGCAGAAGGAATACTTTGATCAAAAGATCCGGTGGTCTCCATTTCATGTGAATGACTTGGTTCTAGTATATGATTCCAGATACAAAAAAAAGACAAAGAAAATTTCTTCCAAAATGGATGGGGCCCTACAAAATAGCAGATGTGCATGAAAATGGTACATACTTGACTGGAGGAATTGGATGGCACTCCCATTACGAAATGGGTCAACCACGACAAGTTAAAGATTTTCCAAGCACCAGAATAGTCTACTCCGAGGACGGAGTAGAAGCTAGGAAGGGGGAAGATGTCGACACTAAAATTTTCCTCCATAATTTCTATTTCATTAATGTATGTATTAGGAATATGATGTTGTTAAGTATAATTAGTGGTAGCGTCTGATAGAAGATAACGGCACCACAATGGTGCTGCCAATAATGTGGAGTACGGTAATAGTCAAAGTACAATAGGAATGTTGTAAAAAGTAAATATTTGTCGTAAGTGGTCCAAAGAATATTAAAATGTCAAAGTTTGGGTAATTAGAGAAGTAGGGTCTACGTGATTAGGAATTAGAAATATTATATTGGTAATAAGGACAAAGAGTGAGATCATAAATATTTGTATATTTTATTTGTAAAAAGTCTAAAAATGTGGAACCCATGTAAAATGATAAGGTTTATCTTATCTTAAAAGATAAGCTTACATGTACGGATAAGAGTTAAGGTATGGAATATGGTTCGTCGAGTGGATTTCTTATCCTATCTTAGAGATAGGATGGATAAGCCTGGAAGTTCTATAAATAGAGAGGCCACCCCCTCATTTAGCATAGAAGGAAGTAGTGAGAAATATTGTATGAAGTGTGTAAAGGAAGCCATCAGTTTAAAGGTGTGTTGAAGAAGTCTTTGAGAGGTGTAATTGTAAAGTTTCTCCCATAGTCTTGGTGAAAGGCAAGTGAAGTCAATAACACTTAAAGTACCTCATGGGTGAGATTGTAACAATTTCATGTTAATATTATAATTTACTCTGATATTTCAGATTTATCATCATTCCTTCTTATCAAAGTCTATAGTATTCTTGTGTTATGTTTGTTGTTGTGTTTCCAGATTACATCCACCAAACTAAAGGTTGTGCATTAGTAAATAATCATAGCACGAGGAGTTCCTGAAGAATTATCATAGTGCCGGATTGGTGATGACGAACATAAATAAAATTTGATTGAAGTTTAACAGATGATAGATCGGGGTTGAAGATCTAAAGGGTATTCTTAAACGTCAAAAATTTGCATTTCTAAATTTTCAAATTTTTTGCATTCTGGTATTTTGGAAATTTTTGCATTTTAGAATTTCGGACTTTTGACATTTTGGGCTTTTAGAATTTCAGATTTTCCATTGTGCCCTATATTTCAGAATTTCAGATTTTTAGAATTTAAGATTTTAGAGATTTCATAGTTTTGAGGTTTCTAGATTGTAGACTTTTGGCACTTAAGATTTCAGAAATCTCTCATTTCGGAGTTTGGAGTTTACATGCATTTCATGCTTTTGGAGGTTGCACGACCATGTTATAAGATTTCATATTTCGAGATATATTGAATTTGAACCGGTTCAACTTCCAAACTATTTTTAGGTGCTTGAAGGTGTGCATATAGGTGTTCATTTCATCCCATCAAGTTTTGTGAGCTCTTGGAGGAATCATTTTCTTTCAAGACTCATGTAAAGCACAAATGGTGACTTAATATGGTCAAAACCCAATCTTTGAGTTCCATATAATTTCTTTTTCACCCATTTCCATCAATTTTTCCTTCCATTTTCTTTCATTTCCTTCCATTCCATTTCTTCTATGAGGTAGTGCAATCATGGCTTCATTTGCATCATTAGATTCACATCTATGTCAATAGCCATGAAGTTTCTACTCCCCCAAACTTATAAGACCCATTCTTGAGTTATTATAAAACTCCTCCATATAATTACTATGAAAAAAATCAACAATATACATACCTATATGAGAAAAATTCAAATCATTTTTGTTACCCAAAAAAGCGTGAAGTCATTGAAGAATAAGGGTATAAGGATTTGGAGGCTACCATGCACCTGAGGATAATGAGTTACAAATGAATATCCTAAGGATGAAGGAAAACATGGTGAAAAATAGGGTTGCATATCAATTGAAGGCACTCAAGCTCGGTTTTATGGCACCATACCCATGGATTGGCCCTATACCATTTCACTTCAGCCTGCATTAGAAGCTCACTTTCATCATTAGGATGTTGTGATAGATTGAAGCATGGATTGAGGAGATCAATCACTACAAATCTAATGTTGGTTCACCTCATCAATGGGAGTCTCCTCCATTTCAAACCAACAACCCTCTCATTGCTCCAAAATCATTACCATCTCAACCTGAGCCTCAATTGCCAAGATTCTTTCTTGTTGTCCCTACTGTGGATCCCCTTCCTCCACCTTATATTCTCCCATCCTAATTGAATTTCTCTTCCCTTTTCCTTCCAAGAAACCACGTCCTCCATAAAAAAAAAAATTAACCTCTTCTCCCATAACCAACAAGGAAAAAATTCAGTGGAGACCCCACCCACCACTCATTTCATAATACCTAACCCTAGTCGAGAAGGAAATCAAAAACATATTCAAGGTGAGCAACAAGAAGAATTTCCAAAAAAATAAGAAATGATGAAAAACTTGGTTACGTTAGCTCTAATATTTGGGATTAATATAATCCCCTTGATGGATAAGCCTATGGAGGAGGTTGATGTCTAGCCACAAATGGTGTAGAATGGCTTTGCAGTGGATACAAAGCAAAAACAAGAAGATGATTACAAAAAATATGTTTTCTCCTAATGTTGTATTCATATTGGAATTATTGTTTCAAAATTTCTGATCCATCACATCCTATAAATTCGGAGAAGAAGAGGTAGGGGCAGCCCCAAATCCGCAAGAGGAGGAGCATGTGAAAGTAAGCAAGGAAGATCTCCCAAGTATGTTAAGCATTGTAATGGAATGCAATGATCCTACTTTCCCTACATGCCTTGAGCTAGTTTTCACATTATCAGGTTTCATGGATATACCAAAGTCACCAATAGCTATAACAAACCAAAATAAGCCTCATGCTATGAAGTAAAATCACAAGAATTCAAAAGACTCAAGGAAAAGACATGTTATATAAGAAACTCCAAGCCCTTCTTCCACTTCGCCCTCCCCATATTTTGACCCAAGAGATGACTCAAATTTTATGTTTGAGGATGTAGGGCATCATTGTGAAAAAATTTCACATCCGGAATTTAACAAGAAGGAAAACATGGCCATTTTTAGCCTCTACATGAGGAGGAGATCATAGAGAGTTTCTTTCTCCCTTGTGGTGATGAAAATTTATATTTCCCTCTTCCGTTGTCTTTTGTTAAGATTGGATTGTTTAATGAGCCCATATAAGAAGGAATATTTTAAGACCTTGCTATCCACAGCAACTCCCTACAACATAAATAAGAGGAGTTTGACCTTTAAAAATTCAATTTGGACAAGGGGAGTATAAGTGCAGGTCAAATTATTCATCAAGATAATGAGGAGGAGCTGCCAAATGAACAAAAAAATCTAACTACTTATAGTAAAAGACCAATGGTTTCACTAGAGGTTACAAGACATTTTGAAGATCAGCATGATGTGTAAGGATTTCTTGTTTCCAGGAGGAGAAAATGCAAGAATAACCTATTCCTCCTAAGAGTGATCTTGCGTCAATATTGGAGGTAATGAATCTTCCAAGTTTCACATTAGACAAGGAGCATGAGGAAATAAAAGAGCATGAGTAAGCTATCTCTTTCATACCATTCACAAAGGTGACACATCAGTTCTCTGTAGATGTACGAGAAAGAAGAAAATCCACTTACGAGATGCTCACCTTTTCAAGGAAAGCTTGGAAGAATATTTCTTTATTGGAGTTGGAAATTAGAGAAGAAGGCATATCCGGAAGTTCAGGCCTTGTCCCATTAGATATCTAACTTCATTGGAGAAAGAATCAAAGTTAAAAATGGTCATGTTCACTCCCTAACATGAGGATGAGTCTCACAATGCCAAGGATTAACTACTTTAGCTGGAATACCTCCATGAGCCCCATGAAAATTATTCGAGGAGGTATTTTTCTTGTTTCTAGTTGACACCTTGATAATGTGGGTGGAAAGTTACTTCTATATGAATTTTTCTCTCATCCATGTACAATCATGTCAAGTGTCAAATCATTCGCATGGCTAAAAGTTTTGAGAAAATGAAGCTACTTTTCCCCACCAATTGCAAGGTATGTTTGAAGCCTTCTTTCTATGTGGTTAATGTAGGGTAGGTCTAGGTTATATCCTACATAACAAGTACTCTTACACACTCTACATGTCTCATTTGAGCATGTATGATTTTTTATTTTGTACATATATTTTTTGCATTGCTTTAGCACAATCCACCATGTTTGATAATCTTCTCGAAAAGACTCACAGTATCCAAAATTCACCCCTCAAGGTAATTTTGATAACATGCATCAAATTCTTTAGTCCCAAGTAAATAGATTGATTTAAGGCCCGAAATCATGTTTTTGGGGCCCCCTCGGCTTCCTTCTAACTCCCATCCAAGAAGAAAACCCAACGAGTTAGAAAAGGTGAAAAATTTGCAAAAACCAAGCTTGGGGCCAAAAAAATGAAGAAAATCGGCTAAGTCCTAGTCCGCGCAGCAGTTGGGACAGTTGGGACGTCGGTCGCGCGAACCTGGCCGTCGAAAAGCCGCCAGCGATCCGTGCAGCAGATTAGAGCAGCCAAGACAAAAGTACATGCGGGACGCAAAAAGGTGAACCGGCCGAAAGTGGAAAAAATCACCAAGTTTTGTTATCGCGTGGTTTGGGACATCTGGGCCGTAGGTACGCGCGGGACGCGAACCGGCCGAAAAGCCAAAAATAGTCCATTTCGGGCGGTTCGGAGATATTTGTCCCAGGCAGCCAGGACAGTTGGGACAAAAGTACGCGGAGGACATGAACCGGCCGATTCGGCTGAAACAGGGGACTTTCGTTCGGGACAGTTGGGCCAAAAGTACGCGTGGGACGCGGAAAGCCGAAAGAGCCGCCAACGAATGGAATCTCGCCACGTGTCTTCACCTCAAACAGGAACAAGGAAGCCCGAATTGGCTAAAGTAGGAGATTTTCATTTGGGACATCCGGGCCAAAGGTATGTGTGGGACGCGAGGGATGCGGAAAGCCGAAACGGCCGACAACAAAGAAGAAAAGTCAACGTTTGACCCGTGAAACTTCAAACGGCCATAACTTTTGACTCCGAGCTCCGATTTTCATAAAATTGGACTTTCTGGAATGAGCAAGATGTCCTCTAAAATAGTTAATGAGGGTAGATATATTTAAATAAAATAAACATATTCAGCTCCAGTCAGTTAATGCTCATTCCCGTCAAATGACAGAAAACGCCTGCCAGACCCAAAATAGCTGCCCGCACTCAGAAGGCCATAACTTTTGCATTTCTCAACGAAATCACACAAAATTGGTACCGTTGGAATTGTGGCTCCAATTCTAATGCAAAAAAATCAAGAAATTCTAGATTTTATGAGATATTGATTGATATTTTTAAGAAAACGTGGCTAGGTTCATAATAATGTTTTATTTGGTGGTTGGGAGTGCAATTAAGAGGCATGGCCATCATTCTTTCTCTGCTGCAGCACATGGGACAGTATGGGGAGCCTTTTACAAGTAATATATAATAATTTTACTCCATTTAATGCCTCTTACAGGTGGTTGAAGGACAGATTTCAGGATTTCCATTTTCCCTTCTCTTTCCCTTCTCATTTTTCTATAAATTGGAGTGTTGGGCTCATTGTAAAGAAGGGAGTTTTCGAGATAGCAAAGCTCTGTCAAAATTTATTTGTGAAGCCAATGTGCTGCAGGCCCTTGTAGTGGACTCCTTGCATGGTGATCTAGGCCCTTATCTTGTAATAGATTGAACTGTGCATATCATGAAGCAATAAAATATCAGTTTGTGGATGTATCTTCCCCTGCTGTGTTTTCTTGCATTCTTCTTGCCCCTTTAATCTTTCTACAAGAATATTGTGTCTATTATTATGTTCTTGCAGGGATCCATTATCATTGTGTATGCTTAGAGTATCGTTGTGAATGCATTTTGCTAGATTATGGAGAACTGTCATCACCTCTTCTAGTGTGCACTTTGCTTCTGTATTTCACACATTTGGAGAACTACTCTCACACCCTCCTTTTCTGGTGTATCACCGCTTTAGTGTAGGCTTTCATTTTATGCATTCTCTCTCCTTGTCCCTTGGAAGTTTAGATTAGAATAGTTAGTTTTCCCGCATTAGAGTAGATTGTGGCGGGTATTTTAAGAGTAAGAACTAGCTTTCTCTGGAGGTCTATCTCAAGTAGCAGGTCCCACAACTTGGAGATAGTACCCATGTTATCCAATCACACCGTGAGTTCAAGTATATGCACTTGTATAAACACGGGGTCTATGATTCGTGATAACAAGACCTTGTCATATGAAAGGAGATCATATTTACAAGGTGTTGGTATCCAAATTGATTCTCCCTTGGAAGATGAGCCACATCACATATTTAACAAGACACTTACGAGACATGCACAATCATGAGTCATTTTGTAGCTGGGGAAGGGATTAAGTTGGCTCTTTATCACTCGAGCGTTGGAGAAGTGGATAACACCTTCATCAAGGATTTGATCTATCCTCACTACTTTAGGTTATGCCTTTCGACTAGGGTGAGAGGACCCATTTTGTAACCTTTGTTGGTGAAGGACATGAAGGGATCCTTCTTTGCACAATTTTCAGGGGAACCTTGAGAAAATATGATCAATGCACCACAAATTAATTCTCACAAGTTATAACTTCTAAAGAGTGGAGATATTTTCTAATACAGTCATGTTACTAAAGACACTTAAAACCTTCTTGTTTACGTATATTTTTGTATTAGAATTGTTTCATTTGTGGATACATAGTATAAATAGGGGTACTTTGGGTAGCATTCATAGTTATTTGAAAATTTTGGTGGGAGATTAAACAAGATGAAGTTGATTTGATAGAGATCTTTGAGAACCTTTACAATAATTGGGACGACATAACAACAGAAAGCTTCATAATAGCAAAAATATTCCTTCAACCATAAGGTGTGCAACAATGGAGCCCGAGATCTACACGGTTCCACACAATCTTTGAGAATTCAACATGAAGCCTCGAGCTAAAGACTCGATTAAACATTAACAATCCCACGGTTCCTCACGCCTAAGATACACTTAAATTCTTACAAAGAATATTTATCAATAAAATGACAGTAAAAGTGATTTTAAATTTTTTATCTCAATACAGGATGAAGGTTCTTCTCATAATGAAATTGCTAATGCCACTAAACTATCACAAGGATGACATCCTGTGTGATTAAGAGGGATTTTAAAATAAGATTGCAACACGAACATCAAAACCATTTGAAAGACATTCTGAAATAAAAGCACACATACTTTTTCCCAAGATCGTCATAGATTAATTTGAGATCTAATAGATTTATTAGCAGGGGAAATTTTCTTGACCAGTCTTAGAGCTTGTCAATGGTTTTACACTCATGCAACAATCTTGACACGATCAAATCTGAAACACAAGAGACTAACAGTTTCTAAGATGGTCTGTCAGGAAGATGGGATTTCTCAAAATTTCTCGTAAGAATTAAACCCCCAACCCTTTGCAAGAGTATCCTCATTGCATTTATACATTTCGCTCACTCACTCATCCTAAATTTTCCCCCAAAAAAGAAGATTATTAAAGGAATCCTTTTCTTGTTACCAATTTATCTTAGAAATTGATGCTTAACAAGTTTACACCCGAAGCTTCTAGGTGGATGAATCATGAACTGATCACATTTCTCAAACCTTCAACCATGACTAGGATGCCACACCATAGCTTTTTGACATTCCTTTTAATCATTATTTTATTCTGTCATCTGAAAATACCCTTTTTAATCATTTTCGGATGGCTCTGTATAGCTTGATCTAAAAAGCAATCCTTATCGCCCTCGAGAAAACACCTTGAGAAATGAGTTCCCTTACATGGATGCCTGCATTCATTCCTCTCAGAAATGAATGTCCATGTGTGGATTATTCCACATACATGCGATGTGAGTATGAGTTGGCAGTGCAAGAGGAGTCAACGGAAACATCCACGTGTTTCCTTGGTGCAACTGCGAAGGTGAAGTACAAAGGAAAGTTCTGAAATGAGTGTGGGCATTCTACATGTTTGTTTGGTGCAAATTCAAAGATGAATTTTAGATGCGGGAGCTCAAACAAGTGTAATCTCTCCACATTCCCTAAGCCCAAGAAAATTCCCTTTTGGCCTTTGAAAAAGTATCGATTATCAAAAGGATCCAGGGCAAGCCTCCACTTTTCTCTTTGGAAAATTTTTGATATGGTACCCAAAAGCAGAGACCCTAAACAAGTGTGGGCTCACCATGTGTCTCAACTCGGAAAATTTGTTGAAAGAGTTTAAGGACTTGGGGAAGGCTCCATGTGCATAATGTCTGATAAAGTTTCTTTGGCCATTAAAAATTCTAAGTATGGGAAGGATCCAGTGGAAACCTCCATGTGTCCCTTCAGCACTTCTTCGAAAGCAAAGTATAGGGGCAGGTCCCCAAATAGGTGTGGGCCCTCCACGTGTCCCATGCCTTAGAAATTTGCTTGAAAATTTGAAGTATAAAGAGGAGCCTACAGAAGCCTCCACATGTCTTCTTGGCGCAACTACTAAGGTAGGACCAAGAGGTGGATCCTGAAATGAGCATCAGCCCTCCACGTGTCCAAGCTTTGAGTTGAAGCGAGCCTTAGAGTTTCAAAATGTTCCACCGATCCGCTTTCCGTTTCAGCATTGTAACTTTAAAATTGCCATGTGTCCTTATTTTGGGTCAAAGTAATACTTTTTCACTTCCGCATCATATTTTTTGAATAACCAATTAGTTGTTATTGTGGTCACGGGGCCAATTTGGTATTTTTTACAAATCTAACAAAAGTGACAATTTTCACCAAAAAGACCCGCCGAGCTGCATCCAATCAGAAAGGACCACATTTCCATAGATGTTGGGAAAAAAATTAACAGGGAAAACTTGAGTGTGGAAAAACATAAGGAAGGGAAAAACATGAATTCACGCCCAAAATACAAATTCTTTCTCATGGATAGAGAATAGAAGACAATATCTAGAATTAATGTGATCCTCGACCAAAGGAAAGGAATGTTCATGGTAACCGTATGAAAGAAGAAGATTTCAAGCATCAATACAGGGAGAAAAAAACAATTAAACCATGTGGATTGAGATGTTTTTGAATGAACAGGGTGAGATTAAATTGAGCACCTACATCGGCTCGACTCGGTGATGGGAACTCCCTTCAAGTGCCATAAGAACAAAAGAGTAGACCATGTGCCAAAAATCCATTGTGCAATGTAGTCAAAGAAAAATCTTTCAAAGCCAAAAGAGATTAACCAATCCTTCAAGACGAACCAAGAAACCAACAAAAACTGATCACCAGGGACTAGGAAAAACTGAAATAGAAAAACACGAAAATAGAGCAAAAATAAAATATTGTACATTGTACTTATGGTTCGTGTCTTGATTCGAGAAATAATTCAAGAAAATGTTTCAAGTGCTTGTCATTAACAGGAAATTCAAGAAATTCTCCATCTAAGTCTTTTAGGAAAAAGGTGTGCTCTCCAACCCAAAGGTCAATAGAATAAGGGCCCATCCATAATGCATCAAACTTTCTATGCTTTCCCTTATCCTCATGTATTCTATTCCATAGTAGCACCAGATTCCCACATTGAAAGCTCTTGGATTCACCTTTTTATCAAATAGATTATTCATTTTCTCCCTGAATTTCACTTGTCTTTGGTGGGACTCTCTTCTCTTCTCATCCAATTCCACAATTTGATTTATACGAGCATCATATTGATTGACCTCTTGGTCCTCTAATTGTGTTGGATAAATTGGTAAGAAGATAATCATATATGAACAGGAAGTAGAGCTGGAGTTCCATATACCAATTCAAATGGGATATTTATAGTAGCTCTTTTAATAGTGATTTTATCATCCCAAACAACAAATTTTAGTTTCTCAACCCACTTTCGTTTATTTATTTTACGAGGTTCTTCCGATTATTTTCAATAAATTTTTGTTGCTCAATTCTTCCGGTCCATTACCTTGGGGATTATAATTTGATTCATACGTTAAATTTATCCCATATTCTTGACACATAGCCACCAAAGGTTTAGCTCAAAATCTCATGGCATTATTAACAACTTTTTAAATAGTACTCCAATTAAAAATGATATAATTCGAATGAAATCGATGAAAATTTGGTGGGTTTCCTTCTTGATGGGGATTGCCTCCACCCACTTCGTGAAGTAATCTATGGCCACTAATATCCACTTATGGCCTGCACTTAATGGATCAATATTCTCCCCAATGAATTCAATCCCCCACTACTTAAAAGGGGCTTCAATTGATATAGGCTACAATGGGAGGGATCCTGAAGCTTTTAATCTCCATGAAAAATGCTGATAACTTTCACACTTCCTAACCAAAAATTTGTATCTTTGAAAAGAGTTGGCCACTAATAACCAGCCCTTAAGATCTTATGGGTTGTTACTCTCCCTCCATAGAAATCATCAATTATTTTTGGGGCTCCATCTTCAGTGATACATCTCACAAGAACTCCCTCAAGGTTCTTCCAAGCTAACCCATAATCAGTGATGTCATATTTCTGGGAGGCTAACTTAAGTTCCCTTTCTTATTCTTACTTAAATACTCAGGGCATTGTAGATGTTTGAGATAAAATATAATATCCTTGTACTATTCAGAATTTGTCAATTTTTCAAGGATATTCAACCTTTCTTCTTGAACTTCATTTACCTCAACTTGTTTGTAGATTGATGTATGCCATAATATTTGCTAGGCCAAACCTCTAAAGATTTTTTTGGTTTGGATTTCCATGTCATATTCTTGCAACTTATTTACCCATCGACATCTCTTGCTTGAAATTTCCATCTTTGATAGGATATCCTTAACCATGGTATGGGAACATAAGGAATGACTTTAGAACTCAAAATATAGGGCCTAAATATTTTTTGGCTTTGACCAAAGCAAAAGCAATATACTTCATTTCTACCCCTTGTAGGGCTTTACTAAAGAAAGCAATTGTCCTTTCAGCTCCTTCATCGTCCATTTGTAACAGGACAAATGCAATGGTATTCTCTGAAGAAAAGGAAAACATTTGGAAAGCCTTCTTATAATCAGGTGCTGCAAAAAAGGGGCATTCTTCAAAGTGATTCCTTAATCCCAAGTAAAGGCTTGAATAAATACTTCTTCCCATTTGATACTTTGATCCTTCTTCAACATATTCGTGATTAGGATAGTCAATTTAGCAAAGTTAGAAATAATAATCCTAATAAAATTTATCTTCCCAAAAAGGATTAAATTCCCTTTTTGGGTCTTAGTATTGGAACTTTGCTAATGGTTTCCTCTCTCTCAGGATCAATCACAACTCTTTCTTTTGAAATAATGTGTCCACACAAATTTTCCTTTTGAACCCCAAAATGACATTTCTCGGGGGTTTAGTGAGATACCATACTCCCGCATCTTATCAACATGTTTTCTAAATGTTGCAGGTTATCACTTCTCTTCTTAGAGAAAAAATATCACATCATCCTAATACACATCAATGAAGTCATTTATATATCTTGAGAATGCTACATTCATTGCTCTTTTAAAAGTAGCTCCAGAATTCATCAAGCCAATTAACATCCTTACATACACATAAGTACCCCATGGGGTAGTGAAAGTATTTTTGATTCTTTACGATGGCTTTACAACTACTGGTTATACCTAGAAAAAACATCCAAAGTAGATAACAATTCTGAACCTATAACTACCTATAACATTTTGTCCATATTTGGCAAGTGATAGTTATCCTTGATTGATGTCTTGATTAAGTTTCTAAATTCCACACAAAACCTTATGTCCCCATTTTTCTTTCTAATAGGTACCATGTTTGCTTTACCCATGAGGAGTACCTTGTAGGTAGTATAATTCCTCCATCCCTTAATTTTTTCAATTCTTATTGCATTTTTAAGGAAACAAGGGGATTACTTGGTCTTTGTTATTTCTTGAATTGCTTAGCATTAGCTTCCAGGGGTATTTCATGTTGAAAAATCTCTTCCTTGTATGCTTTTAGTTCTGAATATGACCAAGCCAAGCACCCCTGATACTTTTTTAGCAATTGGACATATGACTACTTTTCTTCTCTATTCAAGTTGCTACCTATCCATATTTTCTTAGGTTTATCCTTTGTGCCTAGGTCATATTCTTCAACATCTCTCGAGGTTGACATGTGTTTGTTGATAATGTAGTCAACATTATCAAAATTTGATTCTAGTGCAACCAACCCTTTAGGAATAGTATTAGTCTTCAACTGAATAATGTCCTTACCAAATAAAGTCTCCTTTCCTTCAGCTACACAAACCATTGGTTCCTAATATATACTTTGATTGGAAAATTCTCCTTTATTTTGTAAAAAAATTTGGACTCGAGCATCATCTTAAAATACTCCGCCAATTCTTGATATTATCGGGGACATATGGCCTAGTCAATATTTCAATATCATATTCACAATAAGGAGACATTGTATAATTTTGAAAATTTGATCCCAATACATTCAATTTTTCCGCTACAGTATTATAGCTTCTATCATGATGTATTATATTGAAGAGTCAAACATTTCGATGAAGTCAAAAATTACATGCCTATACTATCTCATTCTTTGATTCTTTGTAGTATACAACTTTCTGACTTGTTTGACTATCAACTTTGAATCTCCTTTAACGAAAATGTCTCTAATACCATATTTCCATGCAATCCTTAGACCCAAGAGCAGTGCTTCATACTCAAAAATGTTGTTTGTGCACTCAAACTTGAGTTTAAAATAAAATTTAAACCCCTCTTAGCTTGGAGATATCAAGAAAATATCAACACCCTTACCGGTTTAGAACAAGCCCCATCAAACATCGGGGTCCAGGAGAACCAACCTTCTCGGGAGACTTGTACTCATCAATTTTATGCTCCTTACAATTAGCATATCCCACAAAGTTACCAATATTGACATATATGTATAATAATTCATAAGAAGCATTGTTAGGGTTCTCAATGAGATGTAACCTTTTCTTCTCACCATATAACTTCACAAGGCTGTCCTCAATTGGTATAGCTTCATAAGACATTTCCATTTGCACACTTCCATCCACACTAGTTGCCCACTTTATGGATAATAACATTCCCTAATTAGTAAGACAATTCACAATTACTACATTCAAGGTTAAGTACTTACGGATATGCTACCAAATTTCACTTTGCTAAGTCTTTAACACATACAACTACTAGTACCTCTCTTGAATCTAGGGTAGTACATTTCCCATAAGCTGTTGTTAGTTTTATATTCAACTCATTCATAACCTCAAGAGGCATTACATTACATGAATTTCTGAGTCAAACATACATTTATGTAATAACCTATCTTTAATAATCGAGTAGTCAAAAATGGATCCACGTTAAGTGAGACTCAACCGGAGAAGTTCCCAAAAAATCCTTAGGTGTTTCACCCAATTCCTCTAATTCTTGTGGTCTTTCTAATTCTACAATGGCACAAGAAACCTATACATTGTTTACATTTTACCACAGGTGACCTTTTCTTCCTTAAGCCCCGATACTCAAACACCCTCTTCTTATTCTCAAGGATTTTAAGAATTCAATAATAGGAACAATAATCTTGATCTAACTCGAGATTTGGGCTATGTCGTAAGGAAAATACTTGGGTAAGGTAATATTAGGAGGAAGGTTTACAACTTCATATGATGGCACGTGATTTTTCACAATCGAGGATGGGGAGGAAGACAAGTCTTATTTAGGGTGACAAAGCCTTTATCGGATGCATCTTTCTTAGTGGTTTCCTAGGGATACTAATAAGAATTGGAATATTTGGTTTGGCCTAAGGCCCTAACCCCTTTGTAACTTTACTCCCGGTATTGTATTCCCTTTCTTTTGAAAATGTTGCATTCATCAACAATTTTTGTCCTCTTCTGAAGGAATTCCTCCATCATACTTTTTAATCATTAATGCTCTTAAGTACTCAAAATCATTATTAGGAAACTCAAAAGCTTGTACCATATCAATTTCAAAAGTATGAGTGGCGGGAAGAGGTGATACTCGGTGAATGCAATCCCGAAAATCAACAAAGAGCTCTAGTACTTATCATTTCATTTGAGGTTGCTCCCTGCTATGAACTTGTAGAGCAATCCATCATGCATGAATCATCATCTATATCATCATCATCAAATTCCTAAAATTCTTTGTCTTCATGACATGTGGAATGAGGTAAGAAACATCTATCACACCACTCGATATCATGGAACTCTCCCATCGTAGACTTTGGTAGCTAAAGGATCATGAACAAATTTGTTTTCCCTGGTTTGGGCTATCTATTTTATGATCCCATGGGTCCTTTACCCATATCATCTGATCTATGATCACCTCTAGGATGATTTGTAAATCTTTCTTGACATTGTGGCTTGTGCTGACCTTACGAACCTTGTCCAATCCTCTTCTCTACTTTGGCTAGTTTATAGGATATTTCCTTAACAACTCTAGCCAATGTTTTTACAACCTCTTCTAGATCCATAGACTTACTTGACTAAGGATTCTCTAGATTGATCAGCTTGATACCTTCCCTCTTACAAGGCTTACCAAATGCTTTGATATTGTTATCAATATTCAAAGCCATGGTGAAGGCCTACCTCAAAGTTCTTGGGTTTTTGTCCCTTAAATAATAGGTAGCCTTTTTTCAAAAGCATAAGAATATTTTATCGACAGAAACATCAATTGGCCTTAGGATTACGGGTAGCCTATTCAGGTTCTTATTGAACCTTGTATTTAAGTCATGAACAAATTCATTAGGATTCTTCTTAATATTTTCAAATTCAAACAAAATAAATCTACTCTCTGTGGTATCCCCATATTGCAATCTAAAATCATTTTTCATTTTTGTCCACGAATCTATCGAGTTATCTTGAAAAGACTTATACCGATCACGTGCATCCTCCTCAAGAGTATATATAAACAATTTTATATACACATCCTCAAACTCAATCTCAAATTCTTCCATCATATTGACAAAAATTTTAAATGTTGATCGCCAGGTGATAGAATTATTCCCTTGAAATTTAGGCAGTCTATTTCTAACATCTTGTGGCACTACATTTGGATATCCAGCCATACCTCTAAAATCTATAGGTCCAAAAGTGTTGACAACAAATGGAGGCCTAGGTGGAGGTTGGGCCATATTTCCTTGAGGGGGTGATCTTACAGGAGAAATAAAATGATGAGGGACAAGAGGTCTTTGGAACACAAGAGTATAATTTTCAAAATGAATGTCCTCTAAAGGCTCTATTTCATGGAAAACCTTATCAACTTTGGAAAATATAGGGACAGACTGAGAATCACACTTATCAGACACAAATGAAGGCCCCTCTCTAGTTGGAGAATTCAATTCTATATAAATATTACCTGATTTAGAATCACTTGAAGAAGAATGGTAATCCTCAACCACAGGTTGATCACTTTCCACAATGGATAACTCTTTTCTTGATTTTTGATCTTTAACTATTTTCTAGAATTTTTTTCCTTCTAAAATTGACTTTCGTAGTTCTAGAAACAATTTTACGGTAGGTTCTTTAGTGAAGAAAGATTTTCTTCCTTCAGTTGTAAAGATTAGTGACATGATTTCACTTAATACGAGTTAAGGCATTGGTATTTATCAAAATTTAAATCAACACGGAATCAAAAATAAGGATTTTCTCGTTAGTTGTGCAAATGCACTATAAATGAATTGTCAAATATATATCAACACTTAATTCCTATAAATAATAGCATTTTTGACCTTCCTTTACAATTATTTACCATTGATGATATAAATTTAGTGTAATAACCACTAGAAACTAGAAATATTACACATAGAACTGGTAACTTCACACAATTCTTACAAATATCAACACAGGATGACGTTTAAATAACATATTTTCACTTAGATCATGTAAGAAAAATGACCAGGTTAGTATGTGTACACCTTTATTCAAATAGTCATCGATAATGATGCCAGAATGGTTTTGTTGCCGCACAAATAGGTTCCGGTGTTCAAATAATCCTTTGTAATTCAAATAATCCACAGTAACGGTGCGAGAATGGTGTTTTTTCCACACAAATAGGTCCTAGTGTTCAAATAATCCTCTGTAATTCAAATAATCCCCGATAACAGATCTTTAGAATGGTGTTATTCTTGCACAAATAGGTCCAGTGTTACAATAATACTTTGTAAATCAAATAATCTCCGACAATGGTGCTAGAATGGTGTTGTTGCCACACAAATAGGTCCCAATGTTCAAATAATCCTAGGAAATGGTGCCAAAATGGTTTTGTTTCCACACAAATACGTCTCGGTGTTATAATAATCCTCTGTAATTAAAATTATCCACAAAAATAGTGCTAGAATGGTGTTGGTATCCAAATTGATTCTACCTTTGAAGTGAGCAACATCACGATTTAACAAGACCCTTAGAGATAGATGAATCATAAGTTGTTTTGTAGTTGAGAAAGGGATTCGATTAGCTCTTTATCACTTGGTCTTTGGAGAAATGGATAAAACCTTCATAAAGGATTTGATCTATCCTCACTACTTTAGGTCATGCCTTTAGACCAGGGTGAGAGGATCTTTTTGTAACCTATGTTTGTGAAGGACATGAAGAGATCCTTCTTTGCACAATTTTTATGGGAACATTGAGAAAATATGATCAATGCACCACAATTTAACTCTCATGAGTTTTCACGTCTAAAGAGTTGACATATTTTAATAACACGTTCGGAAGTTACTAAAGAAACTTAAAACACCTTGCTTCGTATATTTTGGTAGTTGAATTGTTTCATTTTGGATACACAACACAAATAGGGGTACTTTGGGTAGGATTCATAGTTATTTGAAAATTTTGGTGGGAGATAAAATAAGATGAAGTTTATTTCACACGATCTTTGATAACCTTTACAACAATTAGATGACTAAACGATAGAAATCTTTAGAATAGCCATAATATTCCATCAACCATAAGGTGTGCATCAATGGAGCCCGAGATCTACATGGTTTCACACAATCTTTGATAATTCAACACCAATCCTCGAGTGAAGACTCAATTAAACATTAACAACCCATGTTCACGACACGTAAGATACACTCAAAGGCTTACAGTTAATCTTTATCTACAAAATGACAGTAAAGTTACTTTAAATTATTTATCTCAATATAGGATAAAGGCTCTTCTCATAATGAAATTGTTAATGCCACTAAACTATCACAAGGATGATATCTTGTGTGATTTGGAGGATTTTACATTAGATTTCAATAGGAATATCAAAACCATTTGAAAGACATTCGAAATAAAAGCACAAACAATTTTTCCCAAGATCAACACAGATTAATTCAAGATCGATTAGATTTATCGGTAGGGGAAAGTTTCTTTAATAGTCTCGAGCTTTTCGGTGGTTGTTGACAATTTTACACTTGTGCAAAAAGGGGCAACTTGAAACTTCATCGCTGCAATGAAAGGCATTGGTGAAGTATACCTAAGCTAAGGGAGTTTTGATATTATTGGTTACTATTGAATTAGTTAATGATTAAATTAAATCTACAGCTATGTGTGTTGTTACAAAATGTAGCAAATCACATACTCTACAATTTCATGATATCTTCAGAAAAAGAACACAAGGGCCCCGAAGGACAGGTTTTGTTGTTGTGATGAAGACACAAAATTACATAATAGGTGAAATGTTGAGTTTTGCGATAGCAAACATAAGTTCCGATGGAAGAAATCGAGTTCATTATTAGATGTTACAGTTTCCCATTAATGTTCTTTCCTTCATGATTAAGACATTCAACTATATGACTGAGTTGTTTAGTTCATCATACAATCCATACGAGAAAAGCTGAAATGCAAAAAGAAATATAGAACTTATTTACATAATTCTATTTTTTATTCATACGGAATTTCAAATGTTCCCACACAAGCCATGTGATGTAACTGGAAAGTAAAGTACAACTACTAAAATAAGAGGTACACATGCATGAAAAATAAATTAAAGAGTATGAGTGAACCCATCATTTCCTTGGGGTTTTCTTCATTGTTGAGTAGCTCCATCCCAACTTTTGTTCCTTCTTCATCTTTGTTGTAGAAGTCATTGTACTTGAAAAGAAGAAAATATGAACTATCGACTCACGAGTGAGAGATCAATTCATATTCCTTACTATCCTAGTTTGTGCATATGAATCTCTTCAAAACAGGATATATAATTTACTTGAATATCATACTACATACATGCTCTACTCATTCAAAAAGAAGAAAGAGAAAATAAAAGAAGAAACATGGACACAAGAGAGGCCAAAAGCCTAAGTATTTTCTAACTATTTTCTTAAGTGTGTAGGTACAGGTTACAGACCAAGAAGAAATAGACAAGTCATAAGTATAGGATGGAAAGAAGGATTAATGTAACTCAAACTCAATATTTTCTACAAATGGAAGAAGTTATAGTATAGAAAAGAGACTGGAAAATAGAAGTATACTTTTCATTTTGTAACTAAAAAGGAAGAATCAGATTTCAAGAAGTTGAAGTTAGCTGGAAAGAAAGGGTTACAGCTAAAAAGAATGAAAAGAAGGTTCTGGGAAAATTTTGATAGGGATTTGCCATGTAAAATGGACATTTACGACTTTCTCATCATGTTATTTTATCTACTACATGCTTTAAAAGAATTATTTAAATCAAGTAAGTGATACAAAAAGTAGAAAAGCATGCCATGATCAAGATAAATAGTTATAATGTTTCAATTTCAAACTACCAAATCAGCTTCAACAGAAAGTGTTATATTCTATATTCTGAATTAGAAAATACAACTACTATAGCTACAAATGGAAGGAAGAAAGAATTATGGAAAAAAATTGCTAGGGCTTCGCCATGAAAAATAAACATTTCAAATTTTCCAGCATGCCAGAAATATTACTATCAAGGAAATAAAGCATCTAAGTAAAAGAAACAAGTTACTATTTTTCATCAAAGAATTTAAATCAAGGCTTATGCCTGAAAATAGTATCGAAAAGGATGAAGAAGCGCTTTTAATTTCTAGAAACTACTTGTAGGGTAAAAAGACATCTTAAGTACAAAATATCAGCAATACATTTCTATTGTAGTTGACATTTTCAGTTCAATATTCAATCACAATAATCATGAACTTCAGAATAAACTATTGCAAATGCAACTATAGGTTACACGTAGGCAATTCAAAAGGTGAAATAAAGAAAGGGATATATAAAATGTAGAGTTTCAGGAAAGCCATTTTAGTTACAAATTTTATCAAAGTCAGGCTAACTATTTTCAAGGAACATAATGTCTTTTAGAAAGCATACAATTGTAACACCAAGAACGCAGTGAGCAGAATTTATATTCAAATGGTTAACCTTTACATGGGACTAAGACCACTTACAGCTTATAGTCACGGGATTTTTCATAGCAAGAACAAATATAGTCCCCAAGAAAGAATAATTTCCTAGCAATAGATACAGTTTCCATGCACTTAAATATGAAACAATGTTTTGGTATTAGCATGTGAACACATTTCCAATATTACTAAAGTAAGAAAATATCGAAGAACAAAGCAAAAAATTCTATGAGATCATTCCAAAAGGGGCATGAAGGAGCTCCCAAATTTTCACAGGTCAAGTAAATGACATTATATATAAGTTACATAATCAACCTCAAAGTTCAAAAGTATGCGACTACAAATGCCAAGAGACAAAATCAAGCAACCTTGAAGAAATCATCAAGATTACAATTGTAAAGAAGAAACTACCAAGGTAGCATGTTCATGACCACAATGACCTTGCTCAAAAGCTCTAACCAGAGCAACAAAAGAAAATGCAGATATTTCAAAACCCGCAAGACAATGATATTTCAGAACCCATAAGACAATGATAACAGAAGAAAATGCAGATATTTACAGAAGAAAGCCAAGTCCAAAGACAATGATAACTCTTTAAAATCAACCGGACCTTGCTCATAAGGCTATGACAGAGAAAAAAAACAAGAAATACAGATACTCAAAGGAACCGTAGGCTAAATCAGCTTAATCGAGCTTCCAATAATCAACAATTGTACAACTCGAGAATAATCAACAATGGCACCCCCATAATCGCTCAAAAGCTTAGAAATGATCAAATGTACAGCCATAAAGAGAGCTCAAGAGAAGCAAAGAATGACAAAGAACCATTTTTGCAAAGATTCGAGTACAAAATATTCAAACAATGGTGTTGAATAGAATTTTTCTAGGGCTTTTCCCACATAGTAAAAATCCAAATGAAATGGTCAATGGTTTGAGCTTCACTTTACCATGTAAACTCAAGAGGCGAGTCAACAGAACCCTAACCAAGGGTCAATAATCAATGGCTCGAGATCAGAAGGACAAAGATCAAAGGCTGAAAATGATCCTCAAAGTTCAAAGAAAACCACCATGATGAGGATGCCACTTGCCATATTAATTATAGGGGTAAACCCTTACTCACAATCAATGATCGACGACATCAAATGCATAAAGGACAAAAATCAATGACCCAAGATTAATCATTGTTATCAAAGCAACTCAACTTGAGTTATACAAGCCACCGAAAAAAATGCCAAGGGTTGATTCATCGTTGCGAAGGAGCTGGCGTTATCATTCAAAAATCATTTCCAAATTTGACTTTTCACTATAGTCCAAACCTTAAATAATGTGAAGCCGACCATGCATGTGAACTCGATCACCAAAAGGTGAATTTTAAATAAATTATATCCAAATTACAAAAAGTTTGAAAAGTATACACATGCATATAATTAATCAAAAGGTGGTGGAGACTATAGTGGCTTGTGCCATACAAAATGGTTGACCATTTTATATTTCAAAGTCCACCAAGGTGGCCAAACCAAGAAAATTAAAGGTGGCCCGTACTTGAGGAGGTTAAATATTATTTGCGAGAATGTCACTCATGTGACCACTTAGAAAGAGAATGTCAATATCAGAGCCTAAGCTTAGAGGTTGTCCCAACATTGGATGAATTATTTTACAAATACTACAAGTATTGTGATTATTTTATTCATTCACATGGAGAGTTTATTTTTAGCATGCTTCACAAGAGGACAAAATAGACAAGAAGACAAATTTGCATGCTCAAGGAAAGAGACTTGCTCAATAGCAAGATTATTATTAGCAAATTATTTACCCTTGCTTTCTTAAAAATAGAACAATCAACTTCAGTTTGATTGTATTGTAATCAAGGCTATTAATGCCTATTTGTAATTGCATGCTCTATTTTTATTCCTTTATCTATTATTAAATAAAGGATAAAAATAAGATGCATGGGCGAGTACAAGCCTTAGGATATTTTTAGGAAGAGGGTAAATTTTTATTTTGCTATATATTGTGTGCCTTTACAAAGCACAAAAGAGGAATTTTTGGATATAGGAGTACTAAAGCAATTTTTGCCAGTTTTTCCTTTTGAGTGTGAAGTATTTTCTACCTTCCCAATTATTTACAGTCTTGTGTATGTTTCTATTAGTCTTGTGAATGAAAATTCCCTGATTAATCATCTTACCTTGTTGCAAAATTCAGTAATTTCTGCATGATATTAATGTGCATGTTTAGCTTAGCAGTATTGTTGTGATAATCTCCCTCAATACCTCAAAGTGTTTTTCCCTTAACATTTTGCAGAAGAACTATTGGTTCATGCATCAAGAATCCTTTCACATATCAATTTTGCATATACTTAGTCAAAGCCCTCATACAAATTTGGTGTATCACCTTAGTTTCAATTATTTTACAGTCATATTTTCCCCTTAAACCCTAGAAATCAATTTAGGATACATCAATAAGGAACCGGCCTTGATACAGAGACTCACCTCAAAATAGGTATACCCATAGACTTGAGGTGTTTCCATTGTATCTATAAAGAGAGATCAAATTTTGCAAGCTTAGAAAACTTGCAGCCATATCTCTACAGGGTGCACTTTCAAGAGATAATAGTTTTAGCATGCCCAATGGGACCATGAATCAGATCTGCGTGCAAGTTACAATAGATCCATAGCAGATTTACAACATTTTCAAAGTTAGTATCGGGAGAAAGCTGCAGAAATTTATTCTAATGATTTTAAGATGTTTTGGCAACTCCGTTAAGCTGATTTTAGACCAAGATATTACAGCATGTTCGTGCCTAAAGTGAATACTAGATCATTACTAAGAGGAATCCCTCTTGAGTTTGTTTCTTTACCTTTGAATTCTACTAGGAGTAGAGTTGGTAATACCTTACCTTATAATAGACCTGGTTTTGACAACCCTCCTCCTCAAATTCCTTCGCCACGAATGAATTTCTCTATTAACATTCTAGTTTTTCAAATGGCTATCCAACCACCTAGAAATTTTGTGACCTTTACTAATGGCAACCCATTAGTAATCCCAGTTTACCATGACATGCCTAATGCTACCATGAAAATTTTTCCATCATTCACTAGTGAAAATTAGGTGACACCTACAAATCACATTAAAGATGTTGTAACCTTATGTGTAGTTCATAATATTACTCATGAGGATGTAGATTTGAGACTTTTAGCTCCATCTCTTAAAGGAAAATTCTTGCAATGGTATAGAAATATAGAGATTGGATGCATAAGAACTTGGGATGACTTAGGTAATAAATAATAAATTGCTGAAACAATTTTGAGACAATTCAGATCATTTATCTCTTATAGAACAACTATCTACCATTAAAAGAGCTCCCAATGAATTTATGTCAAATTTCAACATCCATTTTGCTAGAACTTGGGAAATAATTCTAGCAAGTGTCAAGCCTCAAGCTGATCATACTTTTATTTATTATCTTAGGGCACTAAAAAATGATATTTCAACTAAGATTCAGTCTATGGGAGGAGAGACACTCCCAGTAGTGTATGATATCACCATCCGAGATGAAAATAGTCTTATTCAAGCTGGAAAATTAGTACCAAGACCTTCAATGCCTTTTTGGTATATTTAGCCCATATCCCCCAACCTATTACAAGCATACAACTTGTTGTTGCAGCCCCATCAGATGATGTATTTAAAGCCTTACGACTACAAGTAAATAAGTTGACTTCAATTGAGAATAGGATTGCATCACCTAATAGACCCTATCAGGCTCCTTATCAGCAAAATTAGCTCAATCAGCAAAATAGGTAGCCTTACAAACGTAATCTAAATTATAAGAAGCCTTACTAGCAAAGGTAATTTGAACCAAAGGCTCCTTTTTCATCTAACTCTTTAATAACTATTAATATGGCTACAGAGGAGTGGTGCCAACCTTCCAATAAACCTTATTCAGCTACAAATTTCCAAAATGATTTTCTGATTCTAAATCTTATTGCACAACCTCAATCTAAAGCATTTTCATGCCTCAAATGGAGAGTGGGCAGCAAGAAACTCATGTTCAGAAAGCACCTGAACAAAATTTAGTTAGTTTCAATGAGGAGGATTTCATTGCGGTCACTACTAGGGCTCAAGGAAAAGTTGTTGAAAGTCATAAATAACAAAATAGTCCTGTTCTACCTACTGTCACCGATAAGACAACATCTACGGTCCCAAAATCAGCCAACAACCCCGTTGTTCCCTAAAAAATAGAAAGTGTTCCAGTTGATAAAGGCCAGCAAAGATAGCTACAACTGATCCAAGAAGATTGTTTATACCTCAGATATCAAAGGCAGTTGAAGCATAATCAATTTTTGTTAAGGTCTATGCTAATACACTTGAATCTTTTTCTAAAGATGTTGCTTCTTTTAACATTGTTGATGTAATGAAAATTCATATCGTTAACATATCATTGTGGGACACTCTAATTATTTCGAGATAACAAGACTTACTTTCTCATGAACTAGCTAAGCTACATATTTCTTTAAAAACAACAGAAAAGGAAGTTCGAAGGCAAAAATGGCCCTTGGAACATTTGAACTAGACCGAATTAAAGAAGTTAAGTGGATGGTTCATAAAGTTTTGAATGATAATGACATCAAGAAGCTACCACCATTTTATTTATAACTAATTATTGGAGAAAATATAGTTCATAATTACATGGTGGATAGTTGCGTAAGTAACATGATTATGCCAAAAGCAATTGTAAAAAAATTTGTTATGCGGTATGAGTCTGAGAAAGGAGTGTCTTACAGCTGGATGGAACTACAACTAATACAATTGGATTAGTTAGAAATTTAGAGGTAAAGTTACATTCTTTCCCAAATGTTTCTATTCTGCCAGATGTTACTATTGTGGATTTACCTCCATACTTTCCTTTATGCTTATCTAGAGACATCACAATAGAAATAGGAGGTTATATCTCTTCATATTGGTCCTTCTTATTTTTCACTACTCGTTATGACACAAAAGTTACTATCAATTCAGAACCATTGGCAAGATTTCACATTGAGCCTCACTCTCCAAATGTAATGGCGAATTATTCAACTTTAGATCAGTCTGACTTTGATGAGGTAGCTCAGGTTTAAGCATTAGATGGTGTTTTAATTATGTTTATGGATGAAGCGATAGTGGAAGAACATGCTCATGATCCTTTTAAGGAAGTTGAAGAATACATGTTGGTGGGTATTATATGCATGAAGAAGAAAATACACCACTTCCCTTGTTGTTCAAGACGAGAAGATTCAACGAAGGGATTTGGAAGCTTCATTTCGATTGAGCTAAGAATAAGAAAGGACAGGGAGCAAGTTTTATGCTCACTTCCCAATGAACAAAAGGTATTTCCCATCTTTGAGTTTCTAATTTTCATGCACTTGTAATGTTGCCAAATATGAAGAATTAATTCATGGCTTACTTTGGGCTAGAAAGAGGTATCAACATGTTCTGATTTTTGTTGGTTCTAAGTTGGTTATCAATCAAGTAATTAATTTCAATTTTTGTAAGAATCCATTAATGAAGTCTTACAAACATAGAGTTTTAGATCTAATGGAAGATTTCAATGCTATTAATATTCAGTCCATTCCTAGAGCTGAAAATAAACATGCAGACAAACTTGCAACAGTTGGGGCTAGTTTTGAAGTGCTAGAACATATTGAAAATAACAAAATTCAGCCTCATATAAAGCTAATTATTAGGCCCTCAATACCTGATAATGATTCAAATTGGAAAGTTTTTGAAAGTGATGATCAAATCTACAAGTTTTTATAGCAAGAAGCTGAGTTTTCTGCAGTTAATCAAGATAAATTACAACACTTATATGGTGACAAGATTATTCAGTTAAAGACAAATAAACTGCCTCAAGGTCTGGTTACATTAGAAGACATCTTCAGCACTGATGATCAATTAAGAAAGGTCAAGACTAAGATGTCAACCCATGCTGATAATTATGAAGAGATCTCAGTTGTGAAGGGAAAAAAAAATTCTTGGAAAGGTATGTTCCTTAGCGGAAAAATAGTCATTTCTTAATCTCTCAAGGAATTTAAAGATATTTTCATGTGGAAATACCAAGACACGAAAGGATTTGATCCTAGTTTAGCACACCATACTATCGAATGGTAGACAAATTCTAAACATGTTAGATGGAAACAAAGTCCTGTAAATCTCAATATAGAGCCTCTAATTGAAAGAGGGTTTAAAAACCACAAGAAAGGATCATGAGGGATGATGTGCACATCGGCGGATGTGTGAATGAAAACGTGAACATATATCGGGAGGAGCGATCATCAACTAAATGTGCATGCAAATATTTGAAACATGGGAAGAACCTGGTTAAGCCATAAAACTCTCCTCTATCTCATAGATCAAATGGGGTGTACATATAGGAGGTGTTGAATAACCCCCAGTGATGTAATCATGACATCTCGAGTAGAGAGGGGGAGTTATATTCCCAGAATAGAAGTGTAACTCCCAATGATGCATATGACACACTGCTGATGCGTAAGATAATATCATAATGACCCTTAAATGACACATGGACCTACGATCTCACCTAAGTGAGATGACTCACCTAATGATGTGGAAAATACATACACCAACACCCCCCATTCATAGAAATGAAAAATGGGTCTCGACACAAAGCGTGATGAGGTACCCATGTACAAGAAAGAAGATCCCAAGTAGTGAAGGAAAACCTAGTGGGAAAAACATCCACCACAAGATAAAAACAAACTCTCTAATATAGGAAAGATTCCAAATATGGGTCCCGGCCATAGGCGAGCCTAAAAGGGTACCGGTGTAGAAATAGGTAATCTCTCGAAAAGAAGAAGAAGAGAGAAGAAGAGGGAGATGAGGGGAATGCGAGAAGATGCCATGGACGGATCTCAACTCTATATCTCTAGAAGGTCTCCCAGAAGAATGTCGATCATGAGATCCTCTACCTCTGGACTGAAGAAGAGACACCCACAATGAAATGTGTGCCTTCCCTTAGGAATCATAGAAATGACGTGATGGAAGTCCACCCACTCCATAAAAAAGCTGAAGGCAATAGCATGAAGAACTCTCGAGTCAGGTGCACATAAGTGTGAGATAGTCTAGTGAGTGAGTGCCAAGGAACCGAAGGTAATTCCACATGCATAGAACTGTCAGAGTGAAAAAGAGGAACACCCAAAAAAGGATGTCCAAGTGATGTGAAGGGAACAAAACATCCTCCACAACAGAAAAGGGATCCACAACTGAGGGTGGATCAATGAAGGTCTCTGGAAATGTGGAAGTGACATGATTCCCTGAAGGGGCACTCCCAACAACAGAGATGATGAACTCCTCTGAAACACCTGTAGATGGATGAGGGACCTGTAGTGCATCACAAGTAGACTCTGCGAAAAGATGACTAAGGTTAGGTAGATACTCATCCCAATGAGGGGGCTCAACAAACAAAAGAGTGATGTCAGATAGGTATGAGTCATCCAATGAAGGTAGAGGAGTGAAAGGGGCCTCGCACACTAAAAGTGGAAAGGAGGCGGGTGTGATGACTGTGTGAGACTGGGTAGGAGATTGCTTGATATCTGATGAGATGTGAGGGGTGACAACACTCTCTGGAATAGTGATAGAAAGAGGAGAAGAGTCCTTTGTAGTACTCTCGACATCAGAACTGGGTGCACAATCCTCGTCATTAGAAGTAGAACCAAATGATTCTATGTCAGTGGAACTACCATCACACGAAGAAGAGGAGACAACTGAATCAATAGTAGCAACAATGGCGGCAGTATGTGAAGGGTCTCCATAGATGGGTGAAGAATGCTTCAAACATGGTGAGGTGGATCTGATTGTGCCACATGAAACCGAGAGAGATGCGGAGACATGCATCATCATATGACCAAAGACATGGTCACAAGTGTTAAGAAAGTCCTCCAGATGATGATGATCAGTGGGTGCAGGAACTAGCCCAAGTAAGAAGGGTGAAAGACCCTCGTGAGTGAAGTAACGTTCCATGGAAGCACACCAAGATGAATAGTTCCCTCTCCCGGTGAGAAGTGGCGAGAGGCTGTAAAGTGATCCTATAATGCTCAATTCTGGAAAGAGCACTCTCCATGATGAAAAATGCAATATGCACAAATGCAAGACATCGGACTCGGCCGATAATGTGTCTGCATGTGAAAGCCCAAGAGTATAAACAACCCCTCAGAATGTGGAACTTTATAAAAGTAGTCCATTTACAAAAATGATAATCACATCACATAAAGTGTGAAAAATCAAGCAACTTTTGCTAAAGAAGTGCTAAAAAATGAGCGATGAGTCAAAAGTTATAGCACTAAAAATATTCCCGCAACTGATGGAAAAATACACTAGATGTTGCAAACTCATTAAAAAAGTAGACGAGATGAGTGCAAAGGGTATTGTGTGGGTACTCATTGGAAATGACACAGAATTTTAGTAGGGGTTTGTTTTGATTGTGAGGGGGGATTAGCTTCCTTCCAACCCCGGACCTTGCCCTCCATCTTCGACACTCGAAGGAAGGATGATAAAACAAGCCAAAAATAGCCTTAAAAATAGTTACAATGCCATGAATGTTTTTTAATGACCTCAAAACATTAAAAAGAGGATAATGATAAGAAATGTTTTTTTTTAATCACCCTAAAACATTAAAAAGAAGGTGATGGCCCACGTTTTGGAGTTTGAAGGAGAAGCCACGTGGAAGAGAGCTGGGAAAACCACCAAAAAGGCCAGGTCCACGTGGAGGCAAGTTGTTGACTTGTGTATGTAGGGTAGAAAATGTCGAGGCAGCTCTAAAAACATGTTAGAGGGAGCTAAGACAGAGGTGTGGTAGGTAGTGGAGATCTTTGCCGCAGTCGCATAGGAGCTAATCGAGACCCCAAACCGCCAAAAAGCCAAAAACATGGCTATGAAGACCCAAACCGCCCTCAAACGGCTATGAAGACCACGTGTGGCTGGTTGTAGGCACGTGGGAGGTCTCAGAGACTATGGGAAATGTATGAAGATGTAGAAAAAAATGTTTTCAAGGCAGTTCGAATGAGAAATGTGCCAAGGTCGGGAGCTAATGCCACGCGGAGGTCAAAAATGTTCTTTTCAACGCAAGAGAAGGTTGAAACACCCAAGGGCCATGTGTGGAGCACTAGAGAAGGTTGA
The DNA here is from genome assembly GCA_018340775.1 of Taxus wallichiana var. yunnanensis. Lineage (NCBI taxonomy): Eukaryota > Viridiplantae > Streptophyta > Pinopsida > Cupressales > Taxaceae > Taxus > Taxus wallichiana. Next base: position 775,022,913 of record CM031243.1, on the reverse strand, counting down.
GCTACGGGTGTGGGAGCTCCACACATGAGGAAACAATAAAAAACAATAGCTCTGAGTTTGCAAGAACACGAGCACAACAACAAACAAAATGTGCCAAGCAAGAGTTGGGCTGAAGCGACCAAAAAGGGCAGAGAAAAAATGTTTTCCAATGCTGAAAAAAATGTAGGTCTACAAAAAAAATCATGCCAAGAAAATTTCAAACCCAAGAAATACATGATGGAGCTACTCCATGAACGGTAATACTCTAGAGTGAATAATGTACGCTCAAGGTTGCAGTAGTAAGATGAACCAATGTAAATTAGCACAAAACCTTCAAATAAATGCGAGCAACAAGGAAGCCATGCACAAAATAAGGAAAAACACCAAATGCCGAGCCCCGACTCATATGAAGAATCTGGAAAACTCAAAACCATGAGCCAAAAATCATGAACCACAAACCCACGAACAAAGGTACAAAGCCCGAAATCAATGCAATAAACACACAAATAGAATATCCATTATGACACACGCAAAAAAATTTGAATATCATGCCGGAGGCTAGAAAAAAAGCATAGAAACTCCGATGAGTGCACAGATCCACAAGATCTGCTATGATACCATGAAAGAGGGTTTAAAACCCGTAAGCGAGGATCACAAGGGACAACGTGCACATCAACGGATGTGCGAACGACAGTGTGAAGAGATCTCGGGAGGAGTGAGCATCAACCGAATGTGCATGCAAAGATTTAAAACATGGGAAGAACCTGGTTAAGCCATAAAACTCTCCTCTATCTCATAGATCAAATGGGGTGTACATATACAAGTCTTTGAGTAACCCCAATCTCTTTGCAATTATGACAACTCGAGTAAAGAGGGGGAATTACATTCCCATAATAGAAGTGTGACTCCGAATGACACATATGATGCACTGACACATAAGAGAATCTCATAATGACCCCTAAATGACACATGGACCTACGATCTCACCTAAGTGAGATGACTCACCTAATGATGTGGAAAATACACACACCAACACTAATGAGGAAAGAATTATATAAGTTGATTGAAAGATGTATTATCTTTCTAGTTAAGCATTCAATTTGGGTAGCCAATTTTGTTTGTGTTAGGAAAAGAAAGGTGAAATCAGACTATGTGTAGATTTCAAAGATCTTAAAAATATTCTTTAAAGGATCATTACCCAGTCCCAAATATGGATCAGATTTTAAGAATAGTTTTAGGTGTAAATAGATTATCTCTCTTGGACAGTTATAGTGGATATAATCATATTTTATTCTAGGAAGAGGATAGATATAAAATAGATTTTACCACCAAGTGGGGTAATACTTATGCTTACAAAAGGATGCCTCTTTTCCTTTCAAATGTAGGCTATGACATTTCAACATGTAATGGACATGGCTTTCCAGAGCTTGTTAAATAAGCGCATTTTGGTTTATTTATAAAAAATTACCATGTTATTAGCTCAATCAACAAAATAGTCAGCCTTACCAATAGAATCAAAATTATAGGCAGCCTTACCAGCAAAGGTAATTCAACCCAAAGGCTCCTAGTTCATCTAACACTTTAGTCCCAGTTAATATGGCTACAGAGGAGTGGTGCCAACCTTCCAATCAACCTCATTCATTTCCAAATTACCCAAATACTTTTCGAATCTGAATCTTGTTGCAACCTCAATCTAAAGCATTTTTCATGCCTCAAATGGAGAGTGGGTAGCAAGAAACTCATGTTAAAAAAGCACCTAAACAAAATTTAGTTAGTTTCAATGAGGAGGATTTCATTGCAGTCACTACTAGGGCTCAAGGAAAAGCTATTGAAAGTCAAAAACAACAAAATAGGCCAGTTCTACCTACTGTCACTGATAAGACAACATCTACGGTCCCAAAATCAGAAAAAAACTATGTTGTTCGAAAAAAACAAGTGCTCCAGTTGATAAATCCCAAAGAAAGACAACTACAACCTAATCCAAGAAGACTGTTTATATACCTCGAGATATGAAAGTCATTGAAGCAAACCCAGTTTTTGCTAAGGCCTATGCTAAGACAGATTGAATATTCCACTAAAGATGTTTTCTTATTTTAACATTGTTGATGTAATGAAAAAGAACAACATTAACATTTCGGACAACAAGACTTACTTTCTCATGAGCTGGCTAAGTTGCATATTTCTTTAAAAACAACATAAAAGGAATTTCAGAAAGCAAACATGGCCCTTGGAACATTTGAATAAGACCACATTAAAGAAGTTAAGTGGATGGATCAAAAATATTTGAATTCTCATGACATCAAGAAGCCACCACCATTTTATTTATCACTAACTATAGGAGAAAATCTAGTTCATAATTGCATGGTGGATAGTGGTACAAGTAGCATAGTTATGCCAAAAGCAATTGCAAAAAAATTGGAGTGTGGTGGTATGGGATTGTAGAAAGGAGTGTCTTACAACTTGATGGAACTGTAACTAATACAATTGGAGTAATACAAAATTTAGAGGTAAAGTTACATTCTTGCCCAAATTTTTCTATTCTGCCAAATGTTACTATTGTGGATTTACCTCCATACTTTGCTTTATGCTTATTTAGAGACTTCACAACAAAAATAGGAGGTTATCTCTCTTCAGATTGGTCCTTCTTATTTTTCACTACTCATTATGGCACCAAAGTTACTATCAATTCAGAACCATTGGCCAAATTTCACATTGAGCCTCACTCTCCAAATGCGGTGGCTAATTATTCAGCTTTAGATCAGTCTGACTTTGATGAGGTAGCTCAAGTTTAAGCATTACATGGTGTTTTTGATATGTTTATGGATGAAAAGAAAGTGAAAGAACATGCTCATGATCCTTTTAAGGAAGTTGAAGTAAACATGTTTGGTGTGTATTGTATGCATGTGAAAAATACACCATTTCCTTCTGTCCAAAAAAGAAGATTCAACAAAAGGGATTTGGAAGCTTCATTTCGATTGAGCTAGAGAACAAGAAAGGGTAGGGACCATGTTTGATTCTTACATCCCCAATGAACAAAAGCTATTTCTCATCTTTGACTCTCCAATTTTGATGCACTTGTAATGTAGCGAATACGAAGCATTAATTCATATCTTACTTTGGGCTAGAAAGAGAGGTATCAACATGCTACAGATTTTTGGTGATTCTGAGTTGGTTATCAATCAAGTAAGAAATTTCAATGTTAGTAAGAATACATTGATGAAGTCTTATAGACATAGAGTTTCAGATCTAATGGAAGATTTCGATGTTATTAATATTCAGTCCATTCCTAGAGCTGAAAATAAACATGCGGACAGACTTGCAGTAGTTGGGGCTAGTTTTGAAGTGCTGGAATAGATTGAGAATAGAAAAATTCAGCCTCATATAAAGCTAATTATTAGGCCCTCAATACCTGATAATGATTTAAATTGGAATTTTTTTGAAATTGATGATTGAAAATCTACATGTTTTTGCAATAAGAAGCTGAGTTTTCTGAAGTTAGTCAAGATAAATTAAAACACTTATATGGTGACCAAATTGTTCAGTTAAAGACAAATAAAATTCCTTGAGGTTTGGTTACATTAAAAGACATATTAAGCACTGACGATCAGTTAAGAAAGGTCAAGACTAAGATGTCAACCCATGTTGATAATTACAAAGAGATCTCATTTGACAAAGGGAAAATGTTTTTTCTTGGAAAGGTATTTTCTTTAGGAGAAAAAAAGTCATTTGTTAATCTTTTCAAGGAATTTAAAAATATTTTCACATGAATATACCAAGACCTGTAAGGATTTGATCCCAGTTTAGCACACCATACTATCGAATTGTAGCGAAATTCTAAACCTGTTAGACTGAAACAAAGGCCTGTAAATCCCAAAATAGAGCCTCTAATGAGGAAATAATTATCTAAGTTGATTGAATCAAGTATTATCTTTCTAGTTAAGCATTCAAGTTGGGTAGCCAATTTTTTTTTTGTTAGGAAGAAGAATGGTGAAATTAAACTAAGTGTAGATTTCGAGAGATCTTAACAAAGCTTCATTAAAGGATCATTACCCACTCCTAAATATGGATCATATTTTAAGAAAACAGTTTCTAAGTGCGAGATAGATTATCTCTCTTGGATGGTTATAGTGGATATAATAAGATTTTAGTGTAGGAAGAGGATATATATAAAATAAATTTTACAACCAAATGGGTTACTTATGATTACAAAAGGATGCCTCTTGGTCTTTCAAATGTCGATGCAACGTTTCAACGTGTAATGGACATGGATTTCTAAAGCTTGTTAAATAAATGCATTCTCGGTTTATTTATATGACATTTTCGTGTTCTCAAAAATACGAAGAACACCTAATACATCTAAGGAAAACCTTTCAGTTATGCAGACAATTTGGGATATCTTTGAATCCACTTAAGTCTAAATTTTCAATACATCAAGGTAAATTGCTTGGTCATATTGTTTCCAAGAAATGATTAGCAATTTATCCTTTCAAAATTGAAGCCATATCACAGCTATCATTGCCTCATCATAAGAAAGCATTACAAAGTTTTCTTAGAAAATTCAACTTTGTTAGAAGATTTGTTCCAACTTTTGTAGCATTGGTTAAACCATTGACAACTATACTAATGAAAGAGAAAATTTTCTCTTGGACCAGTAAAGGGAGAGAAGGATTTGAATCAATCAAATCATCTATCTCTCACACTTCTACTCTTGTAAATCTAAATTTTGATAAAGATTTTACAATGTATGCACTTGCAGGAGTTGAAACAATCTCATCTATATTAACTCAAGTCAATGATGAAAATATTGAGCAGCCTATTACTTTCTTTGGATAGAGCTTGCATGATTATGAAACAAGGTACACATTCCTTGAAAAACAAGTTCTTTCAGTAGTAAGAGGAATAGAGAATTTCAAGTACATGCTTTTGAAGGATAAAATTCATGTTCTTGTTTCTCATCCAAGTGTGAAAGCATTCTTGTTAAATAAAGAATTGAATGAGAAAAGAGCAAACTAGAAAACGAAGGTCATGGAATATGATGTTGATATCTGGGTTGCTAAGACGGTTCTATGGAAAGGCTTATGTGAACATATAATTGCTTATATACAAAAATAAAAACTACGTAACCCGATGATTCAAAATAGCGTGCTGAAATTGCATATCAGTAATCAAAAATCATGGTTCAACCAGAAAATCAGTAGCCTGAGCCCACTCATGAGATTCAAGAATCAAGATGGATGACTGATTTGGTTAACTATCTACATCATGGAACCTATCCAGAAGGTATGGATAAGAATAAATGAAGATATTTCAGATTACAAGTTATACATTATATCTTCATTGATAATGTGTTGTCAAAAAAATATATAAATGGAATCTTGTTGCGGTGTGTTGACTATGATAAAATTCAAAAATATTGTCAGAATTCCATGAAGGACCCGTAGGAGGTCATTTTTCAGCACATACCACAACCTTAAAAATTATGAAAGTTGGTTACTATTGGCCTAGCATATTCAAGGATTGTTTTGAATGGATCGAAAGTGTAAAAAATGTTCTTTATTTGTTGAAAAGAACATTTAGCTTCACTGCGCTTACATCCTATTTTAGTTGATCAACCTTTTATGTAGTGGGGTCTTGAATTTATCGCCATGATAAACCCACCTTCTTCTTCAGACACAAATGGATCTTAACTACTACAAATTATTTTACATGATGGATTGAAGCATTATCCTTTAAGAATGCTAGTGAAGCTTCGATACTATCCTTTTATGAGGGAATAGTTTGCAAATTTTGTGTTCCAACAACTATCATATCAGATAATGCTTTAGTATTTCCTTGTGCAAAGATAATGGATTGGGTTTTCAACCAAGGAATTTACATAAGTTATTCATATAATTATTACCCGCAAGGTAATGGGTTAACCGAAAGTACAAACAAGAACCTTTTAAGGATCATCATAAGAACACTCAAAGATAATCAAAGAGCTTAGCATCTAATGTTTACTTCATCACTTTGGGCTGATAGGGTGACTCCTAAAATATCAGTTGGTAATTCACCATACAAACTTGTGTATGGAAAAGAAACAAGAATACCTATTTCAGGTTGATTTACTGCATTGGGTCTACTACATCAAATGGAGAGTGCTTGAGAATGAACCATTACGGGTTCATTAGGGAGAGTTAATTGAATTACAAGAACTAAGAGATAAAGCCCATTTGAATATGGAAAAGACTTAGAAACAGATGAATAATACTTTTAAGAAGAAAGCCAAATTCAAAATCTTCAATGAAGGAGATGGGTAAGTGCAGGAAGTTGATGGACAAATATGGGGTCATCCGTGGACGTCATATTGCAAAAAATAGTGAAATCTCAACTTGTAGGGATTATTAGCAATACGCGCACTCAAAATTAGAAAAATTTATATAAATATGAATCATAGCATTCAAAATCTAGTTTCTAAAATACTATTTTTTTAAAAACGAACAAGTTTAGCTATATTAAACACTTAAAATTATATGACTTGGTTTTTTTTTTTAAAAAACTTATAAGATTGTAGTCCGTTTGCCCGCATTTTGGATGACCAAATCTTGTTATTTTTTTCCTTTGGTGAAACATTAGATGTAGTTGTCTATCTTGGGATGGATTTTATTTTGTATTATTTTGAGAAATATTTTTTTAATGATTTTTTCCGTGAAAGTGGTCTCAGTAAATATTTAAAAACGGAACGCTTTCCATTTTCCCGCCATAACTATAAAAAAATATTGAAATCGAATATATATATTTTTAACGTGTATAAAATTTTTTCATGCTTGGGATGGTATAATTTTTATCACATGATGTTTTTGACATTTTACACTTCATAATTACCTTCCATATTTTTGGTTCGGGAAAAAAAAGATTTCCCGAGGCTTAGGTTCGAAGATAGATCCGTGATCATGGTTTATAAACTGTGATTGTGATTCTTTTAACACAAACAGTGAGCGCTCTTTATAAATTGTGATCATGGTTTATAAAGCACACTCGCGGTTCACAAATCATATTTACACACATCCCAATATCTGAATTACCATGTGGTTTTTACTCTCTGACCTTACCATACGAATTATCGTGAAATTCTATATTTTTCTGCATGTTTTTCTTATCACTAGAAGCAAAGCATCATGGGAGACAAGAAACGAAGTCAAAAAAGGAATTCATTAAGTAAAAACACCAAACGAATTAGAGGCCAACAAAATTCAAAATGCTTTGAGCGAATGCGAAATCTTCGTGAATCAAGAAGAGTTTCATCTTGAACCCCAACTATTGTAAGCAATGAAGAACTAGGTAATGTTTCTACATCAATGTTGACGCTTAACTAAATACTCATTATGAAGATGTTTTTACTGTCAATGTTGAAGAAGAATTAAATACTCATGATGTAGAAAATGTTAAAATTGAAGGAGACAATGAAAATGTGAATAAGGAAATTCATGTTGAAACTGTAGATAAGAAAAATTTGACAAAAACACCTCCTAGGATTTTACGTAAGAAACCTAATTTTTATTGAAATTGATGAAAACATTTTGAAACCAATGTCTGACAAACTTTCTGAATGAAAAATCAAAAGAAAAGCCACTAAAATTTGGGATAATCATTTTGAAATTTTAAATGATTCCCAAAGATGTCAGTTGTGGGTTAGTTTGATGAAATCGATTAAAATGAGACCTACATTAAACACCTAAGGATTAACAACATCTAATATACGTGGTCAAACAACTACAATTTTGAAAACCTTCATGATGCATATCACATTGTTGGTGTCAAGAGATGCACTAGGGATAGTAATATTGTGCGTTGTGTACTTGCTACTAGTGTTGTAAGTGAATCAATAAAAAATAATGTTTGATTACGCAAACAAGTCGAATGTTACAAGCTAATAGAAAACTCTAATGAAAGAAATTGAAATACGTAATATCGTTCAATCACTCAATAACGCCAATTTTTGGGAATTTTCTACTAGAGCACCGCGTAAGGACAAAAATAATTCTGATGCTATAAGAGAAGTTTTTATTCAATTTTGGCATGATAACACTAGAATTTCACCTAATACAAGAGATGTTATAGAATGGAGAGTTGGTTCTACTAATCGTGAACGACATCCAAAGCATTTCTTAGATATGACTCAAACTCATTTTTTTCGTAAGTTTGAAGAAGAGAATTTGGAAATTAAAATTAGTCAACATTTTTTTGAAATGTTAAAACCATTCTATGTGAAAATGAACCACGCTCACACCACTTGTTTTTGTAGGCAACATGTTGAATTTTCAATGCATTATGCTAAATTTTTACGTATTTTCTCTATTTTTCATTTTGAAACTATGTTATTGGAATGTGGTGTTCAAGTTCCACCAATATCTTCCAGGGATTTCATTCCTACTTTATTTTATGAAAAATAAGTTGGACAATTTTTTTATAGTCAAGATTGTTTAGATGGAAGTTGTAGTACATGCGGAGGATTACCTAAATTGGAAAGTTACATCCATTAGCAAATTAAAGGTACAATAGGACATAATTTAGTTGAATTTGATAAATATAAATTAGTTGCATACTAGTTGAAATATGGAAAAGAGTCTAAACAGTGTGAGCTAGCTACATAACAAATGCCTGTTTTCTAATTTTTGAGAAAATTTAAGGATGAAATTATTTATGAGTATGCCAAGCATACACATAAGGCTTGATGGTTGGATGAACATTTCAAGAGATGCAAGGACACATTTCTTATTGGTACTATTGTTTTAGTGGTCGATTTTGTAAAGAATTACACATTGCAACCCACAAATGGAGGTTCAATCTTAATATTACAACTCAAGACAAGTTACCATTTTTGTGCATATAGTATTTCTACATTCTCCGATAGTACAGAGAATGATAAAAAAGCTTAAGATAATACCACTTTTATATCGGTGATGATCCTACTCATTATATTGAATTTGTGCAAGGGTGTTTTCATTATTTTATTGAAACTTGTTTATTAGGGACATCCACTTCAAACAACATTATATATGGTCATATATTTACACATCTCAGTTTAAGAATGCACGAATTTTTTATTGGATGAACAAAATGCACGTCAAGATGGGTGTGCAACATGTTTGGAGTTTCACTGAGGCTGGACATGTAAAAGGAGAGCATGATGGTGCGGGGACATGTTTGAAAAGAGTTCTTGCAAGAGAAGAGTTGAAGTACAAAGATGGCGCAAAATTAAAAGATGAAAAGAGCATAGTGGAATGGTGTATTGACAACATGGCCTAAGGTTCTCAAGAAAATTTCACAATTCACATATATTTTTGGTTAATAGAGGAACAACAAATTGCTAACTATGAGGATTGTATGACACTCATTGGGTCCAGTGATATGCACTCATTTTGTAGCTTAGATGATACTTCATGGGCCATATGGACAAGAAATTTGACATGTTTTTGTGCATCTTGTATCAAATTTGTCACTGCTGAGTGTGATTCACAAGAATGGGTGGATGGATGGATTTGTAGGCCTCTAACTTCGCTTCCTAGTTATCAACCTCCACAAGCATTATGACTTGTTTCTGTAGATGAAGTTGCAACATCCAAGGAATTTGATGAAATTTTGATTTTAATATGACAAGGTATTTATGGTTATTTATTTAATTTTTTTATTGAGTTATGTCTATTGAAATTTTAATATGTAATTTAAATTTGAGTTGTTCAACCTTTTTTGTAGGACATGTGTTTGCGAGCTATTGCGATGAGAAGAAAATGAAGAAGGAACAAACTATTTCTTATGTCATTGCATCGAGGAAAGAAAGAAGTTGACTTCTCCTATTATAGATGGCGAAGATATTGAGTATCCTACAGGGTTAGTGGTAGTTACTGGAACTTGGTTTCGATGGTATCCATTAAAAAACTCCTCTGTTTGGGTGTTTGAAGACTTTGAGACACATAGGAAACTACTCTTATATTCACATCTAGTTCTAGCGACATATATTCATCTGTATAGATATCGAGGAAGGCCTAATAACAAGATTATTTGGAAGGTTCAAGAGTCAGATCATGAAGCAATCTTGTCCACTATTTAGAGTAGATCCGATCCTGATGGTTCATTGGAATGAATTTACAATGCTCATGTCTGGTATATATAATTTCTTTGATATATATAAATTTTTAGTTAGATAGATTTAAGTTCATATATTTTATTTTAAATTTGTCTATTTTGTATATATCTAGTATGGTTTTGATTTGAAACTTAAATTTCTTTGACTAAAACTTTTATGTTCAGGTTAGTGGTCCCAGAAAAGCTTCCACCTTCACGTGGTTAGCATTATTAGTAGAAAATTTTAAATTCTTGAAGCTAAGATAAGCTTTCATTTTTTACAAGAAAAGAGAAGCAATTAATAATGATTTATATACATGTGGAGGGGGTTCTTGGCTCCGGAGGAGGTAACCTTAAGCACACAGGTGCTTAGAGAACCCAAAAAAACCCTCCCCAAGTGTTTACAAGACCATACCTACGTGTGTTCACAATCGATTTTTTGCCATGACACACCATTTGCAAAATATAGCGTTTGAAAACCTTACACTGGCTCAAACTGCACTATTTCGTGCCTTTACAAACAATAGGGTAGCGAGAGCGCCAATTTAGGAAGGAAAAAACTGAGAGAGGCTATTGTAGAGGGTCCATACATTAAGGTGTCAGATTAGACAGGATGTCTCTAGGTGTCATGCAATTTGAGTAGTCACCCGTCGAAGTTGAACTATATTTTTGTCTTAGGGCTCTTAAGGGACTACGCATGAATGAAGTAGCCTAGAAGCAATGAACTTGTTGCACACCAAAAACCACCTCCTCTAATGTTCACCACTCGGACATGTCGGTGCATTCGGTTCGAAGTGCCACGACTCACCGTTTGCAAAATATAGCATTTGGCAACCTTAAACGCTCGAACCGCACTATTTCACACGTTTAAAACAATAGGGCAACGAGCACTGATTTGGGAATGAAAAAACTTAGAGAGGCTATTGTATAGGGTTCTTACACCAAGGTTTTTGATTAGATGAGACATCTCTAGGTGCCACAGAGTCTGAGTAGTCACCCATCGAAGTTGAACAATATTTTTCTCTCAGGGCTCTTAAGGGACTATGCCCGAACGAAGTAGCTAGGAAGCAAAGACCTTATCATGCACAAAAATCTACCTCCTCTATTGTTCACTTGGCCACCTAGACATTTTGGTACAATTGGTTCGATGCCACGACCCACCATTTGTAAAATATAGCATTTGACAACCTTACACTGGCTCAAACTGCACTATTTCGCGTTTACAAACAATAGGGCAGCAAGAGCACCAATATGAAATGGAAAAAACCAAGAGAGGATATTAAAGAGGGTCCCTATGCTAAGGTGTTGGATAAGATGAGACGTCCCTAGGTGTCATGGAGTCTTAGTAGTCACCCGTCGAAGTTGAACGATATTTTGGTCTCAAGGCTATTAAGGGACTACACCCGAACAAAGTAGCCTAAAAGCAACAACCTTTTCGTGCACCAAAACACCACCTCCTATAGCATTCACCTAGCCACCCAGATGTGTTAACATAGTCATTTCGGTACCATGACCCACCGTTTGCAAAATATAGCATTTAACAACCTTACACTATCTCAAACTGCACTATTTCACGTGTTTGCAAACAATAGGGCAGCGAGAGCATCATTATGGGAAGGAAAAAAATAAGAGAGGCTATTGTAGAGGGTCCCTATGCTAAGGTTTTAAATCAGACGAGGCATCTATAGGTGCCATGGATTCCGTGTAGTCACCTGTCGAATTTGAACGATATTTTGGTCGTAGGGCTCTTAAGGGACTATGCCTGAACGAAGTAGCCTGGAAGCAACGACCTTGTCGCGCACCAAAAAACCACCTCCTCTAGCATTAACTCTGCCACCCAGATGTGTCAGTGCATTTGGTTTGGTTCCATGACGTCCTGAGGCATGACTTTTCACTCCTCGCCTTCGTTCATTTCCTAGGACTCAAAACATTCAATGTCACTTGTTTACCTTCCATCTCTCTTGTTCTCTTTGGATTTTCCTCTATCCTCTTAAGTTATTAATCACTTTCCATGATTTTCTCTCTTGAGCTATGTTGTTGTGGTGATCTCTCTCCATCCTCTGCTACCCCAGCTATGTGCTTACATTCTCATTATGTTTGCATTGTAATATGGTCATGCTCTTGTCTACCTTGAAACTTTCTATATACTTTTCATCCCTTAATGGGTATCTAATACCATAATTATCATGCTTTGAAGATTCATAAGAATAAAGCATTCCCTTTTTATTCTAATATTGGATTAAGTATTTGAATATAGGTCAAGAATACTAAATGGAGTTGAAATTAAATGAGCCATAATTGCTAGTGAAGCAAGAACTAGTGAAAAGTCAGTGAGTAAAGGTAAGTCATGGTAAAGGAATGAAATGCATTTATTCATTGTTTCTAATAGTATGGTGAGAATGTGAACATAAGAATAAGATTATTAATAAAATGCTAAGGCAAGTAGCTTCAAGTTTGCATATTTGGATGGAATTTAGAAGGAGAGTGAAGTGGCCAATCAAGTCACTTATGAAGCATGCTAAAAGAAGTGAAGGAAACAAATAAGTGAGAGCCTATGAAGGAATAAGAGGAAAATAGTTTACATGCATGAGAAACATGAAGAAGAGAAAATAATTCTCATAATGGAGAACATAGCATGAAAGAAGAATAATGGAGGAGAAAGGAAGTGCAAAATGCAATGCTTAGAGAATAAATAGGTACTCATTCAATATGAAATGGGAAACAAGAGGAAAGTGGTGAGAAAAGGTAAAATTTCAGTTTGAGACAAGCATGTAATGGATGTAATCAATAAATGAATAAAGTGAAGGAGAGAGTGAATACTTGTTGTACATGAGGAAATACAAAGGCTTGAGGAGATATTTATGATAGGATATTCAAAGCAACAAGAGACAAGTCAAGAGAAAAAAGAGTGAACAATGGAAAAATAAGAAGGAGAAAGAAAGAAGTCTTGAATACATACAAGAAAATAAAAGGAAAGAGAGGATGGTAAGTCCAAGAAGAAAGAGACAAACAATGAAAATGAAAGAGAGAAGTGAATATACTTTAAACGATAATCAAATTGAATGTTTAACTTCTTAGTTGATTGGCATATAGCACCAAATTATAAAGATGTAAGGTGTGTACATCTATTGATTCCCTTAATTTCTCTACAACAATGTAAATGCTTCCCTTAATTTCTTAACAATTGTACCATGTAATGTTGCACCATAAGTAAAATTATATTCATATAGTTCAAGATGAACTCTACCTCGAGTTATTTCTATCAATGTTCGCATTAGTTGATATGCACAGATGAGTTTAGCTTTAAAAGAAATAAAAGTAATTATGTATTACCCTTTTCTAGTTCACCTACAATGCTTTTGGTTAATGGAATAGGTTTGCCTAACAATTGTGCCATGTAGTGCTCCAGGACTTGGTTTTTCAATTTTAAATCAAACATACATATCTAGAACTAATGAATGGTTATGAAAACATACATAGAAGGATATCATACATGTAATGAAATCAAATCAAATAGATAGAAGTAATATCGTTATGAAAACCAACACACATGGATATATAAGAATCAAACAAAGTGTGCTCTAGATGCACGTCTCTGAAAATATGTAAGTTCATAACATGTGTACATCTCAAACTAAGTGTGTCATAATGTATATAGGACCACATGCGGTCGCAAAAGGCTATATATATATACAATGGACTATATGAAGAAACATGTTCACTAGGACCAGATGGCCCATATATATATCTATGTACATCTAGGTGGACTATGAATCTACTCATGAAACATCTTCCCTCCCTTTATCCTACTAGAAGTAGTATGTCCACGACCTAGGGATGTAGTGGAGGGAGATGCCACTATGGATTTCATCCATGTGGTCTTAGGCATCTCTAAGTAGGCCTGTAACCTAACCTGCACATTCATAAATAACAAGTTTTTAACACCCAAAATTTTAAAATACATTCAAAATTTAAAAACTTGTACAATTTAGTTAAAATGTATGTGAAATCTTACCGCAATGTCATGATCCTATCAATTTTCATTGACGCATCGTAGGACAACAATAGACTCATGAGGGGTAAGCGATACAAATAATTAATTTTCAAATTAAATATTTGACATACATACAAAATTTGATATTGTAGATTTAAGTAATAAGAAATAATGAACCTCCAAAATTTAACAAATTTGAAAAATTATACCTCAGTTAGTGGATCTGCAGATGTTATGGCGTATATCTATAGCGTAGCGCCACAGTTTGCATATATGGAGGAGTCTCTCTTACAGTTATAAGCTATAAAAAAAACATGTACAAATCAATAATAAAATCTACATAAGTGTGCACCACATAATAGAGGTCCAAACCATGTAATCCACGTGAACTTCCACAATTATAAACAAAGTGTAGAGAGAAACTAACCTACGTAGAACTCATGTGAGGCATGCCAATAGCCTTAGTTCCTAGAGCACATGATGCCCAGATAGGATCCTATGTATAAAAGACAAACATATTAATATGTACAACATACACGTGAAACATTATAATAATAATCTAGTGCAATCAAATGAAATTAAAAATGTAAGTTTGTACAACTTGAAACTTACATTTGAAACACACCCAGCTGCAGTAGCTAGCATGTTGACGCCGAATGTTTCCTTCACCAGCTCTTACTATTTAAAATAAATAAAAAAATAGTTTTTTACATGTATGTACATGACGTATAATCAAATACATATATATTAAAATCTCAAACATGTGAATTAAACTATTGTATATATATATAATTTATATTTGTTTGAAATTTACCTATGAAAGACCAATATTAGTGGAACCAGTTCAAAAACATCCCCAACATCTCATTTATACAAAATAAATCATCTGAACCAACAAATGATGTCTTTCTTGGAGTGCATATGGCACCACATGATCCATAGTGGTGTGGTGTGTTAGAACCGGTGCCTCCACCAACATCATCAAATGTAATCTAGTCACTATGTTGGGTCGACTATCGGTGAGCTCCTTGAATGCATTAAGTGTGTCAATCTCCACAACCTCCTTCACTTTAGGAGGGATAATTGAAGGTAGTGGGGGTTTTGGGGCATGGGGGATCCTTGGTTGACCTATGCATGCACTAGGTCTACTCTGTGTAAAGCCATCTCCTCGACCAAAAAATTCAGAAAAGTCAAAATAATTCAGGACCTCAATAAGCACGAACTCGCAATACAAAAATAAAGAGGAACCTCATTGTTGTTGTGTGGTGGATAATCAAAACCATCCACCATCGGTCCCAATTTTTTTTTTTGATTTAGTCACCATGTCACCAATGGATTCGGAACCGTTTGCAAGTAAGCGTAATCGTGGGGGGCATTGGTTCTTGGGTCAGTAAATAATGCAAAAATGAGGTATTTTCCATTTTTTTGTCTTTTATGGCCGCATGGGATAATTTATCCGCATACCACTACCTACAATCACCTCTAAAGGTATTCCATATATGTATTTGGTTGGTTGCGGAGTCGAATTTTCCAATCAATGTTTGCAATGTGTTGGCTAAAGTCATGTGAGATGGATTTGTGGCATGATTTTGTCTTATAGTCTGAATAAGGTTCTCAATGAAAATTTTATTTTCTCATATTCTTCCAACGATATTATCTTGTGTTCTGGTGCTTCAAAGGGGATAGAAGGAGCCACAGGAGATGGATCTATGTTTGGAGGAGGGTTTTGAGGAATGTTTTGATGGTTTACATGATTTTGAGCTTGTTGACCAACTGACAAAACAAGAAAATTGTATACATAAACAAACATTTCAAAAAACCCATGAAAATGCAAAAAAATAACCTAAAATGCAAAAAAAACCTAAAATGTAAAAAAAATGATTAAAATCGGGGGCTTACCTCCTTCTCTTGACAACATGGTTGAATCTATCGCGATTCATAAGTCTGATGAGCAATTTTGAGGTGGTATTTAAAGCTCAAGTGAAAAATGTCTAGGAGAAATCACGGTTTGAAATGAAAAATGGGGAAAATGAGGACTCGCAGGACTACTTTTTTGGCCTCGAGTTCCGCGATCGTAATTTATAAGCACGCTCGCAATTCTAAAACACGATCACGCTTTTAGGTTCATTATTACCAAACCCAAAATTCAGGGAACCGCGATAGTGGTTTAAAACCGTGATCGTGGTATATAAACAGTGATCACGATTCTTGAATTCTGGGTTTTTATGTCCATAGAATTGTCCACAAAATTCATGCACTTACCCAAATATTGTGTTAAAGTGGGATGTTGATCATGCAAATCCAGGAAGACACACGAAGTTTGATACAATTTGGAGTGGCCCTTACATGATTTCAGCTTGCAAAGAACACAATGCTTTTTAGATTTCAAAGTTGAATGGAGAGGAACTTACCATTCCTGTGAATGGTATGTTTCTCAAACACTGTTATTGAAAATATTATAGTGATTGTTAGAGTGAATTTCTCTTCAATAAGTACAGTCTCCGCACACTGTATTATTTTTCAATTCAATAAGTGCATTCATGCACGTGATCTGGTTTACTAGATCCTTTCCTAGTTTTAGTTCCGTTTTGGAAGGGTTGGACCTTTTGGAAAAGGAAAATTTTGGTTACATGTTTGGACTCCATGCATAATGAACAAGAGAAAGGCATTGGTCTATAAGCTTGCAGGTAGCTTTCCCCATAGGATTGTAAGAAATTTTGATAATTTTTTCACTTCTACAAAAAATGGGCAACTCAAAACTTCATTGTTACAATGAAAGGATTTGGTGAAGCATACCTAAGCTAAGGGAGTTTTGATATTATTGGTTACTACTAAATTAGTTAATGATTAAATGAAATTTACAGCTATGTGTGCGGTTACAAAACATAACAAATCATATAGTCTACAATTTCATGATATCTTCAGCAAAAGAACACAAGGGCCCTGAAGGATAGATGTGTTGTCTTAATGAAGACACCAAATTATAGAATAGGTGAAATGTTGAGTTTTGGGAAATCAAACATAAGTGCAGATTGCAGAAAGTAGAGTTCTTTACTAGCTGTTAAAGGTTCCCATTAATGTTCTTTCCTTCATGATTAAGACATTCAACTATATGACTGAGTTGTTTAGTTCATCATATAATCCATACAGAAAAGCTGAAATGCAGAAAGAAATATATAACTCATTTACAAAATTCAATGTTTTATTCATAAGGAAATTTCAAATGTTCCCACACAAGCCATGGGATGTAACTGGAAAGTAAAGTACAACTACTAAAATAAGAGGTACACATGCATGAAAAAGAAAGTAAGGAGTATGAGTGAACCCATCATTGCCTTGGGGTTTTCTTTGTTGTTCGGAGTAGCTCCATCCCAGCTTTTGTTCCTTCTTCATCTTCATTGTAGAAGTCACTATACCTGAAAAGAAGAAAAGATGAACTGTTAGTTATGAGCTCAGAGATCAATTCATATTCCTTACTATCCTAGTTTGTGCATATGAACATCATACTACATACATGCTCTCCTTATTCGTAATGAATAAAGACAAAAGAAAAGAAGAAACATGGACACAAGAGAGGCCAAAAGCCTAAGTATTTTCTAACTATTTTCTTAAGTGTGTAGGTACATGTTGCAGCCAAGAAGAAATAGACAAGTCATAAGTATAGGCTAGAAAGAAGGATTATTGTAACTCAAACTCAATATTTTCTGCAAATGGAAGAAGTTATAGTACAGAAAAGAGACTGGCAAATAGAAGTATATTTTTCAGTTTGCAACTAAAAAGGAAGAAAGAGATTCCAAGAAGTTCAAGTTAGCTGGAAAGAAAGGGTTACATCTAAATAGAATGAAAAGAAGGTTCTAGGAAAATTTTGACAGGGATTCTCAATGTAAAATAGACATTTACGACGTTCTCATCATGTTGTTTTATATACTACATGCTTTAATAGAATTATTTAAATCAAGTGAGTGATACAAAAAAGTAGAAAAGCATGCCATGATCAAGATACACAGATTATAATTTTTCAATTTCAAACTACCAAATCATCTTCAAGAGAAAGTGTTATATTTTGTATTCTAAATCAGAAAATACAATTACTATAGCTACAAATGGAAGGAAGAAATAATTCTTGGAAAAATTTCTAGGGCTCACCATGAAAAATCAACATTTCAGATTTTCCAGCATGCCATAAATATTACGATCAAGGAAATTAAGCATGTAAGTAAAGGAAACAAGTTACTGTTTTTCAACAAAGCATTTAAATCAAGGTTTATGTCTAAAAACAATATCGAGAAAAGGATGAAGAACTACTTGTAATTTCTAAAAACCACTTGCAGGGTACAAAGGCATCTTAAGTACAAAATATTAGAAATACATTTCTATTGCAGTTGACATTTTCAGTTCAATATTCAATCATAGTAATCTTCAACTTCATAATCAAAGAGTATAAATGCAACTACAGGTTACAAGTAGGAATTTCAAAAGGTGAACTGAAGAAAGGGATATATAAAATGTAGTGTTTCGATGACAAGCCAATTTATTTACATATTTTATCAAAGTTAGGCTAACTATTTTCAAGGAACATAATGTATTTTAGAAATCATACAATCATAACGCAAAGAATGAAGTGAGTAGAATTTATATTCAAATGCGTAACCTTTACATGGGACTAAGACCACGTACGACTTATAGTCACAGGATTTTTCATAGCAAGAACAAATATAGTCCCTAAGAAAGAATAATTTCCTAGCAATAGATTCAGGTTTCCATACACTTAAATATGAAATAGTGTTTTGGTATTAGCATGTGAACACATTTCCAAAATTACTGAAGTAAGAAAATATCAAAGAACAGAGAAAAAAATTCTACGAGATCATTCCTAGAAGGGACAAGAAGGAGCTCCCAAGTTTTCACAGATCAAGTTAATGGTAGTATATACAAGTTACAGAATCAACCTCAGAGTTCAAAAGTATGTAACTACAGGTGCCAAGAGACAACATCAAGCAACCTTGCAAAGCTTAGACCGGTCAATATACAGTCAGGAAAATAGAGAGATTATGAAAATGGAGGCAGCACCTACAATAACCTTGCTCATAAGCTTCAAACAGAGTAAAAGCAAACACACTTCGAGCTAGAAAAATGACAATGCACTTATAACGTAGCAGACATTCATGACACTCTGAGTCAAAATAATGATGACCTACAGTCATAAAGGAAAGTAAAGTTTCAGCTTGTAAGGAATGTTTTCCAAACAGAGGTACAAAATAAATGTGCACACAAATGGTTTTCAAATGTCAAGTTTAAGAAATACAGATTTCTAGAAATATAGTTAAGAAATGTTGTCATCACATAAGTTAAGAAATAACAATGCAGACCTAGTATCTCTATAGGATCCAGAGATATCAAAGTGATATAAGAATACCCAAGTCAGAATGAATTCACATATCATATTTCTGGGTTGTTAAAATGAAGCTCTCAATCAAAATACGAGTTCACAACACAACAGTCAATCAACCATACAACTCAAAGTTTTCAGAACAGACTTGAGGTAACACCCAGTTCATGCAATACACAAATATTCTCACGACAAAATCAAAGTTGAATAATTTCTCAAAAAAACTTAGATCTACGAGTACCCACGCCTCAGAAAGCACAGATCCTAGCCAATGAACAAAGACCCATTAATGGGTAGTAAGGGAATGGAGTAAGAAAAGGAACTCACCAATTATAGAGAGCTTCCAAGTCCTAAAAAGTTAGGAAATCCAGAGCAAACACAATAACCACAGAGTCTTTTTGAGCTCATCTAACCAATGACCGAGCATGAACAATACAGAGAAAAAGGGAAATGCAAGTATCAGTGCTCGAAGGAGAAACCGATGCTTCAACTTTTACGAATGTTTTCTAAGCAAAGTTGAAGAAATCATCAAGATTACAATTGTAAAGAAAAACGTACTGAGGTAACGTGTTCATGACCATAATGACCTTGTTCAAAAGCTCGACCAAAGCAACAGAAGCAAATGTAGATATTTCAGAACCCGCAAGGTGGATTTGCAGAAGAAAGCTGAGCCCAAAGACAATGATAATTGTTTAAAATTAACCAGACCTTGCTCATAAGGCTCGACAGAGTGAAAAACAATAAATACAGATGCTCAAAGGAACATAAGGCCAAATGACCTTAGTCAAGATTTCAATAATCAACAATGGGACAACTCGAGAATAATCAACAATGACACCCCCATAATTGCTCAAAAGCTCAGAAATGATCAAATGTACAGCCACGAAGAGAGCTCAAGAGAAGCAAAGAATGACAGAGATTTTTTTGCAAAGAGTCGAGTACAAAATCTTCAAACAATGGTGTCGAAAAAAAAATTCCAGGGCTTCACCCACATAGTAAAAATTCTGAATGAAATGGTCATTGGGTCAAGCTTCACTTTACCATGCACACTGAATAGGTGAGTAAACAGAACCCTAACCAAGGGTCAATAATCAATGGCTTGAGATCAAAGGGACAAAGAGAAAATGCTGAAAATGATCCTCAAACTTCCAAGAAAACCACCATGATTAGGATACAACCTACCATATTAATTGCAAGGGTAAACCCTAACTCACAGTCAAAGATCGATGACATCAAATGCATCAAGGACATAAATCAATGACCTAAGATTAATCATTGTTATCAAAGCAACTCAACCTGAGTTATACAAGCCACCGAAAAACATACCAAGGGTTGATTCATCATCGTGAAGGGGTTGGCCTTATCATTTAAAAATCATTTGCAAATTTGACTTATTCACTATAGTCCAAACCTTAAATAATGTGAAGCCGACCATGCATGCCAACTATGATCACCAAAAAGGTGAAATTTAAATCAAGTATATCCAAATTGCAAAAGGCCGAAAAGTATACACATGCATATAATTAATCAAAAGGTGGTGGATACTATAGTGGCATGTGCCATGTAAAATGGTCGACCCTTTTATATTGCTAAGTCCACCAAGGTGGCCAAACCAAGAAAATTGAAGGTGGTCCCCACTTCAAGGAGGTTGAAGTTGATTTGCAGAATGTCACTCATGTGACCACTTAGAAAGAGAATGTCAACATTAGAGCCTAAGCTTGGAAGTGGTCCCCACATTGGATGAATTATTTTGCAAATACTACAAGTATTGTGATTATTTTATTCACTCACAAGGAGTTTATTTTTGCATGCTTCACAAGAGGACAGAACAAACAAGAAGATGAGTTTGCATGCTTAAGGAAAGAGACTTGCTCAGCAAGAAAGCTTATTATTAGAAAATTATTTACCCTTGCTTTCTTAAAAATAGAACAGTCAACTTCAGTTTGACTGTATTGTAATCAAGGCTATTAATGCCTATTTGTAATTGCATGCTTCCTTTATTTATTATTCTAAAGGATAAAAATAAGATGCATGGGCGAGTACAAGCCTTAGGCTATTTTTAGGAAGAGGGTAAATTTTATTTTGCTATATATTGTGTGCCTTTGCAAAGCACAATAGAGGACTTTTTTGGATATAGGAGTACTAAAGCAATTTTTTCCAGTTTTTCCTTTTGAGTGTGAAGTATTTTATGCCTTCCCAATTATTTGCAGTCTTGTGTATATTTCTATTATTCTTGTGAATGCAAATTCCCTAATTAATCATCTTACACTATTGTAAAATTCAGTAATTTATGCATGATATTAATGTGCATGTTTAGCTTAGCAATATTGTTGTGATAATCTCCCTCAATACCTCAAAGTGTTTTTCCTTTAACATTCTGTAGAAAAGCTGTTGGGTCATGCATCAAGAATACTTTCACATATCAATTGTACATATACTCAGTCAAAGCCCTCATACAAATTTGGTGTATCACCTTAGTTTCAATTATCTTACCATCATATTTTCCCCTTAAACGCATAAATCAATTTGGGATACATCAACAAGGAACCAGCCTTGATACTGGAGACTCACCTTAAAATAGGTATACCCACATAACTGAGGTGTTTCCATTGTATCTATGAAAGAGAGAGATCAAATTTTGCAAGCTTAGAAAACTTGCAGCCATCTCTCTACAGGGTGCACTTTCGAGAGATAACAACTCAGTACACTCACAACCATATTGATATGATCAAATCTAAAACACAAGAGATTAACAGGTTTCTCAGATGGTCTCTCAGGAAGATGGGATTTCTCAAATTTTCTTGTAATAATTAAACCCCCAACCCTTTGTAAGAGTATCCTCATTGCATTTATACAATTCACTTGCTCACTCATCCAAATATTTCTCCCCAAAATAAGAATATTCGAGGAATTCTTTTCTTGCTACCAATTTGTCTTAGAAAGTGATGTTTAACAACTTTACACCCAAAGTTTCTGGTGGATAAATCATGAATTGATCACATTTCTCAGAACTTCAACCATGACTAGAATGCCACACCATATCTTTTTGATAGTCCTTCTAATGTTTCTTTTATTTTT
The DNA here is from genome assembly GCA_018340775.1 of Taxus wallichiana var. yunnanensis. Taxonomy (NCBI): domain Eukaryota; kingdom Viridiplantae; phylum Streptophyta; class Pinopsida; order Cupressales; family Taxaceae; genus Taxus; species Taxus wallichiana. Next base: position 775,000,369 of record CM031243.1, on the reverse strand, counting down.
TCATGCGATAAATGCCCTTTTGAATCATTATTAGGTGGCTCTGTATCGCTGGGATCTCGACAAGCAATCCTTTTCATCCTCGACAAAAACCTTGAGAAATGAGTGCCCTCGTATGGATGCTTGCATTCGTGCCTCTTAGAAATGAATTTTTGTGCATGGATTATTCCACATACCTACGTTTGTGAGTTCAAGTTGGCCAAGTACAAAGAGGAGTCAACAAAAACCTCCACATGTTTCCTTGGTGCACTACAAACCTGAAGTACAGAGGTAAGTTCCCAAATGAGCGCAGGCCTTCCACGTGTTTTTCCGAGAAACTTCAAAGATGAAGCTTAGAGGCATGACCTCAATCGAGAACGAGCTCTCCACATGTCCCGACCCAAGAAAATTACCTTTTGGCCTTTGAAAAAGTCACGGTATAAAAAGGAGCCAACAGAAGCCTCCACGTCTCTCTTTGGCGCACTTTTGATATGTTCCCCAAAAGTGGAGACCCTAAACAAGCGTGGGCTCACCACATGACTCAACTCGGAAAATTTGTTGAAATTCTTTAAGGACTTGTGGAAGGCACCACGTGCCTAGGGTATGAGAAAGTTTCTTTGGCCGTTGAAAAGTATAAGTATGGGCAGGATCAAATAGAAACCTCCACGTGTCCCTTCGACACTTCTTCAAATCAAAGTACAGGGGTAAATCCCTAAATAGGCACGGGCCCTCCACGTGTCCCACTCCTTAGAAAGTTGCTTGAAAATTTTAAGTATAGAGAGGAGCCAATGAAAGCCTCTACGTGTCTCCTTGGTGCAACTGCTAAAGTAGTTCTCAAAGGAGGATCCTCAAATGAGTGCCAAACCTCCACGTGTCCAAGCTTTGAGTTGAAGCGGGATTTAGAGTTTCAAAATGTTCTACTGACTCATTTCCTCGGTTGTAAGTTGAAAAAATGTCACATGTCCTTCTTCGGGGTCAAAGTAAGACTTTCACCCTACCGCATCATATTTGTTGAATAACTAATTAGATGTTATCGGGGCTATGGGGCCAATTTGGTATTTTTTACAAATGTGACAAAAGTGGTAATTTTCACCAAAAGTCCCGTCGGACCACATCCAATAAGAAAGGACCACGTTTCCACAGATGTTGGGACAAAACTTGACAAGGAAAACATGATTGTGGAAAAATAAAAGGAAGGGGAAAACCGAATTCATGCCCAAATTACAAATTCTTTCTCATGGACATAGAAACGGAAGACAATAACTGGACTTAATGTGATCCTCGACCATAAGAAAGGACTTATCATGGTAACCAAATGAAAGAAGAATATTTCATGCATCAATACAAGGAGACAGAGAAAACTTTCAAACCATGCGGACTGAGACATTTTTGAACAAACAAGGTGAGATTAAATTGAGCACCAACACAGGGAATAGTTACAATTCTCAATATAAAACAAATGTAGAGAAAATAAGTTTTATCAGGAACAGATTTCAATAGTTCCCATCCTTTTGTTCCTTTAGATCAATCATATTGATCTCATGTCACCTGGAGGATCAAAAATTATCCCTAAGGATTGTTGTTGTGTGGCGGATGAGAGATTTCATAACAACAATGGGTGTAAGCTTATGAAGAAACACCTAAGCATTCAATGTTTCCCCATTATTGGAAGAAGAATATCAACCTCAAATCCTTTTTGAGCATGTTTCATTGAAAATATTTAGGATTCACAAATGGAGTTTCAATCTTAACTAGTTTTCTAAGCATCCATTCAGAGAAGAGAAAATTATAATTTAATAGAGTTCCATGACATCTTAACACAACAAATGTCTTACTCGAACTCTACAATATTTTATGCTTTTAAAGAAATCATTGGATTTAGTGTGCTCATACATGGAAAAATTAGGTTTTGGGATGGGTCCGTGTTAAATTTTTGTCAGTGCGATTAGGGTCGCAGAAAGAAAAGGATGAAACTTCCAAGTTTAGAAAATTTTCCACTCTCACAATTTTAACTTCAAAATTTTCTTATAAATATTGGGAGTGTGAGTAGTGGATCATTTTAGGTTAAGAGTGCTTCAAGAAGATTCCTAGACAAGAACTCATGGGTTAAGATAGGTATCGTGCCATCAACTATGACTTGAGCCAAATGGATATATCAATGATACTAGTCTACGAACATCTACAAGGTAGATGTCCCCAAAAGTCGTAATTTTTTATCCATTTTAACCCCAGAAAAAAATGGGCATCAACGATAATGGACCTGATCACCCAAAGGGGCCCACACAGAAAACCGGGGTTTACTAGTTTATATTCATGATTTGGGATCGGTTCCAGTAGGATGGAAACCAATTGGAGAATTTTTTCATCTTCTAGATTTTAGAAAAGTCGAGTTTTACTAAAGATGGAATTAAGCCCTCGAGAGGCCCACCTCCGGCCCGAAACAAGAAAAAATGGAAAAATCTTAGTATGGGCCTTCAAAATTTTCAAGGTCCCTTTTGGTCCATTAATGCTAGAAAATTCAAGAAAATCAGGAAAAAGAATCCAAAAATGGGAAGAATTGGAAAAACTAGGAAAAAAGGCCATCGAGCTAAAAAAATTAGCTCGCCATGTAGCTTAGCGAGATATTCAGGAGATGAGGTCACGCATTAGAGAGAAGTGATCGGATGGCTCGGGTGAACTATTCAAACATGTGGGGATGTTTGCAACATTAACAGATAACTCGGGGAGTAAGGAATGGTAAGATAGGAAGATGGTTTAAGAAATCCGACAAGTAAGTCGAAGGTCTATAGAATTTGATGAGAGGCAGCTCCACAGAGAAAGATCTGGCTCCAACAAGATACAAGATTTATGGTAAAAGTCGAGTCAGCCATGGCAGCAGGAAGCTCACCAAACAGCTCGGAAAATTGAACTCATGCAATGGAACGAGGGCCAGGGTTTAGTGCTAAAAATAACTCGGCTCGTGATCTCAGACGAATGCACAATGAGCTAATGGAGTGGGCCTAGGTGCTCAGGAAAGGCCGACAAAGGATCTCAATGCTTTGAAGCCTAAAGAGCAATGAGGATTGGCTTGCTAGAATAAAGTCTTGATCGAGCTCATGGAAAATATTGTAGGAGTAATCATAGGCCAAATGATAGAGATCACTACGGGAGGCCTAATGCAACAAGCTGCGACACCGGTGGCAAAGGATTGGCACGGATCGAATGAACCAGCGAGAGCTTGTTTTCCCGGGGAAGAAGCAAAGCATTTAAGTAACTCTGCCCATGGCCAAGATAAAGTGTTGCAAAAGGTATAAGAAATGAACTCGTAGGATTGAGCTCAGGGTAAACCAGCTGTCAGGAAGGAGAACAGCCTTAGGAGCTCGGCCATGCAGAGGTAGCACGAAGATATGATAAAACTAGTTCACCTCGGTATGGAAGTATCTCGATGCATTATGCTATGCATAGGTTTGTTGAAGGGAGAGAAAATCGACACTAGGGTGAGCTATTTTAAGGGACGACTCAATGCACTGGTCGATGAGACATTTTAAGTGAGTCGGGGCTAGGTCGGTGAGCTCACAGGTAGAATGTTTGGGATTTCGAGTTGGCAAGCACTGACAAAGAGATAAAGGCCAAGTTTGCCACTCAAAACACTGAGGGAAAAAAAGGGGCGATCTCCATGCATGAGCTTGCAAGCCTTACAAGTAGGGTCACACGACCAAGAGGATAGGAAAATGCAAAAAATGTTCGAGGGGGCTTGTGCAAGAACCATGTCCTTGGTGTTGGCAAGAAAATGTTTGGAGACTTAGCTGTAAGAAGGAAACATTTCAAATGTCAGGAAGAATAGTGAGTTCGTTGAAGCAACTCATCGCAGTGAGCAAACAGGGGAGCTCGAGGGACTCTGAAGTCTGAAAACTTTACACTTCGGAATTTTTAAACTTCAGAGATCACGAGAGGAAAGTGGTTCGAAGCGAGTTGGAAACGCAAGACCCGAACTGTGAATTTAAGAGTTTGGGACTTCAGGATTTTGGAAAAATTAGCTCAGCGGGAAAGTGAACACTGAAATGGCAAGTAACGAGCCAATGTTCAATTTGAAAGCCTAAAAACTCGACCACTCGGTGCATTTTCGAGGTCAACGGGGGCAGTGTTTCGGAGTTTCGGGGAAATCCATTTCAGAGATCGGAAGGGTAAATTCCCAAAACGCGGCGCGGGGAAACTATGATGGAAATAAGTTAGATATCCCAAAATGATAGGCTCCAAAACCATTGAGCCATATTGAAGAATAAGACGGATGTTGGGGGTTTGGTGACAAGTTGGGGCGAGTAAAAGGCCAACGTGGAATTGCTCTGGCAGTAAGCCAAAGACGTATCAGGAGTTTCAAAGGTTTGGGGGGCATTTTCAAGCTCGCCAATGAGGATTCAATGAGTATCATGAGAGACAATGAAAATGGCCATGAGAGAATCAGTTTCGAAGATGGCTCAGAGGGGTGATTTCGAGGACCGCCCATAAGACAATACATGCAGATCTCTACGATGGGAGATTTGACAGGCCCGACTGTGATGATGCGAAGTGATGGGTAAAAAGGAAAATCAAGGGCCACCATGAAAACAAAAGGGTAGTCACTGCAAATCTCACCGAGCAACTCGGTGAGCTTCTCAACCAGCCAATAAATCAACCCTCCCTAAAACCATCTAGAGCCCATATGCACAAAAAAACCCTCATGAAATTTTTTTCCATATCTTGAGAATCAGGGATCATATCTTCGCAAAATCACAGTCAATGGAGAGCTATTGTAGAGGGCTATATGGTGGAGACATGAAAAGTGGATTTTTGGATGTTTCAAAACTCCAAAATTTATGGACTCTACGAAAACCTTAAATGGCATAACTTGGGCCCAAGAAAATACCAATCATTGGTAAGGTGAAGATGAGATTTAAATCACGATACCATCAAAATTTGAATTTCATAGGTTTTGGACCTCCAAAATTTCATGTACAGTTAACAGTAGCAGGGTTGGTGTGGTGTCATTAATGAAACATGGGCATTCTTTCTTCTCCAAGAATCAAGAGTTTATAAGGTGTGGGAATTATCAAAGGACTCCAGAGGATGATTGAAGTAAGGATGGGCCTCCATACTCATCTCTCTCACTGTTTTATTCTATAAAATTTAAGTGGGTTACATTATACAAAAATGTGGTCATTTTTCTCTCCCTTGCACCCCTCTTCTTCTCGAGATCTGGGCTTTAAGCCTTTCTCCAAATAACTCGTAATAAATTCATGCATCCCCGCCTCATGAAGTACTATTTAAATTTTAAGGAGAAATGAAATTGTGTTTGTGATAATCTTTTGGCCTTGCATGATTTCAGTGTTTCATCTTACGTCTCTTTATCAATCAGGTGGTTGTGCTTATTTCTTGTTTCATTGTTGATTTGGTGTTTTGTGTTTAAATTAGAATGATGAATGATTGCATCATTGTCTATGATACTACTTTTGTCTATCCTCTCCATAATGTGTTCAATGTGATGTGATCTATGGTGTTAGACCACTCTTTCTAGGTTCATCTCTTTCACTGCTTTTTGTCGGGAAACGTGATTAACGCTCCTTTTCTTTGTGTATCATGGCTCTTAGTGTAGGTTTTTTCATTCAATTTCTCTCCTGTGTGCTTGGTATGTTAGAGTAGGTTTAGATAGTTATTTTCTTTCATTATATGTAGCTATGGAAGGTAGGATTAGGAAGAGGAACTAACCTTCTTTGGACAACTATCCCATTTCACAAAGTCCCACACTTTAGGATAGTTGCATGTTGTGTAATCACACCGAATGCCCCATCCAAAACTTGGACATTTGGTGGGTGCTGTTATTTTTCCTCAACAACAATTTTATACCTTTGGGAGAAAATTCAAGAATATTTTAGCTCTCTACTTTCACCCGAAAAATTTCCTTTACTTGGTTTTTATGCTTTTTATCCAACTCATGTATGCCCCCTAACCTAGATGGGCTTGTACTTACTTTTCTCTAAAATAAATTACATTTTACTCTTCATATCTAGTGTGAACTGAGAAATTACTTACATATCCTTTGATACTAACCCTTTAGCACTAGGTGCACTACTGTATTTAAACTTTCATGAAACTTCTTAACCTCTTCAACAACCACACAAGTAACTTAGGAATCATTATGCCAACTTAGAATTGTATATGTTCACACTTCATGCATAAAAGGGACTTCGTTCTACTATAAGAGAAATAATTGACCTATAGAAATCAACTTTTATAGTCTTACATAATGTTAAAATCTTACAACCTTGTCCTTAGGCCACACACACACCCTTGATATATCTCCACAATCATACAAGTCCTATAAGACATTCAAACAACTCAAGGATGCACATACTATTAAATCTCCATCAAAAACGTGAAAGTATACATGTTGGTATCATTCTCGGGATACAATAGCATTCTTCTCACTATCTTAGTAACATTATTTGATATTTCAAGACCTTACAAAGATAACGGTAGCAGGATTTATCTCTTTTTTCTCATCAACTTTGATAGATACTCACTCTTGTAACTTGTCATGGATTATTGTAATATGATTCCACAATTAATGTCACTAACACTCCATTTTTGTCATTATAACAATGAAGACACATATCAACATTTCAAAATAAAAACCCTCTCTACACTAATTAGACACTTGTAGCTCATCACCGATCTTCCATCACTTGACGTTTGAAATTGGCACTCTTCCACGGGAATGATGATTAAAATATTTGTGCCCTTCAAGATACTCTTCCCACCATAGTTTCATGAACATGATTTCTATAGAGATCATCATATGAAATTATTGACCAATACTAGTATGTTTTGATGTTTCTTAGGATTGGAGGTCATAATCTACTTGTACATTTAGGCCACTAGTATGCTCTAAGTACTTCAAACTTGATAGAATTTTAAGTATAATGACCTTAAAGCTTACTAGAAGGTTTTGCATGATTTAAGTGAACTTATCCTTACACACGAGAAACAATACATTTATCTTGAAAACAAATTCTAATATAGATTCCTTTGATGTAATATACTTTAGTCGAACATTGCTTTAAATTAAGACTCCAATGTTGACAACACAAACAACAAATCTTATCTTAATAAAGCTATAACAACTTGGAACAGACCTATAATACTATGATTTAGTTCTTTTGTCACTTATTCAAGGTTTGAATTAGTACATGAATTTGGGATCAATCATAACAAAGACAACAAGAACTAAAAATCTTGATATTGAATCAAAAACCTTTTAAACATCATATAGCATGACCACGTAGACAAGAGTACCCTTCACACATTAAGAGAGAAACATGTTAATGTGTAATCATAACACCCCGAATGTGTACAACTCGATGGGGTGAAACTCTCATGTGATTGCATAACATGTAGCTTTTCCCAAAGTGTGGGAATTTAAAATTGGGTGATCAGGGGATCATTTTCAAAAGTTCCCTAAACATCCCTAAATGGTGTTAGTGTAGAATATCATCTTGAGAGCTTTCCAATGACTATGAGAACGTGACAAATAGACATCGGGAGCTCTAGATATGTTCGGTCAAAGTTCAGACAGAAAGTCAACTCTGGTCAACTGGTCAATATTGGACAAATAGCACTGTGACACGTGGCGAAAAGGCAAAAGGAAGTTGGCCGTTGGTTTTTGATCACCGGTCTTCGACGAGCATAAAAATGGTGCACAGGAACAAGAGGCTCAACTTTTGTTACGGAGGGGAGCTCAGCCACCATGTGGACTATGGTATTATCACCGACATCCTGGGTCCACAAGCCACCACATGGCTTGCCACCACTCGTCGAATTCACTAGATTTATCTATTGGGAGACGATAAGTGGAATACATGATGACCGAGTTAATTAATTTCAATACCCCATGGTATGAGTTGAATTTTTATTTACTTGGTAAGTCCACTTACACACCATTCCAAATGCCACGTATATATATATATACATATACATATATATATATATATATATATATATATATATGTGTGTGTGTGTGTGTGTGTGTGTGTGTGTGTGTGTGTGTGTGTGTGTGTGTGTGTGTGTGTATATATATATATATATGTGTGTGTGTGTGTGTGTGTGTGTGTGTGTGTGTGTATAAATTAATGTACAAACATTAGTATAAACCGCCAACATACTATACTTCCACGTGGAGGAGGAGTGAAGTGGTGGTGGGGAGCATGTTTAATGTTATGCATGGAAATCCACGTAGGGGTGGTTATGCCTCTAATGGTCCTTTGACCACTTCAAACAAAGCGTGAAAGGCTTAATAAAGCCTAAGACCTTATCACTCCACAACATGTGGGATATCCCACTTAAATAAGCAAACCACCCCACTTCTCCTTAGCCGCTCAATTGGGATTTTATCCCATTAAAAATGCAAATCGGCTAAAATGGGTATTAATCCCATCTCATATGCTAATCCGCCCAAATGGGAATTTTTATCCCAAATTTCATGTACGGGTTTAGGCTAATATTAGCCTAGGATTATATGCAAATGCATTATTCAAGGACCCTAAAAATGTATAAATAGGGTACCTATTTCATTGTAATGACACACCCATATCTTATTATTTGTTAAGCTTATTGTGGGGACACACACACCACACGGTCTGTGAAGAAGCTCATTGCTAGAGCGTAGAAAGGTGGACATAGTAGCCCGACAAGCTTATTATTTGTTAAGCTTTATTGCGACATGTGTCAACAAATATTGTTTATTAGCCTATTATTTTAGGCAATAGTAGATGAAATATTTGTGATTGGGAGTAAATTATAAACTACCCAATAGGCCCATTGAGCCACACCAATTACTTGCAAATCCTGGATTGTCGACCGGAGTGCTAGCGTCGCATTGATAGCATCGAGAAGGCCGATCAAAGCCAAAGGAGATTGTGCATCGAGAAAAGTGAAGAACAATCCGACCGATCATCGAAATGTTTCAAGAACTAGTGTACTAATAGGCAAGTAGAATTCCATTAGGTTTTCTTGTGAAAGTACTATTATAACTTACAAGTTTTAACTAGTGGAATGGTTCAACAACAAACCCGGAGATGTAGGTAATTTCCGAACTCCGTAATCAATCTTTGTGCAATTGTCTTTAATGTCTTGCATTTTATTTTAAATTGATTACTTAAAAGGAGTAAATTATCGAAAAATAATTAAAGCCTACAAGGGTTCAAGATCAGGTAGTAATAATCTGATTATTTTCAGATCAAGTTTGGTATCAGAGCTCGTTGTTGGCCTTCAAACTTGCTAATCTTCGAGCAAGTTTGGTATTAGAGCTGGTTTAGCTCCATATTTGTTTTTCAGTAAATCTGATTAACAGAGTGATTGCTTCAAGTTGGTGTAGTTAGTTCAGTTTGTGTGAACATGGTACAAGTGCACTATGGGAAAGATGTCTAAATAGGTGAAGCTCGAGGAAATTGAGGTGTATAATCACTAGATCCAGAAGAGAACTCTCTCCTACGATCAATGTATTACTCCTTGGAAGAGGATTATGCTCGCTTGAAATCAAAACTGCAAACCAAGGATGAGCTCTTGGCAAGGTTGCAGTGTGGTGATCAGAGGAAGGAAATACCTTCAACTTCAAATGCAGAGGCCATGGAAGATGATTGCACTTATAAGTTGTTCACCACTAGAATCTTCTTCTTCCTCCCATTTGGTTTCGGATTTAGGTAATAAAGTCTTTTGTTTGTTTGAAAAGCATACTAGAGGCATTGGATCCAAGTTACTAGATAAAATGGGATTTTATGGAGGAGTCCTTGGTAAAAATGGCCAAGGTATTGCTAACCCAATACAAGTTGAGGATCGTCCTCATTTTGTAGTTTTGGGTTATCCTAGTGCGGGAATGGAAATTGGAGAATGCTCCAAGAATGTTGATGGGAGACAAGCTTCTGAAAGAAAAGATAATTCCCTAATAGTCCTGCAAGAAGATTCTGAGTAGGAAAGTTGTGCTTTGTCGTCATAGGAAAGATGTGGTAAGAGAAATCAGCGAAGAGGTAATGAGATTCCACCTCTAATTTCTTACCATAATCGTAAGCATAGTAAAACTTCTGATCCACTTTTTTAGCTTAAGAAGTATGGTTATGATTTTTAGAAGATGTGGAATTCCTTTCCATGTACTTTTTGTGGATTGCATAATCATTCAGTGGCCATATGCTGGAAGAGAAGGAAACTGATGAAGAAGTTGATGTTGTTCATCAGGAACAAGGCAAACCAAAAGACCAATCTCATCATGCAGAGTCAAGAAATGGCAGAAAGAGTTCCTCATCCCAAAAGAAGGAGATTAAGAGGAATTTTTGTTCTCATTGCTAGAGGAATGGGCATCGGTGGAAAATTGCTGGAAATTACATCCATCTCGCCATCAGAGTAATGGCAAGCCAAAGATGGAATGGAGGCCTATTATAAAGGAAAAAGAGGTTTCTACTCCACCACCAGTTGACAAGTCAACCCAGGACCAGGTAATACCTGAAATTGAAAGTCCTTTAAAATGGGTAAGTCAACAATTTTTCAATTATATATTGCATAATTCAGATTGATGAATCGTATGTAGTATTATGTTTGGAGATCAAGTTTTGTGAAAAAATGCTGAGAGAAAGGTTTACAATACTTAGTGGATTTTCTTACTTAGAAAATTTGATTAATGCTCCAAACATATCTCCTAATAAGCTTGTGAGTACCTACATTAACTTGGATATAGGATTTGACTCATATAAATCTCAAAGATTGATTTGCCATTTGTGCAGACAGTAGAGTTCGTAGAGATCAGCTCGGAACTTCATTTTGTTTAGAGGCATTATGACCGCAGGCAGTAAATGGTTGCTGAATCACCATTGGCATTGACATCGGGTCAGAACTTCATTCTATGTAGAGGCATTGTGACCATGCGGAAGAGTGCTACTATATATTAATGTGTCAAAAAGAGGAGCTCTAAAAGGATCATCTTAGAACGTCATTCGGTGTCAAGGCATTGCAACCACACATACATATGGTAGCTAATCAACAGACTTAACATCGTGCATTGGAGGCTCAAGGTCTTGCAAGAGGCTTAACATCATGCATCAGAGGTGTTGAGGTCTATAATAGAATTAGCATCATGCATTGGAGGCTTGAGGTCTTGAATGAGGCTTAGCATCGTGCATCAGAGGCATTGAGGTTTGAAAAAGGGACAAGTCATTGTCCATCATTGACATGGGATCTATCAAAGATCCTTCAAACTAGTTTGTATTCTGCAGAATCAACATGGAGCCAAGAGTTGTGTTATAGAGTCAAAGAAGGTTCTTGTCAGATATCAAGAAGCTTAGCACCGCATAGAAGGAGCGTTGAGGTTTCATTCATAAACTTAGCACTATAAAGCGGAGCCGTGGAGGTCTTCTTCGGATATCAAAGTGGCACAGCAAAAGAAGTGTCGTGGGCCCATAATCCACAGTCCTAGGATTGAAGAAGAGTTTTCAAGTGAGAAGGTTGGAGGAGAAGACCCAAGGGTCTACTACAAGCAAACTTGCCGAGGTGGTAGCAGATTTTTTCAAATTCAGGACGGTATGGAAGCTTTTTGGGACAAAAGTCTTTCTCAGTGGGGAGGTGTGATCGGGGGATCATTTTTAAAAGTCCCCTAAACATCCCTAAAAGGTTTCAATGCAGAAGATCATCTTGAGAGCTTTCCAATGATTGTGATAACATGACAAATGGACATCGGGAGCCCTAGATATGTTCGGTCAAAGTTTAGACAGCAGGAAAGTCAACTCTAGTCAACTAGTCAATATTGGAAAATAGCACTGTGACGCATGGTGGAAATGGAAAAGGAAGTTGTCCATTATTTTTCGATCACCAATCTTCGATGAGCGTAAAAATGGCAAATGGGAACAAGAGGCTCAACTTCTATTACGGAGGAGAGCACGGTCGCCGTGTGGACTATGGTATTATCACCGACGTGGTGGGTCCACAAGCCACCACGTGGCTTGCCACCACTCATTGACCTCAATCGATTTATCTATCGGGAGATGACAGGTGGACTACATGATGACCGAGTTAATTAATTTCGATACCCCATGGTATGGGTCAAATTTTTATTTACTTGGTAAGTCCACTTACACACCATTCCAAATGCATACATATATATATATATATATATATATATATATATATATATATGTACAAACGTTAGTATAAACCGCCAACATACTATACTTCCACATGGAGGAGGAGTGAAGTGGTGGTGGGGAGCATGTTTAATGTTATGTGTGGAAATCCACGTAGGGCGGTTATGCCTAATGGTCCTTTGACCACTTCAAAAAAGCGTGAAAGGCTTAATAAAGCCTAAGACCTTATCACTCCACAACATGTGGGATATCCCACTTAAATAAGAAAACCACCCCACTTCTCCTTAGCCGCTCAATTGGGATTTTATCCCGTTAAAAATGAAAATCAGCTAGAATGCGTATTAATCCCATCTCATATGCTAATCTACCCAAATGGGAATTTTTATTCCAAATTTCATGTACGGGTTTAGGCTAATATTAGCCTAGGATTATATGCAAATCCATTATTCAAGGACACTAAAAATGTATAAATAGGGTACCTATTTCATTGTAATGGAATGACACACCCATAGCTTATTATTTGTTAAGCTTATTGTGGGGACACACACACGGTGCAATGAAGAAGCTCATTGCTTTAGAGCGTAGAAAGGTGGACACACATAGTCTGAGAAGCTTATTATTTGTTAAGATTATTTGTGTGATGTGTCAAAAATATTGTTTATTGCGCTATTATTTTAGGCAATAGTAGATGAAATATTTGTGATTGGGAGTAAATTATAAACTACCCAATAGGCCCATTAAGCCACACCAATTACTTGCAAATCTGGATTGTGGACCGGAGTGCTAGCATCACATTGATAGCGTCGGGATGTCCATTGAAGCCGAAGGAGATTCTGCATTAGGAAAGTGAAGAAAAATTCGACCGATCATCACATGTTTTCAAAGAAGCTGGGTACTGATAGGAAAGTAAAATTCCATTAGGTTTTCTTATGAAAGTACTATTGTAACTTACAAGTTTTGACTAGTGGAATGGTTCACCATGAACCCGGAGACTTAGGCAATTGCTTGAACTCGTAATCAATCTTTGTGCAATTGTCTTTAATGTCTTGCATTTTATTTTAAATTGGTGTCTTTAAAGGAGTAAATTATCGACAGATAATTAAAGCCTACAAGGGTCGAGATTAGGTAGTAATAATCTGATTATTTTCAGATCAAGTTTGGTATCAGAGATGGTTGTTGGCCTTCAAACTTGCTAATCTCCAAGAAATTTTGGTATCAGAGCCGGTTTAGCTCCTTATTTGTTTTTTAGTAAATTTGATTAATAGAGTGATTGCTTCAAGTTGGTGCAGTTAGTTCAATTTTTGTAATTAGGGTACAAGTGCACTATGGGTAAGATGTCTAAACAGGCAAAGCTCAAGGAAATTGAGGAGTATAATCACCAGATCTAGGAAGAGAACTCTCTCATGTGATCAATGTATTACTCCTTGGAAGAGGATTATGCTCGTTTGAAATCAGAACTGCAAACCAAGGATGAGCTCTTGGCAAGCTTGCAGTGTGGTGATCAGAGGAAGGAAATACCTTAAACTTCAGATGCAGAGGCCATGACAGATGATTGCACTGTAAGTTGTTCACCACTGGAATCTTCTTCTTCCTCCCATTCGGTTTCAGATTTAGGTAATAAAGTCTTTGGTTTGTTTGAAAAGTATACTAGAGGCATTGGATTCAAGTTACTAGATAAAATGAGATTTGATGGAAGAGGCCTTGGTAAAAATGGCTAAGGTATTGCTAACCCAATATAGGTCAAGGATCATCCTCATTTTGCAGGTTTGGGTTATCCTAGTGTGGGAATGGAAATTGGAGAATGCTCCAAGAACATTGACAGGAGACAAGCTTCCGAAAGCAAAGAGAATACACCACTATTCCTCTAGGAAGATTTTTAGTAGGAAAATTGTGCTTCGTCATCACAAGAAAGATGTGGTAAGAGAAATCAGTGAAGAGGTAATGAGATTCCACCTCCAGTTTCTTACCATAATCGTAAGCACAATAAAACTTCTGATCCATTTTTAGAGCTTAATAAGTATGGTTATGATTTTTAGAAGATGTGGAATTCCTTTCCATGTACTTTTTGAGGATTGCATAATCATTTAGTGGCCATATGCTGGAAGAGAAAGAAACTGATGAAGAAGTTGATTCCATTTTTCAGGACAAGGCAAACCAAAAAGACCAATCTCGTCATACAGAGTCAAGAAATGGCAGAAAGAGTTCCTCATCCCAAAAGAAGGAGATTAAGAGGAATTTTTGTTCTCATTGCCAGAGGCATGGGCATCGGATGGAAAATTGATGGAAACTGCATCCATCTTGCCATCAGAGTAATGGCAAGCCAAAGATTGAATGGAGGCCTATTGTAAAGGCAAAAGAGGTTTCTACTTCGCCACCAGTTGACAAGTCAACCCAGGACCAGGTAATACCTGAAAGTGAAAGTCCTTTAAAATGGGTAAGTCAACAAATTTTCAATTATATATTACATAATTCAGATTGATGAATCGTATGCAGTATTAAGTTTGGAGATTAGTTTTTGTGAGAAAATGCTGAGAGAAAGGTTTACAATACTCAGTGGATTTCCTTACTTAGAAAATTTGATTAATGATCGAAACATATCTCCTAGTAAACTTGTGAGTACACGTTAGAGCCTTGATACAGGATTTAACTCATATAAAGCTTGGAGATTGATCTACCATTTATGGAGACAGTAGAGTTCATAGAGATCAGCTTGGAACTTCATTTTGTGTAGAGGCATTATGACCATGCAGCAGAATGGTAGCTAAATCATCATTGGCATTGACATCAGGTCAGAACTTCATTCTATGTAGAGGCATTGTGACCATGCAGTAGAGTGGTACCTGATATTAGTGTGTCAATAAAGAGGATCTCTAAAAGGATCAACTCAAAATGTCATTTGGTGTCAAGGAATTGCGACCACACATATGTATGGTAGCTGATCAATAAGACTTAGCATCGTGCAAGTTGAGGCTCGAGGTCTTGCAAGAGGCTTAGCATCATGCATCGAGGGTGTTGATGTATGTAATAGACTTAGCATCATGAATTGGAGGCTTGAGGTCTTGAATGGGGCTTAGCATCGTGCATTGGATGCATTGAGGTATGAAAAAGGGACAAGTCATTGTCCATCATTGACATCGGATCAATCATAGCTCTACGTAACATGGAGTTCCTTCAAACTAGTTTGGATAGTACGGAATCAACTCAGAGCCATGAGATATGTTATAAAGTCAAAGAAGATCCTTGTTGTTAGATATCAAGAAGCTTAGCACCGCACAGTATGAGTGTTGATGTTTCATTAAGAAACTTAGCACTATAAAGCGGAGGCGTGGAGGTCTTCTTCGAATATCAGAGTGGTGTAGTGGAATTTTCATGGGCCCATAACTCACAGGTCCCAGGATTGGAGAAGAGTTGTCAAAGTGAGAAGGTTGGAGGAGAATACCCAAGGGTCTACTACAACAAGCACTTCGAGGTGGGAACAAAGTTTTTCAGATTTAGGATAGTATGGAAGCTTTTTGGACAAAAGTCTTTCTAAGTGGGGAGGTGTGATCAAGGGATCATTTTTAAAAGTTCCCTAAAAATCCCTAAATGGTATCAGTGTAGAAGATCATCTCGAGAGCTTTCCAACGACTGTGAGAACGTGACAAACGGACATCGGGAGCTCTAGATATGTTCGGTAAAAGTTCGAGCAGTAAAGGAAAAGTCAACTCACGGTCAATCGGTCAATATTGGACAAATAGCACTATGAAAAATGGCGAAAAGGCAAAAAGAAGTATTCCGTTGGTTTTTGATCACCGGTCTTCAACAAGCATAAAAATGGTGCACAGGAACAAGAGGCTCAACTTTTGTTATTGGAGAGCTCGGCCGCCGTGTGGACTATGGTATTATCGCCAATGTGGTGGGTCCACAAGCCACCACATGGCTTGCCACCACTCATCGAATTCACTTGATTTTTCTATTGAGAGATGACAAGTGGACTACATGATGACCAAGTTAATTAATTTTGATACCCCATGGTATGGGTCGAATGTTTATTTACTTCGTACGTCCACTTACATACCATTCCAAATGCCACATATATATATATTAATGTTCAAACATTAGTATAAACCACCAATATACTATACTTCCACTTGGAGGAGGAGTGAAGCCGTGGTGGGGAACATGTTTAATGTTATACGTGGAAATCCACGTAGGGGTGGTTATGCCTCTAATGGTATTTTGACCACTTCAAACAAAGCGTGAAAGGCTTGATAAAACCTAAGACTTTATCACTCCACAACATGTGGGATATCCCACTTAAATAAGAAAACCGCCCCACTTCTCCTTAGCCACTCAATTGTGATTTCATCCCATTAAAAATGAAAATCAGCTAAAATGGGTAGTAATTCCATCTCCTATGCTAATCCGCCCAAATGGGAATCGTTATCCCAAATTTCATGTACGGGTTTAGGCTAATATTAGCCTAGGATTATATGCAAATGCATTATTCAAGGACCCTAAAAATGTATAAATAGGGTACCTATTTCATTGTAATGACACACCCCAAGCTTATTATTTGTTAAGCTTATTGTGGGGACACACACCGGCGCAACAGAGAAGCTCATTGCTAGAGCGCAGAAAGGTGGACACATTAGTCCTGAGAAGCTTATTATTTGTTAAGCTTATTTGTGAGATGTGTCAACAAATATTGTTTATTGGCCTATTATTTTAGGCAATAGTAGATGAAATATTTGTGATTGGGAGTAAATTATAAACTACCCAATAGGCCCATTGAGCCACACAAATTACTTGCAAATCCTAGATTGTCGACCGGAGTGCTAGCGTCGCATTGATAGTGTCGGGAAGGCCGATCGAAGCTAAAGGAGATTGTGCATCAAGAAAGTGAAGAACAATTCGACTGATCATCGTAAGTTTTTGAAGAATGGTGTACTGATAGGCAAGAAAAATTCCATTAGGTTTTCTTGTGAAAGTACTATTGTAACTTACAAGTTTTGACTAGTGGAACGGTTCAACCATGAACCCGGAGACGTAGGCAATTGCCGAACTCTGTAATCAATCTTTGTGTAATTGTCTTTAATGTCTTGCATTTTATTTTAAATTGATTACTTAAAAGGAGTAAATTATCGACAAATAATTAAAGCCTACAAGGGTCCGAGATCAGGTAGTAATAATCTGATCATGTTTGGATCATTGGGAAATCTCTCGAGATGAAGGATGGTTCCTATTTCTCTATTCAGGTGCACCCATTTAAATTTTAGAGGATCTAGTCTAACTTATCGGGAGATAGGGTTAAGAAGATGCAAGAAAATAAACCTAAACTAACAATGGTGATGCACCAAAAGAATGTTGAACACCTTCTTTGCAATCAAACAAAAATAAATGAAACAAAATACAATCACCATACACAGATAATAAAAATTGTAATGAGAGATCAGAGAGATGTAATGTACACAAGAGAGGGTTTAAAATCATCCACAAACATGTATTATTGCTCAAAAATTTAATATAGTCCATTACATTGGCCAAGAGGTAATATTTGCATTACAATTTGGATGGGAGGTTTTAACTCCACAAATCCAATTACAAACAAGAGGAGAAGGGAGGGTGCAAAGAAAAATTATCCAACCTCTAGAAAAATTCCCATCCTTACAATATATAGGAAGAATGAGAGAAGGAGATAGAAGAATTTGAATTCTTACTTCAACCAACCAAAAGGTCATTGAATTCTCATACAACAATGAGGGGTTCTACTACAAAACCCATGCAACTATATATTGTTTCTTGTTCGACAAGAAAGGAATCCCATACCTTCATTATTGGGGTTCATGAGAAGCCTAACACACTCAAAAATGGTGGATTATGTTTCTTCATTTTGAATAACTTATTTGTAATTATGTAGTAAACGCTAAGAGCTTTCCAAAAAGTCCTTTCTTGTGGAAATTTCAGCTCCAAGTCAAAATTTATTGCCATTTGAAGGTCAAGGTGTCATTCTACAATAATGGTGGGTTCTTGATCTTCCCTTTCAGAGTCCAAAATGCATGTGATGTTCAAAATCCCGAAATTCGAGTTTGAGACATTTTCCTTTTGGAAGTTGAAACACTATTCATCCACCATTTTTTCTTGAGAGTTCCAAAATTCCACAACTCGAAAGTCTAAAAGTCTGAAAATTCAAAGCTTTGAAAATTTGAATTTGTGACATTGAGTTGGGATTTTGTGTTTTAAGGACTCCAAACTTCCGAATCTCTGAACCCCAAAACCCCAAAATCTTAAAGTCGTACTTCAGAATTTGGCAACTTTTGATGTTAGAACTTTTCACTTTTCATCCCTCACATCACCTCGAGAGTTATAAAACCCCAAAACCTGAAGTTTTGAAACTTCTAAACCTGAAATTTCCACCACGTTGAGCCCAAAATTTGGGTTGAGTTCAAAAATGCAAAGCCTTTCGAGATTCAGAATTTTTTGTTCATTTTTCCGATTTTGTTGTTGAACACTCCGAAAATCAATCTTGAATCTCCAATACTCTGAAACCTAAAAGTCCAAAATTTCAGACTTTTAGAATTTCAGAATTAGGGCATTTTGCTTACTTTTTGTCCCATCAAGATTTCTGAAACCCCAAAACTTGAAAGTCCAAAATTTCAGAATTTTAGGTTTCGAGAACTATTCCTTCATTTTCCCAACTTCACGTTCTAAGTGTTCCGAAATCCAAAAACCGAAAGTCCAAAATTTTGGACTTTCTAGGTTTTGGGTTTCAGATATTTTCTTGCCTATTTTTCCTTTCCTTTCTCAAAGTGCCAAAAATGTGAAGTCCAAAATCTTCAAGCCTTCTCCATTCTTCTTCGTCTTGAGTTGTGCTATCCTTCGTTGTTCCCATTGGCCATTAATTTTCTGACCTTGCATTTCAATGAAGATCCCGTCATCAGTAACTTGATTTTCAAAATAAAATGTGATCTTGCACGATTGAACCACCCTTTCCATTTCCTCTAGTGTGCAAGGTTGTGTTTAATCGATTTTTCCCATGGGGAAAATTAGACAACACAACATTCACTAGATTTTACACATGCTATGTATGACCATCAGACACTTTGAACACCACATATGTCACATACCTACCTATTGATAGATGAAACAGAGCACACTCTTACAAACATGTCTTCACATAGAGCTATAAACTCAGCCAAGACATTACATACTTAAGATCTTGAATGCACAAATTTAGAGAATTTAATTTACTATTAGGACAAGACAAATGAACACTTGTAACTATGGAGTCATCATAATCTTCACACAAACATCATATGAACCTCTTGAATGTATTTGTAATATCATGAAAACTCATGAAAAATGTATACAATCATACTCAACCGAGAAATATTGTTTTAAACTTCCATACTCACTCTTACACATTGAATTGGCCTCATTTGAGAAAGACATAGATAAAAACACGAGCCATTACTCTTTCCACTTCACAAGACACAACAAATTAACTTTTGGCATCATGGATTAACTAATTTTGACTTAGTGACACATACATCATTACTAGAAACTTGTACTAAAAACTTTGATATGTCAGTCAACACACTTGACTTAGACTAAGAAAACACTCCTTGAAGACCTTTTGAACACATTTTCAGACTTCAAGACATGCTTGAATTACAAAATATATATTGAACACGAGATATGAAGACCTAGAGTCATGCCAATGATAGATATGCTCACCTTCTTTCTTAACAATTTTGACAGAGAGTTTTAAGACACTTATTCATACTTGACACGTGTTTGTAGCACATGAAGGCATCATGACACTTTACAATACTAATGATATCTTATACGAAAAATATATCATGATAATGCAAGACATATGATTCTTAACATGCTTAAACTCACCATATGACATGAGAAAGAGCCTTATGAACATGGAGAATACATCAAATCAATCAGCTTTAACACTTTATGAGAAGAACCTAACCCCCTTCAAGAATTGCTATATGGACCTCATAACTACCACAGATTTTAGACTCGGAGAAGAGACACACAACACTCGTTAAATTTGAATGAAACAAATTCCAAGACTTTTTCATATCATGAAAAGGAATGAGAACTCAAAAATATAAGAATACACAACATACACTCACAAGGACTGATGATAATGCAGATATGATAGAGGACCACTAAGACCATACATCAACTCACATTAGAGGAAAAAATCAAATAGCTAGTAAGTGCTAGAACTCATGAAAACAAAGGGAGAGTCACTTTCCATACCTTGGCACTCTAATGGTATCCCAAAAGCCTAGTTTCTTCAACTAATCTTGTACATGAACTTGAAATCCATTCAAATACATGTGATCTTCTTGAACAAGTGTAAACATACTCCCTTGATCTGAATTGGACTTGTTGACATTGCTCTCTAACTTGATAGTATTTGAATAAACCTTCATATGTTGCATGGTGGGATAAGAATCAGTTTTTAAACCTTCCTAACTTGAGAATTCCCTTTTGACCATAGGAACTAATTCCACAATGAACTTCTTATTTTGGCACAATCTTGCAATATGACCTGATTTTTGTAATTGAAGAAAATAACATTCTTCTTTCTCCTAGGCTCAAACACACTCAAGTTCCAACCAAAATCCTTGGCTCTATGACCATATTCAAAACATGAAAATAATTCACCTTTGAAGACACCTACTTCATTCCTTAGAGACCTCTTTTTGCAATCTCTAGCTCTATGACCAAACTCATGACAAATGAAACAATATCCATTGAATAAAGAGCCATACCTCATAGCATTAGGTTGTCTAATTGAGTTATACCTTCTTGGATCTACCCTTTTGGTCACCTTCTCAGCTGATTTAGTACTTGGACCAGATTCATCATCATTCTTTCCTTCAAATCCTAGGCCTATTTTGTCACTCATGGATTTTTTTCCTTCCAAACACTCATCAAGAGATGTTGAGCTCTTCTCAAGTCTCTCATACATATTCATCTTGTTATAATCATTCTTTAAATTTTATTCAAGATCTTAGAATTTGTCTTCATACTTGAAAAGAGTGTCTTGTTGCTCCTTTAGGGCTTTGGTCAAAATTTCAATTTAAAAGTTCAAAGAAAGAGTGGCTTGACTATGCTTAACTTCCATATCCTTGACCGGATTTTAAATATTGATTCACCCCCTACCATTCCCTTATTCCTCTAACAATTAGTTAGTTTTAGAGTTGGTCCTTGAGAACCAAGTTCAACAAAGCATGAAGGAGATCCTTTGAAGCACAAACAATGGGTATTTCTAGAGACATTGAGGCTATAGTGAGAAGAAGGAATGAAATATCTCAGTCATGTGTGATTATTAAGATATGCAAAATCAATCACAAGATCAAAAGAAAGCAAATCACTAAACTCGATAACACCATATGTAAGTGTGAAACCCTCATGGGGAATTAAACCCATTGAAAATTTTATTATATTACTTAAAGTAAAGTATTTTAGTGAAGCAAAAAATTCACAAGGATAACCAACCGCTAGTTTAGTAGAGCACCAACCCTATAAGGAGGACCAACCCCTAATTTAGTGAAGTAACCACTCCACAAGGAGGATACTACCCCGTAAAGATGAAAAATAAAAAATTCAACCACCTGGATATATCTAATCTCTTATTTTTATGCTTCCACAACTGATGGAGATCGAAATTTCAGCTCACAAACCCTATCTCACACACTAGTTCTTTAAAATTGAATATCTTACTCTTTCTTCACTTGTCTTTGCTCTAACTTCTTTCTATCATGTATAAAACAACTATTAAACCTATCATGCTTTTCCTAATCCTTAAAATCATCCTCTCATGCCTACTAAATATCCCCCTATGTCACACTTCATCCCTCTAAGAGCACTAGTTCAAAAATGAACCCAAAACATTACTTTTATATGCTATTATTATTTCCAACCCAAAGGAGGTAGGCCCCTCATGAAATATTTGACCCATAAAAATTTATTACATTTACATAAATTCATTACAATTTACACATATGACTTGAATAGGTCGGCCTAGCTCAAAACCTCATTACATGTGCCAAAAATGGCTCAAAATCCCATAAGCACATTCTTAAAAATTCCCTTAAATTAAATGTATACATATTCATGACCCAAAACCCATTACATATGATTAAAATATCATTAAAACTTCATAAATGTTCATAATTAATATCAACCAATCAATTCTTTTCATTTATTGGGCCTAATTCCTTTTGCAATTCTCAAAACAACTCTTTCCTACACCCTTCAGCACCTTGGAAACTTCATTTGATCACAAAATCATTCCAAAATGAGAAAATAATTTCATATAACAAAATAATGGAAAGTTCATAACCTTTATAACACTTATAAGCAAGTTAGAAGTCATGAAAATCCATATCTTCAAACCACAACTACTTTTTCCTTTACAAAACAACCTACCAAAAATGTTGTTTCCAAAGGTTATATATTAAAACTATTTCTACACACAGTAAATACCTGAAAAATGGATTCATTTTATTTTAAATTATTCTTGATTCACATTACAAGTGATATAAATAATCAAAAAATCCATATCATACTTAAAATAACACCAAACTTTCACTAGAACACATGTTGTCTTGAACAACCAATAATAATCTTTTGAAGAAAATTCCATCAAAAACTTTTAAGAAAACATTATAATGAATTAAACCTCATATCACTAGAATCATCTCTGAATAATATTTCCATTAAAACTTGAATCACGTAAAAATTCCACATGTAGCTCAAGTTATAGCCATTTTACTTAACCCTGCTATTTGAGATCCCAAAACTACCCTTTGACCAGTCAACCTGTTTGGACCTCAAAAAACAATCTACTTAAAGGAACATGTCCTAAAACATCCATTTAAATAAGTAAAAATCCCAATAATCATGCACCATCAATTTTGCATGTTACTCCTTTGGACCACCTTGTCATAAAACCTTCTTTTCAAAAACTGCTATTTTTAGATGGGGCCCACTCATCACCATGACATCAACCATACATTTATGAAAATATAAGATTTTAATAGAAAAAATATAATCATCAATTTTGATACATCAATAGAAACTGGATCATTATACTTCACTTTCTTACGTTAACTACTCCTATCTAGGGTTTAACTAAGGTTTTAAACCTCTTTAGCTTTTTAATTTTCGTTCATACAAACATGAAAATAAAATGACCTTATTATTTTTGAAAACCTTAAAAATCACCATATAATATTACCTAAAAGGAAAAATTCAATTGAAATTCACATTGTTCTAACGAGCATCGAAGTTGCACTTCAAGTGGAAATACACTTAATTTTTACCCTATCTCAAAAAATTAGTCGTAACTTGAAAAATATACATCATGAGCACATGAAATATTTCTCAGACAATAATGAATCATTCCTTTAACCTCTATGATCATCATAATGTCAATTCCATGCCTAAATCTCTATAGTCACTAAGTCTTTCCTATTTTTTAATGGTAGATCCTTTCTATAGAAGCTAGGGCCAGCTTAAATAATGTAATAACTCATCGGAAAACTCTAAAAATGAGAAAAAAATACCTGATATATCATGATACACTTATATGCATGCTTTCATGAGCTCATATAGCTCTAAAAACTCTGTCACACCTCCAAGCTACTATACCTTCTCCCAATGAACAACTAATACCAAGTGATCTACATGTACCTATAACATACCATGCATGTCATGAGTACCCAAGCACCATCAAAAATTCTATCCATCATGTCAAAAAAATTTCCTAAGAATCCAAGAAGATCATACTATCAGGATCCATCCAAGCTCAAACACATCCAAATATGTTATAATCAAGTGAAACATCATAACATCATAATAAAATATTAACTTAATAATTTATGTGGTTTTACATCAATGAAAACACCTATTAGGACCACATGCCAACACTATCATGCATTTCCTAATGAATATAGAAAATATATTTTCTATATTTATTCCATAATTATTTCAAAGTATCTTTATTTGTCTAAGATAGTGTAGTATACACTCTCTTGCATCTGAAAGCTATTTGTACCCATTGTCAAAAACCTCCCACACAATTGGGATCTGAATAATTCTTTCATGGTTAACGAATAGTACTTGTAATTTTTTTCGTTAAATTGTGGTGTATGCATATTGGATGTAGAAGTCATAGGTTGCTGTCAATTTAATAACCTACTAGAAAATAATTCTCGATACGAATTTGTATAAATTATGTAGACTTAAAGAGCTAACAACAAAATAAACAATTAAATAACTTGTAAATAAAAATGGATTATTCAACGAAGTCAGCACTATTGTGTTTACTTTGATTATTCATTCTCTTTTGTTAGAGCTTTGACTCATTACAATTCTTCTGTACATGTACAACACTATTATTAATTTACCTTCAACATATTCTATGAATCTATATCAATTATAATTACTATTCTTTATATAAAATATACTCCTCCCGAACTTTCCATGAAACTGCTCTTAAATAGAGCTTCCACAAATAGAACTACATTCTAAATTCTACTACATGTTATGCATGCATAAAATAGATTTATTTTGTTTTATTTGACTTATTTAATTCCTAAAAATAAGAATGCACAGGACTCAACTAAACAACTACGAGAATGCATGCTAAAGCTAAAATTATCTTTCAAAAGAAGGTATGGGAGAAATTACATACATAATTAAAACATATTTATACATGATTCGGAAGGAAAATTAGCACCACAATATCTATGAATGACACGGAAGTTCACGGGACATGAAAAGGTGGAAAGATAATGAAATACGACAACGAACTATGTAATAAATATCTTTAAAATCTAATATTATATATTATGGATTATTTCTTTAGTTTGTAGAAGAAGTTAAAATATTCTAGAAGGTTGAATACTTCGATAAATTTAAAAAATCCAAAATTTCTCTAGTATTTGTAATGGAAAGTATTAAATTTATCTATATTATGATATTTTATGTGATTATAATATACAAAACTATATTTTTATTATTTTTCACGTATCTTAACACACATTCTCAAGGTTATCATATACAATTAATTTCTATTGTAGAGATTGATTGAGGTAGGGATGTTCCAAAATGGTAGGTAGTGTTATGTATTTGTTCTCAATGATTATAATGTTTACAAATCCTTAAATGTAAAAGGTTTCATATTCATGACAAGAAGGATGTGTTCATAGTTCTTGTGAAATTTTAATTTCAATTTTTGAGAAATGTATTTTATAATTTATATCTACTATAACAATAAAACAAGGGAAAATATCAAGTGGAATGTTGATTGCTTGGAATGCATGCTATAGAGTTAAATTGACATGCAATAAAATATAGTTATGTTATTGTCACAATTTTTTTATCAATGTTAAGAAACATTTCACAGGTTCCAATGATAATAATTTTTAATGTTAACCTACATAATAGAAATATTTATTATAGAGACCTATTATAAAAATAAATTACATACAATAGATTCATAAATACTTGTATCCAAATCCAAATTCAAGGTGCAAAAGGATTCCCTTTAAATACTTTCGAATTATGAAGGGATGCTCTTCAAATGCAATAGGTTCTTTTTCTTGGGACATATTACTATAGATTGTTAGAGCTCGAGGCCAAAGAATGGGAGTACCACTTGGTCAAAGGACTCCCTTCCAAGTCACTTGGTTTTGAATAATAACTCTATGGGATTTTATGTTCTAGTCATAGACTCGAAGAGTTAGTCAATATCATATGCAAAACTCAAGTAGAAAAAAATGTGCATCCAAAATCTCAATTCAAGGAAAATCTTCCTCTAGTTAAAATTTGGGTGATCAAGGATGTTGAATATTCTACCTCTCGATATAAAAATTTATTTCTTCCAATAAGTTTTATAGAATTTTATTTCCCATGTAGTGGGCCCAAACCGGATGATAATTGGAAAAAGGAAGAGTTGATAATTATATAAAAAGGAAAAAATGTTATTCTAGGGATGCATCATATCCATTGTATATCACTCTTAGGTCCCAATAAAATTATTTATCTTGATTCATTTTTATTTATTTACTCTACAATTTTGTTGTTGTTATCTAGCAGTAAGTGCACCTATTTTGAGGGTGACATATTTTTGTGTCTTTGTTTTTCCCTCACTTTTATAGATACAATTGGAATGGATCATGGGTTGTGGGTATCCAAGATGTCGGTGAATCTCAAAATTACTAAGTGTTGGTTCTATTTTTTAGTATCCCTAAACTAGATCTATGGGGTTGAGGGTAAGAGGATGAATAATAAACTTGTAAAAATGGGGTGATACACCAAAGGTAATTGAGGGCTTTCTGATAGAGAAAATACACAATATGATGAGAATAAATGAAGTAAACATGATCTAGTGGGTTTATGTTAACTTCAAGGAAAACACTGATATGCTAAGGGATTTCTCACAATAACAAGACATAAATTACACACTAAAATTAACATAAAACCTAACTCGCATCAATGTGAAATAGCACGAGTAGGCTAAATAAATCGGGAATAAATTCAAAAGAATAACTATCTCAATACACACAACTACAAATTTCTAAAAAGGTCAATCAACTGATTCTCACATAAGGGAAAATATGGAAAAATAATTCCAACGCAGTCTTTTACCTCAAGAAGTCCACCTTTTTGTTTGCCAAAGCACATAATATATAATAAGTATTCACCCAATTCCCTCTAAAAAATAAACTCAAGTATAAACTCCTAGTTTCATGATAATTTTAGCCTTCATAACGATTAAAATAATAAAAAGGACTAATATTCCATGTTGTACATAAGGATAAAAATAACCTTTCTTTGCTAATTTCAACTCACAAATCGACCGATTTGACATCCTTCTTAGCCTCTGCATGAAAAAGTATGGCTACTTTGGGAAAGTTAAGGTAATTTTGATATAGGTAAGATATTTTAAACTTTATTACAAAAGTCATTCCATTAGCATGTGTGTATATAGAATGCAACTCTGACTTCTTGATCTATCTACCAATGCGCATGCAGGGAATTTAATCTTCTAGCTTCACCTTGATCACATGGTTAATCATGAAGCTTCGACCCTAACTTAAGATGAGTTAGGGTTTTTACTCTATCTCATACATTTACTCTTTAACCCTATGGTTGAGTTAACATGGAAAAATAAACTCAACCCTAATCATTAAGTCATTCTGCTCATTGAGTTTGAAGTGAGGATATGCATGGGAAAGCCATACCAAAAATTAACTAGGCACCATTATTGTTCTTTTAATCTCACTATTGAGCCTTCTAGTATTCTATTACGGGTGCTATTTTGGGTTTCATTAGAGATCTATTTATCTAATTTCCTTATGTTGAAAAATGGAAATCATTCGAGCTATTTTTGAACCGCTTGTGGAGGGTTTTTAGGCATTTTCACTTCTGTAACTTTTACAAAAAAATTGGTAAGCTTTGATTTTCCTTCACTTGTTGGCTAAATTATCTGCTAGAACTCATGAGTTTGGTTTGTGTCCTTTGATCTATTCGAATCATGTTTTTTTGTTCTTTTGGATGTGCCTCTTGACATCATTTTCATGTTCTTCAAGCTCTCTGTTGTACTTGGTAACTATATTTTTGTGTCTCATACAAGGGTTTCTTTGAGCTCTCCCATTTCTAAGTGGTAAGTTCCATATTTGCGCTTTTAATGACACAAATATTTCACCACCTTATATTTGTTAAGGTATTTTCCAAATCATAGAATGTGTCCATGAATCAAAAATCTAAGGTTGTACTTTTTGTTTTATTTTTCTAAATTAGAAAAAAAGACGAAGGGTTTATGTATTTGATTTTTGCAACTAAATTTTCATGAATTCGAGTTTCAGCTAAAAACAAGGCTTTAATTTTTGAGCTCTATTCTCATATGCTATTATTATTACCTAATCTTGTGTATTGCTCTGGTTTGACCCTCTATCTTTATAAAAAAAAATTACTCTCGCTTTAGCCTTTTCTTTGTGAAAAGATCAAATTTTCTTCTACTTTATTATGTGGGTTTGTGTATTTTAATCTACCGTTGTTTTACTTTTTTGGGAATTTACAAAAATGAAAATACTCTAATACCCAATCTCGGTTTCCTTAGCGGTGCTCTATTATTCAAGATATTTGAAAACAAGAATTCATTTTTATTTAGATGTTGAGATCTCTATGTGAAATCTGAAATGTATCTTGCGGATGCTTTAGTTTTAATTCATAGACATCCCTATCTTCACTTCCACCTCTAGATTGCTTTGAATCCCTTGAAATTTTGTATTTATGCCCACTGGAAATGTTTTTTCTGCCTTAATTGAAGATTGTTTTTCGAGATAAAATTTTCCCCGAGGTAGTTATGACTAAAATTTGCAAATCATATGATATGTCCATGCATGTGATAATGTATTGAGGTCATATTAGACCTGATTGTTTTAGTAAATCTTGTTAACAAGCTTGGAACTTCTTTCCTTCTAATTTTTATAAGGTATTTTCTCTTTGATAGCTGATTTATTTTGATCTTGGTGAAAAATCACTTGTGAGTTCTAGAAAAGATGTTTGAAGCTTTGCATTCAAAACCTGTAAGGTGTACTCCTTTTCTTAGATCGAAGTTTACACCTCATTCCTATGAATGGATGTAATGGCATCATTAAGCTCAACTTTATCTCTCACTTGTTTCACTAAATAAATAATAACGTTTTGATTTCTTCTTTGTATTCTGGTAGTTTGTATCTTGTAATTTGCTTTCCTTCCTTGCAAGCCTTTGGTAAAGTCATACCCTTGTTTGTTGATGAAGTGATTAAAACTTTTGGAAACTGTAACTACTCCAATATGTAGCATGATTTGATATAATTCATGCTCTAATGCCAATGTCAATGCATGAAGTTGTTGTACTTTCATTCAAATTTGTTTATAGCTGAAAAGTGAACTTTACTTTCTAGGATCTATAGTTGTACATGTACATTTTCTTCTGAGATGATGATTTTGTTGAAGTAATTGATTCTTGTTTCCTTGCGAGATTTTAAATTACTATAGAAAAATCTTGTTTTCGTGTTTCTTGAGATGCATAGTGAAATTATTGAATTCTTTTCGAATGTAGACTCTTGAATCCATTATTTGGCCTTGGAAACTTTGTACTTTCATCTAATGTGAAATTTCCTTATACTTGTCGATTCTTGAAACTTGATTTAATCTAAAGGATTTATTACAACCTTATGTGAAGGCATTGAATCATTCTCTAAAAATTTCATATGTCACTCTGTTCTTGCAAATGTATGAAAGTGAAAAGGCATTGCAACAAATTTATCTTTAATGTACATAGAAATATGTAATTTTACATAGACATGGTACTACTTTCATAGAAAAATGTTTGAGTTATCATAATCTGAACATGAGTAACATGTACTTGCACAATAAGAGAAATAGTTAGAAAAATAAGTGAAGAACAGAAGCCTTTTTTTGCTGATTTATTCTTGTGCCATGCTTCCAAAGATGATATTCTTCTCTTTAATTCTTTCTACACTGTTTGATTTTCAAGTTCCTTTTAAGAAAGTCCATTTGTTTGAAGTTGTGAGTACAATAGGAATGAAAATATGGAGCTCTAACATTTGTTTCTTCTCTTTTAGGTATAAAAAAACATATCATAAGGATGAAGAAGACAAGTGGGCAATTAAAATTGGAAGTCGATTCTGGGATAATCCATCTGAACATGAAATGATGGATTTTTCTTTCTCTTTTATTCATAACTTTACACACATGTAATTTATTTTAATGTACTTGATTTCAGATTTATTCCCATGGCTTGTGTGGGTCCATTGTACTTTCAAATTATGAAATAAATGAAAACCTCTTAATGTGATGAGTTGTAATTACTTCCTTTTGCATTACTTTTCATTAACATGGTGTTAAATGAATTCTTTGCAACTCATACACACTAGGAAATTTTCACTTAATCATAATTAATGAACTCAAAGTAACTTAATAAAACTGAACTGTGAATAAAAGATAAGCAGAAACCTACTTCAACCTCTAAAAAGGAATCTCCATGTGCAAGTTTTGGGTTTCCCACCTTTGATATTTTATGTATTTCTCGTCATGTCAGTTCATGCATTGGTTCCCGAGGGCTTATGCATGATCATGATGAATATGTTTTTAGAAAGATGAATTAGGTGGAAAATTGACATTCTGAAACCAACACAGGGCGGTTCATGCCTTTTTCCCTTCATTAGGTACCTTAAACCAATCCGTTCAATCT
Organism: Taxus wallichiana var. yunnanensis; assembly: GCA_018340775.1. NCBI lineage: Eukaryota > Viridiplantae > Streptophyta > Pinopsida > Cupressales > Taxaceae > Taxus > Taxus wallichiana. Next base: position 774,969,973 of record CM031243.1, on the reverse strand, counting down.
TCCAAATGAAGTTTTAAGTTGACCTCTCACATGGGTGCTAGATGTGTCAAAAATTTGGTGATTCTTTGGGATTAGGTTCCTACTATCTTTAAGGCTAGTGCCTTTACATTTTCCATTTGGCATGGAGTTAAGGCACTGGATACTTTTTTTTTACCTTTACTAAAAAAATGCCATTCTAAAAACAAAACTAATGTTGGAGCAGATTTGGAAAACTAGATCCTATGTAGAAAATTCACTTATTTAATTAAAAACTACAAGTGTACATTAGCAATTTACCAAAATGAAAATCTTGCCTACCATACTCTAACCAACTACAAATGAAGCTAAACCTAACCTAACACAAGTAGCTAAAAATAGCTTCCCTTTCTTAATAACCCGAGATCATCCATTTACTTTGAAAAATAGGTAACATGAAAAAGCTTGAAACAAGATATGTACCTTTAATTTATTCAAAAGATCAGTCCAAAAGTAGAGAAAATCCTCTATATAATCTCAAAGCTGTCCGAGATATTTTGCATTTGATTCTTGACATCATAATACTCTTGAATGTGCTTTAAAGTACGAACCAATAATGTCACTTCTTAAATTAGTTGAAAACCAGCTAAGTAACCTATAGGACATGGCCTCCTAATAGTGGAGAAAATGATTTTTCTAATCAGTACTATTTCATTAATTTTCTCTCCATCTTTGAGCACGTTACAAAATTGATCTGAAGTCCTTTCTTCCTTATGGAATTATTGTGCCTTATCAGCCTATTAAAGTTTTTGTACTATATCTATCATGACTGATTTTTTAGTTGTAATGTCAATTTTTTTTCCCTTATTTGGATTAACCATGCACTGTAAGATCAAATTCAACTCTTTCTTCTTTATGGGCGAGGGTAGTTCTACAATGTTTTCCTCCAAAAAGGATTTTCCAAAAATGGGAAAGAAAGGATATTTATCCAATGAAACCTAATGCTCATTTGTCGTAAAAAGGAGACCTTATTAACAAGAGGCTTTTTGTTTGGAAAAACAATAGTTAAAATGTAAAACTAGTGTGTTCTATGGGTTGTTCCTCACCAATGCAATCTTCCAAATTTGACAATAAATTGGTCTTTTTTTGTCTATCTCTATAGCACACTCTATTTGGATCTCAACCTCCTTGTGATCCTATTCATTTGAAACGGATTTTCCTCCCCTTCTAGTTTTGCAAGATGGGATGAATGAGTAACTTCTGTGAATATGGTGTCGATATGCACAAGTACACTCAAAAATATAAATATTGTTGATCATCATATTGTTGTTGCTATGAAAATTCAAACTCCACCTCTTGCATGTAACCTTTCTTCAACTTTGTAACATGATCAAATTAAATTTTCAATAGGAATTCCTATAGATTCTACAAGAATTCAAGCTTGTTGTTTTCTTCAATTGGCTTCCCCTCCTAGCTAGATTTGTTATCTTCACCTTCATGAATTAGGCTTACTTGATGAAGGAGGAGGGATGGACTGGTCTCATCTTGATTTTGAAATATTTGTATAAATGGATGGGGTTCAAAATATTAATGTGAGGAAGTGGGATTTGGAACAATAGCAAAAGTAAAACATGGAAACTTAAATTTGTGCTCATAATGTGATTGTTGAATAGCAAGGGAAGAAATTGTAGCATCCCAAAAACTTAGAAATTGATAAATGGGTTTCTTTTGATGAAAAGGAAGGTATGTGGGATTTGTATTTCTATGGGGAGTGTAAGTGGGAACATACCGTTGACATGGTTCCTCAAGATGATGCCTATCATTCTCTAATTCTTGTAATTTTTCAACTTGTTCCTTGATAGCTAAATATGTACGCTTAAGCTCATCAAAAATGATTTCAAGATGTTCAACATGTGTATAATAAACATAATCCACATACCCTTGATTTTGAACAACATAATCATTTTCATATTGACATGGAGGGTTCGGTTAGGGGATATTCATGTTGATAGGGGTCATAACAATTATCTAGATGGGAATATGGGTAAACAGGTTACAAATGTAATGAGATACAACTCTTGGATAGAATAATTCTAGTGATGAATGGATGTCATGATTGTATGACATCATCAAATATGTAAAAATGGAAAAATAGGTCAGCTTCTCATGAAGCTTTGTTCATAATATAAAAATACATATATGATTTTTTTGAAAATTACCTCAAAAGGCTTTAGCGGAAAAACATAATGTCACTTTGATGATGAAAGGTGTTGCAATCATCTGAAATCAACATTATAGAGTCACCAAATGAATTATTCTCTGATTATTCAATTGTTTGAATTCATCAATATTCATTCGAGGTCCCACCGAGCATGCGAGAGTTGTTATATAGCAAAAGTGCACTTGTTTTGAGGGGTGATAAATTTGTGTCTGTTTTTCCATCACTTCTATAGATATAATTGAAATACCTCATGGGATGTGTGTATCCCAAATGTGAGGTGAATCTGCAGATTACTAAGGCCTAGTTCCCTTTTTTGACCATCCCTAAAATAGATCATGGGGTTAAGGGTAAGAGGATAAATAATGAAGTTGTAAAAATGGGGTGATACGGTGAAGGTAATTGAGTGATTTCGATAGAGAACATAGACAATATGATGAGAATAAAAGAAGTAAACATGACCCGGGGAGTTTAAAACATTCAAATGCTAAGTGATTTACCACAATAAGAAGGCAAAAATTACACGCTAAAATTAATATAAAACCTAACTACAAAGCAAGGCAAAAAAGCCTATGAAGCTTAAATAATTGAAGGAATAAATTCACAAGAATAACTATTTGAATACACACCAGTAAATTTTTTGGAAAAGGTCAACCATTTTATTCTCATATAAGATAAAATATGGAAAATTAATTTCAACACATTGTTACCTTTAGAATTCCTCTTTGTGCTTTATAAAAGCACACAATATATACCAAGTATTCACCCAATTATCTATAAACAATAAACTAAAGTCCAAACTCCAACTTGTATGATAATTTTATCCTTTATAATAATTAAAATAATAAATGGGACTAAAATTAAATTATGTACATAAAGATAAAATAGCCTTTCTTTGTTAATTTCAACTCACACGATCAAAGTGATTTGACTCTCTTATTAGCCTCTACATGAAAAAGTAAAGGTCGTTTGGTAAAGTAATGGTAATTGGGATGAAGGTAATATATTTTTAAACTTTACCACAAAAGGCATGCCACTAACATGTGTGCATAAAGAATGCAACTATTTCTTCTCGATCTATCCAACAACTCTGCATGAAGGGAATTTTGTCCTCTAACTTTACTTTGATCACATGATTAGTCATGAAGCTTTTAAGTGTGCCTCTCAATGCCATTTTCATATTCTTTGAGCTCACCTTTCTTCCTAGTATTTTTATTTTCATGGATCTTACAAGTGTTTCTTCAAGCTCTCCTTGCTTATTTCAAGATATGTTATTTTAATTACATGGGTAATTATCAAGCTTGTATTTGCTCTGGGTATTTTCCAAATCATATAATGTATCCATGAATCAAAATATGAGGCTATACTTTGTCATTTTTTCTATAAATAAGAAAAAATGACTAAGGGTTTTTGTATTCAATTTTCACAACTAAATATTCATGAGTTTGAGTTTCGACTAAAAATAAGGCTCTACTTTTTGAGCTCTATTCTCGGATGCCTTTATTATTTCCTGAGCTAATGTATTACTCCTTGTTTTACTCCTCTATCTTTTCAACATTATGTTTACTCCGCTTTGGCCTTTGCTTTGTGAAAAGATCAACTATGCTTCATTGCACAACCTTGGTTTGCATATTTTGATCTATAGTTGTTTTACTCTCTTAGGAATTTAGAAAAATAAATAGCCTCTACTACCCAATCTAGCTTTCCTTAATAATTCTCTATTATCATTATATTTGGAAAAAAGAATGAATTTTTAACGTCCTTATACTTTTCCTACATTCTGTTCTAATTTTAGACTCTTGAATCCATTATTTGGCCTTGTAAACTTTGTACTTTCATCTAACGTACACTTTCCTTATACTTGTCGAGTTCTTGAAACTTGATTTCATTTAAAGGATTTATTGCAACCTTATGTGATGGTAATTGATCATTAGCTGAACCGAACATATGCCACTCTTTCCTTGCAAATTTATTCAAGTGAAAAGGGATTACAACAACTTTATCTTTAATCTGCATTGTTGCATAGACATGGTAGTACTTTCATAGCTGAATTTTTCTGTAATAATAATAATAACATGTACCTACACACTAAGAGAAATAGTTAGAAAAGTAAGAGAAGGCCATAATCCTTTCTTTTACTATTGATTTCTTCTTGTGTGATGCTTCCAAAGATGATATTCTTCTCTTTAATTCCTTCTTCACTATCTAATTTTAAAGTTCGTTTTATGTAAGCCCATTTGTTTTATCTTGTGAGTACAATATGAATGAAAATCTTGAGATCTAACATATGTTTCTTCTCTTTCAGGTACAAAACAATATATGATAAGGATGAAGAAGAGGATTAGGTGAGGATAATTGGAATCCAACTGCGCAGAAATATCCATCTTAATAGGAAATGATGGGTTTTTATTTCTCTTTTATTCATAAATTTACACACATGTACTTTATTTTAATGTACTTGATTTCAAAGTTATTCCCATGACTTGTGTGAGTCCATTTTAATTTCAAATTATGAAATAAATGAAAACATATTAATGTGATGAGTTGTAATTACTTCCTTCTACATTACTTCTCACTAACCATTCTGATGGTAAAGTATAGAAACATGAAGAAAGGTTGGTTTCCAGAGGTTTTTCGTAGAAATATGGGGTAGATTACAGTGATACATTTGCACCTATAACATGTTTGGACATGGAAAGTATGGTTTTTAAAATTACCACTCAAAACAAATTGCCTATTTCTTAGATGGATGTAAAATCAACATTCATGAATAGTTTTCTTAAAGAAGAAGTTTATGTGAATCAACCAGAAGGTTATGAGATTTAAGGTCATGAAGGAAAGGTATACAGGTTGAAAAAAGTGCTCTATGGTCTCAAGAAAGCACCTAGAGCTTTATACAACATGATTGATTCTTATTTGATACAGAATGGTTTCAGTAGGAGCAATAATGAGCCTACCTTATACATCAAAATCAATGAGCAAGGTAAAATTTAGATTTTTGTTTATATGTGGATGATTTAATCATCATTGGAAATCTATCTATAGATTCATTCAAATCAACTATGAAGAAATAATTTGAGATGACAGATCTAGGCCTCATGCACTATTATTTGGGCATAGAAGTTCAAAAATCAGAAACTAGAGTTTTTATTTCACAAGAAAGGTATGTTAATGATGTTTTCAAGAGATTTAACACTTTGAATTAAAATACAATGCCAACACCTATTGTAGTAGGTTTGAAGTTAAGTAAAGATGACAATGGATCATTTGTAGATCCAACATTGTTCAAAAGACTAGCTAGAAGTCTCATGTATTTGACGACCACAAGGACAGATATTATGTATGGTGTGAGCCTCATCTCAAGGTTCATGGAATCTCCAAGAGATTGACATTGGCAAGCTCAAAAAATGATTTTGAGTTGTGTATGTGGAACTAAGAATCATGGAATTTTGTATTCAACATCAGATGAGTTAAAACTCATAGGTTACACAGATAGTTCCAAAAGTATTGATGACAAAAAGAGAACATCTGGATATGATTTTCACTTTGGAACAAGTGTAGTTTCATGGGCATCGAAGAATCATCCCATAGTCATATAATCTTAAGAAAAATAAGAGTGTGTAGAAGCAATAGGAGCAACATGTGAGGTTGTTTAGATGAGAAGAGTGTTGAAATATTTGAGGCAGAATGAAGAGGATGTTACACAAATGTTTTCGACAACAATTTAGAAATAACATTGTACAAAAATCATGTTTTTCACAAGAGGAGCAAGCACATAGACATGTGACATAACTTCATCAAGGAGTTGGTTAAAAATAAGGAAATTTATCTTAAATTTTGCAGATCGAAGATCGGTTTGTTGATATGATTACAAAAGCATGTGGAAATGAAGTTTTGAGTATTTGAGAATTTGTTTGGGATTTTTTGATCCGAAATATGTCAAATATTTAAGTGCACACTCATATCTAGAAGAATAAAAGTTTGAAGGTCAAAATTAATGGGGAGTGTTAGAATTTTTTTAAATTTTTCCCCAAGAAAATCGAAAAGTAGTTGTTTTTACATGCTTTTAATTTTTAGGTAGTTTTATTTTAGATTCCTACTTTTAGGAAAATATAATAAAGAAAATAAATCAAAAGCTTTGTATTGCACAAAAGCATGTGATTTTTAGCTCTATTTTTATGATTTGAGTGTTTTATTGTTAGATGAAGCCATCTATTTATTAGAGGAAATTATAATCTGTTTTGGCATATTAAACATATTTAGAGAGATTGTATTGAACCAAAGCTCTAGAACTATAAGAATAAATATATGCACAAAAGTGTTGATATGATTTTACACTAATATGTTTTATTTGCAATTCTTTACTTTATTCCTGTTAATTGTTATTTTATGTGCCTAATTTATACAAATATCCACTCATTGTAGGAGTGACTATCCTACATCCTTGTATTGTTTTCCATCTTGACCTTTTCTTTTTTTCTCACCGTCTCACTTCTATGGCATTGTCTCTTTTCATTCCACCTTCTTTTGTGCTCGATGTAACCCACCACCTATCCATCACACCCACAACTGATTTACCCCAAACACCCCTCATCATCCATCCCATGAATTCCTAGTATATATGAATCTCAATGGTCCATAATATGTTTTCACTAAAATTTCACAATCTTTTGAATAGAGATAAAAGAAAAAAATCATATTTATTGCTCTTAATATTTTATAAGTGAAAATACTTTGAATGCCTCATAACCTCCACCTAAACTATTCAATATAAAATCATAACATCACCCATGTTAAACTTTATCCCAATAAGGAACTTGGTTTATTACATATAAAATATGTATATGTTCAATGGTAAAAGTAAAATTCATTTTTTTAGGACATAGCCAAGGTAGATATTAGGAGATGTGCATATAGCCCAAATTTTAAGGTGATGCATATATATTTACAATAGTCCATTTTTTCTTCATTAAAACTAATTTCCTAACTTGAACACAACCTAATAATGGAATAGTTACTTTAAGTTTTTAGTTTCAACATTTTTAACACAAATTCAAAACAAAGGATATTAAACCACTAAATTTTAGATTGAAGGCTAACTAAGACCAAATACACAAGCCTATAATTATAAGGTACCAAACATAATGACCGTTATCTTAGATATTCCTAATTCATAATGACTAATTATATAGTTTTTAATATTCATTTTAGAAATTTTTATTCTTTGTTATCTTGGATCTCATCCACATTACACCCACTTAATTTACATATTCTTGTGCCACTTAAGATATTATGGTACAATCACTTGGATATAATGGAATAAAATTCTTGTAATCACTAATAATTAATTTTTTAATTGAAAAGCACACTTTTCTATTACAAACAATAATGTACAACCCCGATCATACAAAACCTAAGTGGAAAGAGTCACACCCCGAATGTGAAAGCTCTAATCAAATTGAGCCAAAAAGGTTTCAAGAGAGGTCAATTAATGTCAAAGTACCATCATTAAAAACAACAAAGTGCAAACTTAGATACAAAAGAGAGAGCACAAACATCAAACAACACATCCAAACATGGATGTAGGTGGTCGAGGAGGAGGAAGACTATCAGGATTATCACCCTAGCTTTGAGCCAAAGGAGTGAGCCTTGTCGGAGAAAATCTCCCACTGATCCCAACTAGATACCTTCTTTTACTATTCACCATGTATTCATCATGGATGCGGAGAGAAATTGCTAAATCCAACCTAGGGAATTTACCTTTGAAAACACAAAGCCACCAGAATCATCAAGTGAAGAAGTCATAGGAAAATCCTACTTCAACCGAGGGGACATCTTCGAGGTGGAAAAATATGTGGTTGGTGAGAAGGACCCCCATATATGAGAAAGAGCTAGCAAATGGTGGCATAGAGGCACATCCACGGGCACTCGATTGACAACACTAGGAGCCAAACCTCAATGGGAAGGGAGGAAATGGAGATGTTCCACCCATAAAAAAAAATTTCATAATCATTTTGAATCTAGAGCATAGCCATAGAAATCACACCCACTTTATTTGTAATAGAGAAATCATAATGCAAAGGAACATTATTAAATATAGCATTATTTATGTCTTTCCATAAATGGAACAAAATGTTATTTATGAAGATATGCCAAATTTTATTGTAGGATGTAGGTAACATGGCCAAATCCCCAAAAGAACCACTTTTAAGTGAAAAACTACTAATTAATTTGAAAACAATAAAATTAAATTTCATACTAATAATGATTCCATTTTAACAATTTAACACATTTTAAATTTAAATTAGAAACATTGGACTTCTAGGGTTTAAATTTGATGGGAAAGAAAAAAGTATCCCAAAGAAACATATTTTGTTTAGTGATGTGATCTAAGACAAATAATAGAAAAACATAAACTATTTTTATCCCGAAAAACATTAAAAACCCCACTATAACAACCCATTTCTTGATCTCCTTAATATGCATTTGAAAGAAGTAATACAAATATATATTTAAAAACACCCTTCATAGAAGCTAAACCATTCTCGTTATCATAATATAATGAACATACAACATAGACACTTATTGGTACCCAAATTTAATCTCCTTCAAATATTGAGCAACATCATGGATTTGACAAGACACTCAGAGGCAGATAGATAATCATGTATGTCATTTTGTAGCCGAGAAGCAATCTATGTGACTTGTTAGCACTTAGGTTTTGAAAGGGGTGGGTAGCACCTTAAAAGGATGTTATTTGATCCTAACTATTTTAGGTTGTTCTTTTCAACCAAGGTAAGAGAACCTATTTTTTAACCTCTGTTATTGAAGAATGCTGGTAAATCCTTATTTTGCATAAATTTTATAGAGAAGACCTTAGGAAAATATGATCAACACACCAAATCTGACTCTCACGAGTTGTCACTTCCCAGATCATGAAGATATTTTCGAAAAGACAAAGGCTACTTAAGACATTTGGGAACCCTAATTGCTTCCGCATGTTTTGGTAATAGAGATTATGCATTTGTATGCACACAGAAAAACATGGGTAGTACAGGTAGGATTGGTTCTCTTTGAATATAGTTTTAGTGGGAGGTGGGGAAGGATGAACTTGATTCACCAGATCCTTGAGGAATCTTACAAAATGGAAGGTTAAACCAATAGAATTCCATAGAATAGCTAAAATGTTTCTTTAACTAGAATATGTGCTTCAATGGAGGCCCAGATTAGCACTTTTTCACATAATATTTGAGATTCTATCATGAAGGATCGAGTTAGAAAATCCAACAAAGCATCAAGAACTAAGTCAAATCACACCTAAGGTACACCCAGAGGCTTACAGACAATCTCTGTCAATAGATGAAAGAAAAGTGATTTTAAATCGTTTATTCCAATCCCAGATGAAAGCTCTTCTGAGAAATGAAATTGCAGATGCCACTAAACCGTCCCCCAATGATTAAGGCCTATGTTATTTAATCAAATTTTAATAAAATATTGCAACAGAAACAAGAAAAACTACTCGTATACATTTAGAAATAAAACAAACACATTTTTCTCAAGACAACACATAATAACTCAAATTTGATTAAATCTATCAGTAGGAGAAATTTTCTAGAATATTCTTAGAGCTTGTGAATGGTCAGTACACTTGTAACCACCTTGAGAGGATCATATTTAATAGAAAAGAGATATACAAGCTTCTCAAATGGCTTCTCAAAATGATGGGCTCTGTCAAAATTTTCTATTAGAAAATTTAGTCCCGACCCCTAACACTCCAACCATTTACACGAAAAATTTGTGTCATTTATAACATTTACAATAGAGACCCTTTTCCCCTCCAAATATAGACCTTGAGTGCTACCAATGCTTTCCATGATCATAATCGTGATTCCCGAATCAGATCTGTAAAAAGTTACCAAGTGCTCGAGGGGGTAGATCTCATCGAATATCTCCCGCATTCAACTCCTTCCTTTAGTAGATCACTCCTTCAATTTTCCAACCACTTCCACCCCTAATCTATCAAATCTGGCTCCTTGCATGCTTGGGAGAAGAAAAATAGAAAATATGATCGAGCACGATAGTCAGACCATTTTAATGGCAAAAGACATCTTCTAGATCTCCCCACCAAACTCATATATCAACATTAACTCCCCTCTCTACCTGGCATGTAGGAAATACCAAGAAATCATGAAGAATCACACTTCCAGGCGTGTTTTAGTAAAATGGGGGGAAAATCATATTCAAACTCACAACTGCCATTGATCTTCTCCTTTGAATTTGGGCCATCCACGTGGAAGATTTAATTTTAAAAAAATAGGCCTAGGGGTTCCCTCTAACTTTTACAACTTTTGGAAAAATGGAAAAATTTCACATTTTGTTCCACACCTCCGCCCTTGAGAAATGAGCCTAACATGTGTCCTAAGGTGGGTCCCAAAGGAACCACGGATAAATTCTGCCATTTGACCCTCTTTTTGGAAAAAGGAAAATTTTCCAAGTTTTCCCTGCAGCTCCACCCTTCCGCTTCAAGTTTCCAATGTGGGTTTGAGCAAAACCATGCTTTCATTTTACTTTTAACTTTTTTTCCCACAAAGGGAAAATTTTCCAAATTTCCTCTGAAGGCCCGCACCTTTGTCATTGATCGCATGACAAGATTTGACGTTTCTTCCATTGGGCTTGTGGGTCATTTTGATGTTTTGATCCTTTGAAAATTAGGGGGAAAAAATGCAAGTTACCCCCAATGGTCCACCTCCCCACCCCTTTGAATTGAAACAAACTTTGATTGATCCTTTGTCGGCCTTGCATGGACATTTTGATGTTATAATCTTTTTAATCTTAGGGGAAAAAAATTTAAGTTGCCTCCGATGGTCCGCTTCCCCACACCTTTTGACTTGTTAAACTACCATGTTTCACTATGGTGCACTTTGAGATGGTCCCCAAAAATTGAGACCTTGAATGAGCGCGAGTTCGCCACGTGTCTTGCCCCTAAAATTTTGTTTAAAGGCTTGAAGCTCAATGGAAAGCACTAAGTGTCATGCTCCAGGGAAGTCTTCTTTGGCCATTGAAAAGTAAGAAAAATTCAAAGTGAGTTGAGGCCTCCAAGTGTCCTTCGGGTGCTTCCTTAAAAAACTTTGAGCAAGCGAGGGCTCGCCACATGTCCTTGTTCTCCGCAAACCTATTTTAGCTACATAAAATTTATCTAAGTCTAGGAAAAGTAGTGGAAACCTCCACGTGTCCTCTCGGCACTACTCCAAGGCCAAACCAAAAAGTAGATCTTCAAACGAGCGTCGTTCCTCCATGTGGACACATTTTAAGTTTAGGAGATTAATATAAATTTTAAAGTACCCAGTGAAATTTGCGTCAAAACCAAAGGTGCCACATCCCCTGTTGATGCAAGGATGTAAATTTGACCAAGAGAAACACCCATCAAACCGTAAAATACAGAAAAATGATCATTTGAGCCCAAAAATGAAAATTTCTCCAAGGACAGATAATTTAGAAATGTTACAAGGCTCAAATACATCCATCAGAGACACATCCATTCATTTTTATTCAAGTATTTAGGGCAGAAATGAAAAAGAAAACAAATCCTGACCATGGAGAATGGAAAATATGGGAGAACCCGAGTTTTTAGATGAACAGAGAACAGGAGACCCAAATTACATAACACTCTAGAGGAATAAAGAAACAAGGAGCAAACCATGGACCCATAAGTGATCTATGACCTAGGAACAGATTAAAAATGGAAACAAATATTAACCAAGCTCAACACAAGGAAAAATAAAGTGAAAGAGGTCGTAAATCAATAGATTTTCAAAGCCAAAGTAGGGCGAGACTATTTTTAGCACCAACAAACATATTTGAATAGTTAAATTTAAAGAAGCACATACGAAAAAAATGTAGAATAAACAAGATTCAACTGTATTAGAGAAAGTAAAAAAATTTAATTAAATTATATTTAATTTATTTTGTATAAAAAATACATCCACTTATATAATTGGTGTCAAGATAATGTATATAAACAATTTTTTGATAGTGAGAGTGGTTATAAAAAACCTTTCCATCGATAGGAGATGCCACGAAATCAACAATGTGAAACAAAAGAGAAGCTTTAATTCCATTAATTTTTTTATAAAAGTAAATAGAGAAGATGTTATTTCTTTTGTCTCATCTATTTTAATTAGTAATATAAAATTAATCTAGTAATTTATTCTACATTTATAACATTGATGTAAGTGTAAAAACAATCGTAAATGAACTAAATTTTGTACATACAAGAAGACATCATATAATGGATCTTGGCACATGGATAATTTAGATGGATGTTGGTAATCATTAATTAAGCATTGATAAATAACCTTACTTTCAAAACTAACTATTTATGAGAATATGATTTCCTATGCGATTGCGAGAAAAAATGTATCAAAAGTTTCTTGTCTAATGTTGCATACAAATGTATCCCAAGGTTATTTGCCTAGTACCTTTTATTTTTTCAAAGTGTGTATGAAAAAGGTTCTTTATTGAAAATCTTAATTTTCATGTCTCATTGAAATAAAAGGTTACTAAATTTATGCCAACTTTAGAATTTTTAGTTTTGGCGATTGTTTTTATTAGATAAGGCAACAAAAACGGTTATGAAGGGACCTATAAACCCTAAATAGAAAATGAAAGATAAAATGAAGAAACGCAAAAAAGAAGGAAAAGAAGAAATAGGTCCTAAAGACCAAAGAGAAGTAGAATATAGAGATAGAAACCAAAGCGGGAGTCACAAGAGGAGAAAACATGACCTCACAATAGATAAATAAACTTGACTAAAGTTAAGCCCTACCCTCCAGAAACCCCTCCAATGAGATTTCGAGACAAACGAAAGGGAAGATGGTCATCTTTACATTTCTTGTTTGTCACATAAGACCATCCATCTCTTTTATCAAAATCCTCCCATGGAAGACCATCCTCATGCAACCAAACACCTTTATCGAGGTCAACCACAAGTGTCATGTAATGTTTCAACTAATCATCTAAATTAATTTAGAGATCTTTTCCTAGGTCACTACCTACTACGCAAACATTAATAGCATAGACCTGATCGTCAAATGTTTTTGGATTTGAAATTTCCCCGTACTACTTGGGATAACCCATCTACTCCACCAGTAAGGCAACTCGCAAGCACCCTTACTCCATCCACTGGTGCTTTAACCTCTGTTTCTGATTCCTTAATTGCAGTCAAATATTCCAGATCCGACTTTCCTTTCATGCTCTCACGATTTAGGTCAAGATCTCCAATCTTATAGCACGAAAATGGGGAATTTCTCACCCTAAAACATTTGGAACAGTAAAGTTTGGAATCTTCCACCTCTATAATTTTTCCCAGACTCCATGCGGGGATTTCAAGTTGATCTTCTTGAGTATTCATGTGCCATCTAGAAAAGAAACACACAGACTTGAAAACACAAATATCGATCTTACTTTAGTCTTGGATCCACTACTACCAAGGTTCTTATTGATATGACCATACCCAAGAATATTTCATATTCATAGAACTTGAAAGGAAGGGCGAGGAGCTAGATCCAAACCTGAAGGGATTTGAAAGAAAGGTTATGTGGAACACCTAGTTCCCATCTTCAGAAACTCAGAGCCACATTTCCATAAAACCATGGAGCACTAAGAAGAACCTTTTCCATGTCCTGCACATTAGGAAAGAAGAATAAGAAACCCTGTTCAACCAGAGATTTGACTTCAGTTTTACATCCCATTTACGTCTACACCAATCCCTAATAAAATTTATATTGGGTCTAATTCCAAGCAAATCTTCCCAAAATTGTGAATTTGAGTCTCTCCTTTACTTTGTCAATAACACTTTCCTGGATCACTAGTAGTGTATCATCCTGACTCCAGCTTGGAATCAACTTCACAGTCTCACTATTAGTTGACCCAAAGAGTCTATCCAGACAAGACCTCTCCATTATATAAAATAACAGCCAATACCTATCACAGTTTTGGTGATTGTAACTAAGGAGAAAAAAATTTAAAAAGGAGAATGAGATCTATTATGTAAAAGTTATTTTTTTAACACTATCTTTTGATATTTACAACATAAAAAATAACAATTAAGTAGTTATGTTTTGTATATTTTAAGAATATGGAGAATTCCAAGATGTAAAAAATGATTTGAATTGCTATATAAGATATTATGAAACAAAATTTTAATACATATTTTTTCTATAAAAAAAGTAATTGTAGGAGATTCTACTCTAATTAAAATTGGGTTTTTTTCCATTTGGGACTGGTACTCAAAAGAGAATGTGGGTTCTATTCGAACGTTGACTATGGATTTATCTCTAGTTTTAGCTCTAATTATCGGTGCTTTTCTTCCATTCCTAAAAAACTAATTTTTGGTTTTGCTTATTATAAGGACTTTTGATTTTTGTATAGTGGTTTCCCATGCCATGAAAAGAAGTATTATTTGAGAATTACCCCTTGTTTGTACAACATTTTGGTATTTTTTTGTGATCTTGAAACATTGTGGTTATCAACTCTTACTATAACATACGAAGATGATTGGCATTTCAATCGATATATAATATCATTTACCTTTCTACGATATCCACCGAAAAGATCAACTTGAATCCATAGTTTTATAGTAAGAATGAATCTTTGGTGTTATCTTAAGAAGATCAACAAGGTGAGTTACTTGGTGTAAGAATCAAAGTTAAATTTTTGTTGTGTTCTCACATGAAAATTGGTTCTCACATTAAAATTGATTGAAATTATTTCCTCTAATATCCTAATGGTTTTAATGTATATGACAAGGTCATTTATTGTACACAAGTGGGGACTGATTGATAAAATAACTTCGTGTTCTTTGAATTCCATTAGTTTTCTTTTGTGGGTGAGTAATACTTCCTAGTATCTAAATGTTCATAGTATCATAAAAATTTAGAAATTATTGTTGTTTTTATTTTCTTTATAAATGTATTCTTGTTTATTTATTATTGTATGTTACATGTTTTGTGTGTCATGGTTTCCATAATTTACAACCCCTTTTGCAGAAACAAATTATAAATGGTTCCCACAACATAAATCTCCCACATCCTCTTATATATTATCATACATATAGTACATTGGTACACATCTTTTTTATGAGTCAAACACTCAAATTATAAGTTGCAAAAATGCCTAAAAAGAGAGGGAGTTAAACAAAGAACTTATGAAAAATAAAAATAGAATACATGATATAAGAACAAATTTTTACACGGCTCCTAGCCTCATTAAATAACAAGTATATTGAAATTTTGTATAATTCATCTATGTTCAAAACCATACTAGACATTTGGGATCATGTTATAGTCGTTACCTCTCCATATGTGACTAGATAAAAGGTAGTTATCCTCAATATTAAATGTTTTAGAAATTATACAAGAAATTTATGAGATATGTATACAAGTAAATATATATATTACATGTTTCAGAGTAGGGTACATGGGGCATGATAAATTTATTCCTTCTTCGTAATAGTACATCAAAAATATTAACAGAATGGGTTTATGGGCATATTCCTCCATCTCTCCAAAACTTATATTAGAGATGTAGTAATCTATTCATAAAGAGTATAACCTTATCGGGGTGGTATATGGGTCATACCATATAAGATATGTTGGAAAACATTCAGCCTAGATATTTTTAAAGTTGTGTAGTTTGTAGGCTTATTTGATATCATTGAAGCAAAATTGATAGATTTTTAGAATGATTTTTCCCTTTCTCTAACCAAATTATTATAAAAAGAAATCATTTAAGCCAAACCAAGATATTTATAGACTAATATTTCCTCCTTTTGATTCATACTCTCAAATGGGGAAGACAGGTGAAGCACATGGAATCTTCGTAGTCTAATCCTTCATCCTTTACTATCTCCTATTGAACAATATTTCTGATTGATCACCCTCAATCTTATGACATGTCCAAATAACAATCGAAATATCTAAGTGATTGTAACAATGAGATATCCTGCCATTATTAAATGAACACATGTCCTATTTTCATTTTTTCAATCTCCTTTGCATAATTTTTACAATGATTCAAAGTTCCAATGTACATTCGAGTTAAATTTTTGTGTTATTATCATAGTCATTGAATACACACTGTGTTACAAGTATCACCATGGAGCATTCCAAAAATCACATATCATGTTTTCCATTGTAGTGAAAGAAAATATTGTACACACATTCAACAAAGTTTTTCCTTTAAACATGCAATTTTTAATTAAACATTTAAAGGTGCTGAAAATGTAGACAGTAAAACTTGGTAAATTGTCCTCATGTAAATGTTCCATGTTTGACCATGTATCGTTGTGAAGAAATATTCTCACATTCATAATCTAATATCATCATTTATCTATCCATTATACAACTTGAATATATTTACACCATAATTTATTGACCAATAAAGAAGTTTTATTTAAACAAAGAGGCATAAAACATATAATATTTATTGACAAATTTAAATTGAATAATATCTCTGTCTTGTACAAATCAACATTGAAGGGTTAGAATGTGGTGTCTATTATTTTCCAACATTTATGGTGCCACTTCTTCTCAATCACTAAATTTTGTGTCAATGATAAATCATTTTTTCATTATTTCATCTTTTTAGGGTAAGACTTATCATAATATATCATGTACGAGAAGAATATATAAGAAATTCATTATCACATTTTGAATCACGGGAGTTATCACAATATCATATTGAAAAACATCATTCGAATTGATTCAAATTGTTCCTAAATATACTTGAATAATTTGCACATTATCTACAACATTCCCTTATACAAGTCTAAATTACTTATCCAAATTAAAGAGTATTGATTCATCCGTAAATAAGAATGCAAATATCATAGAGCCATGTTTAAAGATAAAATTCACTCCAAACATTGCACAAGTGTTTAAACCAAAATAAGAGTCACGTAAGTTAGAAAAGTGACACCACATATTACTACTACCATAGTGGTTACTTTTTTACAATCTAGTTACTTGAAATATTTTTGTGTCAAGATATACAAGGAAATCTTGAGAGGTCCGATTATATTTACGCACTTACATGAGATTCTACGGGAAGAACATGATGATTGAACTTGCAATGGGGATATGTAGTGCAACACTAGAATATATATAAATTATAGAAGTATGAATGCCTTTTGTATATCAGCCTCAAGCACACACATATGTATTTATCCTTGGGTTTTCTAATATTGTGATAAAGGGTTGTACATGTTATTAGGGTTTATACTTTCTGGTAAAACAAGTCATAGCGATTTTTTGAGAAAATTTTTCATACAATGAACATAATTTCCATATGAGTGAGGAACCTAAATATTTTTACATCAACCTGTCTCTTCGCCTAAGATTATACATTCTCCATTCTGGACCATAAAATCCCTTCCTGAGACCATATGAATCTTGTATGGTATTTAACCTAAAAGTTCTCCACCTATATAAAATTTATCGTAGAATCTAAAATTCAATATTTTCTTATATAATAGATCATGATATGATTTCAAGTTCTGAATGAAGGGAATAATTTATATAATTAGACACCTAGTTGTCACACTCTACCTATAAATCATCCTCTAACCTAGTTTTAGTAGACCCTTCTCAACAAAATTTCTACCATTCCACTAATATATGTACTTCATAATTTTACACTAATTACCTAGGTTATTTATATATCCCCTCCATTAAGATAAGAACCTCTACAAATGTTTTTAAAGAGTTGGATTTATGATACTCCACATAATTCTATCGACATGAAAATAGAATTTAATAAAATTAACTTGTGAGGTATAAGGCCTTCCACTTGGATTTATTTTGACCAAATTTTATAATATTCATCTAGGGTTATTTTAGATTATTATAAAATAAATCGCATCCCATTTGGAGGTCCCAAACTCAATTTATATATGATAGTCCAAAAGGGATTCAAAACTAATTCCTTGAAGAAATAATTACAATATTTTTAGTGAAGTGAAAGAAAGAATTCCCCAAACACAATCTCTGGGTAATTTTTGATTGTAAATTCAAGGAAAAATTAATATATTTACAATAAAAAATTATCCTTTGAAAATCATCATAACTCTAATTATGTAAATTAGAATAGGGAATGGTATGAAATCACTGAAATTTGTGTTTTAACTCCATATACACCCTAAAAATCTCTATACCAACTTACTTTCTCCACACTCACTTATCCGAACCTTTTTAATACTCCACCAAGTATTAAACTTTTATTAACACCTTATAAACAATGTTTCATGATTCATACACACATAATACAATCCTCTATGTTAGAACAAGGTTATTTTAGTATTTCACCTTGTTATCATGGATTTCAAGGATTCATTTTATTAATTAATGTCATATGATTTTTTAAAATCCCAATATACTCTTTCCACACACAATAACAATAAGGATCAAATATAGAGGACCATAGAAATATTTCAATAGACACTTCACATTCATTTGTGTACATACAAATGACTTTATCAAAATACTTAGTCATTCATATATTAAAAGAAGACTAATATATATCACATACCTATTGTTCATGATATATTAAACATTTACTAGTACCTCATAAACTTTTAAGTTCTTAATCCTTAGTAGTTTATGCCTATCTACATCATATATTTCCTTTCTTTTTTTTTTGTTTTTGAGATCTAACAACCTTCTTGCCCTACTTCTTGATTAAAAATTGAAGTGCCCACTCCTCTTCGACATTGATTTGACTATAATTTTGCTTAGTTTGATTAGAAGACTAGAATTTGTCATAATATTTGATCATTATACATTTATATTTGGACATTATTATAATTGAATGGTATTTTAATAGACATTATAGATATTTGATTAAGAATATGTGGTGACTCGTAGTGTGAATTATATGCATAGATTGATATTTCAGTTTTAATGATGATCTAGAGTTCCTACCTTATAAGTATATGGGCATGTTGGATTTTGATACATAGATTTTGTTAAATGATCCAACTACTCTTGTGATAGCATTATATGAAATGATAGAATTGAAAATTTTAAAATTGTGAACAATAGGTGAAACTATTTGATTGTAGTGATTATTTAGTTATGTTATTTGATGACAAGAATTAATACATGTACATGATTTTATTGTTTTGATTTCATTGATGTGGACACAAGGACAAAAAGTATTTTTTAATTTTTGTAGGAAATTGTAACACAACAAACAAAAGGGAATAGGATGCCAACAATGAAAGAATTTTGGGTATTGGAAATAAGTCACCTTGGAAACTTTTTTTTTGTATGTTGTTTTCTTGTTGATATTTTGTTAGGAGGTACCCATTGTGAGGGAAACCTCAAATGTGACCAATGCTAAATGTGTTGTTTTCCTTTTTCTTTTATTTATTTTGTATGTGATTTATTGTTGTAATGTGATCTACTTTATTTTTGTTAGTTAATGTGCTCTTATTAATTTTATTAATCTTGATCATTAAAGTAATTTGGGATTTGACCAATGGTTATTTAATTTTGGTAGATTTTCCTTGATTTTATTGGTTTTAGTTTTGAGTACTAAACCTTGCATGTCCAACTCGGGTTTTGTCTTAAAGACTATTTTGGAGGCTTGTGGGACAAGTTAATCTTCTCCCACACCTCTTAAATTCACCTAAGCAACTATAACTATCAGCTGAGGGGTCAAAATTAGCCCCAATTATGTGTTTTGGAAGGTAAAAAGGTTAAATTATTCCACCTTCTTACATGAGCTTTAATTTTTGGGCTTTGGAGTATCGCTTTCAGTTTGGGTGCGTGAGGATAAATTCTCACATCCTCACACACCAATTTATTGAGATTTGGGTTTGGTGTTTGACCATGTGAGGTGTAATTGAGTTGAAGTGATGTGGCATCCTATAGGGAACCACTTCACCTTCCTCTTCTCTTTTTCTATTTATTCAATTTTATTTGATGTTTTTGGGGTTACATGTTTTATTTTTAGACTCTTAAATTTTTGAGGAGTTTACTTTTGGAGCCTTTTTTAAGCTTGGAAGATTGGTTTGTGCTTTATTGGGACTTGGAAAATCTTGGAGCTTGTACTTATGGATTGGATACTCTTGCAATTGCAAGGTAGGGACTTCAACCATGTAATTTTATTTCTTATTTTGTGGTGCAAATGGTTGTAAATGGATGAGTTATGTGTGTTTTTGTTTTTGGAATAAAATGGCTTTAAGGTTGTGTACAAGAAAGAAAATGGGGATCTATTGACGAAGGGATAAGAGTTAGGATATATATTTGAAGGGAGTTTTGCGTTACGTGTCCCACCTTGTGATAATATGAAATATTTCTTATTTATATTGTTATGTTTATTGAGGGAGGGATAAGAGTTAAAGGGAGCCATAAGGGTTTTGAGGGAGAAATACGAGAACTTGAGGGAGGAATAAAACTTTTGAGGGAAGCATAAGAGTATTGTTGGTATGATATTTGGGTTTTTGGAGACTTTTAAGGTGGGCACCTAATCGCATTGGGCGGCATAAGTGAATCCCCATGTTTCTTCTCTCTCTCTTAACTTGAATATTGAGTCTTTGTGCTTGGGAAAAATTATATGTTTGTTGTTATTTTTGTATTATGATTTTTATGAAAGTTTTCAATTGTTGTTGTGGAAGCCACGTAATAGCTACATTTGGTTTTGATACCTTCTATTGCTTCATTGTTGGGGATCATGTCAATGATGAGGATGAATTCTTCTCCTCATTGGATTATAGGTTGGGTGAAGAGCATTGACTGCTCCCCATTTCATTGTTGTGTTTAGATATTGAAGAAAATGGTAGAGCTCAAGTTGAAGCCTTGGACATAGTCTCATTTTGGGATTTTCTAACTTGCATTTTAAAGTTTCAAGTTCATGTACGGTCTTATGGAAATCTGATTTGTATTACTTATTCAAGAAATGTATATGTGGGAAAAGAGGCTTGTGAAGGTTTTAATTTATTTTGTATTGCACATCCTCCAAACATGTAAATTTATACCAAAGAGTGTTGTTGATTTAGCAATAAAAACGACCCTTATTTGAAATGGTTCTACAAGGAATATATGTTTGGTGTTTCTTTTAAAATGGTTTGTTTTAATCTAATTACATGTTTAAGGAAAAGGATGTTGCACTTGGATGAGCCTCCATTCTTACCCTTATTTTGTAAAATGCTCCGTGGTAATATTTCATCAAATATTGTCATAATTAAAAAATTATTGTGAACTCAATTGGTTCCTTAGTTAGAGTAAGAAGTCACCCTCTCTTTTATTTGTCCAATGCCTTAAAAATAAATTAACTTTGTCACATGTTTAGATCCATATGAATATTTACATATGCATTTAAAATTTTTATATATTTGTATAAATTTACATATACTTGTTTTTACAAACATATGCACCTAAACTTGTATTTGAACTTTAAGGAAAAGAAATAAAGGACCATCTATAAGTAATTGTATAAATCAATTCCTATTGATCTAGTACATATGTTAAATGAGTTATTTTCATAGTATTAATATTTGTTTATATCTTAATTAAAAATATAAATATTAAATCATATTATATATATATATTATAGCCATTTCGCATCACTGGTGTGGCTATATATACTTAATAAAATATTATTAAACAATTCTCAATGTGGAACAACCACATATATTAAACGGTGGGAAACGCTTAATATATACATGTTTGTTTTAATATAAAAAGAAATGTGGTTTGTTTTATTCATTGGGGCCACATAGGCTTGAGCGGACCTTAAAGGAATAACATTGCGAGTAGGGTTGGGAGGCGACCCACCCATATATAATAAACCCTAAATCCTTTATGCGACTCCTTTAATTTTTTTAAAGTTATGGCCACTATATGTTTTAAGAACTACACATTCCGCTTATTCGGCCGAACACTATATATATATATATATATATATATATATATATATATATATATATATATATATATATATATATATATATATATCACTCTAATTTGTGTATATACTTTTTGTAAAAAGAATAAATTGGGGAAAAACAATACCCATTATAGAAATGGGAAACCATCCTATTTAACAAAAAATATTACAAAAACAAAATATTGGAGTTGAGAAAACCCTCCATATCTCTTTCCTTGGCTTTCCATGGCTTCCACTCATCTTTCGACAAACCTAAAAAATTAAAACTGATATGGGTTAGGGAAAGATATAAATAAAAAGTAAACATAAGAATTTTTAGGGAATTTTAGAAAACCTAGCATCCTAGGCCCCGAAATGCTTTGATCTAATGGATGAAATTTCACCCTACAACTTTAAGTGATGTGCTTTTTGTGGGAATGGAAATTTAATTAAAAAGGTATGGGTAATATGTGAATGGGGCCACTTAAGGGTATTAGAGTGTTAGGATTAAATTGTGACCTTTATTGTTATAGATAAATGAGTTTATAAATGACTTTGAAATTTTAAGGGTTCATTAAATTAAATAATTATGAAAAGGGTAACTTGGTTAATGAATCAAAAGGGTTAATTATTGGAATTTAAAATGTATAGTTAGATGACCTGATGTGGGAATTTTTATTTATTTTTATGTGAAGTAAGACAAAAATCCAACTTAGGAAATATTGACCCAGATGATATTTTTAAAAAAGTGAATTAACAGAAACCCTAGAAGGGGATTTAGACCCGAAATGGTTGGAATGAGTAATAATAATTAATTGTTAATTTAATTACGACAACCTTATGAATATGTGGACTTTATTAATCGTGAAATATTTAAACCTAGTTGGTGGTTATCTTGTTGCAAACCCTTTAAACAAAAAAAATCTTGTAATTTTCCTAATTAATTATTAAGTTTTGTCTTGGGTTTTGTGCATCGAAAATATGGGCATTACAAAAATCATCTACCATTATTTTGTAGTCCAATCCCTTCCTTTGTCACATTCTCTTCCTTTATTTAATTTTATTCTCCTTATAGGATATGTTTTGGTTAAGTGCCATAACCATGCATTAACCATCACAAGTTACGTGACCAAAGGGTGAAATAACCTAGTTTTCATGTGTGTGTAATAATGAGAGGTGGTTATAAATCTTAAAACCATATCATCACATCTCTTGTAACCCCATGAACGATCAAGATGAAGGCATGAGGATAAGAAAAATAAAACACGTCTGTTGTTAAATGCAAACATTCCCCCTTATTACAATGTATCTACAAAGGTACCCTTGAAACATCATCTTCTTCTTATTTTTATTCTCGGGACACCTTATGAGTTAGCATCTTGTTGATTCGGATGATTTGTTACTTCATCCTATGGCGAGGAATTCATCTAGACTTTTTCAATCATGTGACAAGATGTTATCTCATTGCAAGATTTGGAGATAAAGATTTGGGCTTGGTATGCTCATGTATTGAGACACACACTCTTATAGGGGTGTTCCTTCTTACATTCGTCATGTACATAATAGTTTTCTTTGATATTCTGATGAATATTTCCATGTGGCACCGTCTGATGAAATTTTTTCAAGAAGTACTCGACAAACTATTTCCTTCAATTGCATGTTTTGAATAATTTCAAGAAATTCAAAGTAGAAACATGAACTCTCGGGCTTAACTTCATTCTATCAATTGATTCATGTCACTAAGGTTGCGTATAGTACTACTAGCATCTTTGGGCATGATTGAAATGCACTTAGATTGTTACGTGAGATCATAGACTTTATCCTATTGACTAATTTCTCATATTCTACATGAATATATTTCTCTATTGCAAATTTGTAGCAAAGTTGATGAAAAAATAAATTTTAGCTTGAAATGAACTTATGTGTGCTCGAATTGAACTCTCTTTAACTCGATATTTCTTCTCTTTAGTCTTCTAACCAAATGGTCTACATAGGATTCAACTCTATAATGATTTTAAAAATCATCTTAGCCTCTTCCTATTATCTCAATTTTGCCCCGAAAAAATTGATCAAACACGACCCCGCATAGAAGGAAATCTAAGGGAAATTTTGATCGAATGATCCTACATTTCAAATCTGATAATCAGAGTTACGGGCATGCTCTAAAATGGAGTAGTAGGGTCAGTGAAGGGCAAAATAGTGTTAAAAAAACCGAGGGTCAAAGCAGAGAAATAGAGAAAGGCTCAAAGTCTTCGAGCTTTACAAATGATTAAGAACGAGCGAAATTGACTAAGTATGGAAGAATCAGCGGAAGCTTCCACGTGCCTCATCATCTCTTCTCCAAATTTTAAACCCAAAAGCATAGGCTTGAACAATCGCAGAGCTTTCACGTGGCTTAGACCCGAAAAGGGACAACCAACGTTTGAAAAGTCCAAATGAGCGAAAAGAACCACGAGTCATGTCATCACAATTTCAAAAGAGAAAGCTCAAGGTGGAGACTCATACTAGTTCCAGCTCTATACATGTTCAAGTTCTAATAGAAATCACGAGTAGGTGGTCAATATCGCTTAAGTATAAGATTGTCACGGAGGGTGCCAAGTGTCTCAATGATGTACATTATAAGCCGTGGCCCAAAGCGGAGACTCAGACAAGTGCCAAGACTCCACATGTCTAGGGTTTGAGAATGACATCAACCCAAATCAGCTAAGTATGGAAGATTTGCAGAGAAGGAGCTACGTGTCGATTAGTGCACCTTCAAAGGTAAATCTAAAAGCGGGTCTCCTAGACAAGTGCCTTTGGGCTTCCATGTGTCCCAGGTCCAAAAAGAGGGACGAAGTTGACAATTGAAAAGAAAATACGGTTTAGAATCATCGAGAGGGTACCACATGCCTCAACTATGAAAATTTAAGAGGGGCGGCACGAGGGCTAGAATTAGACAAGAGGTAACTTGCCACGTGTCCCAGAGTATGAAGAGGTAAGAACGGGTGTTGAAAAGTCTAAAGGCCTGCAGGAGGTCTCTATGTTTCGTATCCATGCAACTCAAAAGGTAAAGTATGGGGCATTTTCCAAACATGTTCTAAGCCTCCATGTGTCTCGGGCGAAGACACTTTGCCTCTGCCGGCGTGAGAAGAACTCAAGAAAAATATAAAGGAAATCGGGGAGCGTGTGACACAATGACACATGTATCATGGACAGAATTTTAAGAGTGAAGAAAAGGGGAAAAATATCAAATGAGTGTGGGGCTACCACATGGACCTGGTATGGACAGACCCTTTTAAATATTGCGTGCTTGTGACCCTGATCTTCAGACAACCATATCTTTCGATTAGGAACTCAGATTTGGGTGGGAGAAGACTTTTTGGAAAGGTATCCACATCCTCTACACCATAGAGGTATAAGACATTAATTTTGACAAGGTTAGGTTGGTGAATACTTGGAAAACGTCTTCAATCCATTAATATGTAATTTGATTGCTCCTAAAAAATAGATCAGATTCAGTTTAATCTGATGTTCTTCCTTCTTCAACACATTTAACAGACATAGAGTGGCAGACTTGACATATTATGGGTGGATTTGTTGTTGAATTGATGGCCGTAGAGTGAGCTTCAAAGCGGTTTTACCACTTCTCTATTTCTTCTCTTTGTCTTTGCATCTATAAAAGAAGGAGTTTGGCTCATTGTAAAGGGTTGTATAGTTTACTTTTACACCCTCCCTTCTTCCCTTGTCAAAAAGATAATTTGTGTATCTTTCGAACCTCTCATTTGAGTTGTAATAGAAATTTTTTTCCTCTTAGATATTGTAGTGTACTTTATCAACTTTGGAGAAATAATATATGTCTGTGGATGATTCCCAACCCTTTCATGTGTTCATTATTGCCTTATGATCTACCATTACATTTTGGTTATTTGTGCATGGTAGTTGTATTGCATTTCTATCATCTTTGTTAAATTGCTAGATGGGTGTCTAAAATTCCTTTGGTGCATCACCTCGTTAGCTTAAGTTTATTTTCTCATATCTTTTCAACCAAGTCTCCTTAGTAAGATAGAGTAGGTTTTAGAATATATCCTCTACAATTTATTTGTATGCACCTGAACAAAGGAATAGGAACTAACCTTCATCCAAATAGCTCTCTTGATTTCAAAGTCCCACACTTTGAGAGATGCTCTATGTTGTGTAATCATATAAAGAGTCTTAACTCATCTAGTCATGGACATTCAGGGGTGTTGTGCTTCTGTACTAAAAGTTTTAGCATGCCTGGTGGGACAAAGAGGTCTCCATCTTTATTGTAGCAATATTGATGTGCACTTGATGCAATTTTTAAGATTTTAAGAAGCTTTGAAATTGCACATCCGCGACTCCTAAGGATCGAAATCCACTTGTCTTAATAGTCCAAGCTTGTCAAGTTCATTAGAAGAATAGAAACAAGTTCAAGAACTAGAGAGGAGGGATTGTTTATCTATCTACACTTATCCCTAGACAGAGGGAGAAGAAGGAGAAGAGCTCAGAGGTCTCCTTTTCCACCAAACATAAACTTGTCAACACCTCCTCCTGGTAGGCCATTCATTCAATCAAAAAGGGTTCTCAGGCCAATTATAATGACACAACCACCCAAACCCTATGTCAACTTCACTGGAAGTAGCCCACTCGCTCTTAATGAACAAAATCTAGTCCCGATTCATTAAAGATCATCCAACATTTCACCGGAGAGAACCAAAATTCTCCTAGTGACCACATTCAAGACATTGAAAATGTCTATGTAATTCATGAGATCACCAAGATGGACATTGCATTCAATTTTTAACCTCTTCACTCAAGGGTAAAGCTTCACAATGGTTCAAGAGTCTAAAAATAGGCTCTATTTAGAGTTAAGAACATCTGTGTAGAGATCTTCACAATCAATTTGGAGAGAAGGGAGATAATCTATCCTTGTTGGAGCATCTGAAAACTATCAAGAGGGCTCCTATTGAGTAGCTGACAGATTTCAACTTCATATTTCAAAGGACATGGGATAGGATTCCATTGGTCGTGAGGCCCATAGATGAAGGTGCTTTCTTATACTTTCTTAGAGCTTTAAATTTTGATATTTCCTTAATGATTCAATCAATGGGAGGCACAACCTTTCCGACCTATAACATTTCCATTAGAGCTGAAAATTGTTTAATTTAGGCTAGTAAACTTGCTCCTAGGCCACCTATGCCTCTATATATGGAACTACGAGCTCTAAGCACTAGTCAAACACCCACATTAGCTCCCATACCTACTCCAAGAAATTAGAGTTTAGCTGAAGCTTCCACCTCATCCTCTAGCACTTCAAAAGAGCTATAAGAGGTTATGAAATAGCTCGTGAGAACCTAGGGAATGAGCTAGTGACTATCAAAAGGAAGCAAGCTCAAAGTTCTAGGCCATATCAGCCTCAAACTCATTATCAGGATAGACCCCCATATCAGTAAAATAGACAACCAACTCAGTATAAATCAAAACCAAAACCATATGATTCAACCATATGATCCAAAAACAACTTCAACATCAAGAGCCTTGATTCTAACACAAAACAATATTGCACAAGAATATGAATGGTGTTTCTCATGTAATCAGCACCACAACCAGTGAATGTGTTTCAATGGTGCACTGAACCAGGCCTTGATTGTATAGACCATTGGTGTGTCCCAAGAGTCTAGTCAAGAAGAAAATCAGTAGCAAGAAACCCAGAAAGAGGCACCTCCAAGTGAGACTATGCTTGTCAATTACTAGGCTGAGGACTTCTGGAGTTAACCAAGCCCCTTCTCAAAGTGTGGCTACCAATACATGATCCAAGAAAAGGAATATTGGAGAGGGACAGTCATCAAACTTAGGTAATCCTCAACCTTCTATTATTCCATAAGGTATTGGCACTCAAAGTGTAACTCCCAATATGCAGATTCATCTCGAGCAACCTCCCAGACCAACTCAAACACCGGTTGTAACTACCCATGTGCAAGAGAAAATTTCCTAGGAAAGGGGCGGTAAAAATATAGCTCAACCCCATTTAACATCATTAAAAAATGAAGAAAAGAAATGTGGATATTTCAATGTGGGCTTCATTGGCTATCGCAAGGTACATAGACCTATTGCAGGATACTATAGCCAATTGGTCAACCTCATACCAACCCCCAACCAATAACAAAAATTGTTTACAAATGCAGCTCAGCCCAAGGGAAACCATGGAGGACATCAAGGTAAGAATCTTAATCCCCATCGATTCTATGATTCATCAATCATTAGAGACAAATTGGTACATAATTGCATGATTGATTTGGGGTAAGTAGCTCTGTAATGCCAAAATAAATAGCCAATGAGCTAGGTCTCCAATACAAAGTCATCTCTAGGGGCATAGTGTAATTAGATGGGACAACGGTAAAAATAGTTAGAGTCATGAAGGATTTGACACTCACATTACATGCATGCCCTTATGTGACTATATTACAAAATGTATCACCATAGACTTGCCACCAAATTTTGTGTTGTGTTTTTCAAGAGACTTCACCGATAAAATTGGAGGTTATTTGTCTCTTGATTCATCACACATGCTTTTTAGAACAAGGTATGGAGCTAAGGCTACGATTAGATTTGATCCCATTACGGATTACCATATTGAGCCTTATATACATAGTCTAATCAATTCCAATTGTTTGGCCTTTGATCAGGAGGACATCCCAAATGTTTGTGAGGCAGATACCAAGGTTGGGTGTATTTCAGACTTTACCCTTGATGAGTGGGTGAACAAGAAGCATGCTTTCAAACCCTATAAGCGAGATGGAGGAATCTAAGCTAGAAGTCTATTGTTTGAACAAATAGAATCATCCTCTTCCCGAAATCATTAAGCAAGACCACACAGATGATGATGAGGTATGGTAGTTATTCTTTGATGGCTCAAGAAGTAGACAAGGAGTCAAAGGAGGAGCTATGCTTGTTTCACCTCAAGGTATGAAGTATTACTTGGCTTTATATTTCCAATTTTCATTCTCAAACAACACAAAGAAAAGTATGAAGATCTGATCCATGGATTGCATTGGCCAAGGAAAAGAGGGATTATAAACTTATCGGTGTTTAGCGATAATGATCTAGTTACGAATGATGTCCGAGGACAAAATGCTGCTAGGAATGATCTATTAAATAACTACAAGAACTAGGTATGGGACCTCATTGAGGATTTCAAAGCATTTAACATCAGTTCCATCCCAAGGAAGAAGAATGAAATGGGGAAAGACTTGCAACTATTGGGGCAAACATTTGATGTTGTAGAGAGTATCAAGAGTGATAAATCGAGCCCCATATCAAAGCGATTGTGAGGCCAGCTATCTCGGATAATAACATAAGTTGGCAAGTCTTCAAGAATGATCAGTAAATTATCAACTTTCTACAAGAAGAGGCTGAGTTTTCCTCTAGAAATAAAGACAAATTGGAACAACATTATGGTGACCAAGTGGTGCAATTGAGAACCAAAAATTAATGAAGGGTGTTGTAACTTTGGAGTCAATATTAAACCCAAATGATCAATTCTAAAAGGAGAAAGTAATTTTTTAGGTAAAGGGTGAAGATTCAGAGCCCATATCCATAGAAGAAGGAAAAACATTATGAATCATAAAGGTAAGCACTCAACAAGAAAAATATGAATTCATTCAACTTTGTCAAGAATTCCCATATGTATTTTCCTAGACTTACAAATATTTAGAGGTTTCAACAAAAATTTGTGCAACACACTATCGAGTTGGATCTAGGAGCCAATCCCTTCGACATGAAGAAATGCGATGAAATCCTCACATTGATCCTCTCATGAGGAAATACTTGAACAAGATAATTGAGGCCAACATCATATTCCCTATCAAACACTGAAGTTGGGTTGCAAAATTTGTCCCTATGAGGAAAAGAAATGGAGAAGTCATACTTGTGTGTGGAATTTCATGATCTGACAGAGCATCAATCAAGGATCATTATCTACTTCCATTAATGGAACAGATATTATAGGTTGTAGTTGGATCTGATGGGTTTTCACTTCTAGATGGAAAATCGGGATATAATAAGATAATGGTGAAAGAGGAAGATCAGTTTAAGACAACCTTCACCACCAAATGGGGTATATATGCTTATAAGAAGAATTCATTTGGATTGTCAAATGTCGAGCAATATTTCAGCGTGCTATGGACATGGAATTCAAAGGCTTAATCAACAATATTTTCTGGTGTATGTAGATGATATCATCATCTTCTCAAAGAATACTTCAAACCATCTCTTCCACCTCGGATAGGTATTCCAAAGGTGGAGAATATTTGAATCATTAAACCAAAAGAAGTGTGTATTCTTAGCACATGAGGGAAATTTTGGGCCACATTGTCTCAAGAGAAGGGTTAATAATTGATCCTAAAAGGGTTGAAGAAATCTGAACACTTCCATTAACAAAACATAAGAAATATCTCCAAATCTTCTTGGGGGAATACACTTTGTTCATAGGTTTGTACCTGAATTTTCCACTCTTGTGAAGCCTTTAACAATGATGTTGAAGAAGAGTCTTGCATTTAAATGGAAGACAGAGGGAAAAGAAAGTTTTAAGGCCATCAAGCTCGCAATATCACATGCCCCAAGACTTATTATCCCATATTTCTAAAAGGACTTCATGCTATATGCTTTTGGAGGGTCAAACATAATCTTAGTTGTCTTGGTTTAGCCCAAAGAGGAAGGTTCAGAACAACCCATAACCTTCTTTAGTCGAGCTTGGAGGATTACGAGTTAAAGAACTCTTTCATTAAGAATAATTTCAGACACTTGGTCTCGAACAATAAGATTAAACTTATAGTATCTCATGCTAGTGTCAAAGATTTTCTCTCACGACAAGGACTTGAATGAGAAGAGAGCCATTTGGATCACTTGGGTTATGGAGTATGACATTGAAATCAAGGTGACCAAGCTGGTTTGTGGCAAGGGTCAGTGTGAGAAACTTTCTTCCAAACAACAAGCTGAGTCAATAGATGAAGAAGAGGATGTCCTATTACTACAAAATGATCAAGAACAACAAGCTAATTATGCACCTATTCCATATTGGACTCAAGCCTTGTTGCATTATTTCTAGACATGTTTGTGCCCTCCAAAATGGAACAATGCAAAAGGGGATACTTCAAACTACAAGCGATCCCATATGTGCTTGTTGGTGGTGTCTTGTTTTAAAATGATATTAATAGTGTCCTATTGATGTGCATTGAGAAAGGACAAATTGAGAGAGTGTTGCATAAGTTCCATGATGGAGAAACAGGAGAGCACTTTTCCCCTCAAGTAACAACTCTCAAAATCATGAAAGCTACTTTTTACTAGCCTACGGTGTTTAGCGGCTTGCTACTCATGGATCAATAGGTGAAAAAGTGTGCATTCTTCACAGGGAAGGAGAAGTTAGCAGCCATGCCCCTTCACTCAGTTTCAGTGGATCAGTCATTCATGAAATGGGGATTAGACTTCATTAGAGTGATTAACCCAAACTCCAGTTAGGGCCACAAGTGGATACTTACATCAACAAACTATTTCACCAAGTGGACTGAGACAGTGGCACTTAAGGAAGAAAATGAATCCAACATCTTGGATTTCTATGAAGGAATAACCACTAGGTTTGGAGTCCTTTCCACTATTATATCAGATAATGCATTTGCATTATTGGCTACAAGATCACTCAATGGTCTCATGTCAAAAAATGGTGTATACCTCAGCACTTCATCAAACTATTACCCTCAAGGTAATGGCCAAGAAAAGTCCAAAAACAAGAACCTATTGAGGATTATTAGAAGGAATCTTGATGAAAATCAGAGGACTTGGAATGCAAGGCTCAAATCAGCTCTATGGGATGATAGGATCACATCCAAAAGGTCTATAAGAAGCTCCCCATACAAGCTTGTATATGGAAAAGAGAAAGTATTACCCATATCATTGGAGTTTCCTACATTGGAGCTCATGAAATAGTTAGAACTAGCTGAGTTTGAACCTATGGAAATCAGCTATGTAGAGTAGATGGAAGTAGGAGAGACAAGAGAACATGCAATGTAGATCATGGAGAAGGATAAAGCATTGGTCAAGAAGAGTTTTGATAAGAAAGAAAGAACAAGGACCTTTCAAGAAGGGGACTTAGTTCTAAAATGGGATGCAGATTGGGAAAAACTAGGAAGGCATTCCAAGTTTGATGCCATTTGGAGCGGCCCCTATATGATCACAAGGTGCAAAAGTAGCAATTCCTTTCAGTTGGCTAAATTAGATGGTGAAGAATTGTAGATTCCAGTCAATGGGATCCATCTCAAACATTGCTATTGAAAAGGAAGGTTCCACCCTTGTAAATATTAGCATAGGACTTTAATTTCCCTAAGTGCGTATGCACATTGTCTTGTTATAGCATAGGTTTTATTTCCCTAAGTGCTCCGACACAAGTTTTTGTTGATCCAAGTTTACATAGTTATGTAGTTTGATGGCCTCTAGGTGAATGTGCCAGGCCTTTCTACATTTGCAACAAGGAGACTAATAGTTCCCATAAAAGTTGCTCATTTTAAAATAGAATAAATATAGAGAAACTAAAACAAGGTCTCAAAGGGTGCATTTCTAGAAGAATGAACAAATGTCGCTACCACCCATGACTCTGTGCCCAATGGATACTACAAGGCAAGCGATCTATTAATCTAGCAGGTAGCTATCGTTGTTAGTCACCAAATTGTTATCTCAAATTTTCCCCTAGAAAACTTGATCAAACATGACCCTGCATAGAAAGAAATCCAAGGGAAATTTCTACGAAGGAGCCTACGTTTCAAATCTGAAACTCAGGTTACATGTAGGCTCTGCAATGAGTAGCAGGGTTGGGGAAGGGCCAAAAAGTGTCGAAAAACCGGAGAGGGTCAAAAAAGAGAAACAAAGAAAGGATCAATGTCTTTGAGCTTTACAAATGATTCAAAATAATCCCAAATTGACTAAGTATGGAAGAATCAATGGAATATTCCACGTGCCTCATCAGTGATTCTCCAAAGTTTAAAACTAAAATTAGATTCTCGAACAGAGCGGAGCATCCACATGCCCTAGACCAGAAAAGGGATAGAGTCATCCATTGAAAAGTCCAAATGAGCGAAAAAAACCACGTTTCAGCTTGACACATTTTCAAAAGAGAAAGCTCAAGGTGGAGACTCAAACTAGCGCCAGCTCTCCACATGGTCAGGGTCCAATAGAAGTCAAAGAGTAGTGGGCCCAAATCATTTAAGTATAAGAGTATCGGTGGAGGGTGTCAAGTGTCTTAACGATGCACATTCAAAGGTGTGGCCAAAAGTGGATACTTTGACAAGCGCCAAGCCTCCACGGGTCTAGGGTTTGAGAAAGGCATTCGCCCTGAATCGGCTAAGTATCAAAGACTCATGGAAGGAGCCACGTGTCAGATCAACACACATTTAAAAGTGGGTCTCCTAAACAAGTGTTGGCCTTCGACATGTCCCACGTCTAAAAGAGGAAAAGCGTCAATAGTTGAAAATTCAAGATGGGGCAGAATCAGTGGAAGGTGCCACGTGCCTCAACCATGCAAATTGAAGAGGGGTGGCCCATGGGCAAGACTCAGACAAGAACCAACCTTCCATGTGTCCCGAGACTCCATAGAGGTAAGAATAGGCATTGAAAAGTACAAAGGCCCATAAAGGTCTCCATGTGTCATATCCACACAACTATAAATGTAAAGTCTGGGGTAGTTTTCAAACATGCGCGAAGCCACCACATGTCTAGGGTCAAACACAGTGCCTCCACTAGCGGAAAGAACTTAGGAAAAATATAAAGGAAATCAGGGAGCTCACAGACGACACCACATGTCTCATGGGAACAATTTTAAGAGTGAAGGCAAGGGGTGAAATCTCAAAAAAGCGCGAGGCTGCCATGTGGACCTGGTATGGATAGACTCTTTTAAATATTGCATGCCCATGACCTTGATCTCAGACAACCATATATTTTGATTGGGAACCAAAATTAGGGTGGGAGAAGACTTTTTGGAAAGGTCTCAACATCCTCTACACCATGGATTTATGAGAATTTAATTTTGAGGAGGTTAAGTGGGTGAAAAATGGGATAACGTCTTCATGCCATTAATATTCAATCCAATTGCTCCCGACAACTAGATCGATTCTATTGTATCCGTCATTCTTCCTTCTTTAACACACCGAACAGACATAGAGTAGTGGACTGGAAAGATTGTGGGAAAATTTGTAGCAACATTGATGGCGTGGCTAAGCTTCAAATCATTTTTCCTACCTCTCTCTCTCTTCTCTTTGTGTTGCATCTATAAAAGAAGGAGCTGGGTTGATTGTAAAGGGTTGAAAATTTTAGTTTTTCAACCTCCCTTCTTCCCTTGTCTGCAAGATAATTTTTGGAGCTTTCAAACCTTCCATTCGAGTTGTAATAAAAATTTTCCTCTTGGATACTGTAGTATACTTTATCAACTTTGGAGCAATAATACATGTTTGTAGATGATTCCCAACCCTTTTCATGTGTTCATTGTTGTCTTCTGATCTCTCATTATAGTTTGGTTATCTATGTATGGTAGTTGTATTGCATTTCTATGGTCTATGTTAAATTACAAAATAGGTGTCTAACATTCCTTTGGTGCATCACCTCATTAGCTTAGGTTTATTTTCTCATATCTTCTCAACCTTGTCTCCTTGGTAAGATAGAGTAGGTTTTAGAAAAGATCTTCTGCGATTTATTTATATGCACCTAAATAGAGGAATAGGAACTGACCTTCTTCCGAGAGAGATCTCTCAATCTCAAAGTCCCAAACTTTGAGAGATGCTCCATGTTGTGCAATCACACTTAGAGTCTCAACTCATCTAGTTGTGGACTTTCAGGGATGTTTTCATTCTGCACTAATAGTTCCTACACCTTATTAGGAAGTTATTGGATAAATCCATGCACCCCCACATTTTTGTTTTCTTTAATACAGTCTATACATTTTTTCCAATGTCTCTCAAAATATGGTCATTTCCAAATGTAGGTTTGACATATCCTTCTACAAAAGAAACTCCATGGCAAACTAAATGGTAAAAAGCAATAGGAAAATGTCTTTTCTGCTCCATGTGGTGAGATAAAACTTAACTATGTAGTATATATTTTTATTATGAGTGTTCTCCACCATTCTATGTGGCGTAGGTAGTTCCTTAAATACATTAATTATTTCCTCATTACACAACCCATAAATGTAGTTCCCATGCATCCTATATTTTAGAAATATATATTCCTTTTCCTTAATAATTTATCCTAATATCTTTATTCCCTTCACACCTCTTTGGATCCTTATTAGGCCACAAATATCTTTCTACCACATTTCTCCATGTAGGCAAGATCCTGGAATCTTTTACAAGCTCGATACCAATGTTCACGAAGTGGGTGGAAAATTATTTTGGATGTCTTCATTTAAATATTGTTGTTAAAGTTATACATGTCTAATGCATGAGGACCCCAATGGAATGTTAAGGTGAATGGTTGCGAGAGGCGAGGTGGAAGATCACGATATGTTGAAATGTAATATTCCAATAGACATGAGGTTAGCATACAAGAAAACATGTAGAACTCTTTATTACTAATTTGAATCTTTAAATTATAGTTTCTTCTCGGAAAAATGTAAACCAAAAAAAAATGGAACTAAAAAAGTTTAAGTACCATAAATAAGTTTTATTCATATCATTAATCTTAGAAAACCTTTACAAACCAAAATTTCCTATTTATAACCTTTTATGTTCATGTATCATACTCCATGTGTACGAAACATTTGAGGACATCCTGAAATGAATCTTCATATTTATTTTTCCATTTCTTCCATTTTTATGTCCATTTTTAATATAGTATACTCATCATTATCTTTGTCATTCTTACTATTCTCATCTTCATGTTTTATCTTTCCTTCACTTCCTTGTTCCATATTTATCTCTTAACCACTATATTTCTTCTTCCATACACCATCATAATTATCCTCATATATGTTAGTTATGAGCTTCACTAGCTGTATATTGTTGTGTAAGAGTCCTACAAATATCTCCCACTTGCCTTATATATCTCTTTTACTC
Source organism: Taxus wallichiana var. yunnanensis (assembly GCA_018340775.1). NCBI lineage: Eukaryota > Viridiplantae > Streptophyta > Pinopsida > Cupressales > Taxaceae > Taxus > Taxus wallichiana. The sequence continues at coordinate 774,933,787 of CM031243.1, read as the reverse complement.
TCGTCACTCATATATTGTTCATCAAACCTATCATTGAGCATATCCTCATGTTGTTTCTTGATTATTTTAAGTTCTAATATGAGCTCTCATAAGAGATTCATTAGTGTTGGTCTTATATTCTGATCTCTGAGATATATATACTCTTACCCTTTCCAACATATTCATATCTACCTCTTCATTGTTTGTGTTTCTCCCTATATGCACTAGAATCATAAAATTCCACTCTCTTTATCTTTGTGGGTTAAGAGGTCTAACAACCTAGATTTTTCCTCTTTGAAATCTTATTCAAATCTTAATATTTATAATGACTCTGTGATTTTCATGATTAAGTCCCATATCAACTCTTCTTCATCGCTCTCATACATTTATTTATTCATCCTTTATGCATGATCTAGGAATCTAAGTGTTTTAACTTTAACTCCATCTGGAACTAATGGCTCATTTAACTTCTCATCTAACTTTATAACTATTAGAATTGACTCATCATGATTTAATTATTCTTCATACATACCACTTCTAAGTGAATTATTACACATATATCCCTTGAATCTTATTTATTTATCTCAATTTGAACTATGATTTATATAATGTCATGCTCTTTGAACTTTTATTTATCATCTCGCAATTTAAGAATTCTTTCCTTCTTTATTTTATCTTGAGTTCTCTCCTCAAACACCGTCTTAGATGATCTTCTTTTCCTTTCTCTAAATTTTTTACCCTTGAAATTTGTCTCTTTCTTCTTATCCTTTCTTCTTTTCTAGGTTAGTGGTCAAGATGATCTCTTTCATACTCACTTTATTGTCCTCGATGCTAATGACCTTTTAATTTAATTCATTTTTAAATTTTCCATTGGCTTCACATCCACAAGCACTCTATTAGGTGCTAAATCTTCTTTCAATAATCATTACTAATGGCCCAATTACTAATTTATTTAACTCTCTTATTCCCTAGTGTCATTGTCTAGTAAACCTACATTCACACAATCAAATAAATTATTATAATATAATTCATGTAGGTCATATTACATCTTTAAGTGTTTCTTACAATATATATTATCCTTCTTATAAGATTTCTTCTCCCATCTTTCCAATGAGATGTTATTCCTATTTAATGTATTCTTATTCCTCTACTAAAATCAGTACCTCTTCTAGATAGAAATTATACTCTTCTACCTCCTCCTCCATGAGAATTCCAGATCTCTAAAAAGGTTTACCACTTTTTTCTTCATTGTTGACCTATAAATTATCGTTGATCTCTTCGTATGATATCTTCTCTACCTTTTTATAAAAAATTTTGCATGGAAAATTTTCCCTCCACTCCTTGCACATAAGGGTAAATCCTATTTTCCTTTTCATGAGTAAATATAAATGCCACTTAACTCTCTTCTTGAGATCTAAAAGAATCGTTGGCTCTCTTCATCTCTCATGATCTCTATCATGAGCCTAAATTATACCAATATTGTCCTTATTTCATTTATATTTTCTTCTTTACTAACCACCTATCTCTTCATTTTATTCTCCTTCATGCGGTTTCATCTCTCAACTAATCCCTTCATTCTCTATTTTTATTTTCTTTACTATTTCTTTCATTTATTAATATTCTTATTAGGACCTTATCTTCCTTTCTTATTTTTCATTCCTTAGTATGCCTTAGCAAGTATTTTACTTATTTATCCACCAATTTTTCCTTACCCAAGGTATCCACAGGTATTTTGAAACCTTCTTCAATATATTTTCCACCTTTGATTTCTATTTGATCTTCAATGATATATTTTCCAGAAGATATTATGAGATATTCTAGATGTTTCTTCTCCTTTATAGAATTTCAAATAGCCTTTTGTCTCTTTTCTTATAAATTTATATATCTCTTTCCCTTTCTTTACTACTTATTTTTCATTTCTCTTTTGGGATTATTTAGTCTCTCACAACCTTTAACTCTCTCTTTCTCTTCCAAATCCATGTATGCTTCCACTTCTTCAAAATTTTCACTTTACTTCTTATCATCAACCTATTGTCACTCTTCTTCACTCTATAAAATAAATATTTTCTATAATACCAATTTGATGGTTCAAGCTAGTTTTTCAAGGGCCTAATGAATGGAATTATTCAAACCACTAGATGCCTAGGTTTCACACTCTACCTATAAGTCAACCTCAAACCTAGTTTTAAGAGGCCCTTCTCAACACAAATATTGCTCTTCGAATAATCTATGTACATCACACATCATGAATAATGAATTATCATTTTTATGGCCCTATTTAACCATATAATATCCTATACAATTATTTTTTATAGATATGAGTTTATTACAGATCGATCCAACACCTAATTCTACCCAAATGAAAATAGAATCAGAAAAACAAAATTGTTGTCGTTTAAGGCCATCCACTATATTTATTTTGAGGAAAAATTGATCTATTGATAGATTGTTATTTGAGATCATTATAAAATAAGTTTCATCCCAATTAGAGCTCCAAAATCACATTATCCATAAGAGTCTTCAAGGTTGTCAAAATATATTCCAATATAGAATTATACTAAATTTTCTTGAGTGAATGAAGGACATTCCAAAATACAATATCTATAAAATTTTGGATTATCAATACAACACTAATCAATATGAATTTCAAAAAAACAATATCATATTCAAATACTCCAAAATTAAATAATGCAAATAAAAATAGGAAATGACCAAACTAGTTAAAATCTATGTGTTAACTCCTTATACACCTTTAAAATATCAAATAAACTTACTAACTCCACAAATTAGTTATCCAAATATTTTGCAACATTCCAAAATGTATGAAACTATTATTGGAAATTTATAAACAAGGTTTCATGATTCATACAAGCAAGATATAGTACTATTTCACAAGACAAGGTTTTGTTAGTATTTGACCTTGTTATCATGGAACAATTTCTAAATTAATTCCTTAAGAATGTTTTGAAACCCCTATATAATTTTTGCACACATAATAAAATAAAGGATTCATAGTCTTGGATGATTTTTTTTTCTTTTTCAGATTAGCAAAATAGATACTAAATAATATTAACCAACTAAAAACATGCAAGCGTTTAAAGTACCTTGGGATAATATGATGATGGTAGACATGTGCAAAGTAGATCCTTCTACAAGCTTGATCGGTCTACACAAACAAAGATAACTAAAAGGAAAAATGGATTATATGGTAGATGAGGGGGTTACCTTACCAAGGTTGTTCCTAAAAGCATGAACTTACTTACAAAGATGTCAAATCTTGTATTTGATAAATGAGGATAAAATAAATGTTAAAGGACTGAAGAACATGAAAAATATGAACCTAAGTAGAATATGAAATTGTAGACCTAAAAGGAAAGTGCAAATATGACATAGAATAATAGAAAATGATATATATTTGGTTGGGTAAACGATGACTTGGGATGTAGATTTCCATTCGATGGCGACTAGGGTAGATGGATCAAAATAGTAAGTAAAATGTAGATTTGAAAATCTTTGTATGCACATTTGAAGATCTTTGAAGGTTTGTAGAAAGCTTGGTAATAACATGCAAAAATATTTGAAATAATGGAAACAAAAATGTAAGAAAAAAATATGTGGGTGAGTAGGAAGGAAATATGGTTCAATTTGACGGCGACTAGGCTTAGTTGGTTGTGATCGAAGACTGAAAGAATGGATCTGTCCTAACAAAATGGAAAAATTATGGATTTTGAAACTTTATGTGGTTGCAGAAGTAGATAAGAAAATTGTGGTGGATTTGGATGGAAAAATAAAAAATAGCATTGAGTCACGGTCCATGAAAAATGACAGTTCGAAGCAGAGACTTAGGCTAAGCTAGGAAAGGATGAAAGTAAATGGATTGGATTTAAAATCTACACATAAAATGGATAAAAGAGAAGGATCGGTAAATGATCTCCAATGGACACTAGTCAGGACAATGTTAGTAGCTGATAATAGAAATAACAATGATGTAATAATTCAATAAATTAACACAAGGGCAATATAAACTCCCTCAAGCCTCTACAAATTATGCAAGAAATATCAAAGGTAATGCAAGAAGATTGAAACAATTATAGAGAAGATCGACACAAAGACAAGGTCACAAAATGCACAAAAGATCGATAATTCATATTTTGGATGGGGGAAGTGTAGATTTGTAGGTTTGATGATGACCGAGGTGGGTTGCCACCAGCTGCAAGAAACCATCGATTTAGGGTGTGGGATTAGGGTTTTGGCTGGTTAGGAATGCATAGGGATGTGAAATGGGTTGGTGAGTGATGAAATGGAGTAATAAAGGCTAACGGGAACCTAACAATGAACAACTAGGAGTTTAGGGATTATAAAGACCCTATATAAGAGAAATTGGGGTTGATTAGGATTAATTAGATAATGAGATGAGGATTAGGGGATAATTGATGATAATTAACAATAAATTAAAATGGATACGATTATAGATGGAAAATATGGGAATAATAAAATACGAATTGAATTAAAAAGGGTCCAGAGATAGGTGAGCATGGTAAAAAGAAGTGAACACAGGGTGACAAGGGTATCTATAAAATATTTAAGTTTCTACATTTTCCCATTTTTGTCGAGTGGTTTGCGTGAGTAATCCATGAGATAGAAATTATGAGAAACAAAAGGTAAGATGAAGTATGATAGAGGATTGATATATATATATACGTTACAATTGAATTGTGATATATGGTAATACTTTGGTGTAGGGTGATAAAAAATTTTAATGGATATGGTAGAATTGTGATGATTAGTAATTGTAAATAATTGATTTAGAATAGAATTTCTTAACCATGATAATGATACAATTATGTTGTATGATGATGTTATTTGATAAATGATATATGTGTTTTGATTTCTTGACATATTGATATGGCATTGAAGACAAAGGTTGTATTGTCTTGTTTTTTTGTAGGAACAAAACAACAATAAACAAATAAGGGACTAGGAGAATAACTATGGAAGAATATCATAATTTTACAAGAAGGTCCTTTTGGTAGCCATGCGTGTGTACATACATTTTCGTTTTTCTTATCATTTTTGTTAGGAGGTATCCAAGGGGGAAAAACCTCATAAGTGACCATGGGTGTGAATGTTGTATTTTCCTTCTATTTATTTGTCTTAGTTGAGTATGTAGTTTTATTTAATTCTAATGTTTTCTCATGTCCTTGTGTTTATTAGTGTGCTCTTGATTAAGTTAATTAACTATGTGGATTATGCAAATTGGGTGATGTGACAATGGGGAAATGAATGTGGTAGATAGTCCTTATTTTCTTCATGATTTTGGATGGATTTTATTTTATTTTGGTTTGTGTACCCATCCCCATCTCCAAAACTCGGATTTGGGCTTTGAGCCCATTTTTGGAGGCTTGTGGGACAATTTTTACTTGTCCCATACCCCTTAAACTCTCCCACCAACCCAACCTATGATATGAGGGGTCAAATTTATCCCCTATTATGTGTTTTTGAAGGAAAAATAGGAAATTAATGCCACCTTTTTTCCTAACCCTCTTAATTATGTCCTTGAATTGTGGAATGGTGGATTGTGTGTGAGAATAGAAGTGTCATACATTCTCTTTACTCGTTTATAGAGTCTTAGATTATTGGTTTGAAATTTTAGGTTGATAGGGGAAAAATGGTGTAGCATTCTAGATGGATCCACCTCAACATCCTCTCAAACATTTTCTATTTATTACATTTTCTTGGTTGTTTTGGGGTTTATTACTTGGGAATTTTTTTGAGATCTTGAATAGGATTTGGCTTGCATTGTGGAAATAATTTAGAGCTTGGTTTCTTGAAGGATTGAAGGAGTTTTCAATGGCAAGGTAGGCTCTTATACTTTTTATTTTAGCATTTCTTGTTTATGTTTTGTGTTTTGAATGTATGAATGCATGTGATTTTGTATGGATTTGGGTAGAGTTGGCCATAGGGATGGTGTAGGGAGAGATAAATGGAGCCATTTTTGGATGTAAAAGGGAGTGTGTGAGGATTTTTGGAGGGAGTGTGGGAAGGGTAATCCACCTATGTGGAGTTAAAAGGAAACTATATCATTTCCATCTTTTAAAATAAAGAGATAAGGAAAAAAATTATGTGATTGTGTTAGTGCACATGAAGGCATTGGGTGGACCCCTATCCCACTTGGAAGGAATAAGGAGATGAATTCCATATTATTTTCTCCTTTAATTCAGATTAGAGCCTATGTGTAATTTCATTATCATGGATTTAATTGTTGTATTTCTCTTGTGGCTGTGGATTTTAATGTGTTGAGTGTTGTATTCTGAAGCCAATTTCTTGCTAGGGTTTCCATAGTTGTGAACACCCCTTATTCTCCCATTGATAGGGGTCGAGGGCTAATGGTAAGGTTGGCTTCATCTTCTCATTGGATCAAGGTTGGGAGGTGAGTGTTTCTTAGCTCCATTCCCTTGTTGTTGTGTTGGAGATGGAGAAAATGGAAATAACTACAAGTTTGGTTTCATGGGATGGAATTACATGTGTATTTGAAACAAAAAAAAAAGAAGTTGATTGTAAAATTCACCATCTTGTCTCCACTTTTGTGTGCAGGGATTTTGCAATTGTATTATAAGCTTTAAGCTCGATAAAGACATCATTTAAATTTGTTATAGACTATAAAATTTTGAAATGTATATGTGTGAAAGAAGGAAATTGTAAAGTTATATCTTAATGGAATTGAACCTCTTTTAAATCTGAAAATTAATTTAAGGTTTACATACTATTTACAATCTGAAATTGTTCTTCTTGAAATCAAAATATATGGTAGTATATAAATGGTATTTTCCTTTTTCGTGATGTTATCGTCATCCATCAAATGGTGGAATCATTCATCTATAATGTATATGTTCCTTCGATTTTATAGAAAATTTCAAAATCAAACAATCTTTGTATACTTCTTATTGTGATGAAATATTTCCTTTCTTTAGTTTAAAGCAAAGAAACCTATTTTATTTATACTTGTGAACTCATTTTAAACCATTGGTCCAATAAATATAAATATAAATAAATAACTATAAATACACACACATATTTAAACAAAATATTATTTTAAAAATACACGTACGAGGACAAGGTTGTATGTTTTATTAAAAACACATTATAAAAAGTATATTAATTGGGAGGGACTACCCCAACTATCAAACATTTTATAAAAAAAGAATGTGGTTGGGGGGGACTCCTCCATCCCTCACCCTCATAGAACTATTACCGTGGTGTGGGTGGTGCCCATACCACCATATTGTGTGGGCACCACCCACACCCACACCCCCTGTCCCCTTTTCTAAGGTATTCGCAACCCATATGGCATATTAAACATGAACACAACGTTATATATTTTACCCAAACCGGATTTAGCCAAGGCATTAAACAAAATAATAATGATGGTATAAAAATACCTAGCACAACCGGAGATCGAGTAAAATATTTCAAAAAATTAATAATAAACTACATATTGAAAACACTAGAAAGGGAATGCAAAAAAAAAAAACCAAAAATACTACTCATTTCGTTCCCACTCCTCTTCGACACTATTGTCATTATGTTTTTTTAATTTTGAACGATACTAGACATTTTGATTATGATACATTGATCAAGTAGATATTAGAGTATACTGAGATATTTGGACTATTGTCGTATGGTGATTCACATTTTGTTTATATTATACTAGATGAGATTTGGTAGACAATTTGATATATGTTTATTTGAATTATTTGGATTTTATATCGACACAATATAATATGGATGTTACGGTAGAATTATAATCTTATCGATGTTATAATCAAATTATTTGATATGTTGATAGATGATAGAATTACTCAAGTTTAGATATTGAGTATTGATTTTTATATGTATATTTTTATGGATGTTGGTAATACACTCATAAATTCGAGAGAGATATACTCTTTGTGTTGCGGGACATTTTATCACATAAATCAAAAAGGGATCGGGAACCAACCATGAAAGGATGTCGGGTGTTGAGCAATGTGGCCAAATTTGACAAGCCGTGTAATGTTATGTTGTGTTGTTTTTAGATGCCTAGTTTGAAGATTTCCCATGGGTTGGTGACCTCACATGTGTGGACATTGTATGAAATGTTTTCCTTTCTTTTAATTTTAGTGTTATTTATTTTTTATATGTATTTAGTTTTATGAAATTTTCATCACTTTAATTTAAAAGTATTATTATGTCTTAATTAGCTAATCCAAATTAATTTATTAACTAAAATAAAAATGTGACAATTGGATAATTGTGAGGGTAATTGGTCCTTGAAATCATGTATTTTTAAGGGGAATTTGTGTTGGTTTTTTTAATTTGTACTCTACCCCAATTTCAGAATTCTGATTTTGACTTGGGGGGCTTTTTTGGAGACATGTGGAACAATCTAAGCTTGTCTCATGCCTTCTAAATTCACCCAAAACCCTAACTATGGGTTGGGAGTTATTTTTTTACTTTTTAAATCCTTTTTGGAGTGTAAAAAGTGACAATAATATCACTTTTCTTACTTACCTCAATAAATTTTCTCCTAGAAGGATGATGAGCAAGTTTGAGTGTCTTTTGGGTTTTCACATTCTTACATGCTTATTTATTGTCTTAGTCATGGTTTTAACTTTGGTGTGGGAATCTAGGAATTGTGAAGTGGTATCCTACATGGATCCGCCTCTTCATCCTCACATTCAATTTCTATTTATTAATGGAATTTGATGGAATTGGGGTTACTTGTGCATTTTCTTTTCTTTTTACATTTTTTGAATTGGGAGCTTGTTGGAGTGCTTTTGGAGTTTTCTTGTCTTGGAGGTGTGAAAGACTTATGGAGTGAAGTTTTCTTGAAATATTTATGGAGAGGTAGGATGTCCATCCTTGTGTCTTTCTTATATATGTTGTAAATGTGAAAATAGTTCTTGTCAAATATTATATGATCTTTGTGAATGTTTTTTTCTATGGTTGGATAGTATGCGTTAAGAAGGGAGTGGGAGATGGATTTATGGGACCATTGGGGAGGGGAAAGATATTTTTAGGAATCCATTTGGAGGGAGTGTGATTGGGATTTTCACCTATGGGGAGTGAAAAGTAAATCATGGTGCTATTTTACATACTTGCAAGGGGAGAGATAAGGATATTGTTTTGTTTGTTTTGTGCACTTGGAGGTTTAGGGTGAAACTCCCACTTCACTTGGGAGGAAAAAGGAGGTGGTTTCACATAGTACATTTTCCATTTGGTTTTATATTAAACCTATGTATTATTTGGAAAAATTTGTAAGATTTGTTCCGTGCATCAATTTTATGTGTTGAATATTTTGGAATGTATGTTTTTTTGTGGAAGCCATGTTTGTTTAAAATTTGTTAATGTTGGTCAAGATATATCATGGTTCCTTGGTTATGGCTTGGGGAAATTAAGGGGATGGATTCTCCTCTTAATGGATTAAAGGTTGGGTGGAGAGTGTTGCCTATTCCCCCTTCCTTTGTATTGTGATCCTTGTTGTGAAAGATTGAAGAATGCAAGAATGAAGTTCAAGTTGGGAGAAGACATGCTAGAAGACTTGTGTTGGCTTTGTTGAAATATCTATGTTGTAATTTGTTCATTTTATTATTCCCACTTTGAGTGGAAGATTGTAAATTTGTAAGTTTGAAAGGAAGTTGTATTATTACTTGGAAACCCCTATATTTTGTTAACTCTTCTAAGAGTGTTTGTATGAGAAAATTACATTTTAAAATGTGTTAGTTTGGTGAAAGGAAACTACCAAATCTTCATTGTTTTGATGAAGTAAGAATTTTGAAATGGGTTGAAATGAAATGCATTTTCTTTAACTTAAGTTATTTATTTGTATCAAAATGAAAATCTCCTAAAGTTGTAAGAATTTAAGTTGTAATATAAATATACATGTGTATTTGGAAAAGAACAAGGATGTATTGAAAAGGAATGTGTTAAATTATTGTCGTTTTAGTTTGAAAATATAACATATGTAATAGAATGAATAATAGTTATGTTATATTCAATTTTTACTTTTATTGCAAAAATGGAAGAATAGAACTTGAGTTGTTGTTTTGTATTTCAAACTAAGAAACTATATATACTATCAATCTACAAACAAATGAATAGAAAACACCCTCATTAAAATTTTTATTGCATTAAAAATGAACTGAGGAATTTTTTTATGAATTTTATGTTGGGTTGAATGTTCTGCTTCTCGATGAATAGGACCTTTTCCCTTTGTGGAGTGGTGGTTTCATAACGACGCCCAACATAGAGTGGCGGTTGGTGAAGCGATACCTAGTCGGGCAGAAGTCGAGAGGACCATCGGCTTGCATAGGGAAGTGGTTTCATCACTCTTGATGGAAAAAATTATTTTCATCGAGAGAAGAGCCTAGATTTAACTTTAAATAAAATCCAAGCTTAAAATTTTAGCTAGTAACCTTCCAATCTAGAAATCAACTAAACTTAAAGTATTTAACCTTCCAATCTCCCTTTTTGGTACTCAAATGTGTTAAACTCATGGATTTAAAATAAATAGAGTTTTCCCCAATAGTTGAATTATAAATCAAAGAAAATGATTTTTATTAATATAACAAATTAGATCCAAAATATTATCTCTACAAATGGGTAGCATTACAATGAAGTAATCTTGCATCTAAAACCTAGAGAAGTTTTTCAAGGGTTATTCCTCCTTTCTCTCATGGCTTTTTCTTCTCTCCTCCTCTTCCCAAAACTTTAAAATAAGAAAGGAACAAATGTGGTGGTCAAAGTTAAATAGGGATTAAAAGCGGACCATAAGGAAGCTTAGGGTAAATTAAATCTATGGGCTAGGATTGATTCAATCTTATGGCCCAAATTATACCCTAACTCACTTAAGTGGGAAGGCATTTTGTGGGAATGTAAATTTTAATTAAAAAATAAAGAACATAGGTAATGTGGTGACTGGGGCCACTTGTGCGAGGTAAACAATTAAACCTTGTAGTTAGAAAACAATACAACCTTGGTGTTGGATATCCAAATTAACTAATGGGATTTAGTAGATGTTTTTAAATATAAATATAACTTAGGAATTAAATTATAATATTTAATTATTAATTTAATTATATTGTTCAAGCTTGTGTAGAAAACCCTAATCGAGAAATTTATTAAGTGTGAAAATGTCTAATATTGTTAACACTTTATACAAAATAATAATAATTTTTAGTTCTCTTTGTTTTGAGGGTAGAAATTTATGGGCATTACACTTGGTATAGAGCTATCGGTTCAATGATTTGACCACGAGAACACTAGAAACATGAAAAACAACAAGAAAACCTATCACAACTCTAAACCTAGAACACACAACATTGCATGATGTTTTGATTTTTTTTTTAAACAAGAAAACTTAAACAAAGTCTAAATAATGATAAAATAACTCTTGTTTTGGTCTTTACAAGATACAAGGGCTAGAAAATGGTTCCTTTCATGTGAGCCTAGATCTACCACCCCATGATAAGGCCGTAGTATCCATATTTCCCTAGATACTTCAGAAAGTACGGGATGTTAATGCTAATTTACATAGAGGATATTCGGGAAGGATCATGCACCGCCATGTTAGAGTGCCAAAGATATGGTAGAGCACTCCAACGGAGAGTTGTTGAGACATAAGTCTCCACCTAGAGAGCACATAGATATATCTTGAGTATCAAAGATAGATCTAGGAGCCCAAGGACGAGGATGTTCGTGCAGAGAGAGACCTAGGGGCCAACAATCCTCTTTAACACTATTTGGATTATGTTAATATTACTTTTGACTGATACTAGAAATTTTGATTATAATACATTGATTAGTAGATGTTAGACTATACATACATTTGGACTATTGAAGTATGGTGATTCACATTTTCATTATGTTACACTAGATGAAATTTTGTAGACATTTCAATATATGTTGATTTGTATTATTTGGATTTTATACTTTGTCACATTATACTGGATGTTCTTATTAGAATTATAATCTCAGGGATGTTAGAATCAAATTATTTGATATGGTGATAGATGATAGAATTACTTAAGTTTGGATGTTGAGTATTTATTTTTATATGTATATTTTTCTCTATGTTGTTAATAGGGTCATAAGGCTAGAGAGGTTTATTGTTTGTGTTGGAGGAAATTTTATCACATACATCGAAATAGGATAGGGGAACAACCGCCAAAGGATGTTGGGTGTTGAGCAATGTGGCCAAATTTGACAACTTGTGTAATGTTATGTTCTTTTGTTTTTTCATGCCTAGTTAAGGAGGTTTCCCATGGGGGGTGACCTCACATGTGTGGCCATGGGGTGAAATTTTTTCCCTTTCTTTTAATTTGAGTGTGCTTTATTTTGTGTTATATGTATTTAATTTTTGTAAATTGTTGTCACTTTATTAACAAGTATTATTATGTCTTAATTAGCTAATCCAACTTAATTTATTAACTAAAATAAAGATGTGACAATTGGATAATTATCAGCGTAGGTGGTTCTTGTAATATTCTAGTTGTTAGGGGGATTTTTGTTGGTTTTTGTGATTTGTACTCTACCCCAATTTCAAAATTCGGATTTTGATTTGGGGTTTTTTTAGAGACATATGAGACAAGATAAGCTTGTCCCATGCCTCTTAAATTAACCCAACAACCATACCTATGGTTTGGGGAGTTAATTTTTGACTTATTTATCCTTTTTGGAGTGTAAAAGAGTAAAAATAATTGCATTTTCTTACTTACCTCAATTAATTTTTTTCCTTAGAAGGATCATGTGCGTGTTTGAGTGTCTTTTGGGTTTTCATAGTCTTACATGCTCATTTATAGTCTTGGGAATGGTTTTTGACTTTTGTTTGGGAATGGAGGAATGATGAAGTGACATCCTACATGGAGCCACCTTATCATTCTCACATTACATTTCTATTTAATGATGGATTTCGATGGAATTGGGTTTACTTGTGCATTTTCTTCTTTTTGCATTTTTGGAATTGGGTGCTTGGTGGAGTCATTTTGGAGTTTTTTTGGCTTGGAGGTGTCAAATACTTATGGAGTGAAGTTTTATTCAAATAATGATGGAGATGTAGGATATCCATCATTATATATCTCTTATTTATGTTGTAAATGTGAAAATAGTGCTTGTCAAATATTGTATGAGCTTTATGAATGTGTTTTTGTTTGGTTGGGTAGGTTGCCTTAATAATGGAGTGAGAGATGGATTTATGGGACTATTAGGGAGGGAAAAGGGAGTTTGTGAGGAATGCATTTGGATGCAGTGTGATTGGGAGTTTCACCTATTGAGAGTGAAAAGGAAATCATGGTGATATTTTTCATACTTGTAAGATGAGAGATAAAGATATTGTGTTGTTTGTTTTGTGCACTTGGAAGCTTAGGGTGAAATTCCCACTTCACTTGCAAGGCCAAATGAGTTGGTTTTGCACAGTCCATGCTCCATTTTATTTGATATTTTTTTAGTATGGGTAAATAGTTTTTTGAAAGGGAATATTCCCTTGTACACGAAGGCTCAAATAACCAGAATTTAATAATGAAAACATAATAAAATGATCAAAATCTAGATAGAACATGAACACCTAGAAGAAGGAAAAATATTGCATAGATTAAAACCAAACCAACAATAGATCAGCTTGAAAATAGATGATGCACAACAAACAAACTTCAGTGACATACCAACATCAAAGTAGTAGAGAAAAAACAATGAATCAGTGCCAAAAGATAATCGCACCACAACAAGAAAACAACAATCATCTAGGGGAGAACTTGTATTCTTGCAAGTAGGTTTCTTCTTTTTGAGCACCATTTTTAGAACTTTTAGATATCCTCAATAGGAAGAACTAATTCAATAGAATTAATCAACAGATATGCATTTTTTCCTGCAAAAGAGGTAGGAGGGGTATTTTCCTTTTCTTCCATGCTTTCGATTCGAACATCTGATTTTTAATATCAAAAACTTGAATTTATGAGACAAGAGTTTTCTGAACCGATTCGAGAACCATTTTCAAAATCAATGTTTGAATCCACATCCTCCTTTAAATTAATAACCATATGTTCGGCTTAGCATCTTTCCACAAGTTTTTTTTTTCAGGTGTGCTTTTTATCCCACATTTAGCATAATGTGACCTAAGCTGAAGCACTTTCTACATCTAAAAGATATACCTTCGTAATCTAACGGGTGTGACCAATTTTTTTCTAAAATTTAAGAGCTATGCTTGCAGAGGAGGTTTTTAGAGGTATTCAATTCAATTAAAATCCTCACATATGTAGTATGGGTATAGCTTATGGTTTAAGAATCAATGTAAATAATATGTCCCAATACATTTCCAATGGAGATGAGACATTCACTAGATTGAAATTACATAGGTAGATGCGGAAATCTAATCCAAATAGGTTTACGCGAATAGGATTAATTGAGCAGATGAAAATACGGAAACCATTGTTTTATAATTGAGTAACGTGATTGAGAAACCCATATTTTGGATGATATGATTTCTTTATCATGCATTGAAGAGAAAACCACAATAAAAATACCTTTCGCATAGGGGTAAAGGTCTAACCTTCCATCAAGAAGGGGCTCTAGTGTTTGGAGATTCAAGCATGCAATATGGGTAAGGTAGGAAATAAACCTCCAAATATATAGATCAAAGCATGTTTCTAGTAGAAATATTCAGATTCAATGACATCCTTGCCAAAAGTAATATGAAGGGGAGTTTAAGTAGGGGATATTAAATATTTCTTTCTATTCATTCTGCTTTGAAAGAGCCAACTGTTTAGTACCCAAATTGATTCTCCCTCGAGAAGATTAATAGCATCACAATTTTGACATGAAGCTCGAGACAAGCAGAGCATTTAGTGTGTCATTTTGTAGCTGGGAAAAATATAGCTTGCTCTTTGTCACTTAGATGTGGAGAAATGGGTAGCACCCTTAAGAGGATTTGATCTATCCTCACTACTTTATGATTGTGCCTTTCAATCGGGGTGAGAGGACCCTTTTATACCTGTTTTTATGGAGGAGATGGAGATATCTTTCTTTGCATAGTTATTAAAAAGACCACAAGAAGAAAATATGATCAATAAAAAAATAAAATAACTCTCACAAGTTGTCACCCTAGATAATGGAGATATTTTCTAAGCAAGGTTCGAACCCACTAAAGAAAATGAAAACCTAATTGCTTCTATATGTTATGATAATAGAAATTATACATTTGTACACACAGAGGACAAATAGGGGTAGTATGGGTAGGATTGGTTATTTTTAAATGAAGTTTGGTGGGAGGTGAGGCGAGTAAACTTTGATTTTCTAGATCTCTAAGACTTTTACAAAAATGGAAAGCTTGATCAAAAAAATGCTTCAAAATAGATATAATGTCCCTTTAACCAGAATGGTGTGCTTTCAGTGAAGGCCCAGATCAATACGTTTTCACACAAACTTTAAGGATCCAAAATGAAGGCTCAAATTGAAAGAATTAATTAAACACTTTCAAACTCTATTTTATCATGCTTAAGGTACGCTCAAGGATAACAAACAATCTTAATGATCATGCTATGAGTAAAGTGATTTTAAGCTTGTATATTTCACTATCAAATGAAAGCTCTTCGATAAATGAAATTACGAGTGCCAATAAACTATCACAAAGCTAAGATCTTGTGTAATTCACATAGATTTCAATGTAAGATTGCAATGAGAACAAGAACTTATTTGCAAACATTTAGAAATGAAGCATACAATTTTTTTCTCAAAATCAAACACAGATTTACTCAAATTTGATTAAATTTATCAGCAGGGGAAAGTTTCTAGAAAATCCTCGAGCTTGTCAATGGATGTACACTCGTAACCACCTTGACATGATCAAATTTAACACAAAATAAATAAATAGGTTCCTCAGATAGTCTCTCACAAAATATGGGCTTTGTCAAACTTTTCTCTCAGGAATTAGCTCCGGACCTCTAACACTCCACCATTTGTACAAAAATTCATGGAATTTATAACATTTCATTTACAACAAAATTTCCCCAGAACAAGAAACATTCAAAGAACCATTGTGTGTTACGATGTTGATCATGACTCCCAGAATCGGATTTGCAAAAAAGTTGTCAGGTGTGTAGAGGGAAAATCTCTCCAAATATTTCCAGCATTCAATTCTTCACTTGGTAAGTCATTCTTCATCTCACACACCAACTACTTCCTCCTCCAATCTGTCAAATCTAGTTCTTTACGTGCCAAGGAAGGAAAACTGGAAAATCAGATCGAGGCCAATAATAAAATCATATCTTAATGGTAAAAGATGTTTTTAGATTTTTACCACCAAACAAGGAAATCAAGAGGTCTCTTGCGTGCCAAGGAAAGAAAGATCAGGTCGAATCCGATAGTTAGATTACATCTTTAATGGTGAAATACATTTTCAGACCTTCCCCACCAAACTAGGATATCAAATTAATGTTCCTCTTCATTTGGTGTGTAGGAGACTCCAAGAAATGATAAAAAACCATAAAAATTCACATCCCTAGGAGATTTGGAGCAGAATGGCAGAAAATCGAGATACGCAGACACATAACTTTTGTTGATTTCTCTATTGAATTCGGACCATCCACGTGGGATATCCTAGTTAAGATGGACACAGGGTTCCTTTTTACCTTTTACACCCTTTGGAAAAAATGTAGAATTTATCAATTTGCTCCACTCCTCCACCTTTGAAAAATGGGCTTGACATGTTTCCCAATGTGGGTCCCAGAGAGAACCGCGACTAAATTTTGTAAATTTACCCTAAGAGTCTGCCTCCTCACCTTTTGACTGTTCAAATTTTCACGCGTCTCAATGGCACATCTTGAGATGGTCGCCAAAATTAGAGACCCCAAACAAGCATGGGCTTAACACGTATCTCATTCAGCGAGTCATTAAAATTTTTAAGAGTTTAGCGAATGTGCCATGTGTCCAAGATTCAAGATAGTCTTCTTCCCGCTTTGAAAATTCCAAGAAAAAAGGTAGAGTGAGCGGAAGCCTCCAAGTGTCCTCCTGGCACTTCTTCAAAATAAAACCCAAGGGCCAGTCCCCAAACATGTGCGGTCCCTCCACATGTCTCAGGCCCTTTAGGAAGTTGCTGAAAATTCTAAGTAAAGGAAGGCCCAACGGAAACCTCCACGTGTATTTATGGCACAACTTCAAGATGGTCCCTAAGAGTAGAGACCCTGAATGAGTGTGGGCTCACCACATGTCCCAAGCCTTAGAAAATTTATTTAAAAATTTTAATTCCCCAGCCAAGCCTATGGAAACCTCCACCTATCCCTTTGTCACATTTGTTAAGGTGGGATCCTGAGACAAATCTTCAAATGAACACCAGCGAAGCACGTGTCCATGGCCCGCCAAAACTATATCAGCTGCATGAAAATTTTTATAAGTCTAGGAAAAGCAGCAAAATCCTCCACGTGTCCTCCCTAAGATAGCTCCAAGGCCAAACAAAAAGGTGAGTCTTCAAACGAGCGCCATTCCTCCACGTGGAAAATTTTTGGGTTAAAACGATCCACAAAGTTTTAGAGTGCCCCACTAAGTGCATCCAACCAAAAGGGTCATGTTTCCACTAATGCAAAGATTTAAATTTGACGGAGAAACACACCCATCAAGCCGTAAAAAGTAGGAAACCACTATTTGATCCCAGAGATGAAATTTTCTTCAAGGACAGAGAATTTGGAAATGTTGTAAGGTTCACACATGACCCTCTGAGCTATATCCATTCACATTTCTTCAAGTACCTAGGACAAAATGGTAGGGACAATAACACATGACTATGGAAAATGAAAGGGAAGGAACAGCTTGAGTTTTACGCCCAATTGATAGACACCTTTAGATGGACAGAGGAACAAATCAAAAATTCTAGGTTTTTAAGTGACCTTCGACCAAGGAGGAACTAATCATGGCAACCAAATGGAGGACAGAGTTTTCAAGCACCAACACAGGGAGACACAAACATGACAAAGGCCAAAAATTGAGGGATTTTAATGGCAAATGGGGCAAGACTAATTCAAGCACCAACATCGGCTCCGACTCAAGGATGGGCACTCCTGCAGAGTGCCACAAGAACCAAATAATAGACTAATTGCCAAAAATATCCATTGGGCAAAGGAGTTAGCTTGCAGAGTGGAAACCATAAGGATCTCATAAAAATTAGTCAAGGAATCAGCAAAACCAGGTCACCAAGGACCAAAATGAGAAAAAACACAAAAGACAGAAAGTAACCAACAAACTATACACTATATAAATTATGCTCACCTTGATTCTAGGGAATCAATCTAGGAAATGTTTCAAGTGCCTTCCATTAATAGGAAATTCGAGCAATTCACCATCCAAGTCTTTCAACAAGAAGGTATTTTAACCAATACGAATGTCGGTGGAGTATGGGGCCATCCATAGTGCATCAAATTTACCATTCTTGTAATTGGCTTCATGGTTATTATCCCATAAGAGAAAAAAATATCCAATGTTGAAAGCTCGAGAGTGATCATTATCCATATTTCACACCAACATGAATGTTGAATCGAATCATGACCCCACATAGAAGGAACCCGAGAAAACGCATTCAAATCCTATAATTGGTTACAAAAATATTCAGCAATGAAGTGGCAGAGATGAAGAAAGAGAAAAATATCCTATACAGAAAGAAGCAACTCTATCAGTCGTCTCTACGCTTTAAATCCATTCTCCAAGTTACAGCTAGGAAGAACCATCAAATAGCAAGGTTGGACAAGCAAGGAAGATGCTACAAAGGATCCAAAAGGAAGAACGACAAATATTTGACATCCTCGGGTTTGAAATGGTTCAGGAAAGGCCCAAAAACAACTAAGTATGGAGGAGGCAACTGGAAGAGACCACATGTCGTAACGACACTTCTCTCAAAGTGAATCTAAAGGGAGGAACTCAAACTTGCACCAGCCCTCCACATAGAAAATGGTCAAAGAGAGTCAAGGGTGGAGAGGAAAAGCTTCAAAATTGGCTAAGTATAGAAGTGTAAGTGGAGAGTGCCAATTGTCGATCGGTGCATTTCCAAGAGTTGGTCGAAAGACAAAGACCCAAATCAGCGTGAGCTTGCACGTAGCCCAAAGCCTAAAAATGAGAGGAACCATTGAAAATTTCACAGAGTAGTGGAGGTGACAAATCTCAACTTAGTGCTCCTCCAAATCCAAATTTGGGTTAGGTTTGCAAACAAGCGTGGTACCTCCACGTGTACCTTAAAGGGGGGAAAGGTTAGTTGAATAGTCAATGCATAAGCGGACCAGCGGAGGCTGCCAAGTGTCTTAAGGGTGTTGTTTCAAGGGTAAAATGGAGAAAAGGTTCTATACGTTCACATTATTACATATGCTATCTAGATCTATTATATTTTATTATCCTTACACACATGCGAATTCATGTCCTTTTCTAGTTCTGATCACAAATATAGGTCTCTCACACACACCATTGATGCTTACCTTCTACCACTCCTCCAATGGTTACTAGGGGCATCCACATTCATCTCTTACATGTGTTATTGTTTTATTTTACTTCATAAAATACTACCTTCTTTCTTATACATGCTTGTGAAATCTGAATTTTCTTTCTAACATACAAATGGGTGCTTCATGGGTAGGATTTTTGCAAGATTATTTACTTCCATGGCTATCTGTTTTTTTTTTCTACTATTGTTTGACTCTTTTTTTCTATTGTATGTGGGCCTTACCATTTTTTTGGTAAACAAAATTATTTGTTGTATTTGACCATTATACCCTTGAGTTTCTTATGACATAATGAGTTGTGTCCCATGTTTGTAACCATTTTTGGTGGTCTACGATTGTCTTCTTGCATGTTTTCTTACATTCTAGATTATACCTTGTTTATGTAGCTTACACTTATTCTCTACATGCATGCATGTTTTTTCCCTAACACTTGTTTCTAGCCACTTCTTTGTGTGTGCCTTAGTTTCTACCAAGTGCATTCCCTTCCCATTGAAGGGAATATTTTACATTATCGCTCCTCTTTTACGGCCAATTTATCCGATATGTGATATTGCATACACCCCAAAAGAGGGGACATTATTTGGGGTTTTACACATTGCATATTGCTCTCTATCGGTAGAGTTCAGTTCAATTTGCCATCCTTGACATTGAGGGTTATACAACAAGTGTGTTTAGACTAGTCTATAAACCCCATACACAATGGATTTTAAAGGATTTATTTTCATTAACTTTCTAGGGAAAATTTAAAGGTTGGAAGATAAAACATATTTCCTCCCTACACTACTTTGGCCAAAGAGACCTCGGATTGCCCAAAAACCAGGATAGAGATCTCCTCACGATTCTTGGGGAAGCAACTACATGTTGTAGAATAATGTATTTTTCATAGGATATCCTTTTTGGAACCATTTCTCTCATCATGGATCAAGTACACACATTCTTTTTAATTTTTCATACTTATATTTAGAGTATTTTTACTATATACATGTTTTTTTTACATATACATGTGTATTTGACTACATGAGTGTCTTCTCCTTCACAGGTTTGTCGATATGAGAAGTAAGAAGTCAACAACAAAAAGAAAATACAACAAAGACATCATTAATTAAAAAAACACCAATAATTTCATCAACAACAACATTATGCAGTAGCAAACACCTCATACTAGCATGTAGGTGCATCACACATCAGCAAATACACACTCATTTTTCCCTAGGTTCACTTTCATCACTTTTTTCTCTTTTACATCTTTATTCACCATGCTACATATTTATTTCACTCCACACTGTCTTGTCCTTGAGCACACTTTCTACATCACTCTACATGGACATAACGTATGCATCTCTATCTAATTTATGTTACCGAGCATTCCACTCACAAAAATAGAGGGAAAATGCAGACACAAAATCACACACTTTGGGCATTATTTAGTCTTGGTCTCATACTACTATTCATATATATTTTGACTGAATAAATTAATAAGTATCCCATGTCCTTTGGCCATTTTGTTTTACTTGTTTACATTCTTATCGACCTCCCACATGTACTCGCCTAGTCATTTTTTCCATTTGGCATCCTTTTATCTCTCGACTTAGGTGCCCCAGTTCTGGTTCCATTTTGGTCACTCGATCGATTTTTCATTTTCCCACCACTATCTGGGAACTTTCTAGCCATTTGAGCTTTCTATCGTTTTAGTGATCAACATTTTCATAGTTAATTATGACATTAGATCAGAGAACTATATTAATACAAAGTTATGAGATCATAATGAGTGACCAATCAATAGGAACTACTATCATCATATAAGTTTGCATCCATCAAAGGCTCCATCTCGCATCCATATAGATCTATCACAAAGGACAAGATTGGTTCATCTGCATCACACCGCATAGGTGGGAAATTTATTCTATTCCATCCACAATTTTATTACATTTCTACATCTGGTTATTTCTTGCTAATTTCACACACACATATAACTACATCAGTCCAGTCCGAGATGTAGTGTAGCGCTCGATTAGTAAGTCCACCATTGTGTCCATTGAGGACATGTCTAAACCCTTCATATGCATATTTTTTATTTAGGGGTTTGATTTTGGATTGAGGTATTGCATATATCATCTTCATCATTGATTTCAAAAGAAGCTAGTGTGACAAGATATTAAGGAAGGGAATCATCCAAAGACACTCGAAGGAGGTTTGTAGAGATTTTTCATAGACTAGGTCACCCAAATCTCAAACAAGAGTGCTGCAAGCACCCAGATCCTACTCTAGGCACCCAAATCCATCCTATTATTCCATATTTGTGCTTTCTAGAGCTTCTGAATGATCATTCATGTGTTTTGTTTCTCTCTTCTTATTTTTGACATAGTTCTAACATAGCTATAGAAAAGCTAAACTCTTCCTAACCCTCTTTTTTCATTAGGGTTTAACATTTCTACTTGCTTATTTTATTTGGGTTACTTTCTTTATTTATTTAGCTATTATTTACTAATGTGCATAATATTAGATTAACTTAGAACATTAAATATTTTTAGTTAATCAAATGAAAGGTAACAATAATTTGCATTGTCATTTGATAATCAAGTAAGTATGCAAATCATGTGGTGATACGATAGCATGTTTGAGTAACCTTGTTCGGTAACCTAACCCATGTTATCATGTAGAATAATTTTTGTTTTTAATAATGTCTTCCATTATTTATTACATATCTTATTTTAAACTTCTATAATTTTGTCACATGTGTAGACTTCAAAATCACCCACATGATGTACACTACATGTACATGAGAAAAGAAATCAATGAAAAAGAAAATGTGACATGGATATTTAGGAATATTTTAGTCATCCCATATTAAAACCAATGCCAAGATGTAATTTTGAATCTTATTATGTTAATGTTAATTTATATGTTGATTTACTTAAGGATGCAATAAGAAACCCAATTTTTCATTCAAAAGTAGACAACCCTAGCAATGACCTTACACCGGATGATATTCCCAATCGGTTGAGTAATTTAATTCACATTGATTATAATGATAATACAAATTACCATCCAACTCAAAATTAAAATAAATATTCCAAAAATGTAATAGTGGGAAGTGGACTTTAGCAAGGACTTATCAATTTGAATGGTCAACCAAATATCCATTCATTGAACTTGTTGAATTAAAAATACTACGATATTTTGATAGGACATAGATTTCACTGTATATAGATGGAAACTAGGAAAAGACCACAAAATGGAATTGAAGTTTGACACAATAGAGAAGCATTATGGGAAAGTATATGAGTCTAAAAGCATGATGATGGAAGAGTAATAAAAACACCTAGATGGAAAACCGAGGAAGATTGTTCACAAATGAGATATGCGGAAGAATATGAAAATCATTACAAATATATTCAAGGCCTTGTTGAGAAAGGCTTAATTTACAAAACCTACTTAGGCAAGTCTTTATGAAAAACTTATATAATTCAAAACAATATTTTACATTTTAAAAAAGGGAAGAACAATTTTAGATCTCATTGATTATAAGATATTATTTCGGTGTAATGGGTTTCCAAACATTCCAAAAAAACACTAGTCGAGATACTAGTGCATGGGAAATGGCAAGTGTTGTGGTAGCAATAGGAATCATTTATTCGATAGATAAGTTAAAAAAATAATTTTATCACATTTTCAATTGATAAGGTCACATAAGTATGAAATACATCATGCGTATGCATGCATGTATAGACATTTATTTTAGTATCCATTTGAGTAGAAATCATCTACTAGTTATGCCTAAAATCATGGATAATCGCAATTTTGAGAACCTCTTCAAACTTGCTATTAATTTTTTTTAAATAAATAATTTTGTATATATGATCAGTCAATCTCTACAAAGATGATTCACATTGCATTTTATGGGTAAATTGTCATGCGAAGGTCACAAAATTGGGATTTGTATTCACCTTCAAACAATCATTTCCTCGTATATGATACCTATTCACCGCATCACTCACAAAATGAATCTTGATTAAAATATTGTAATTAAGTTTGAAAAATTTGCTAAAGTGGAGGATCTTATATGTGACTTGCTTTCATACATGCCAACAAGTCGTAAAAGGTTTTTTAAGTTTCAAATATTTTCAGTTTTAATAACTAATTGTAAAAGTTTGTTGAAAGATCTTTGACACATGATGAATATAATTGTATGGTCAATCTTTCCTAGTTTTTGAGGAATACAAGTGATTAAGACGGTATATGCTCAAGAATCATAGAGAAGTTGAAAAAGCTAAAGATTTGTTGTATTTTGTGACATATCTGGACACATTTTGAACTTTATGTGGAATTTTGTTAATGTTGAAGGAAATAAACAACTTGGTGAAACAAGATCGGAACGATCTATATAGATTGTTGATTTTATAAAATTAAGGAAAGAAGTATGTATGATTTTGGATAGCTTATATTCAACACAAGGATGATTTCAAAATCCAATATTAAGTAGCTAGAAAGTTTTGGTGATAAAAAGGATTCCAACAACTATTTGAAGTTCAATATCAATAGTCATCATTGTATAATAGTTGATGGTGAAAATATTCCAATGCACACTTTCCACGAGATATCCTTATGTTCTAGGTTATGAAATTTAGGAAGTACCAGTCAAAAACCTTTTTTTGATGTTTTTCTTTACGATACAAGGAAAAAATGTGAAAAATTTTCTTATTAGATCAAAGAAATTTTTTAGAATAGTGATCTTCTTCAGGCCATAGGAGTTACAAATACCAATTTTGGAATCCAATGATTGGTGAAAACAAAAGAGCTCAACTATTTGAGAAATACATGTCTTCACTAATGGATTAGTTTTGAAAATCTTCGAGATGTTAATGAAGGAGAATTGAATTTTATAACAAAAACTAAATTACTCATATCATAGTAATAACATTTTTAAATTGAAATGAGTGATGAACATAAGACTCTTGTTGAAAAAACAAAAATGTGATCTATCATACTATTATGCAGAAATTTGTATCACGGAGCATTCTAAGAGCAACTTTAAGTGAATAATTCAAGTTGTGTGAACTCATACAGACAAGGATTCTTGGGTATTTTGATGGTGAAAGGGTATTTAGTGCATTAACATTTGTCAAATCAAAACTTCGCAAGAGATTGGATAATAATATGGAAACTTGTTTGAGACTCTATGTTTCAAGAAATGGAGTGGACACATTTCCATATGAAATATCATTAACTACTTGGACATCCCTTGTAGAGTGGAGAGTTATTAATCAGATAAGAACCAATGGAGACTTACATTATGGTGAAATTGACATGAACTCTTGTGGACTAGAAACTACAACACATAAAATAAGTGATGAAAGACCATTTACAATAGGGTTGTTTCAGCTACCATAACTTTGAACGTATTAATTTTATAAAATCTATATTGTTACTCATCATTTATTTATTTTTCATTTACATATTTTTGTATCTAATGTTTGGAAATTTTAAATCATCTCTATGTATTTATAATGTTTAGAAATAACAGATAGTAGATGGTTGTTCAAACTGAAATGGATGATGTAAATAAATTTAATTTCAATACTAGGAAAGTATTTTCAATATTTGATTTCTCATTATCAAATCAACATGCACATGTGTTCATAAATATATTATAATCCATAACGGTCTAGAGATAATGCTTTATGTGTTTAATTCAGCAGATTTGAAAATACACTATAATTATAGTCTATCTATACATGAAGAATCAACTATCAAGATTCAACAACAAAATGTACATCCAAGTTTTCAATATTGAGTGTATATATGTTTCGAACTAAATTGTACAATGGAAATCAAATTTTGAATCCATGTATTACTATTCATGAATTGCATAGGCTTTAAAAAAGAGAATATTTTCATTTGACAATAGACATGAGAGAAATACAGCGATTGGAAATTTGACATCAAGATAAATGTTTCATTTGAAAAATAAAATGATTTACATCATTAATTTTCCTTCACTTAGATTCTTTTCATGAGGAGCCTTTATAACATCAACATTTTACCTAGCTTCGATAACATGAGATTGGACCAATTCTATTATAGCTACATTGATATTTTAAAATTTTTGTCTATCCTCATTAGTTGCATCTCTTGCTAAAAGGAGAGAAGGATCCTCATCAATTTTTTCTTGAACTGAATAACTAGACCTAGTAAACTCTCCTTTATAACCTTATGTAATGATTTTTCTATTCATTTAAGAGAACAAGTTTCTCTTCTAAGGTCATTGCACCACATATAATGTCTCTCACAATTTTCATGACCTCATCTAACACCTACACATGTCTTCAATGTCTAGTATTTTTATTGGAATTAAAAATCACATAGTCAAAATGTAGATAAACGATAACAACATGAATTATAACCATTTAAATATTAAGTATTTACCAAGGCCAATTCTTTCTCTACATTTGAAATAGTGAGATTTGTCTTGTCTATATTCCACTTAATGTAATAAGGCTATGCCTCAACATTAAAATTATCCAATTTGTTAAACATTATAGTCAAAATTTTATCATTCTTGTAAATATTTTTAGTGACATAATTACCAAATTTTTCTTGAGCAAGTAAAGAATCAATCATCACCGATTCATTTTTTATCAATGGAAAAAAATTTCCATGTGTTCACAATTATGATATCTTTAATTAATTTCTTGATCAAAGATTTCTATCGACGTTCCATATCTTCGATTCCTTAATATCAAGAAAAACATTTTACAAACCAATGGTTGTAGCATTATCGGTGAAAAGGATGTCTATTGAAAATTTTGTCTTCCCATCATCATCAAAATTTTCCTCCCCAGTTAGTGAAAGAGGATCTGAACATGATGGTTTCTGCGGCACTAACACCTCCTTATGTACATGACCGAATGAGATCTTCACTATGTTTCCTTTCTACTGTAATGTTATAAATCTTTTCAAAACCAAGACACTCGTCATCTATATTGATATCATTTATAACATAAGCTTCTTTTTCTCTTTGCACCTCTTGAATTGAAATGTTGGGGAACTTTGATGTTGTAAAATTATGCATTCGGTATGCTCACCCAAGGAATAAAATCATATTTCCCCTACCATAATATAGAAGGGGGTGCCATGTTATGCTCCTTAAGTTCTAAGCATTAGGGGTGGCCACAGCTTTAATATGATGTTGAGGTTACAAAAAGTATGCGAGCTTCAATAATTTACCAAATTTGTATGTTCTATTTACAAAGTCAAAAAGAGAATAGTAAGAACCTAAAAAGAATGAAATATATAAAAAAATTATTATGATGTGAAGGTTTTTGTCCATAATCAAAAATTGTGGCACTAAGAGGAAGGGGGATGGTGGCATTGCAGAACTGAATTTAACAAAAATGAGTTAAATTAAATGATTAAATCCTTAAAGAGAGATTAATAAAAATAAAATTTAAATCACTATTTATTCATACGAGAACATGAAGGGTTAAGATCTCGGTGTACAACGAATCTCTTGTTTCTCAAGTATGTATGTAATTTCTATAACAATAGATACCATGTGTCTCGGTGATGTGTCAGATAAGGCTACACATTAGGAAAATCACATATGTCATTGCCAAGACTCTTATTATCATTAGTCTATAAAAAAATTTAATCAAAATTAAAATGATTTGGCATTATAGATGAATTAAAACCTTGATTATCCTTAGTAAACATTTTGTCTTGGTTGTGGGGTACTTCCATAGAACCACGTATCCGTTTTCTTTTACCTCTATATTGCTAGGTGCTAGTGACATCCATAGAGTCATTGGTCGTAATGACATCAATTAGAACATTTTCACTAGAGCCCTTGGGATTAAAGGGTTATGTGTGTGAACTACCGCATTACGTCGATTGATTGTTTCACTTGCTTTTATTGATTGACACCAAATTATATATTTTTAAGAATTTATTTTAAAATGATTTTATTTTTGAAATGACTGAAGATAGAAGGATTTTAATGTAAAATACTCACTAACTATCATTATAAAGGCATTGCATATTTATTGGTGCTCTTGTGTAGATTGGTTTGAATAGATGTTGATTTTAGTCATTGAAAACTACAACGCCCGCTAAAACTCCCACTCGGGACCCAAGAACAACCTAGGTTTAGATAGGAATGTTTATAAAAAGTTTTTATATTTTTGTTTAAAGCATGACTACAAACAGGCCTATTAGCAACAATTGTCACAATAAAAAAAAATATCAAGGACAAATATATTAGATAGAATAAAATTTTCCGTTATAACAAATATTGAGGACTGAAAGCTTTGAAAGAGATTTACACAATAATTTTCTTCACACTATATTTCATCATCCGTGATATTACAAATATATAGGCAATGTTGTTCCTATAAACAAGGAGGTGGCTACAACCACTCTTCCATAAATAACAGTAAACACACGTACACAACAAACTCCTAATATACATTATTGTTACATAACAATAATGTCACCAAACTATATTATAATGTGAAGCACTAATAATAATTCCTAACATTCCCCCCCTTAGTGCGAACATGGTAGAAAAACATCCACACACTCCTCTGCAGTATGCTCACCCCTGTGGCATGTCCAACTCTGTGACTCATGACCTTGATCCAAAAGAAAGGCTCTCTCCTTCCATGGTTTTAAACAGGCTTACCACAAACCTTGAAGTGACAGGAACCTCATCAACTGTCGACCTCGTGTGGTTTTCTGGATCCTCCCACAAACCCTTTCAAGATCCATGAACTGACTTACTCTGGTGCTACTGTTCACCACTATGCTTATACATCAGGGAATTATGTAGGAAACACAACATGCATATCTCAAAAACAACACAATAGAAGATATACTGAAAATATTTCACATTACTTCCTATAAGAATCGTAATGTTCTTAATTGTAGTCTCTGTCTTTGATCGCTGCCACTCGATCTCGAACAACATAGAAAACTGCCACTGCCACTGGAAGCTTTCCTTGACTAAGTCATTTTGGGTGCAGAATGGGAATGGAACATTGGTATGTATTCCCCCCCACAATGTGAAATTCCACACATATAGATACTGAGAAGCAAACTGCATCGAAGAACATACTCCTGAATGGATCTTGCTAGTTAGGTCTTGCTGCACATGGTCACTAATGCTAGTGAACATATTCTTCTAGCTGACCATCTTCCAATGAAGTACGGAAGTCAGAGGACCAAGTCAGTCAGAGGATCACTGACAGTCATCTGCGCTCCAACACAAATTTCTTTCCAACATCCATCAAATACCAAACAAAACGAAACACTGAAAAATAATCACACCAAGCTGAAACTGGAACACTGCAATACTAAAAAACAAGTACTCACACTGCACACCTGTGCCACCAAATCATTCTGTGCGGCCCCGTCGTTGGTGACTGACGAGAGGTCGCTGTCTGACCTCCATCCTCCGATGCCTCCATCCTCCATTAGATCTGCTGCTAACTCAGCCGAATGTGATCATGGGGCTCAAATTTATATACTACAATTAGACGTCGGATTCCACCGAAAATGCGTCTGTGAGGCAATTTTTTTTTATTTTTGGACTTTTACAATGACACGACTTTTGACTTTTTGACAATGACGCTACTACTCAACGCAACAAATAACGACTTATGTTTATTGACTACGAATTAAAAAATATTTTAATTACACAACACTTGACTTTAACACATTTGACTATAGACGACAATAACAAAATGACTCAAAATGACTCTTATAACTTTGACATAAAATAATGACTAAAATAATACTAATGACACCTATACTCGGCTCTCTCGTTGACATAGAGTAATCCTAACCACTATTGAAAACATTTACATGCCTTTTTAATAAATTTTCAAAAAAACTTGCTCCACGTGGGCAGAATGAATTAGATCACAAAACTATGCAAACAAAAACTAAATAAGACTCACAATTAACAAAACCGACCTATTTTCTCCATTCGTGGCTGTGTGAAATCTACACGATTCTGTGTATGTGGATTGAGCCTGGCATTCGAATATCTTGGATCTGACAGGAGAAGAGATTTGTGTCACACCGAGATCATATAGTAGCGTCCTCTGTGCATCAACTGAATAGATAATAATTAGCTCTTGCATGTAAACGATGTAAACCTTGTTGCGAGTAGCTATTTTCTCTACAGAACAGGTTGTGTAGCCCGAACGTGAATAAGAAGCGAGGATTTGATTGAATGCATAGGTTGCTTCGAACGTGGATGGTAGAGGCTGTAGACCACGTTTTTTCTTTTTTTTTTTGCACAGGAATCGAACTCGAGTCAGATTGTGAGATCCACTTCGTATGGATCGGCCTTTGAATGATCTGTCACGCCTTTGATGGATCAGTTAGAATGCGCAGAGACCAATGATACACGTTGAATGCAAATTCCACGTGGATGCTAGCCCAACGGAAGAAATGGAGAAGACTGTAATGTGTGCGCAGGATTCAATGCAACTCTGTCAAATGTGCACAGGCCGCATGGAAGAATTTGATATTGCTCATATACGGGACAACAAAGAACATCTAATGTCCCTCAAAATAATTTTTATTCCATCACAGGATGAATAGAATCAGACTGCTCTGATACCAATTGAAAGCTTTGAAAGAGATTTACACAATAATTTTCTTCACACTATATTTCATCATCCGTGATATTACAAATATATAGGCAATGTTGTTCCTATAAACAAGGAGGTGGCTACAACCACTCTTCCATAAATAACAGTAAACACACGTACACAACAAACTCCTAATATACATTATTGTTACATAACAATAATGTCACCAAACTATATTATAATGTGAAGCACTAATAATAATTCCTAACAAGGACCACATACAAGTTAATGAGTGTAACTAAACCAAGTATAGTTTAAAACTTCCTTTAGGTGTTAATTTAATGAATAATTAAATTAACTCTAAGATTAAATGTTCTCTAGTAATTTTAGAAGGTTTAAAGTGGCCAAAACAATTAAATACCCAAGGTATTTAATTCCTCTAGGTCTAAATAATAACCAAGGTTCACATTAATATGAGGTTAGGAAAACATTCACTTACCCCATAACGTGACCCCAAAAGGTCAACCCAAGCTTTAGAAAATAAACATTTAAGTTAGAAAGGGATAAATTCCCACTTACCCACTCTCAGGCTCATCTTGAAATTCAACAATATTTTACACACATTTTATGCACTTAAATTTTCCTTAAAAATTTCCACGAGATATGAACTTTCTTCCCCTTTCAAATGACATAAATAAGTCCTCCTAACTCCTCATATTTCTTAAGTTATAAGATGGCAAGCACAGGGAGGAAAATTTTCCCCAAAGGCAGGTTTCGGGCTTGAGGAAGAACATTTTCCCCAAAACTGGGCTTGGGGGCCTAGGGAAGAAATGTTTCCTCAAATTCGAGCCTACGGGCTTGGGAAGAAATTTTACCAAAGGCGAGCTGCGGGCACGGGAAGAAATTTGTCCCAAGCCGTAAGGGACACATGGCATGTTGTTAAGCCCATGCGGGAAGGCGGGTTATCAGAGGTAATTTGGATTTCTAGCCTTTTTGTTGAGAAGGAAAAAAGTTTTAAAATGAGTCATGCCTCTCTGCCGACGCCTAGAGATGCCACATGTCATGCCCAAAATTTTCAAGTGGGAAGGCGGACCGATGGGGAAACTTAGGAATTTAAGATTTTTGAGTTGAAAAAAAAACTTCAAGGTTAAAACAAACTCTACCCCGCCGACACCTAAGAATGCCACATGTCGGGCCGAGAGTGACAGTGGGGAAGCGAGCCAATGGGAAACTTAATATTTTATGCCATTAAAAAAAAAAAGTTTTAAGGTGCGGGCCGTGAACCCATGGAGGTGTTTTTCCAAAAATGAATTGGCGGGGGGTGTAGGGTGGCGGAGGAATGCAGAAAAGGAAATTTTGCAACAAATCTTCGAGATGGCCATAAATTTCAATTGGAAGCTCAAATTTTGAAAATGAAGTCTTTTTGAAATTTCTTGACCTCCTCTTTGCATAGGAAGCATAAAATTTTAATTTTGGAAAACTTAGGTGGGTCAATTTTAAGAAAACATCTTTCCTGCCATTAAAATGTGAACTAGAATTTTTAACTTAACAAAATTAATTCAATCCGCCATTCTTTCTTCCTCAACATGCCAAACTGACATGGAGGATTGCACTTGGAAATATTTGGATGGATTTTGCAAGGTTTAATTTATGGATTGAGTTTCAAAATGAGTTTCCTTTCCTTTCTATGAATTTGCATTATTTTGCCTCTTTCCCGATTAAATATGAACTGTAAATTGCAAGGGCAATACAAACTATTTTGGAATGTTTTTTGATCATCCTTAGTTCATTTTAATATTTTATCTTGTATTTTAATGTTGCAGGGTACTTTGTATGTTTTTCTCGGGATTAATTTACGGGTTTTACAGAGAGAATCCCAATGTTAAACATATTTAAACTCAGTTTGATCTATTTTCATTTAACATTATATTATTTTTTGTTCATTCCAATATAATTAACAATTTTGAAATTTACTTTATACAATACGTGAAAATCAAGAAAATGATTCTATTTTCCAAAACATGCCAATCAAGTAATATATATGAATGAAACAATTTCAACACGGCCATTTCCAACCTTCAACAAAGAGTTTACAATATATTTACAACAACAAGTTTTAGATAAGAGTAACACCATTTGATAGAAGTTAAATCAACATTCAATTAAATGATACACTTCCCTTTTACATTTCTTCTCCATTTCCCAAAATATGCAAACTAAAACTTTGTCATTCCTTGTCACATTCAAACAAAACTTAGAAAATATACATCTTTCACACTCAAATGTAGGTTACCTTTCCAAAACATAGCAACTTTCCACCACAAATAATATTAAAATGCCATCCGCTTGAAGTTGGAAATTTCACAATAAGGAATGCAAGGAGAAACGCAAAATTTGTCTTCATCCTTAGCTCTAGAAAAGCAACAAGAAGATTCACCTTATATCTTTTGAACACAACAAGAAAATGAGGAGAGGAAACACTCTCCAACCAACCAAGAATTGTAATGAAGAGGAGAAGTCATCCTCCTCATTGGCCCCTAACCCCCAAACACAAAGAAATAAGAGATGCATAACTCATGACAACAAATAGGATTCCACAACACAATGCAAAAAGACAAGTACATTTTGCAACCATAGGAAGAACAATAAACAATACTCAAGCTTCATCATGCACAAGCCAAAGGATCAAGACCTATGGGGAAAGCTGCTTATACCTCTGATAGGGAAATAGGTGTCCACCTTAACATAATCCTGCCAGTATATATATATATATATATATATATATATTCAAAACCCCTACAGACCTTATACATCTCTCAATTACCCCTTATACCTCCCATTTCCTTATGCTTCCACACACTCTTATGGGACCCCATAACGAGTAAAGAAATGCAAGATATTTCTTTTACAAGGTGGAACCCAATCCCAACCTGTTGGTACCCAAATTTGTTTTCCTTTTCAAGCCAAGCGGCAACACTAATTCAACATGGAGCTCATAGGAAGCCGGATCATATATATATGTCATTTTGTAGCTTGGGTGGAGGTCCTGATTGTCCCCTTTGTTACTTAGATTTTTGAAGAGATGTGTTGAGAATTTTGCACTTGCACTTGCGCAAAATGGGCAACTCGAAACTTTGTTACGATGGATAGCCTTGGTGAAGTATACCTAAGCTAGGGGAATTTATATCATATTTTATTGTTACTGCTGATTTTTGAAAGAGATTAAGTGAAATCTGTAGCTATGTATGCTGTTACAAAATGTAACAAATCACATAGTCTGTAATTTCATGAATATCCTTAGCAAAAGAACACAAGCCCCAAAGGACAGCTGTGTTATCTTGATGAAGACACTAGATTATAGAATATGTGAGGTGTATGGTTTTGGAACAGTAGACATAGTGGAAGTTTTCAAGTAATCAGATTCACTGTTATTATGTTGGTGCTTATCAGATTTATTGCTTTATATTCATTACAATCAGTTGTGATTAATGAGATTGCATCCATCTACACTATCATAAATGATTATAATTGACTCCTTTTCTACTACTTACATCAAGAAAATATTGAAAAACAAACGGTGACCATAATGTCTAAATGTAAGTAACAGAAGGAGTAGAGTTGAATGGCATAGGCTAAGACAGTCAAAACAACATACAAGGAGGCATATCTCATTCGATGGTTGCTTACTGGAGTTACAGGTATTGACTTTAAGTTTATCCCTTATGTTAATTCATTTTATTGAGATATTGATTTTCCTACATCATTATACAATCAAAGGAGAAACTGAATCGAAAAGAGATAATCAACTCATTATTTCAATTTAATGCTTTATTCATAAGATATCATATGTTTTACCACACAAGCCATCGGATGTGACTAAGTAACTCATCATATACATGGAAATGAGAATACTGCATGTGTTAAAGAACAAGAGTAAAGGAGTAAAAAGGAACCCATCATTTTCGTTTCTATCTTCTATCTCACCCCACATCATCTTCATCTCTAGTTTGAGCTCTTTCATCTTCTACTTCCATCTCCATCTTCTTTCAATTGCAAGGAAGAGTAGTATCACAAAATTTTATTCCAATACACATGTTCTAAAGAAAATACATATTCTAAGTTCAATGTATCTAATGGTACTTGAAAGAAAGAGATACAGGCACATGAAACAGGATAAGAAAGAGATACAAATGAGCTAGTAGTAAAGGAAGAGGCGAGTACATAAGTGAAATGAATCAAAGAAGCTAAGGATTGGGTTAGAAAAAGCAAAATCTGAGTAGCTTGTAAAAGAAGCAGATGTGGAGATAACACAGGAAGGAAACTGGAAAACAACTTAGGAAGAAGGAATGAAGAAGAAATAAACCACATGGATACAAGAGAGGCCAAAAATCCTATTTATTTCTAACTTATTTATGAGTTTTGCAGGAACAGGTTGCAACATAGAATGAAATCAGTTTAACTGGTTAAGAAGGAAGCAACTATTGAATGAAAATAAACATCATTTTCAGATGGTTTATAGGGCAAGGAAGAGATATTTTTGCAAATCAGATTGAAAATCTGGAAAAGGAGAGAGAAAAATAGGATTTTGGAAAAAAATTCTAGAGTCTCCCCTTGTAAAATTGACTTTTGATTTAAAACAGAATTAAAACATGTGCTTTTTAGCTACTACATTGCTTTCTAAGCTATCTGAACTTCAAAAGGAATAAAAACAATCAACAAAAGCACATGTTTCATCACTTTTAAGTTGATATCATGATCAAATGAAACATATAGGTATTCCAGAAGTTCATCATGTTGCAGCTATTGAAATTTCCTTTTAATTTCCAAATTCAAGTGTGAATCAAAGGCCAAATACTTCACAATTTTTTAGAAGATGCAATGAATCAAGTAAAGCTAACATGGATAGCTTCATTCAAGTGATCAGATAAGCAAGAGAGAGGTTCATATCTTTTCAGAATGGTCAAATCACAAAAAATCTGGAAAGAGAAGGATTCTAAAATATTTTTCCAGAGTTTCCCCTTGCAAAATGGAGTTTTCCAGAAAAACAGAAATGAGATTTAATGCAAAAATTGAAATACAATTGCTACTATGACTTCTGAAAAGGAAAATGTCATTACAGAAAAGGAAACTAAGTATTTTCTTCATTTTCCAGAAAAGGAGCATTTATTTCATTATACAGAATGGAATACAATCATGTTTGTAACAAAGGAGCAGCCATATAACTTTTAGAAAATATCTCTGAGTCAAAATGACACAGCTACATATACAGAAAGAAGAAACGAGTCAAACTGAAGAAGTGAACTACAGAGCTCAGCAAGTATCCAATGAACATATTTAGTCAGGTTACAACAAGTCAACTACTGCAAACAAATGGAGAACTTATTTTCAAATTTTACAAATGTCTAGAATGGAGTCTTCCAAATTTACAATTTGTGAAAGAAAATTTCAAATACCCATTTTCCAGAAGTCACAGATCTACCAATGATAGTCAACTTCTAGCTAAAAGAGATAACAAGTGCTAAGAAGTGAATTTTTCTCTCACTACATCAGGAATGGAAATGATTCATAAACTTCCAAGCATACATTTAAAGGCTACAAATGTTAAGTATACATCTACAGGATAGTCAAGGTTCAACAAGTGCAAGAAGAAATCACTTCTACAGCCAAGTGGATTGTATCTATAGGAAAGAAGAAACAGTGACAATTATCTATCAACAAGGAATGAAAAATAGTCAACGTTTTAAATCCTTCAGTCAAGAATGTTTCAGGTTGCTACAGGGAAAGTATCTAATACAAGCATGCTTTCTAGAAATGGTTACAACAAGTCAAAGATACATCTACAGAGAGGAAGAAATATTGACATGTATGTATCAAAATGAAAATAGTCAACACTCCAAATACCAAGTTGGGTCTACGAAATATCAAAACCCGAGCATAGAAAAACTTCAACAAATTTCTAAGTGATGAGTCATAGCTCAAAGAAGTTTTCAGAAATAGAAAGGGACTTCACATAAAAAAATACTTTCATTTTAACGAATATTATGATCAAAGACCTCCAAGATTCAGAGTTGCGGAGTTAAAAACTCAAGCCCGAAAGGAAAGAGAAGACAGTAACAAAACTTACCAAGGATGAAGACGAGGCAAAAAAGCAAAACAACAATCTTGATGGGACCTCCAACTTCATTGCAAGCTCATTTTCGAGCTCCATCACAAAAACCAGATAGAAAACCAGATGCAAAGAAGTCATTTGAATGATCCACATAGGTAATACTAAGCGAAAAAAGATTTAAAATGATCTTTAGATCATATACAGGAGGAAAAGGCTGAGAACAAATATGAATACAAAATAAATACATTCAAGTTCACAGAAACATAGGCAATAATTATAGTCGTGGCATCGAGGACCTCCAAATAAATAATGTAGGCTTAAATGCCATAAAATTTCCACGTCATTCATAAAAATTGCCAAGGCTTCGTCCACGAGACAAAAACTAGATGAAATGACCAAAGTGTGAGCTCAAGTGTATTAACTTGCAATCGAAACTAGGAAGTCAAAACCCTAACCCATGGTGAAATATCAACGATTCACCAAATTCCAAGTGCCAAATCGAACGGTGATCAACAAACACATGTTCCCAAGTGAACAAGGCTCGGTTAACACCACTAACCAAATAAATGCTCAAGTCGAACCCTAACCCACAAAGGTGAAGATCAATGGTGACAGAGAAACCTAAGGATGAAGATCAAGGGCCATAAGAGCTCACAAAAAACCAAGTCAACCAAGCCTAGTTAGGGTTACCACCGCCAAAGACCGCAAGGGTTGAGTCATCATAGGAGGGGGCATCCCACATGGACAGGGGAAATAACCATTGTCAACGACCAAAAGTCTGACTATAGTCATCCATGCAAAAATAAAAACCATTATTATATGCCAAAAGCAATGACAAAGGTAAAGTTTGTAACTATATGCCAATGATCAAAGGTGGCGAGCTTAATATAGCATATGGTGGGCTAGCCAAAGGGTGGTCCCCCTTTATTTTTAAACACATGCGAATTTCCTAAGTCCACAAACGTGGCAGCATTCAAAACATCATAAACCAAAGGTGGTCTCCACATGGGGTGTTGTAACCAAAATTTTGCAAAGTGTCACTCACGTGACTATTCAGAAGAATAGAGAAAATTAGAGCATGTGCATATTGGAGATGGTCCCCACTCATCTTAATTGTGCAAATATTTCTAAGGGTTATAGATTTTTCCCACATATAGAGAGTGATATTTTACATGTCTCCACAACAAGACAAACAAAGAAGATGACAAATTTGCATGCTTAAAGGAGGAAGGATTGTCTAGTAAGTAATTTATATTTTTAGCAAATTATTCACCTTTCCTTTCTTAAAAATAGAACAGTCAACTTCAATTTGACTGTATTGTATCTAAGGCTGATAATGCCTATTTTATTACATGCTCTAGTTTGTATTATTTTATTCCTTTATTTATTATTAAATAAAGGATAAAATTAGGACACATGGGTGAGTACAACCTTTAGGCTATTTTTAGGAATGGGGTGAAATTTTGCTATATATTGTGTGC
Source organism: Taxus wallichiana var. yunnanensis (assembly GCA_018340775.1). Lineage (NCBI taxonomy): Eukaryota > Viridiplantae > Streptophyta > Pinopsida > Cupressales > Taxaceae > Taxus > Taxus wallichiana. The sequence goes on along the minus strand of CM031243.1, from coordinate 774,896,115 downwards.
TCTTGTAAAGCACAAGGGGGATTTTTCATAGAACTTTCCTAGACAACTTTTTGATATGAGTACTGAAGCAATTTCTGCCAGTTTTTCCCTCTGAGTGTGAAGTATTTTTACCTTTCCAAGTTATTCTACAGTCTTGTGTATGTCAACATTAATCTTGTGAATCAATATTCCCTGATTAACTACTTTACCCTGCTGCAAATTTACTATTTTCTGCTAAATTTCATTGTGCATGTTAGCTTACTAGTGCTGTTGTGAACTTCCCTCAGTACAAATTAAGTGTTTTTCCCTTATATTCTATAGAAAGTATTAATTGGTTCATGCATCCAAAGAATCCTTCACAAATCAGTTGTGTATTTCACTCAGTCAAGTTCTCACACAAAATTTGGTGTATCACCTTAGTATTTATTCATTTTTAGTCATCTTTCACCCTAAAACTCCCAAAAATCAGTCTAGTGTACACCAATAAGGAACCGGCCTTTTAATCTCGGAGGTTCACCTCAAAATAGGTATACCCATAGACCTAAGGTGTCCCCATTGTATCTACGAGAGAGAGAAAGATATTTTACAGGCCCTAGAAAACCTATTGCCATCTCTCTGTCGGGTGCACTTTTGAGAGATAACTTGATTTTGGCATGCCGATGGGACTCTGAATCAGATCTGCATGAAACTTATAGTTTCCAGAGCCGATCTAAAGCAAATTTACATCAAATAAAAGTTACTTTTGGGAGAAGAGCTACAGAAAATTAATTCTAAAGATTCTATGATATTTTGGGGACTTTGTAAAGTTGATTTTAGACTAGTATTGTAGCATGTTCCATGCCTAAAGTGACTACAAGATCATTGGTAAGAGGAATTCCTCTTGAGTTTGTTTCTTTACCTTTGAATTTTGCTAGAAGGAGAAGAGTTGGTAATACATTGCCTTATAATAGACCTGGTTTTGAAAACCCTCCTAATATTCCTTCACCACATATAAATTTTTCAATCAATATCCTAGTTTTTCCAATGGCTATTCAACCACTCAAATTTTTTTGACCTTTACTAATGGTAGCCCATTAGTAATTCTAGTGTACCATGATATTCCCAATGCTTCTTTGAAAATTTTGCCATCATTTACCGGTGAAAATCAAGTTACACCTGCTGAACATATTAAAGATGTTACAGCCATATGTGCAGTCCATAATATCACTCATGAAGATGTAGCTTTAAGACTTTTAGCTGCATCCTTTAAAGGACAAGCCTTGCAATGGTATAGGAATCTAGAGATTGGAAGCATAAGAACTTGGGATGAATTAGGTGAAAAACTACTGAAACAGTTCCAAGATAATTCAAACCATTTATCCCTCATAGAACAACTATCTACTATCAAAAGAGCCCCTCATGAGTATATGTCTAGCTTCAACATTCATTTCGCTAGGACTTGGGAAAGAATCCCAACAAGTGTTAAGCCTCAAGCTGATCACACTTTCCTTTACTACCTCAGAGCATTGAATAGTGATATTGCAACTATGATCCAATCCATGGGAGCTTTTACTCTTCCAGAGGCCTATGAAACTGCTATAAAAGTTGAAAACAACCTTATCCAGGCTAGAAAATTAGCACCGGCCTACAATGCTTTTTGGAAAATTTAGCTCTGTCCCATAGCCTATTACAATCGTGGAGCCTACTGTTGCAGCCCCATCCCCAGATATGTTTAAAGCTTTACAAACCATGGGAAATAAGCTGACATCAATTGAGAATAAACTTGCATTGCCTAACAGACCTTATCAGGCTCCTTATCAGCAAAATCAACAAAATAGGCAACCTTACCAACAGAATCAAAATTATAGGCAGCCTTATCAGCAAAGGCAATTTGATCCTAATGTTCCTAGTGCATCTAACACTTTGGTTCCAGTTAATATGGCTACAAAGGAGTGGTGTCAACCTTGCAATTAGCCTCATTCAGCTGCAAATTGCCCAAATGCTTTCCTGAACCTGAATCTTGTTGCACAACCTCAATCTGAAGCATTGTTCATGCCTCAAATGGAGAGTGGGTAGCAAGAAGGTCATGTTCAGAAAGCACCTGAATAGAATTTGGTTAGCTTCAATGAGGAAGATTTCATTGTTGTTACCACTAGAGCTCAAGAGAAGGCTACTGAAAATAAAAAACAACAAAATAGACCTGTGTTGCCCACTATTACTAATAATTCAACATCTATAGCCTCAAAACTAGTCAATAGTCCTGTTGTCCCTAAAAAAACAAGTGTTACAACTGGTAAAGAAAGAGCAACACAAATATCTTCACCTAATCTTAGAATATTATTTATTCCTCGGATATGATCCAAGGTTCTTGAAGAAAAATTAGTTTTCTTTGCTAAGGCTTATGCTAAAACAATTGAGTCTATCTCTAAGATGGTTGCTTCTTTTAATATTGTTGATGTGATGAAGAAGCACAATGTTAACATCTCAATGTGGGATGCTTTAAGCATTCCAGGACAACAAGATTTACTCTCTCATGAACTAGCTAAACTGTAGATTTCTTCAAAAACAACAGTAAAGGAAGTTCAAAATACAGATATGGTCCTTGGAACACTTGATCAAGATCACGTAAAGGATGTTAGATGGATGGTTCAAAAGGTTTTGAATGCTCATGACATAAATAAACCACCACCTTTTTATCTATCTCTGATTATTGGAGAAAATTTAGTTCATAACTGCATGGTGGACAACGGTGTAAGTAGCACAGTTATGCCAAAGTCAATTACTGAAAAATTAGGCCTACAGTATGAGCCAACAAAAAAAAGTATTTTACAACATGATGGGACTGCAACTAATACAGTTGGTATAATAAAAAATTTAGAGGTAATTTTACATGCTTGCCCAAATGTTTCCATTTTGCAAGATGTTACTGTTATCGATTTACTTCCATATTTTGCTTTGTGCCTATCTAGAGACTTTACAACAAAAATAGGAGGTTACCACCCTTCGATCGGTCTTTTTATTTTCACTACACCTTATGGCACTAAGGTTACTATCAATTCAGAACCATTGGCTAGATTTCATATTGAGCCTCATTCACCAAATGTAGTGGCAAATTATTAGGCTTTAGATCAATCTGATTTTGATGATGTAGCTCATATTTTAGCATTGGAGGGTGTTTCCAACATGTTTATGGATGATAAAATAGTTGAAGAACATGCTCATGATCCTTTTAAGGAAGTTGAAGAACACCTTTTAGTGTATATTGCATGCATGAAGAAAATGCAGCAATTCCCTTGCTGTCCAAAACAGAAAATTCAAAAGAAGGGATTTGGAAGCTTCATTTCGATGGAGCTAAAAATAAGAAAGGACAAGGAGCAAGTTTGATGCTCACTTCCCCAACAAACGAAAGGTATTTTACAGCTTTGAGTCTCCAATTTTCATGCACTTGTAATGTAGCTGAATATGAAGCATTAATCCATGGCCTACTTTGGGCCAAAAAAGAGGAATCAACACATTACAAATCTTTGGTGACTCTGAGTTAGTAATCAATCAAGTAAAAAACTTCAATGTATGTAAGAATCCATTAATGAAATGTTACAGACATGGATTTTTAGAGTTAATGGAAGATTTCGACGCCATTAATATTCATTCTATTCCTAGAGCTGAAAATAAGCACGCTGACAGACTCACATTAGTTGGTGCTAGTTTCAAAGTGCTGGAACAGATAGAAAATAGCAAGGTTCAGCCTCATGTTAAGTTAATTGTCAGGCCTTCAAACCCGATAATGAATCAAATTGGTATGTTTTTTTTTTGCAAAGAAGAGGCTAAATTTTCTGCGGTGAATCGGGATAAATCACAACATCTATATGGTGTCCAAATTGTCTAGTTAAAGACAAACAAGTTGTCTGAGGACATGTCACATTAGAAGACATCTTTAGTACTGATGACCAGTTAAGAAAAGACAAAACTAAGATGTCTACTCATGCTGATAACTATGAAGAAATTTTAATTGATGAAGGAAATAACTTATTTCTTAGAAGGGTATGTTCCTTAACTAAAAAACAGTCTTTTATTCAGCTTTGCACAAAATTTAAAGATGTTTTCACTTGGAGATACCAAGACTTGAAAGGGTTTGATCCCATCCTAGCACAACATACCATTGAATTACAGCCAAATTCTAAACTAGTTAGGCAGAAACAAAGGCCTGTAAATCCCAGAATAGAACCTCTTATGAGGAAAGAGTTATCAAAATTGATTGAATCAGGAATTATTTTCCCAGTTAAGCATTCAAGTTGGGTAGCAAATCTTGTTCCTGTTAGGAAAAAGAATGGAGAAATCAGATTATGTGTGGATTTCAGAGATCTTAACAAAGCATCATTAAAAGATCATTATCCACTACCAAACATGGATCAGATTTTGAGAATATTTTCAAGATCAGATAGATTGTCCCTTTTAGATGGTTACAGTGGATATAATTATATTTTAGTTTGAGAAGAGGATAGATATAAGACAACTTTTACCACCAAGTGGGGTACTTATGCTTACAAAAGAATGCCTTTTGGTCTTTCAAATGCCGGTGCAACGTTTCATGTGCAATGGACATGGATTTTCACAGCCTACTAAATAAATGCATACTTGTTTATTTAGACGATGTTACTATATTTTCAAAATATTCTAAAGAACATCTAATGCATTTGAGACAGACCTTTCACTCTGCGCAGCAGTTTGGAATATCCTTGAACCCCAAAAAGTCTATCTTTTCAGTACATCAAGGTAAACTACTTGGCCATATTGTTTCTAAGCAAGGTTTAGCAATTGATCCTTTTAGAATTGAAGCTATATCATAACTATCATTTCCTCATCACAAGAAGGCATTATAGATATTTATAGGAAAAATCAACTTAGTTAGAAGATTTGTTCGAGATTTTGCAACATTGGTTAAGACATTAATAGCCATGTTAAATAAAGAGAAAATATTCTCTTGGACCAGCGAAGGGAGAGAAGTTTTGAAGCTATCAAAATAGCTATTTCTCAGGCTCCTACTCTTGCAAATACAAATTTTGATAAAAAAATTTAATGTATGCACTTGCAGGAGCTGAAATAATCTCAGCTATTCTAACTCAGGTCAATGATGAAAATATTGAACAACCAATTGCTTTCTTTGGACAGAGTTTGCATGATTATGAAACAAGGTACACATTCCTTAAAAAACAAGTACTTTCAGTAGTCGAGAGGAATAAAGAATTTAAGTACATGGTTTCAAAAAGTAAAAGTCATGTTCTTTTTCTCATCCAAGTGTGAAAGATTTCTTCTTAAATAAGGATTTGAATGAGAAAAGAGCAGGCTAGATAACAAAGGTTATGGAATATGATGTTGATATCCGAGTTACCAAGATAGTTTGAGGTAAAGGTTTATGTGAACACCTAATTGCTGATATGGAGAAACAATAGGCTATAGGACCCAAAGATTCAGAACAACACGCTGAAACCACGTATCAACAATCAAACGTTATGTTGTAACTTAGAAAATCGAAACCCGAACCTCCTCAAGAAATTTAGGAATCAAGATGGATGACTAATTTGGTTAACTATTTACAACATGGCACCTATCCAAAAGGTATGGATAAGAATAAATGAAGGTACTTCAGGTTACAAGCTATTCCTTATCTTTTCATTGATGGTGTATTATTCAAAAGAGATATAAATGGAATCTTGCTACGATGTGTTGATTATGATAAAATTTAGAAAATATTATCAGAATTCCATGAAGGACCTACAAGAGGTCACTTCTCAGCACGTACTACAGCTTTAAAGATCATGAAAGTAGGTTACTATTGGCCTAGCATATTTAAGGACTGTTTTGAGTGGATTAGAAAGCTGCAAAAAATGTACTTTCTTTGTTGGAAAAGAACATTTAGCATCACTTCCCTTACAACCTATTTCAGTTGATCATCCCTTTATGCAGTGGGGTTTTGAATTTATGAAAATGATTAACCCAACTTCTTCACAAGGACATAAATGGATCTTAACTACTATAGATTATTTTACATGATGGACTAAAGCAGTAGCCTTGAAAGATGCTAACGAATTTTCAATACTATCCTTCTATGAAGGTATAGTCTGCAGATTTGGTGTTCCAGCAACTATCATATCAAATAATGCTCTATCATTTATCGGTGCTAAAGTAACAGATTAGGTTGTGAACTTTGGAATATACTTGAGTTATTCATCTAATTCTTACCCATAAGATAATGGTTTAGCTGAAAGTACTAAAAAAAATCTGTTAAGGATCATTTGAAGGACACTCGAGGATAATTAAAGGGCTTGGCATCTAATGTTGAATTCAACACTTTGGGCTGATAGGGTGATCCCTAAGAGATCGAGTTGAAACTCACCATATGAACTTGTGTCTGGGAAAGAAGTGATAATGCCAATTTTACTTGAGCTACCTGCATTAGATTTGCTGCATCAAATGGAATTACTTGAGAATGAACCATTGTAGGTTCGTTATGTAGAATTGATGGAGTTACAAGAGCTAAGAGATCAAGCTCATTTAAATATGGAGAAGAATCAGAAACAGATGAAGAAGACCTTTGATAAGAAATCTAAATTCAGAATCTTTAATGAAGGAGATATTGTGTTGAAATGGGATGTTGATCATGCAAAGCCAGGAAGACACTCAAAGTTTGATACACTTTAGACTGGTCCTTACATGATTTCAGCTAACAAGGAACACAATGCTTTTCAACTTTCTAAGCTGAATGGAGAGGAAATTCCCATTCCTATGAATGGTATGTTTCTCAAACACAGTTATTGAAAATCTTATAGTGATTGGTTATAGTAGGATTTCCCATTCAATAAGTGTAGTTTCTACACATTGCATCGTTCTTTCTTTTCAATAAGTGCATTCATGCACATAGCCTGGTTTTCAAGATCTTTTCCCGGGTTTTAGTAGTTTTGGAAGGGTTGGACCTTTCGAAAAGGGTAGATTTTGGTTACAGATCCATACCCAATGGACAAGAGTAAGGCACTACTCTACAAGCTAGCATGTAGCTTTCCCCACAGGATCGCCAGAAATGTTGACAATTTTGCACTTGTGTAAAAATGGGCAACTCGAATTTTTTTACGATGGATAGCCTTGGTGAAGTATACCTAAGCTAGGGGAATTTATATTAGATTTTATTATTACTACTGATTTGTGAAAGAGATTAGGTGAAATCTATAGCTATGCGTGCTTTTACAAAATGTAACAAATCACATAGTCTATAATTTCAAGAATATCCATAGCAAAAGAACACAAGCCCCAAAGGATAGTTGTGTCATTTTGATAAAGACAATGGATTACAGAATATGTGAGGTGCATGGTTTTGGAACAACAGACATAGTTGTAGTTTTCAAGTAATCAGATTCACTATTATTATATTGGTGCTTATCATATTTATTGCTTTATATTCATTACAATGATCAGGTTGTGTTTAATGAGATTGCATCCATCTACACTATCATAAATGATTACAATTGAATACTTTCCTACTACTTACGTCAAGAAAATACTAACAAAAAAATGGTGACAATAATGTCTAAATGTGAGTAGCAGGAAGGAGTTAAGTTGAAAGGCATAGGCTTAGACAATCAAATAGCATACAAGGAGGCATATCTCATTCAATGGTTTCTTACTAGAGTTACAGGTATTGACTTTAATTTTATCCCTTATGTTAATTCATTTTATTGAGGTATTGAGTTGCCTAAATCATTGTACAATCAAAGGAAAGCTAAATGTAGAAAGAGATAATCAACTCATTATTTCAATTTAATGCTTTATTCATAAGAGATAAGTTTTCCCACACAATCCGTGGGATGTGACTAAGTAACTCATCAAATACATGGAAATGAGAATAATTCATGTGCTAAAGAACAAGAGTAAAGGAGTAAAAATGAACCCATCATTTCCTTTTCTGTCTTTTATCCCACTCCACATCATCTTCATCTCCACTTCAGCTCTTTCATTTTTCATTTCCATCTTCGTCTTCTTTCACCTGCAAGGCAAGAGCAGTATCTATCAAAATTTGAGCTTAGGGTACAATTTTATTTTGATACACATGTTCTAAAGCAAATACATATTCTAAGTTCAATGTATCTAATGGTACTTGAAAGAAAGAGATACAGGCACATGAAATAGGATAAGAAAGAGATGCATATGAGCTAGCAGTAAAGGAAGAGGTAGAGTACATAAGTGAAATGAATCAAAGAAGCTAAGGATTGGGTTAGAAAAAGTAGAATTTGAAGTAGCTTGTAAAAGAAGCAGATGTGGAGATAACACATGAAGGAAACTGGAAAACAACTTAGGAAGAAGGAATGAAGAAGAAATAAACCACATGGATACAAGAGAGGCCAAAAATCCTATTTATTTCTAACTTATTTCTAAGTTTTGTAGGAATAGGTTGCAACATAGAATGAAATCAATTTAACTAGTTAAGAAGGAAGCAGCTACTGAATGAAAATAAACATCATTTTCGATGGTTTATAGGGCAAGGAAGAGATATTTTTGCAAATAATGACTGAAAATCTGGAAAAGGAGAGAGAAAAATAGTATTTTGGAAAATATTTTCCGTAGTCTGCCTTTGTAAAATTGACTTTTTATTTAAAACAAAATTAAAACACATGATTTTTAGCTACTACATTGCTTTCTAATCTATCCAACTTGAGCGAATGAAAAAAAAGTCAAAAAAGTACATGCTTCATCATTTTTAAGTTGATATCATGATAAAATGAAACCATATATAGGTATTCTAGAAGTTCATCATGTTGCAGCTATTGAAAGTTCCTTTTAATTTCCAAATTCAAGTGTGAATCAAAGGCCAACTACTTCACAATTTTTTAGAAGATGCAATGAATCAAGTAAATCTAACATGGACAACTTCATTCAAGTGATCAAATAAGCAAGAGAGAGGTTCATATCTTTTCAGAATGGTCAAATCACAAAAAATCTGGAAAGATAAGGATTCTGAAATTTTTTTGCCAGAGTTTCCCCTTGCAAAATGGAGTTTTCCAGAAAAACAGAAATGAGATTTAATGCAAAAATTGAAATATAATTGCTACGTGACTTCTGAAAAGGAAAATGTCATTACAAAAAGGAAACTAATTATTTTCTTCATTTTCCAGAAAAGGAGCATTTATTTCATTATACAGAATGGAATAGGATCAGCCATATAACTTTCAGAAAATCTCTCTGAGTCAAAAGGACATAGCTACATATATAGAAAGAAGAAACGAGTCAAACTGAAGAAGTGAACTACAGAGCTTAGGAAGTATCCAATGAACATCTTTAGTCGGAGTTACAAGTTAACTACTACAAACAAATGGAGAACTTATTTTCAAATTTTACAAATGTCTAGAATGGAGTCTTCTAGATTTACAGTTTGTGAAAGAAAATTTCAAATACCCTTTCTCCGAAGTCACGAGATCTACCAATGATAGTCAACTTCCAATAAAAGAGATAACAAATGCTAAGAAGTGAAATTTTATCTCACTACATCAGAATGGAAATGATTCATAAACTGCTAAGCATACATTTACAAAGCTACAAATGTTAAGTATACATCTATAGGATAGTCAAGGTTCAACAAGTGCAAGAATAAATAACTTCTACACCCAAGTGTATTTTATCTATAGGAAAGAAGAAACAAAGACAATTATCTAATAACAAGGAACGAAAAATAGTCAACATTTTAAATCCTTCAGTCAAGAATGTTTTAAGTTGTTACATGGAAAGTATCCAATACAAGCATGCTTTCAAGAAATGGTTACAAAAATTCAAAGATACATTTACAGAGAGGAAGAAATATTGAGATGTATGTATTAGAATGAAAACAAATAACACGCCAAATACCAAGTTGGGTTCTACGAAATATAAAAACTGAGCATAGAAAATCTCCAACAAATTTCTAACTGATGAGTCATAGCTCAAGAAGTTTTCGAAATAGAAAGTGACTTCACATAAAAAATATTTTCATTTTAACGAATATTATAATCGAAGACCTCCAAGATTCAGAGTTGTGGAGTTAAAAACTCAAGCCCGAAAGGAAAGAGAAGATAGGTAACAAAACTTACCGAGGATGAAGATGAGGTAAAGAAGAAAAACAAAAATCTCAGTGGGACCTCCAACTTCATTGCAAGCTCATTTTCGAGCTCCATCACAAAAACCAGACAAAAAACCAGATGCAAAGAAGTCATTCGAATGATCCACAGAGGTAATACGAAGTAGAAAAATATTTAAATGATCTTTAGATCATATATAGGAGGAAAAGGCCGAGAACAGAAACGAATACAAAATAAATACCTTCGAGTTCACAAAAAACATAGGCAACAGTCATAGCCGTGGCATCGAGGACCTCCAAATCAAAAATGTAGGCTCAGATGCCATAAAATTTCCATGTCATTCATCAAAATTTGTAGAGCAAGAAAAATTGCCAGGGCTTCACCCGCGAGACAAAAACCAGATGAAATGACCAAAGTGTGAGCTCAAGTGTATTAACTTGCAATCGAAACTAGGGTTTCAAAACCCTAACCCATGGTGAAAGATCAATGATTCACCAAATGCCAAGTGCCAAATCGAATGGTGATCAACAAACACATGTTCCCAAGTGAACAAGCCTCGATTAACGCCACTAACCAAATAAATGCTCAAGTTAGAACCCTAACCCGCGGTGAAGATCAACGGTGACAAAGAAATTGAGGACGAAGATCAAGGGCCATAAGAGCTCAGCAAAAACCAAGTCAACAAAGCCCAGTTAGGGTTACCACCTCAAAATACTTCAAGGGTTGAGTCATCATAGGATGGGGCCAGCTCACGTGGATAGGGAAATAACCATTGCTAGCGACCAAAATTTTAACTATAGTCATCCATGCAAAAATAAAAACCATCATTATATTCTAAAAGCACCAAAAAGGTAAAATTTGTAACTATATGCCAATGATCAAATGCGGCGAGCTTAATATAGCATATGGTGGGCTAGCCAAAGGGTGGTCCCCTTTTATTTTTAAACACATGTGAATTTCCTATGTCCACAAAGGTGGTAGCATGTAAAACATCATAAACCAAAGGTGGTCCCCACATGGGGTGTTGTAACCAAAATTTGCAAAGTGTCACTCATGTGACTATTTAGAAGAATAGAGAAAATTAGAGGATGTGCACATTAGAGATGGTCCCGACTCATCTTAATTATACAAATATTTCTAAGGGTTGCAGCTTTTGCCCACATACAAGGAGTGATATTTTACATGCCTCCACAAAAGGACAAAATAGAGAAGATGATGAATTTGCATGCTCAAAGGAGGAAGGCTTACCAAGTAAGAAATTTATATTTTTAACAAATTATTCACCTTTCCTTTCTTAAAAATAGAACAATCAACTTCAGTTTGACTGTATTGTATCTAAGGTTGATAAAGGATAAAATTAGGACACATGGGCGGGTACAACCTTTAGGCTATTTTTAGGAAGGGGGTTAACTTTTACTACATATTGTGTGCTTTTGTAAAGCAAAAGGGGGGATTTTGAGAGAACTTTCCCAGAGAACTTTTTGATATGAGTACTGAAACAATTTCTACCATTTTTTCCCTCTGAGTGTGAAGTTTTTTTGCCTTTCCAAGTTATTCTGAAATCTTGTGTATGTCAATATTAATCTTGTGAATCAATATTCCTTGATTAACTACTTTACCCTACTACAAATTTACTATTTTCTTCTAAATTTTATTATGCATGTTAGCTTATTAGTGGTGTTGTGAACTTCCCTCAGTACAAATTAAGTCTTTTTCCCTTATACTCTATAGAAAGTATCAATTGGTTCATGCATCCAAAGAATCCTTCACAAATCAGTTGTGTATATCACTCAGTCAAGTTAGCACAAAAAAATTGGTGTATCACCTTAGTATTTATTCATTTTTAGTCATTTTTCACCCTAAAACTCCCAAAAAAATTGTCTAGTGTACACCAATAAGGAACCATCCTTTTAATCCCAGAGGTTCATCTCAAAATAGGTATAACCACAGTGAGGTGTCCCCATTGTATCTACGAGAGAGAGATATTTTTAGGCCTGTAAAACTTGCTACCATCACTCACATCGGGTGAACTTTCAAGAGATAACAAGATGGGTAGCACCTTAAAAGGATATGATCTTATCCTAACTATTTTAGGTTGTTCCTTTCAACAAAGGTAAGAGAACCTATTTTGTAAGCTCTATTATAAGAAAGGAGATACATGTACCTTTATTTTACATAAATTTTATAAATATGCACTTGAGGAAAATATGATCAACACACCATATCTGATTGTCATGAGTTGTCACTTCTAGATCATGGAGATACTTTCACAACAAGGAAAAGGTTACTAAAGACATTTGAGACCCCTGTTTGCTTCTATGTGGTTTGGTAACAGAGATTATGCATTTGTGTACACACATGACAAATAGGGGTACTATGGGTAGGATTGGTTGTTGTTAAATGAATTTTGGTTTGTGGGGAGACAAGATGGACTTGACTCACCAGATCCTTTAGGGCTTATGCAAAATGGAAAGATTCAATAAACAAAATGCCGTAAAAAGTTGAATTGTTTCCTCAACTAGAATATGTGCTTCAATGGAGACCCGTATCAACACTCTTTCACACAACCTGTGGGATTCTGTCATGTAGGCTCAAGTCATAGGACCTAATAAAGCACCAAGATTTAAACCAAGTCATGCCTGAGGTACACCTAGAGGCTTAAAGAGAATCTCTATCAACAAAATGAAATAAAAGTAATTTTAAACCATTTATCCCACTCCCACATGAAGGCTCTTCCGATAAATGAAATTACAGATGCCACTAAATGGTCAAAAGGACTTTGAGACCTATGTTATTACACCATTTCTTGGTACAAGATTGTAATGCAAACAAGAAAAACTACGCGTATGCATTCGAGATGAAATAAATACACTTGACTCAAGATTAACACGAGAATAACTCAAAGTTTGATAAAATTTATCAAGAAGCAAAAGTTTCCAAAACAATCTCGAGCTTGTCAATGGTTGTACACTTGCAACCACCTTCACATGATCAAATTTGATACAAAGAGAGATATACAGCTTCTCTAGATGGATTCTCAAAATGGATGGGATTAGTAAAGATTTTTCTGCTATGAAAAATCGGTCCTAACCTCTCCAAAACTCCCAACCATTTCCTTGAAAAATTCATACGATTTATAACATTTCCAACAGAGCCCCTTCCTTTGAAAAGACAAAAACTTTAAATGCACTAGTGCTCACTATGATTCTTTCATGATTGTCAGAATCAGATCTGCAAAAGTCTTCAGGTGCTCAAGGGCAAATCTCTTCTATTTATTCCCGCATTCAACTCCTTTCTCGATAAAAACACACCTCCATCCATTTGCCAACCACTTCCACCCCATATCAATCAAATCTGACCCCTTGTGTTCTCAAGAGAAGAAAAACATAAAACTAGATCAGGCCCGGGAGTCAGACGGTTTTAATGGTGAAAGACATCTTTGGATCTCTCCCACCAAACTCTAGATATCAAAATTAACTCACCCCTTTGTTTGGTGTGCAGAAAACAATAAAAAATCATGAATATTCACACATCCAAGTGTTTTATAAAGAAAATGGGGGGAAAATGAAATTTAGATGCTCAACATCGTTCATCTTTGATTTTTAATGTGGGTCGTCTACTTGGAAGATGCAAAAACAGGCTCAGGGGCTTCCTTTGACCTTTTCTGACCCTTTTAAAAAAGCTGGAAAAAATTCCCATTTTTCTCTGCACCTCTGCTTTTGAAAAATGGGCCTCGACACTTATCATGAGGTGGGCCACAAAATAAACACGGAGAAATTATGCCATTTGACTCTCTTAAGGGGAAAGGAAAATTTTCCAAGTTTTCCCTGCAACTCTTCCCTTGAGAAATACTTTTGACATGTGTCCCAATGTGGTTATGAGTGGAACTTCATTTCCCATTTTACTTTTAACTCTTTTTTCTCAAAAGGAAAATTTTCCAATTTTCCTCCGCGGGTCCACACCTCCACCATTGACCATGGAAAAACATTGACTATTTCCCAACTTTGGGCACGTGGGCCATTTTTGCTATTTTAACCTTTATGAAGCAAAGAGGTGAAAAGTTTGAATTGCCTCCGATGGTCCGCCTCCCCACCCCCTATGAATTTTCAAATTTCCACATGTCACCACAACGCACCTTGAGGCGGTCCAAAAAATTTGATACCTTGAATGAGTGTGGGCTCACCACATGTCCTGCTTTGGAAAAAAATTTGAAGGCTTGAAGCTTAGTAGAAGGTGCCACTTGTCAAGCTCTGAGGTAGTCTCCTTTTTGCCGTTGAAAAGTCTAAGTAAAATGCAAAGTGAACGGAGTGCCCCACATATCCACATGGTGCTTCTCTTAGATGGAACCCAAGTTAAAGACCCTGAATGAGTGCGGGCTCGCCACATGTCCCTGTTCCGCCAAACTATATCTATTTACATAAAAAAATTCTAAGTCTAGAAAAGAAGCGAGAAGCCTCCACGTGTCCTCCTGGTGCTACTCTAAGGAAAATCCCAAAAGAAAATCTTCAAATGGGCTTTATTCTCCTCCATGTTTCTGGACTTCACGAAAACCTTTCAAAATTTGTGTCAATATGGGAAATCCGGTGCAAGTATCCATGTGTCTCTTTCCTTCTAACCCTCCACATGTCCTCCCGAGTCTTACTTCAAGCTAGAAAAAAATTTGATTCTCAAATGAGTGTCGTTCCTCCACGTGGACACATTTTAAAGTTGAGGATTTTTATAGAATTTTTGAAGTTTCTAGCCAAGCCGCATCCAACCAAAGGATGCCGCATTTCCTGTTTATGCAAGGATATAAATTTGACTGGGAAACGCTCGTCAAACCATAAAACACAGAGAAACGACCATTTGAGCCTAAAAGTGAAATTTTATTCAAGGACAAAGATTTTAGAAATGTTGCAAGACTCAAATACGTTCCTTGGGGATACATCAATTCATTTATCTTTGATTATTTAGGGAAAAATGATAGGGACAATAGATCTTGACTATGGAAAATGGAGGAAATGGGAAAACATGAGTTTTGAAGGAATAGAGCACAAGAGACTCAAAATACAAAATTTTTCCAAAGGAACAAAGGAACCATGAGACAATTACGGACCCACACATGATCGTCAACCCAGGAGTAGATTAAAATGGAAAAAAAACTAGCCAAAGACAATACGGGGAAGGATAAAATGATAGAGGCCATGAATGAATAATCTTTCAAAGGCATAGATGAGGCGAGACTATTTTGAGCACCAACACCAACTCCCTCCACAATAACAATTATACCTTCCCAAAACTCGTCTCGCCTACCCACAAGAGATCCTCATAGTCTTCTCCTACACCATACGAAGGAAATATACCCAACCATCCAACAATAGTCCAAAATATTCACATATGCATAAATAAAAGAAGATAATTTCCAAGACCCAAGCTTCTACCTCTCCATGGTATTTTTTTCTCCAGAAGTTCAACAACAAGATTTTTCCAATCCAAACTATCCAAAAGCTCCAGCAATGCATAAGAATTCAACAAAAATCTCTCACTTGCTTCAAAAATAAAAAGAGATCAAAACCAAAAGAGGTAACCATAATGAAATCACCGAATAAAGTAACCCCAAAACAAGCCAAGGAATTCGAATTAGTAGAAGAGGGAGAGAGGAGGATGAGGTGGCTCCATGTAGGATGTCACATCACTCATCCTCAACTCAACCTAACAAGTCAACTTCAAACTCCAAACCATAATTGAAAACGTGGGTGAATAAATTAAAGATTACTTACACACACAAACCAAGTCCACACCTCAAGGACCAAAATTAAATTCATGTAAGACAGTGCAATTAAAACTTACAATTTGTCTTCCCAAAATACATAATAATGCCTAATTTTGACTCCCCAACCATAGGTAAGGTTGGTATACAAATTTAAGAGGTGTGGGACAAGTTTAACTTGTCCCACAAGCCTCCAAAATCAGCCCCTAAGGACAGATCCGAATTTCAAAAGGAAGGTGGAGTGTTTCACACTCAAAGCTACTTACACATTACTTAAAATACATAATCCAAGAGCATAAACTCTAATAAATGAATTATTTTGACCCAATAATTATTTTAACAACATGATTACTCACTAATCGTGACACAAAATTAAAAAAATAATAAAAGTGAATTCATCACCAAATAATCACATAAAATTTTATATAAAGAGAACAAAATAAAAGAATACACATAACCCTTTGGTCGCATTTAAAGGTGATTCCTCCCTTGGGAACCCCTTGCAACAAGCATACAAAAACACACATAAAAATACACGTTGTCATGGTGACATTATTGAATTCATCTAGGATTCCAATGTGGCTGGTCTCCAATCCTCGATGTTTGTTCTAACATGTTTACCTACAAAACACAAATACCTCCTTTAGCCTTGTCGCCGCATCAAATCATCCAAAATAAATATACAATATAACTCCAAAGTCATCTATATATAAATCAAAACATCATCAAGAAAGTAATGACATCATTTACAATTCATCAATAACCATAGGACCATAAAATTAGTTCGATTATCTCGGGTCTACTTAATATGATGAAATAACACATTTGCAAAACACATATATCCATATAACCATGTCAATCAGCATATCAAAATCAATATAAAATGTCTCGATAATTGACATGCATCATATATGAATGAAAATAAACCTTAGTCCATTCTCTCTAATGTCTAAAATCATACTAACTCAAAATCTACGAGTAATGTCCATAAGTATAGTCCACAATATCATAAACAATATCAAAATTTGACCAAGGGAAGTGGGAACTACATCACCCTCCCCTTAGACTCAAATTCTATTGGAAGTCACTAGATTATGTGTTGAAACTCGAACTCGTATCAAAGTAGCATCTTCCCATGTAGTCGAAGTCTCATCATATATTTCTCACTACACCCAAACATGGTCAATCTCTCTCGCCTCGAAGGCCATGGGTCCTATACTCTATAGTGAAAATGGGCTCCACCATCACCTAGCCCTAATCCTCCACCTTCAAGGAGGTCCAATCTAGCACACAAGAAGGATCGATACATATCTCCTAAATACTAAAACATGAAACACATCATGGATACAAGGCAAGGTAGGTGGAAATGCTAGACGGTAGGCCAAATGACCAATACACTCTAAGATCTCAAAGGGGCCTACGAATCTAGGAGCTAAATTAGAACCTTCATGTCCACATGAAAACTACTATCGCTCTTATGCTGATTTGCATAATTCCTCTATCTGTCTTGTGCCTCCTAAAGTATCCATTTGAGCAAAACCACCTTCTGCTCCATATCAAGTAATAAAGTTGGTTCAAGAGAAACCATGTCCTCTAACCTATCCCAACTAAGTGGTGTCATCCACTCTCTACCAAACAGTGCTTGAAAAGGATCCATGTATATTGAACTCTGTAAATTTTTATCGTAGGAAAACTCCACCAAGTACAAATACTCCTCCCACCTTGATTGATGGTCCATAAAATACATCCTAAGCATGTCCTCTAAGATCAGATTCACCTAATCACTCTATCCATCTGTCTCAGGTGATACGCCGTGCTGAAATTGATCTTCGTCCCGAGTGCATGCTACATGGTAGTCCAAAAGTGTGAAGTATATAGAGGATCACAGTCAAAAATGATCTTCTACGAGATCTCATACAATCTAACAATCTCATCTAGATATACCCGTGCCACTATACTTGTTGTATAGGTTGTCTTCATTGGAGAAAAATGAGCCACTTTCATCAATTTATCCACCGTGACCATGAGGGCGTTGTGGTTGTATCTCGACATTGGTATCCCAACAATGAAGTCCATGGAAATGGTGTCCCATTTCCATTTCGGTATAGCATGGGAAAAGAGAAGGCCAACTGGATGTTGATGCTTAGCCTTCACTTTCTGACATTTTAAACAACATGACGCAAACTGAGCCACATCTCTACAAAGTCTCCTCCAGTGATACAACTATCTCAAAGTGGAGTGGATCTTCTTCACCCCAGGATGGGTTGAATAGGGTGCATGATGTGCCTCTGTCTAGATTTCCTGGCTTAAGCCTCTGTCTCTTAGAACATAAATCTAGACTCTATTCCTTGAGAAGGCCTTCTACCTCTAATGAAAACCCATCAAACTTCCCCTCAATGGGTCTCTAAGACTCAATCTCTGCTCTAGTTGCAATGTAGAAACCGGAAGAAGGAAGTCATTTGTAGAATCCTACTACGTAAATCAGTGCTCACCGATGTGACCATAACCACATGTCTTTATCTACTAAGAGCGTCTAAAACCTAGTTATCCTTCTCCTTCTCATGCTCTATCTCCATATCATACTCACAAAGAAACTCCATCCAACGTCGCCGCTGATGAGTGTTGAGATTGAGCTATGTGAAGACATGGTGAAGACTCAAGTGATCATTCTTTATTGTGAATCTCTAGCCAAGAAGGAAGTGTCTCCATCATACCAAGGCGTGCAAAACTACTATAAGCTTAATATCATAAGTCATATAATTGAGATCATAATACTTGAGTTTCGATACTCAAAAGTAATAACTCTTAGCTCCTACATCAACACGCCTCTAACTCCCGACAAGGAAGCATCCATGCATACAAAAACTCACCCTACAAATCTATCACTACAATAATTTATGTTGTTGTGTGGCATTCCTTCATTATCGTGAATGCTTGCTCACATCTATTTGACCAAACATACTTCTTGCCTTTCCATTTAAGAGAAGTGGTGGGGTGCGCCACTTGAGATAAGTCCTGAAAAATATGTTGTAATAACCTACTAAACCCATGAAGTTGCACACCTCTGTCACACTAGGGGGCTGGAGAATCCATAATAGCTCAAATATTGGAAGGATCAACTACAATAGCTTCCATAGAAATGATGTGGCCTAAATATTGCACCTCTATTTAAAAGAATGTGGACTTCTCGAGGTTCCCATAAAGCTACTACTAACAAAGACACTAAAGAAATTGGCGAAGGTGACCTCTCGTACTCCTCACGCGTACGTGAGTAAATCAAAATGTCATTAAGGAAGATGATCATGAAGCAATCCAAGAATTTCTTGAACACCCCATTCATTAAGATAATAAACATTGCCAAAAGGTACGAAGGTAAACTCGTAGTGGCCATATCTCATATGGAAGGTAGTCTTATGAATCTCTTCCTCCATAATTCCCAAATGATGATAACCCAACTTAGGGTCTATCTTGGAGAAAATTGTGGATCCCTTCATCCGATCATATAAATCATCAATACGTGGAAGGGGGTAATGATTCTTGATCATTTCTTTGTTCACTTGCGGTAATCAATACTGAACCATAGAGATCCATCCTTCTTCCTTACAAAAACACCGGTGAAAATTGAGGGGATACACTAGGATGGATTAGGCCTTTCTCCAGAATCCCCTCTAGCTACAACTTGAGCTTGTAGAGCTTAGGGGTGGTCATCCAATAAGGTGCTTGTGAAATAGTCTCTACTCCCGAAACTAGATCTATGTGAAAATATATCTCACGTGCGGGTGGTAACCCCGGTTGCTCCTTTAGAGAGACATAAATTTTTGTCAAGATAGAATGGTCATCAAGTAATTTTCCACTAGACTCATCCTCTAACCACTCACTAACTATGACAAAGATACATCCGAAAACTCCATTTCACACACCACTTAAGGTGCATAGTGGAGATGGTGTGAATGGAAATAGATCTCCTAATCTCTACTAGCACTCAATCAACTCCTAGATCATCTATACATGATATAGTATTATGGTAATAATATACCGTGGCTTTGTGTGTAGACAACCATTCCATGCCCAAGATGACAACATATGATGCCAAAGAAAGGATACGATTTTCTGAGGTAGTGGTGAAAGGTCCCATATCCTCTACACACCCCTTAACCAAGGATTCTATAGAGATCTTGTCTCCATAAGTCATCTCGATGTCCCAATTAAGACCGTGCATAACTCGCCACCAACCTACATCACTCTACCAATGATGGTGTAATAAAAGAATCAGAAGAACCAGAATCAAATAGAATGGTGGTAGGAATACAACTAATGCTACCTATCATCTCAATCACAATATTCTGGTGCTCATCCTGGCGGTTCTTAACCAGCGGATAGATCTCGATGACTATGCCCCATGTCACTAATAGTAGGCTTTTAAATCTACATCTTACCCTTGTTACTAATGTTCTGTGGGAAGTCTCTCAAAAAAATTCCAGCAACACCACAACCAAAACAACCATCTGATCCTCTCCCATGAGTAGCAAGTCCATCTGTACTCTAGTGGTATTTTCTGTGGATCCTAATGATCCAACTATTGACTATTGAGGTCTCTGCCGATGAGCTCTTGTTGGCTGAGCTCTCGGTGCACCATGTTTCCTAATGGGACCCTAGGGGAAAGCCCCATACTCGACCCCTTTGTGTATAAAATCTCTGTGGAGGTCTGTAAGGTGGGCGAGGATGATGTTGCTCACGCTTATGTGGTCTAAAAGATCACTGTGATGAACCCTATCCACCACAAGGAGAAGGAGCTGACCCCCTCGATCTGTTGTCCTACATCAATACTAGGAAAGTATGTTCAATATTTGATTTCTCATTATCAAATCAATAGGCACATTTGTTCGAAATATATTATACTCTATAGTGGTCTAGAGATAATGTTTTATGTGTTTAACTCACTAGATTTGAAAATACGCTATAATTATAATCTATTTATACATGAAGAATCAATTATACAGATTCAACAACAAAATGTACATCAAAGTTTTCAATATTGAGTGTATATATGTTTCAAAATTGTACAATGTAAATCAATATTTTTGAATCCATGTACTACTATTCATGAACCGTATAGGCTTTAAAAAAAAAAGAATATTTTCATTTGACAATGGACATGAGAGAAATATAATGATTGGAAATTTTACATCAAGATAAATGTTTCATTTGAAAAATAAAATGATTTACATCATTATTTTTCCTTCGATTAGATTCTTTTTCACGAGGAGCCTTTATAACATAAACATTTTACCTATCTTTGATAACATGAGATTGGACTAATTTTGTTGCAGCTACATTGATATTTTAAAATTTTTGTCTACCCTCATTAGTTGCATCTCTTGCTGAAACGAGAGAAGAAACCTCATCATTTTTACTTGAACCGAATAACTAGACCTAGTAAACTCTCCTTTATAACCTTATGTAATGATTTTTTCTATTTTTTTAACAGAACAAGTTTCTCTTTGAAGGTCACTACATCACATATAATGTCTCTCACAATTTTCAAGAGCTCATCTAACACCTACACATGTCTTGAATGTCTAGTATTTTTACTAGAATTAAAAATCACATAGTTAGAAAGTAGATAAACGATAACAACATGCATTATAACCATTGAAATATTAAGTATTTATCAAGGCCAATTATTTCTCTCGCATTTGAAATAGTGAGATTTGTCTTGTATATATTCCAATTATTGTAATAATACTACGCCTCAACATTAAAATTATCCAATTTGTTAAGCATTATAGTGAAAATATTACCATTATTGTAAATTTTTTTAGTGACATAATTACCAAATTTTTCTTGAGCAAATAAAGCATCAATCATCACCGATTCATTTTTTATCAATGGAAAAAAATTCTATGTGTTCACAATTATGATATCTTTAATAAATTTTTTGATCAAATATTTCTATCTAACGTTCCATATCTTGATTCCTTAATATCAAGAAGAACATTTTACAAACCAATGGTTGTAGCATTATCTTTGAAAAGGATGTCTATTGAAAAATTTGTCTTCCCATCATTATCAATATTTTCCTCCCTAGTTAGTGAAAGATGATCTCAAGAGGATGGTTTCTATGGCACTAATGCCTTCTATGTACAGACTAAATGATATCTTCATTATGTTTCCTTTCTACTTGTAATGTTATAATTTTTTCCAAACCAAGCCACTCGTCATCTATATTGATATCATTTAAAATGAAGCTCCTTTTTCTCTCGCACCTCATGAGTTAAAATGTTGGGGAACTTTGATGTCGTAAAATTAAGCATCTCGTATGCTCACCCAAGGGAACAAAATCATATTTTGCCTACCATAATACTGAAGGGGAGGTGGCCATGTTATGCTCGTTAAGTGCTAAGCATTAGGGGTAGCATGACTTTAATATGAGATTGAGGTTACAAAAATATGTGAGCTTCAATAATTTAGCAAAATTAGTATGTTCTATTTACAAAGTTAAAAAAGAGAATAATAAGAACTTAAAAAGACTAAAATATATAAAAAAATAATTATGATGTGAAGGTTTTTTTCCATAATCAAAAAATTGTGGCACTAAGAGGAAGGGGGATGGTGGCATTGCAAAACCTGATTTTAACGAAAATGAGTTAAATTAAATGATAAAATCGTTAATGAAAAACTAATAAAATTAAAATTTCAATCACTATTTATTCATACAAGAACATGAAGGGTTAAGATCTGGTGCACAAAGGTGAATCTCTTGTTTCTCAAGTATGTATGTAATTTCTATAACAAGTAGATACCATGTGTCTCGGTGATGTGTCGGATAAGGCTACACATTAGGAAAATGACATATGTCATTGCAAGACTCTTATTATCATTAGTATATAAAAACATTTAATCAAAATTAAAATGATTGGGCATTATAGATGAATTAAAACCTTGATTATCCTTAGTACACATTCGTCTTGGATGATGCTAAATCTCTAGATTTTCATAAATAAATTCAACAAAAATAAATCAAAATAACTCATGAAATGGAAAGAACAGAAAATATAGACAAAATGAAAGTAGAATGGAGAAATTTCTATTTAATATGAGAGGGTATTTTATACAATTTCTTGCTCCTAAAATCATGGAGTCAAGTCTTATCATTGTATCCCCATATCTCTCCTTTATTGCCTAGTGTTACTCCTAGTCCCAAGATATTCTCACACATTCCTATCTTTGTAAGTTGTGCATTACAACTAATTGTGCACACTCACATATTATTTAAATATTAAATAATACTAATAAGTAAAACCATATGTTCGACTATGAACACTAATTTCCTAACATTCACCCCCTTAGTGTGAACATAGGTGAGTTATGTCTAGTACCTACTCATGTTCTACAAAATGATGGTTTTCAAAGAGTACCATCAACTCCAACAGGTTTTCTAGTGGAACCATTAACCACTCTGTATGTGATTTTCTAAGAGATTCACAAACTCTCAAATTGGTTTTCTAGTGGACCACCAACCACTTTCATAGCAGCGTACACGTTTCCCCATCCACATTTTACAAAAGAGAACAAAATATAGGAAAATATGTTCCTAACTATGAACAAGAATTATCCATCTGTTCTTATTTACTCTCACACATGCTGAAAGCAAACACACAAAAAGTAGAAAATAAATGATCACCAATATAATGAAGCAATCTCTTTGTTGGTGACTAACAAGAGATGCTTATTTTTCCTCCATCCTCCTTTGCCTCCAGCCTCCATGAGTCACTACTCAGTATAAGTAGTCATCTTCATCCTCCTTTTGTTCAGGTTCATCTTCTTCTTCAATGCTTTCACTTTGGCATGAACAATATAGAAAGAAGACTTGTGTCCCTTTTTCTTGCAATAAAAACATTCTAATTCTTTTTTGTTTCTTGAAGAACTAGGATACTTTTTCTTTGTATAAAGGGTAGTTTCTTCCTCAATATCTTCTTTTGTTCTTTTTTCTTCAGCTAGTAATGCGAAATCATACCTTCAAGTGAATGAGAAGGCATTTGACCAAGAGTAAAAACTACATTATTGTATTTTGGAGGTAAGCTATTTAACAAAATAGATTTTTCATCTTCATCATCTACCTGAGCACTTACTTCTATTAGTTGTCTTAGAAGAGATCTAAGATCATTAATATGACTTGACATAGTTGCACCCTCATTCATTTTCAACTTGAATAACTGCAACTTAAGTGTAAATTTAGCATTCACAACTTTTGCACCAAATGTCTGACTAAGCAAATCCCATATGTCTTTAGACTTTTTTTCTAAGTCTACATAATGTAACTCAGTGTCAGATAAAGCAAGCCCAATAATGGATTTTGCTTTATCATCCCTAGTTTCCACTCTAGTAATTTTGTTGCATCAGTTGGTTCAGTTTCTTTTCCATTTACAATTCCCCATAGATTTTTGTTCATCAGTTGCATTTGTATTTTCACCTTCCATGTGTGAAAATTTAATCCATTAAATTTATCTAGAGGTATTTCCATGATGGGTTTCAACACAGTCGAAAATGCACCCTTACAATAAAAATCAGCTTTATATTTAACCAAAATAATAAAGCTTATCAGAGTTTAATTGTTGGAAATTATTGACTATTTTTTTAGAATAATTAGAAATGTCAGAATTGTTTCCACGATTTCTCTTAAAATACAAAATGGGTTTCTATAATTTTTGATAAAAGATTTCCATAATACAAATAAACAAACCCAATAAATTTTAGAAAATTCCGAATCTGGGTTTTTGAGAAAAACATGAATTACCAATCATTTTTTTGAAGATCAGAATCTAGAAAATGGCGACGAAGCTTTAAAACTCTCAGATCTGCATCCTTGAGGCTGTGGTTTTGTCCTGAAATCACTCTCATAAATCTTCCTAACCTGCTCTGATACTAGATGATGCTAAATCTCTAGATTTGCATAAATAAATTCAACAAAAATAAATCAAATTAACTCATGAAATGGAAAGTACAGAAAATATAGACAAAATGAAAGTAGAATGGAGCAATTTCTATTGAATATGAGAGGGAATTTTATACAATTTCTTTCTCCTAAAATCATGGAGTCAAGTCTTATCATTTTATCCCCATATCTCTCCTTTATTCCCTAGTCTTACTCCCAATCCCAAGATATTCTCACACATTCCTATCTCTATGAGTTCTGCATGACAACTAATTGTGCACACTCACATATTATTTAAATATTAAAAAATACTAATATTCAAACCATATTTTCACACTATGAACACTAATTTCCTAACCATTGTGGGATACTTCCATAAAGCTACGTATCCATTTTCTTTTACCTCTATATTGTTGGGTGCTAGTGACATCCATAGAGTCATTGGTCATAATGACATCAATTGGAACATTTTCACTCGAGCCCTCGGGCTTAGAAGAGTTACGTGTGTGAACTACCACATTACGTCGATCGATTGTTTCACTTGCTTTTATCGATTGACAACAAATTATATATTTTTAAGAATGTATTAAAGAATGATTTGATTTTGAAATGAATGAAGATAGAAGGATTTTAAAGTAAAATACTCACTAACTATCGTTGTAGAGGCATTACATATTTATTGGTCTTCTTGTGTAGAGTAGTTTGAATAGATGTTGATTTTATTCCTTGAAAATTGTAATGCCCACTAAAACTCCCACTTGAGACCCAAGAACAACCTAGGTTTAGATAGGAAAGTTTATAAAATAATTTTTTTGTTTAAAGCTTGACTACAAACAAGCCTGTATTAGCAACAGTTGTCACAATAAAAATATCAAGGACAAATATATTAGATAGAATACAAAATTTCATTATAACAAATATTGAGGACCACATACAAGTTAATGAGTGTAACTAAACCAAGTATAGTTTAAAATTTCCTTTAGGTGTTAATTTAATGAATAATTAAATTAACTCTAAGATTAAATGTTCTCTAGTAAATTTTAGAAGGTTTAAAGTGGCCAAAACAATTAAATACCCAAGGTATTTAATTCCTCTAGGTCTAAATAATAACCAAGGTTCACATTAACATGAGGTTAGGAAAACATTCACTTACCCCATAACGTGACCCCCAAAAAGGTCAACCCAAGCTTTAGAAAATAAACATTTAAGTTAGAGAGTAATAAATTCCCACTTACCCACTCTCAAGCTCATCTTGAATTTTAATAGTATTTTTCACACATTTTATGCACTTAAACTTTCCTGAAAACATTTCCATGAGATATTAAATTTCTTCCCCTTTCTAATGATATAAATAAGTCCTCATAAATCCTCATATTTCTTAAGTTATGGGACGATA
This sequence comes from Taxus wallichiana var. yunnanensis, assembly GCA_018340775.1. Lineage (NCBI taxonomy): Eukaryota > Viridiplantae > Streptophyta > Pinopsida > Cupressales > Taxaceae > Taxus > Taxus wallichiana. Next base: position 774,869,980 of record CM031243.1, on the reverse strand, counting down.
GGCCTAGGGAGGAAAATTTTCCCCAAAGGCGGGTTTTGGGCTTGGGGGCCTAGGAAGAAATGTTTCCCAAAATTCGGGCCTACGGGCTTGGGAAGAAATTTTCCCAAAAGCGGGTCTCGGGCACAGGGAAGAAATTTTCCCAAGTAATAACGGACACATGGCATGTTGTTAAGCCCATGTGGGAAGGCGGACGGACACAACTAATTTGGATTTCTAGCATTTTTGTTGAGAAGGAATTTTTTTAAAAATGATTCGTGCCTCTACCAACACCTAGAGACACCATGAGTCATGCCTCTACCGATAACTAGAGATGCCACGTGTCATGCCCAAAATTTTAAAGCGGGAAGGCAGACTAATGGATAAACTTAGGAATTTAAGATGTTTGAATTGAAAAATAAATATCAAGGTTAAAACAAACTACGCCCTACCGACGCCTAAGGATGCCATGTGTCAAAATGAAAGTGACAAGCAGGGAAGCGGGCCAACAGGAAAACTTAATATTTTGTGCCATTTTCAAAAAACAAAAGTTTGAAGGTGTGGGCCTACGAACCTATGGAGGTGTTTTTCAAAAACAAATTAGTGGGCCTACTGGGTGGCGAAGGAATCTAGGAAAAGGAATTTTTGCAACAAAACTTCAGATGGCCATAAATTTTGACTGGAAGCTTAGATGTGGGAAAATGAAGTCTTTTTGGAAAGTTCTAGACCTCCTCTTTTCATAGAAAACATAAATTTTTATTTTGGCAAACTTAGGTGGGTCAATTTTAAGAAAACGTCTTTCATGCCATTAAAATGTGAACTAGACTTTTTAACTTAATAAAATTAATTCAATACACCATTCTTTCTTCCTCAACATGCCAAATTGACATGGAGGATTGCACTTGGAAATATTTTGATGGATTTTGTAGGGTTTAATTTATGGATTGAGTTTCAAAATGAGTTTCCTTTCCTTTATGTGAATTTGCATTATTTTGCTTCTTTCCCGATAAAATATGAACTTTGTAAATTACAAGGGCAATACAAACTCTTTTGAAATTTCTTTTGATCTTCCTTAGTTTGTTTTAAAATTTTATCTTCTATTTTAATGTTGCAGGGTACTTTGTATGTTTTTTTGAGATTGATTTGCAAGTTTTACAGAGAATCCCAATGTAAAACATATTTAAACTCAGTTTGATCTATTTTCATTTACCATAATCTATTTTTTTGTTCTTCCAATCTAGTTAACAGTTTTAACTTTTCTTCATACAATACGTGAAAAGCAAGAAAATGATTCTATTTTCAAAACATGCCAATCAATTAATATAGAGGAATGCAATAATTTTAACATGGGCATTTCCAGCCTTCAACAAAGAGTTTACAATATATTTACAACAAGAAGTTTTAGACAAGAGTAACACCATTTGATGGAAGTTAAATCAACATTCAATTAAATGAAACACTTCCTTTTTACATTTCTTCTTCGTTTGCCAAAATATACAAACTAAAACTTTCTCATTCCTTCTCACATTCAAACACAACTTACAGAATATACATATTTCACACTCAAATGTAGGTTCCCTTTCCAAAACATAGTAACTTTCAACCACAAATAATATTACAATGCCATCCACATGAAGTGGAAAATTTTACAATAAGGAACGAAAGGAGAAACTGCAATATTTGTCTTCATCCTCGGCTTAAAAAACAAGAAGAAGATTCACCATATATCTTTTACATGCAAAAAGGAAATGAGGAGAGGAAACACTCTCAACCAACGAAGAATTCCAATGAATAGGAGAAGTTTTCCTCCCGATTGGCTCCCAAGCCCCAAACACAAAGAAATAAGAGATGTATTTCAACTCATGACAACAAACAGGATTCCACAACACAAAAAAAAAATCACAAATACAACACAGTCCAAATACATAGTGCATTTTGTAACCACAGGAAGAACAATAAACTATACTCAGGCTTCATCATGCACAAGCCAAAGGAGTAATATTACCTAAGGAGAAAGTTGCTTATACCTCTCGATGGGGAAATGGGTGTCCACCTTAACATAATCCTTCCAATATATATGTGTGTGTGTGTGTGTGTGTGTGTGTGTGTGTGTGTGTGTGTGTGTGTGTGTGTGTGTGTGTGTGTGTGTGTGTGTGTGTGTGTGTGTGTTATACATTTTCAAACACCTACCCCTTATACATCCCATTCCCTTATGCTTCCGCATAGTCTTATGGGACCCCATAATGAGTAAAGAAATGAAAGTTATTTCTTTTACAATGTGGAACCCAATCCCAATTGTTGGTACCAAATTTGTTCTCCTTTTCAGGCCATGCAGCAACACTAATTCAACATGGAGCTTAGAGGTAGCCAGATCATAGATATATGTCATTTTGTAGCTAGGGAGGAGGTCTGACTATCCCTTTGTTACTTAGATTTGTGGAGAGATGAGTAGCACCTTAAAAGGATATTGTCTTATCGTAACTATTTTAGGTTGTGCCTTTCAACTAAGGTAAGATAACCTATTTTGTAACCTCTATTATATGAAAGGAGATACAAGTACCTTTCTTTTTCATAAATTTTATAAAGATGCCCTTGGGGAAAATATGATCAACACACAAGATCTGATTTTCATGAGTTGTCACTTCTAGATCATGGAGATACTTTCACAACAAGACAAAGGTTACTAGAGACATTTGAGACCCTACTTGCTTCTGCGTGTTTTGGTAACATAGATTATGCATTTGTGTACACACATGACAAACAAGGGTACTATGGGTAGGATTGGTTGTTGTTAAATGAATTTTGTTGGTGGGGAGACAGGATGGACTTTACTCACCAGATCCTTGAGAACTTATGCAAAATGGAAAGACTCAATAAACAAAATGCCATAAAAATTTGAATTGTTTCCTCAAATAGAATATGTGCTTCAAAGGAGGCCCAAATCAACACTCTTTCACAAAACCTATGGGATTCTGTCACATAGGCTCAAGTCGAGTACCTAATACAACACCAAGATTTAAACCAAGTCACACTTGAGGTACACCCGATGGTGAAAGAGAATATCCATCAACAAAATGAAAGAAAAGTAATTTTAAGTTTTTATCCCACTCCCGAGATGAAGGCTCTTCTAAGAAATGAAATTTCAGATGCCACTAAATGGTCACACGGACTAAGACCTATGTTATTGGACCCTACTTTGGCACAATATTGTAATGGAAACAAGAAAAACTACACGTATGCATTTAGAGATGAAATAAATACACTTTACTCAAGATTAAAACAGAATAACTCAAAGTTTGATCAAATTTATCAGCAAGGGAAAGCTTCCAGAACAATCTCAAAGATTTTCAATGGCTATACACTTGTAACTACCTTTACACAGTCAAATTTGATACAAAGAGAGAGATACAGCTTCTCTTAGACGACTTCTCAAAATGGGTGGGATTTGTCTAGATTTTTCTACTAGGAAAATCGGTCCCGACCTCTCCAAAACTCCGAACCATTTGGTTGAAAAATTCATGCCATTTATAACATTTCCAATATATCCCCTTCCTCCGAAAAGGAAAAAAATTAAATGCACTAGTGCTCGTCATGATTCACAAAATCGGATCTACAAAAGTCTCCAAGTGCTCGAGGGAAAATCTCTTCGATTTCTTCCTGCATTCAAATCCTCTATTGGGAAAAACACACCTCCATGCATTCACCAACCACTTCCACCCCATATCAATCAAATTTTACCCCTTGCATGCTCAGGAGAAGAAAAACAGAAAACCAGATTGGGCCTGAGTGTTTGACTGTTTTAATGGTTAAATACTTCTTTAGATCTCTCCCACTAAACTCTAGATATCAAAATTAACTTCCCCCTCTATTTGGAATGTAGAAAACAATAATAAATCATGAATATTCACACATCTAGGTGTTTTAAGATAAAATGGGGGAAAAATCAAATTTGGACGCTCAACAGTTGTTTATCTTTGATATTGAATGTGTGTTGTCCACTTGGAAGATGCAAAAATAGGCTCGGGGGCTTCCTTTGACCTTTTTTAACCCTTTTGAAAAAATGGAAAAAATTCCCATTTTCTCCACACCTCTTGCTTCAAAATGGGTCGACACATGTCCTAAGGAGGGCCCCAAAAGAAACGCAGAGAAATTATTCCATTTGACTCTCTTCTGGTAAAAGGAAAATTCTCTAATTTTTCCTCACAACTCCACCCCTGAGAAATAATTTTGACACGTGTCCCAATGTGGTTATGAGTGGAACTACACTTCCCCTTTTACTTTTAACTCTTTTTTCTTAGAAGAAAAAATTTCCAATTTTCCTTCGACTGTCTCACACTCTCCGCCGACTTGTGGGAAACTCATTGATTATTTCCCATCGGGCTCATGGGCCATTTTTTCTATTTTAACCTTTAAGAAGAAAAGTGGTGAAAGGTTTGAATTACCTATGATGGTTTGCCTCCCCACCCCTATGAATTTTCAGATTACCAGGTGTCACCATAGTGCACCTTGAGGTGGTCCCAAAAATTTGATACCTTGAATGAGCGCGGGGTCGCCATGTGTCCTGCTTTGGCAAAAAAATTTGAAGGCTTGAAGCTCAGCAAAAGGTGCCACTTGTCAGGAGTTCGAGGCATTATCCTTTTGGCCATTGAAAATTATAAGTAAAATTCAAAGTGAGCGGAGTGCCCCATGTATCTGCGCATGGCGCTTCTCTTAGATGGTGCCCAAGTTAAAGACCCTAAATGAGTGCGGGCTCTCCATGTGTCCGTGTTCTGCGAAATTGTATCTATTTACATAAAAATTCCTAAGTCCAGGCTAAGCAATGGAAGCCTCCATGTGTCCTCCGGTGCTACTCCAAGGAAAATAGCAAAAGAAAATCTTCAAAAGAGCTTTGTTCCTCCACATGTCCTGGACTTCATGAAAACCTTTTGAAATTTGTGTAAGTATGGGAAATCTAGAAGAATTCTTCATGTTTCTCTTTCTTTCCAACCCTCCATGTGTCCTACCGATGCTACTTCAAATCCAAACAAAAAATTTGAATCTCAAACGAGCGTCGTTCCTCCACGTGGACACATTTTAAAGTTGAGGCTTTTTAAAGAATTTTTGAAGTGTCTGGCCAAGACACATCCAACCAAAGGATGCCACATTTCAATGTTGATGCAAGGATACAAATTTGACTAGGGAAATGCCCATGAAACCATATAACAAATAGAAAGCGACCATTTGAGCGTGAAAGTGAAATTTTCTTCAAGGACAGAGATTTTAGAAATGTTGCAAGACTCAAATACGTTCCTCGGGGACAAATCAATTCATTTATCTTTGATTATTTAGGGTAAAAATGATAGGAACAATAGATCTTCAATGTGGAAAATGGAGGAAATGAGAAAATGTGAGTTTTGAAGGAATAGAGCACGAGAGACTCAAAATATAGAGCTTTTCCAAAGGAGCAAAGGAACCATGAGACAAATACAGACCCACACATGATCTTCGACCTAGGAGTAGATTAAAATGGAAACAAAGACAATCCAAACACAATATGGGGAAGGATAAAATGACAAAGGCCGTGAATGAATAATATTTCAAAGGCACAGATGGGGTGAGACCATTTTGAGCACCAACACCAACTCCCTCCACAATAACAATTATACCTCCCCACAAGAGATACCCATAGTCTTCTCCTACACCATACCTAAGCAATCTACCCAACCGAGAAAACAATAGACAAAAATATTCACATATGCATAAATAAAAGAAGATAATCTCTAAGAGCCAAGCTCCTACCTATCCATAGTAGAGTTTGCTTGAAAATTTCAACAACAAAATTTTTCCAAGCCAAACAGTCCAAAAGCTCTAGAAACCCACAAGCATTCAAAAAAAATCTCTCACTCGCTTCCAAAAATTACAAGAGATCAAAACAAAAAGAGGTAACCAAAATGAAATCATTGAATGAAGTAACCCCAAAACAAGCCAAGGAATTTGAATAAATAGAAGATGGAGAGAGGAGGATGAGGTGGCTCCATGTAGGATTCCACATCAGTCATCCTCAACTCAACCTAGCAAGTTAACTTCAAACTCCAAAGCACAATTGAAAAGGTGGGTGAATAAAATTAAAGATTACTTACACACACAAACTAAGTCCACATGCCAAGGACCAAAATTAAATCCATGTAAGAAAGTGCAATTAAAACTTACAAATTGTCTTCCCAAAATACATAATAATGCCTAATTTTGACTCCCCAAAAATAGTAAAGGTTGGTATAAAAATTTAAGAGGTGTGGGGCAAGTTTAACTTGTCCCACAACCCTCAAAATAAGCGCTTAAGGAAAAATCAGAATTTCAAAGGGAGGTGGGGTATTTCACACTCAAAGCTACTTACACATTACTTACAATACATAATCCAAGAGCCATAAACTCTAATAAATGAATTATTTTGACCCAATACTCAATTTAACAACATGATTACTCACTAATCGTGACACCAAATTAAAAAAATAATAATCACATACACAACCATACAAGATTAAGTAATCACATACAATATTAAATAAAGAGAACACAATAAAAGAATACACATAACCCCTTGGTCACATTTAAAGGTGATTCCCCCTTGAGAACCCCTTGCAACAAGCACACAAAAACACACATAACAAATACATGTTGCCATGGTGACCTTATTGAATTCGTCTAGGATTCCAATATGGTTGGTCTCCAATCCGATGTTTGTTCGACATGTTTTCGTGTAAAAACAAATACCTCATTCAGCCTTGTGGCGCGTCAAATCATCCAAAAAAATATACAATATAACTCCAAATTCATATATATATATATATATATATATATATATATAAACTCAAAACATCATCAAGCAAGTAATGACATCATTTACAATTCATCAATAACCATAGGACATAAAATTAGTTCAATTATCTCGGGTCTAGTTAATATGATGAAATAACACATTTGTAAAACACATATATCGATATAACCATGTCAATCAACATATCAACATCAATATAGAATGTCTCCAATAATCCACAGGCATCATATATGAATCAAAATCAACCTCAGTCCATTCTCTCTAATGTATAACATCATACCAACTCAAAAGGTATAGTAATGTCCATAATTATAGTCCACAGTATCATAACCAATATCAAAAGTTGACCAAAGGAAGTGGGAACTACATCAACCTCCCTTTAGACTCGAATTCCTCATGGAAGTCACTAGAATATGTGTTGAAACCGAACTCGTAACAAAGTAGCATCTTCCCATGTAGCCACACAGGTCTCATCATATCTTTCCCACTACACCCGAATATGGTCAATCTGTTTGCCTCGAAGGCCAAGGGTCCTGCACTCTATAATGTGAATGGGCTCCAACATCACCCGCCTTTGATCCTCCACCTTCAAGGAGGTCTACTCTAGTACATGAGAAGGATCTGCAACATATCTCGATAAGTACTTGAAACATGAAACACATCATGGATGTGAGACAGGGTAGGAGGAAATGCTTGACGGTAGGCCAGGGGACCGATACACTCCAAGATCTCGAGGGCGTATGAATCTAGGAGCTAACTTATAACCATTTCCATAATGGATAGGGATCTTATATGGCACGACACGAATAAAAACCTTAATGCCCACATCAAAACTATGGTCGATCTTATGCTAATTTTCATAATTCCTCTATCTTTCTTGTGCCTCCTAAAGTCTCTGTCTCTATCAATATCACCTTCTTCTTCATATCCAGAATAACTTGCTGGTTCAAGAGAAACCATGTCCTCTAAGTTGTCCTAACTAAGAGGTGTCCTATACACTCTATGATACAATTCTTGAAAAGGATCCATGTCTATTGAACTCTAAAAATTACTATTGTAGAAAACTCCACCAAGTACAAATACTCCTCCCACCTCAATTTATGGTCCATAACATACATCCTAGGCATGTCCTCTAAGATCCGCTTCACTGCTCATCTGTCCATCTATCTCGGGGTGATACACCATGCTAAAATTTATCTTCGCCCCAAGGGCATGTTCTATGGTACTCTAAAATTGGGAAGTATATAGAGGATCGCGGTCAAATTGATCTTCCACGGGATCCCATACAATCTTAAAATCTAATCTAGATATACTCATGCCACTTTGCACTTGTTGTATAGGTGGTTTTCATTGGAGAAAAACGAGCCACTTTCATCAATTTATCCAATGTGACCATGATGGTATTGTGGTGCTATTTCGATATTTGTATCCCAAGAATGATGTCCATGAAAGTGGTGTCCCATTTCCATTCCGGTATAGCATGTAGAAAGAGAAGGCCAACTAGATGCTTTGATGCTCGCCTTCACTTTCTCGACATTCTAAAAACGTGACAAAAACTAAGCCACATCTCTATGAAGTATCCTCCAGTGATACAACTATCTCAAAGTGGCATGGATCTTCTTCACCCCGCGATGTTCAGAATACGGTGCATGATGTGTCTCTATCTATATGTCCTACCTTAAGCCTATGTATCTTAGAAAATAAATCCACCCTCTATACCGAGAAGGCCTTCTACCTCTAATGAAAAACCATCAAAATTCCCCTCAAGGGGTCTCTAAGACTCAATCTTTTCTCTAGTTCCAAAATAGAAACTGTCTTAAGGAAGTCATTGTAGAATCCTACTCAAGTAAATCATGCTCACCGATGTGGCCATAACCACATGTCTTCATCTGCTAAGAGCATCGAAACCTAGTTATCCTTCCCCTTATCATGCTCTATCTCTATATCATACTCACAAACAAACTCCAGCCAATGCCACCTGATGAGTGTTGAGATTGGGCTACATGAAGACATCGTGAAGACTCAAGTGATCGAGTCCTTTTTTTGAATCTCGACCAAGAAGGAAGTGTCTCCATCAAACAAAGGCATGGACAACTGCATGCAAGCTCAAGATCATAACTCGATAATTGAGATCATAATACTTTATTTTTCAAGACTCAAAAGCAAAAATCTTCCCTCCTACATCAACACACCTCCAAATCCTAGCAAGGAAGCATCCATGCATACAAAAACTCACCCCGTGGATCCGCACTACAAGAATTTGAATTTTTGTGTGGCATTCCTTCAATGTCGTGAATGTCTACTTACATCTATTTGACAAATGATACTTCTTTCCTTTCTATTGAAGGGAAGTGATCGGAGTGCACAACTTGAGAGAAGTCATGAAAAAATATCTTGTAATAACTTGCTAAACCCATGAATTTGTGCACCTCTATCACGGTATTGGGTCTGGACAATCCATAATAGCTCAAATCTTGAAAGGAGCACTGCAATACCTTCCCTAGAAATGATGACACCTCTATCGGAAAGAACGTGGACTTCTCTAGGTTCCCGTAATGCGACTACTAGCGAAGACACTAAAGAACTTGGTGAAGGTAACCCTCATGCTCCTCACGCGTATGTGAGTAAATAAAAATTTCATCAAGGAACATGAGCATGAAGCAATCCAAGAATGTCTTGAACACCCCATTCATCAAGCTAATAAACATTTTGGGGGCCTTCGTCAAACCAAAAGGTACCAAGGTAAACTCGTAGTGGCCATATCTTTTATAGAAGGCAGTCTTATGAATTTTTCCTCCGTAATCCTCGGTGATGATAACTCGACTTGAGGTCTATCTTTGAGAAAACATTGGATCCCTTCATCTGATCGAATAAATCATCAATATGTGGAAGGGGTTAACGATTCTTGATCGTTACTTTGTTCAGCTGGCGGTAATCAATACACAACCATAGAGATCCATCCTTCTTCCTTACAAAAATCAAAGGTACACCCCAAGGGGATACACTAGGATAGATTAGGTATTTCTCCAAAAGGCCCTCTATCTACAGCTTGAGCTCATAGAGCTCGGGGTTGATCATCCAATAAGGTGCTTGTGAAATAGGCTCTACTCCTAGAACCAAATCTATGTGAAAATCTATCTCATGTGGGGGTGGTAACCCCAGTAGCTCCCCTAGAAAGACATCAAAAATTATCTCAAGATAGGATGGTCATCAAGAAATTTTCCACTAGAATCATCCTCTAACCGGTCACTAACTATGACAACATACATCCGACAACTTTGTTGCACCGACCACTTAAGCTACGTAGCGGAGATGGTATGAATGGAAACAAGTCTTCTAATCTCTACTATCACCGACTCAATTCCTAGATCATCTATACATGATATAGTCTTATGGTAATAATCCACCATGGCCATGTGTGTAGAAAACCATTCCATGCCCAAGATGACTCCATACGATGCCAACGAAAGGATACAAAGATCCAAGGTAGTGGTGAAAATTATCAAATCCACTACACACCCCTTAACCAAGGATTCTATAGAGATCTTGTCTCTAGAAGCCATCTCAATGTCTTAACTAAGACCCTGCCTAATTGCCACCAACTTGCATCACTCTACCAATGATGGTGCAATAAAAGAATCAAAAGAACTAGAATCAAATAGAATGGTGGTAGGAATACCACTAATGCTACCTATCATCTCAATCATGGTACTCTGGTGCTGATCCTGGAAGTTCTCGACCACCGCATAGATCCGATGACTATGCCCCATGTCACTAATAGTAGGCTTTGAAATATGTGTCTTACCCTTGTTACTAAGGTTATGTGGGAAGTCTCTCCAAAAATGTCCAGCAACACCACAACCAAAACAACCACCTAATCCTCTCCCATGAGTAGAAAGTTGATCGGGTAATCTAGAGGTCTTTTCTATGGATCCTAATGATTCAATTATTGACTATTGAGGTCTCTGCTTACATGCTTCTATTTACCGAGTTCTCGGTGCACCATGTCTCCTATTGGGATCCCTAGGGAAAGCCCCATACTCTGACCCCTCTGTGCATCAAATATCTTTGGAGGTCTATAAGGTGGGCGAGACTACTGTTGCTACTACTTATGTGGTATAAAAGATCACTCGATGAATCCTATCCACCAAAAGGAGGAGGAGCTAACCCCCGATCTGTTTTCCTTCATCTACCTGGATGCAGCTTCGGACTTGGTCTCTAGCCTGATGTATCTTTCCCGAGTCTCCTTAGCTATATAGGCCTTCTCAACGCCCTCATATAAAGTATGGAGATAGTGGATATGCACAAAACCTCTAATATATAGATTTATTCCCCATAATAACTTTGGATTCGTACTACTCATCCTGCATGTAGTTGACATACTAGAGTAGATCTAGAAATCAACTCTCCTACTCACCACTATCAAAGATGACTGTTGGAGGTCATGAAACTCATCTATCCTCTACTTGTATGAACCTCTATGATAAATACCTACTCCTAAACTTCTCCTCAATGAGCTCTAAGGTAACTAACTTTGAATCGAGGTGGAGCTTTCACTCCTCAATCCTTTTAGAGGTACCATGTTAGAGATATTTTATATATCGATGGTGATATATTGTTCAACATGGTTATATTTATGGATATTGTTCGGACATGTGATATTTTGATATATTGAGTAGGCCTAGGAAATTGAATTAATTGATGGTCATATAGTTGTTGATGAAATTGTAAATGATATTGTTATTTGCCTAGATGTTGTTGTGATTCATATATATAGATGATTTTGGAGTTATATAGTTATTTTGGATGATTTGATGCATCCCGAGGCTGAAGGATGTATTTGTGTTTTACAAGAACTTAAAATATCACAACAAACTTCGGGGGATTGGAGACCAACCGCATTGGAATTCTAGATGAATTTAACAATGGTCACCATGGAAACATGTATTGTATTTTTGTATGTTTTTGTTATTATGGATTCCCATGGGGGAGGATCACGGTCAAATGTTACCAAGGGCTTATGTGTATTTATTTAGTTGGTTCCTTTGTTTACTTGTAGTATATGTGATATGTTTACCCCTTTCATTATTTATTAAAGTATGTGTAAATATTGTGAGTAATCATAATGTTAAAATTAATTAATCAAATTAGGTTATAAAAAATTAATTATTAGATTTGTTTGCTCTTGTATTAAATGTTGTAAGTAATGTGTAAGAGATCTGTAAGTAGATTTGGAGTGCGAAACACTTCATCTTCTTTGAAATTCGAATTTGTCCTTGGAGGCTGATTTTGGAGGCTTGTGGGACAAGTTAAACTTGTCCCACACATCTTAAATTTGTATACCAACCTCACCTATGGTTGGGGAGTTAAATTTAGAATTTCATTATGAATTTTTGTAAGACAAATTGTATGTTTTAATTACACTTTCTTACATGTTTTTAATTTCAGTCCTTTGGTGTGTGGGCTTGATTTGGAGTGTGTAAGTAAACTTATGAGTTGGAGTTGAGGATGTGTGATGTGGCATCCTACATGGATCCACATCATCCTCCTTTCTTTCTCTTCTATATATTCAAATTCCTTGGCTTGTTTTGGGGGGCTTCACTTTTATCACTGCATTTTTGGGTGACTTCTTTTGGTGTTTGAGCTCTTGCAAATTTAGAGAAAGTTGGTGATTGTTGAATGCTTGTGGATTGTTGATCTTGGACTATTCCACATTGGAAAGCTTTTTGTTTTGGAACCTTGGAACAAACTCCATCATGGAGAGGTAGGAGCTTGGCTCTTTAAAATTCTCTTCTCTTATTTATGCATATGTAAATGTTGTGAATGTTTGATATTGCTTGTTGGCTGGTTGGGTAGATGGCCTAGGTATGGTGTAGGAGAAGACTATGGGGATTCTTTTGGAAATGTATAAGTGTGGAAGGATTTGGGATTTGGGTTCCACCTTGTAAAATAAATAGCTTGCATTTATTTAATCATTATTGGGTTCTATAAGAGGTTGGAGAGGCATAAGGAAATGTGAGGTATAAGGGGTACTTGGGGAAGGCATAAGGGCATGTCAGGGATTTGAATTGATATATTCTGGCAGTTTGATTTCAGGTGGTGATACCCATTTCCCCTTTGGGAGGAATAAGTAGCTTCCCCCATAGTTCTTGCTCCTTTGGCTTGCATGATGAAGCTTGAGTTTGGTTTGCTATGTTTTTCTATGGTTGCAAACTGCAGTTTTGTTTTGGACTGTGTTTGAATGAGAAATTTGTCTTTGTGTTGTGGAAGCCTATTGCTTCCATGTGTTGAAAAACATTCCTTATTGCAGTATTGTGGAATCCTATTGTCCTTTTCATTGGATGTCTTGGTTGGGTGGAGAGCATTTCCTTTCCCCTATTTTGTTGTGATTAAATTGGAGAATGATGGATCTTCTTGTTGCTGTTCTGGAGCTGAGAAAGAAGATAGATTCACAGTCCTTGTTGAGATTTATCCTTATTGTAAACATTTCCCACTTGAAGTGGATGACATTGTATATTATTTTTGTGATGAAGAGTTACTCTATTTTGGAAATGAAATCCCCTTTTGAATGTGAAATAGATACACTCTGTAATCGGTATTGTGTAAAAACACATGGAAATGTATTTGATTGAAAGGAAAAGAGAAAGAGATGTATTCTGAAAGTTGTATTTGATCAATATAAAAGAGAAGCTGTAAAAGAAATCTTTTCAATTGAATAGATGTTGTTTTACCTTATACAATGAAGTTATTATTGTTTGAAATCTGCTTTGAAAATGTTGTACAACTCTTTGTTCGAATGTGGAAAATGTATTCAGAATTATTGCATCCTCTGTGTTTTGAAAAGCACATTTTTGGAAAGGAAATAGAAATTGCTTTCTTGTTTCTACATTTTGATTGAAGGAAATAGAACATTGTAATATTGGATTAGAATGAAATCATATTTTAAAGTTTGGTAAATGTAATGGATCAATTCGAGTTGGAAGTTGTAGAGCTCTGTTAGATGATTTTCAAACTGGAAAATAATTATCAAAAAATGTACAGAACGACCCTGTCAGACTAGGAAAGACATTTGAAACATTAATATAAGCTAAGAAAGATCAAAATGATCCCAAACAAACTATAATACTTAAGAAATTTTCATAGAACCTTTCAAAATCAGGCTCAAACAATTTCTCAGTCATTTTTGTTATTAAATTGGGGAAATTCGAATTGATATTCAATCAAACAATTTAACCCTTGAAATCTATCCTAAATTATTCCAAGTGAAATCCTCCATGTCTGTTTGGCATGTTGAGAAAGAATTAATGGCAGATTTGAACAAATTTTTGCAAGTTAAAAGACCAGTTCACATTTTGATTAACAGAAAGACATTTTTGTAAAATTTACCATTCAAACTTTATCAAAATTAATTTTTTAATGTTGCTATGGAAAGAGGATGTCAAGAAATTTCCGAGAAAGTCCTCATTTTAAAAACCTGAGTTCCCAATAGAAATTTATGGCCTTCTAAAGTTTCACCATTTTGGATTAAAAAATAATCTAACTCTAAAATTTAAATTAACAAAAATTCATTGGTGGACCCATGGGCTGAAACTTACCTTTTTTTGTTTTTTGCCCAAAAAGTGCAAAAGTCATGAAGTTCCCACCATTTGGTGGAACCTTCATTCTTTTGCCAAAAAAAAAATCTAATTTCAAAAAACTAAATTTTGAAAATTTGGTAAGTTTCCTCCATAGCCTCGTATCCCATAGCCAATGATATTTTGACATGTGGCATCTTCGAGGGATTGGCGGAGGTGCGATTGTTTAAAACCTTAATGCTTTTGGGAAAGAGTAAATTTTTCTAAAGTTTACCTCGCTAACCCACGCCAATGATTGGTTGACACATGGCATCTCTTCACATCGGTGGAATTGAGGGTTCTTTTCAACCTTTTTTCCCTTTCAAAATAAAAATTCAAAAATGTAACTTTCCTCTAGCGACCCACCTTTACGCTTAGGCTATATTTTGGACACATGTCCCATGGGGACCTTAAGCATTTATTGCTTCTTGAGCGGAAAATGTTTCTCCGCGGTGAGCCGGCCCACGGGTGTAGACTTCACTTTTTGCCAGAAGTGTAAAATGTGCTAAAGAATTCCCTTGGCCCATAGACCCACTTGGACAAAATTTCTTCCCTTGGCAGCGAGCTCCTTTGTGAAGATTGTCCTCCCACGTCCCGCTAGCCCATAACTTGAGAAATATAAGGAGTTAGGAGGACTTCTTTATATCATTGGAAAGGAGAAGAAATTTCCTATCTAATGGAAGTATTTTTCATGGTGAGTTGACTATGTAATTTTAATTAAATTCCCTTTTAATTTTAGATCTTAGTTTCTAAAGCCCTTGAGTGTCTTTTAAGGGGTAATGTTTTAGGTAAAAGGAATGTTTTATAACCCTCATAAATTTTAACCCTGGTTGTTGTTTAGACCTTGTAGAATTAAATACTTGAGTATTTAATTTGTTTTGGGCCTTTAACCCCCTAGACTTAATTAAGGAATGTTTAGCTAGTGTTAATTTAATTAATATTAAATTAAAACCTAAGAGAAACTCAACTATGGATGGAATTATCCACTCAATAGTTTTGTAATGTGAATTTAATAATTTTTATAATAGGAAAATTTAATTCTCTAAATTACATTGTCCTTGAGTCTTGTTTGTGACATCTTTTGCTTGAAGCTTTGGTTGTGGTCACATTGTTAACAACAAAAAACAATCATTCCATAATTTTTCTAACTAAACAGAGGTGGTTCTTAGGTCTCGATTGGGAGATTTTTTGAGGGTGTCACGGGTTGCTACATGGTATGATCTGGAGGTGGTAAGTCTAGGTCTATGTTAAAGGAACCCTCGTCTTGTTCGCACCTCCTACACAGACCAAGGTGAGAGTTAGTTCATTATTCTAGGTTTTATTCAGTTTTCCATGTTTACTAGAATATGCAAATTTCAAATAAAGTTTTTTTATAGGTTTAAAAGTGTGCTAGTTTAATTTTCCATTAGGTTTAATTTTCATGTCTCAAGTTTTCTCTCGTTCCCAAGGGTCCAATCTTTGAACCCATGACTTTGATACCAAGTGTAACACCTGCTAAAAATCCCACTCGAAACCCAAGAATAACCTAGGTTTAGATAGGAACATTTATGAAATAATTTATTTTTGTTTAAAGCATGACTACAAACAGGACTGTTAGCAACAGTTGTCACAATAAAAAAATATCAAGGACAAATATATTAGATAGAATAAACTTTTCTGTTATAACAAATATTGAGGACCACATGCAATTAAATGAGTGTAACTAAACCAAGTAAAGTTTAAATTTCCTTTAGGTGTTGATTTAATGAATAATTAAATTAACTATAAGATTAAATGTTCTCGGAGTAATTTTAGAAGGTTTAAAGTGGCTGAGACAATTTTAATACCCAAGGTATTTAATTCCTCCAGGTCTAAATAATAACCAAGGTTCACATTAACATGAGGTTAGGAAAACATTCACTTACCCCATAACATGACCCCCAAAAAGGTCAACCCAAGCTTTAGAAAATAAACATTTAAGTTAAAAAGGGATAAATTCCCACTTACCCACTCTCAATCTCATCTTCAAATTTAACTCCATTTTTCACACTTTTAACACACTTAAAATTTCTCAACAATAATTCCATTAGATAGGAAATTTATTCCCCTTTCCAATGATATAAAGAAGTCCTCCTAACTCCTCATATTTCTTAAGTTACGGGCCGGCGGGCCTGGGGAGGAAAATTTTCCCCAAAGGTAGGCCTATGGGCTTGGGAAGAAAAGTTTCCCAAAAAGCTGGCCTACGGACCTGGGGAAGAAATTTTTCCCAAAGGTGGGCCTATGGTCCCAGGGAAGAAATTTTCCCTAAAGGTGGGTCCACAGGCTCGGGGAAGAAAATTTTCCCAAGCCGAAAGGGACACGGGGCACATTGTTAAGCCCACGTTGGAAGGCAGGTCCACCAAGGTAATTTGGATTTTGAGCCTTTTTGTTGAGAAGGAAATTTTTTTTTAAATGAGCTACACCTCCACCGATGCCTAGATACACCACGTGTCATACCCGAGAATTTTCAAGTGGGGAGGCAGATCGACGGGAAAACTTAGGACTTTAAGATTTTGAGTTGAAAAAAAAATCATGGTTAAAACAAACTCCACCCCTCTACCAACACCTAAGGATGCCACTTGTCAGATGGACAGGTGACAGGACAGACGGGAAGTGGGATTGCGGGGAAACTTAATATTTTGCACCATTTTCAAAAAAACTAAAGTTTGAAGGTGTGGGCCCGCGAACCCACGGAGGTGTTTTTCCAAAAATGAATTGATAGGGTTGTGGGGCCATGGAGGAATCTAGGAAAATGAAATTTTTGCAACAAAACTTCAGATGGCCATAACTTTCGATTGGAAGCTTAGATTTGGGAAAATGAGGACTTTTTGAAAAGGTTTTGACATCCTCTTTAAATAGGAAGCATAAGATTTACATTTTGGAAAACTTAGGTTGGTAAATTTTAATAAAATGTATTTCCTCCCATTAAAATGTGAACTAGACTTTTTAACTCAACAAAATTGATTCAAACCCTTCTTTCTTCATCAACATGCTAAAATGACATGGAGGATTGCATTTGGAAATATTTGGATGGATTTTACTTCTTTCCTAATCAAATATGACTGTGTAAATTGCAAGGGAAATAAAAACTATTTTTGAATGTGTTTTGATCATCCTTAGTTCATTTTAATATTTTATCTTGTCTTTCAATGTTGTAGGGTACTCTGTATGTTTTTCTGAGATTGATTTACAGGTTTTACAAAGAATCCCAATGTAAAACATATTTAAACTCGATTTATCTATTTTCATTTACCATTCTCTAAATTTTTTGTCCGTTCCAATCTAATTTGCAATTTTTAACTTTTCTTCATACAATATGTGAAAAGCAAGAAAATGATTCTATTTTCAAAACATACCAATCAATTAATTTAGGGGAATGCATTAATTTTAACACAAGTATTTTGAACCTTCAACAAAGAGTTTACAAATTTATTTACAACAAGACATTTTAGACAAGAGTAACACCATTTGATGGAATTTAAATCAACATTCAATTAAATGAAACACTTCCTTTTTACATTTCTTCTCCATTTGTCAAAATATACAAACTAAAACTTTCTCATTTCTTCTCACATTCAAACACAACTTACAAAATATACATCTTTCACACTCGAATGTAGGTTCCATTTCCAACACATAGTAACTTTCCACCACAAATAATATTATAATGCTATCAATTGGAAGTGGGAAATTTCATAATAAGGAACCCAAGGAGAAACTCTAAAATTTGTCTTCATCCTCACCTCAAAAACAACAACAAGAAGATTAACCATATATCTTTTGATCACAACAAAAACGGATGAGAGGCAAGGCTCTTCACCAACCAAGAATTCTAATAAAGAGGAGAAGCCGTCCTCCTCATTGGCCCCCAAGCCCCAACCACAAAGCAATAAGAGATGTATTTCAACTCATGGAAACAAACATGCTTCCACAACACAAAAACAATTTTCACAAATAGAACATAGTCCAAATACATACTGCAGTTTGCAACCACGGGAAGAATAAAAAAATACTTTGGCTTCATCTTGCACAAGCCAAAGGAGAAATACCTATGGGCAAGCTGCTTATACCTCTCGACGGGAAATGGGTTTCCACCTTAGGATGATCCCACCAATATATATATATATATATATATATATATATATATATATATATATATCATTTCAAAACCCCTACATGCCCTTATACCTCCCCAAGTACCCCTTATACCTCTCATTCCCTTATGCCTCGCCACTCTCTTATGGCACCCCATAAGGAGTAAATAAATGCAAGCTATTTCTTTTGCAAGGTGGAACCCAATCCCAACTCCCTCCACAATAACACTAATACCTCCCTATAACTCTTATGCCTCCTACAAGACATCCCCATAGTCTTCTCCTACCCCAAACCAGCCAACAACATACAAAAATATTCAAAGCATTCACATATGCATAAATAAAATAAGAACGTTTCCAAGAGCCCAACTCCTACCTTTGCATGGTAGAGTTTGCTAAAAAACTTCAACGGGAAAATTTTTCCAATCCAAATAGTCCAAAATATCCATCAACCCACAAGCATTCCACAAAAATCTCTCACTCTCTTCCATAAATTACAAGAGCTCAAAACCAAAAGACGTAACCAAAATGAAATCACCGAATGAAGTAACCCCAAAACAATCCAAAGAATTCAAATAAATAGAAGAGGGAGAGGGAAGGATGAGGTGGCTCCATATAGGATGCCACATCACTCAATCTCAACTCCACCTAACAAGTCAACTTAAAAATCCAAAGAAAAATAAAAAATTAGGGTGAATAAAATGATAGATTACTTACACACACAAACCAAGTCCACACCCCAAGGACCAAAATTAAATTCATGTAAGACAATGCAGCTAAAAATTACAATTTGTCTTACCAAAATACATAATAATTCCTAGTGTTTACTCCTTAACCATAGGTAAGGTTGGTACATAAATTTAAGAGGTGTGGGGCAACTTTAACTTGTCCCGAAGCCTCCAAAATCAGCCCCTAAGGACAAATGCGAATTTCAAAAGCAAGGCAGGGTGTTTCACACTCAAGGCTACTTACACATTGCTTACAACACATAATCCAAGATTCATCAACTCTCATAAATGCATTCTTTTAACCAATAATTAATTTAACAACATGATTACTCACTAATCTTGACACCAAATTAACTAAATAATAAAATAGAATACATCACCAAATAATCACATACAAGATTAAATAAAGAGAACACAATAAAAGAATACACATAACCCCTTGGTAACATTTAAAGGTGATTCCCCCACATGGTAACCCCTAGAAACAAGCACACACAAATACACGTTGCCATGGTGACCTTGTTGAATTCATCTAGGATTCCAATATGGTTGGTCTCCAATCCCACGATGTTTGTTGTGACATGTTTACCTGCAAAACACAAATACCTCCTTCAGCCTTGTGTCCGCATCAAATCATCCAAAATAAATATACAATATAACTCCAAAGTCATATATATAAATAAAAACATCATCAAGCAAGTAACGACATCATTTACAATTCCATAAATAACCATAGGATCATAAAATTAGTTCAATTATCTGGTCTACTCAATATGAAAAAATAACACATGTCCAAAGCACATACACACACACACACACACAACACACACACACACACACACACACACACACACACACACACACACACACACACACACACACACACACACACACACACACACACACAACCATGTCAATCAGCATATCAACATCAATATAAAATGTCTCTGATAATCCACATGCATCATATATGAATCAAAATCAACCTCATTCCATGCTCTCTAATGTCTAACATCATACCAACTCAAAAGCTACAGTAATGTCCATAAGTATAGTCAACAGTATCATAATCAATATCAAAAGGTGTCGAAGGGAAGTGGGCACTACAAAAACCATGATAATAGAAAGAAATAACCAAACAAGATTACAAAGTAATTGCACTAGGATTCATAATGGCTTTGTCAAGGTAAGAATGAATCCTTGTTGAAAGAATGTATAATTAAATCTAACACCGAAATGGTTTGGAGAAGGTAGTATAGTTCCAAATCATGAAAGTAATTGTATCTTTCTGTAACATGAGGCATGCCTAGAATAATTCCACCATGGGCGGAAGAAATGGGTATTTGATTGATTATGTAAATCCCTCTTTTGAAGGAATTGTTAACCTCAACGTAAACAAAAAGATCATAACAAGACTCTAAAAAAAAAAATTCTCATTAGGTAAAATGGTTTTTGTGGATACACAAAATGCATTTTGATGTGGTAGGCATGTAAGATGATGAATATCATCAGGTTTAATTTTTATGAAAAATTGGTGGGATGGTAATTCAACTTTGAAAAAGAAATCCAAACTATTCTACATTTGAATTAAAATATTTAACTTGTATTTTTCTCATACTTGAGGCATGTAAATAAGTGCATAGAACCTTGATTTATCAATATAATCAGATTTACTAATAATTTTTGGGTCTTAGATTAGTTGTAGTAATTATAGATATAATATGTTTTTGTAAATGTAGGATAGAGTTCTAATCGACTTTCTTCTTGGTGTGATGATTCTTGAATCTTGATATTTTGATTCTTAAAAAAATTGATGTTGGCAGGTACTTATATAGGAGGATCATAGAAAAAATGATATGGATGATACTAGAATCGGAGGA
Source organism: Taxus wallichiana var. yunnanensis (assembly GCA_018340775.1). NCBI lineage: Eukaryota > Viridiplantae > Streptophyta > Pinopsida > Cupressales > Taxaceae > Taxus > Taxus wallichiana. Next base: position 774,848,857 of record CM031243.1, on the reverse strand, counting down.
GAAGTGTAGAAAAACAATTTTGCAATAGTGACTAGAGATATGAAAACAGATATCCTAGAGAAATCTACAAGTTAAAATGGGACAAAATTTATGGGGATATGTATATATATAAGAAAGTAAATGGTGCAAAGGTTGAGGATAAATATCATGATGGTCCGAGAATGTTAACAGAGACAACACAAGAATATTTTTGTGTGGAAATATAAATAGTGATCCATTTTCTATAACCTTTTTTTCTTTTGTTATCAAACGGTGTATACTTTTCTGCGTTTTTACTAAATGGAACAATGTAGGTTTAGATTCCCAAAAATGCAAAGAAATTTCCATATGTTAATAAGACTCATGATAGTTGACATCCTAAACGCGTTATTAGTGTTGGGTGATAAGTGAAATATGTTACTAGATGGTAACAATCGCAACTTGACATACATAAACATGATTTTGTTATTGTATAGTAATGTTTGATACTTGTCGACCAAAAATATATATTCAGTGTCAACACCCAAAGTGGCTTAAAAAAACCTCCATTTTTCCTCCATTGTGAAACCCTCTATTTCTACATTCACTAATAATGTGAATTTCCTTTTCTATATATTCGCCACCCATTCTATAATAATTTTTGGAAGGTATCTTAAACGTAACTCTAATAGACATATTTATAAGGAAGTTAACTGGATGGAAAGGATCTCTCCTTTCATAAGAAGGTAAAGATACTTTTTGAAATGTTCCCTTGAAAATATAAGTATCTATACCATGTAAGTTTTAATAATTCTAGTTGTGGCGGCATCAAAATTGGAATGTATCCAAAAATATTTTTTCAGTTAGGGTAGAAAGTAAGTCTAGACTTCCTCTCATGTCCTAGTAGAAGATTTTCCAAACCAATAAATTGGGTGGTCTTGGGATAAGCACTTAGGAGAAAATAAATAAAGATGTTATTTCAAAAATGGCTTCAAGGTTGGCGAAAGAGGATAGTGTTTGGACTTCAAAAATTATTGATAAGTATTTTGTTGATCCTACAATGTATGATTGGTGCTTCAACATTCCTATCTTAGAGGGTTCTTGTATGATAGAAAAGTGACATGTGAGCATGAGAATCTACAAGTAGCCTTTCTTCATACTTGACCTTCCAAGGTCATGCCGAGACAACCGGTGGAAATGAAATATATGTGGATATAGAAAAACTAGTTGGGCAATCTTATATCCTCAACACACAATAATGGAATTTACAAATCTAAGGCAAAGAAAGCTCTCCTAACCTGAATTGGTGTAATGGATCATTTAGATATAATAGCTACTCGGAGGCTCCAATCAATGTCAAGCTCTGTCGAGATCCTATCTATTGGTTGTTGGATACATGGAAAGTGAGATGTACATGCTTCGTGTATATTTCTAGACAACGTCATGGAAAATGGAAGTGAGAGGTGTACTAGATTTATAAGAAACTATGGATGGTTTCTGTCTGCCCCGTAAAAATATTAGCTTGATTGGCTTTTATGTTTAATGCAGAAAATTGTGTTATGATATCTGGTGGGAGTGGTGAGGATATAAATACCAGCGTGCGTAAACTGGTGTCAATACATAATTGACTAGCAGGCCCATTGGGTTGTGGGACTTGGGGATCACAACCATGAGTTCATGGTTACTATGAACCTATTATGGTAATGTGAAGAATCAATCTCTTATTCTGATTATCCAATAGTCATAATCCTTTTCAGCTTCCATGTTTAATATCAAGAGTTATGCGATCTTCTCATAATACCTTACGGGTGTTCTGGCAACTTGTATATGTAATCCTGTGTTTATGTCGATGAGAAGGTTTCCTACGTTTGGCTTCGAACTAATGGATAGAAACCAAATATTTGTTCTCTTTAGCATTCTTGTATGGTCATGCAAATATCCTATCAAGGTAATATATAGTTGGGTTAACTCGACTGAATGTGTATGCTTTTTCATCTTCAATATTAAATTGTCTCAATTGCTCACCAACTGCTTGTGGGTATATTGTCATTTGAAAGACTTGAATCCTAAGCCCTTGATCTATATCCGTTAATGTTGTGAAGATATTTGGCTGAGGTACTACCTATTTGAATACATAATCCCTAGGCTCTCTGGGTCCCGTAATTGTCATGAAAGAGATAATCAAACTTTAACTGAAACAAGTAAACAAACTATAAAACATATATCTACACTATGCTTATATTCCTCTTATTTTTTTGTATTTTCAATGATGTGTATTTCAACAAAATTTAAAGAGAAGCTATTCTAATATATTCAGATAGTGAACAATTAATCTAATAATAGAATTAAACCAAGCAAGTTAGCATGATGTAGCTATTTTCCTTTGCACTTGTGAATTTATCCTAAATATTTAAATAATTAACTAATTTAATTGAAAGGCCTTCAATCTTACCTCAGAAGTGAGGAATAAATCACATCTTCTTAGAAGCTATCATTACCCACACCTTCCCTAGTAACACCGAAAGTAAGTTTAACTGAAATAAAATGATTTGCTAATCTATTTGATATATTGTAACTAAAACTTTGATAGTTCAAACCTGGAGTTTTACAAAATAGTGGTAAATCTAGTTGTGTTGTGACTTGTCCCCTTAGTGTGATCTCTTCATTCCTTCGTGTTCTCGTGAATCCAGAAAAGTTGGAATGTGATAGGGGCAACATAAGGAGATACTCGAACAGTGGTAGCTTGGATGTAAACTGAATAGAATGTAAGTAAGAGAGGGATAATGCAAGTGAACTCGAGCTCGACTATGTGATTCCTAGTAGGATTTATTGCAAGGGATACAACATAAATATAACAAGAATTGTAGGATCTATTTCTTGTGATACAACAACAACCTACAATTCTAGGATTACCAAATGAACTTTGATCTAGAACTTAAACTATATTTTCTAAGCTTATTGTGTTGAGGATAGTAATGGAGAAAAATCAAAGTGTGAGGATCGATGATTTCTAAATAAAAAAGAAGAAAGGAGCCTTGAACTGAGAGGATGAGAATTCATACAAAATCTAAACCTATTGAAACTTATGGAAGAACTTCAAAACACACTGAATAATAATTCATAGAGGGAGAGGGGCCATTTTCTTGTAAACAAGCTTGGTATTTATAGCATTTGGATTTACCAAAGGGTAAGTTTGAATTGAACTCTTTTATCATAAACAAAGAGAAATCACTATTTACCACATGGCTAAAACATAAATGCAAGCAAGAGTGGTTGAAGAATGTGAGTGCCACTTGAATTTTTCACATTGACAAAAGCATTAGAAATTTCTGGAAAATGCACACAGGGATCATCACCCTTCTCGGGTGGCAATTACAGACCGCTACCCTATCCAGGGGTGGCGGTCACGGAACCGCTGACCCAAGCAGGGTGGTGGTCCTGAAACTAAAGACCAAAAAGCAAGAAAAGATAGAAACAGGGTCAGAAGAAAGCATGCGGAGGCTGGATATGGAATTTTGGGATGCAAATGTATACTCAGTGAGATTTTCTAGATTCTAAACACCTTGCGAAGAGATCTGAATCATCATTGGGGTTTCTGTGACCTCTTTTTGGTAGTACAGTACCTATAATTTTAGTACATACATATTTCTTCCTCGGAGAAGTTTTAGCCATGAAGGGGCATAAAACATTGGAGTCCGAGTATGGAAATCCCGAAATTGGGAGTTAGAAGCTATATCTAACATACCCATGTGTCACAATGTCGCCATCTAGATTCCTACTATCTCGTATAATGAAAAGAGGACTCAAGTGCAGGAAGATAAAGAAATCAAAAAATAAACACTAAATTAAAACAAAATGAGGACTTACCATTTGCGCGGGAAGAGAACTTACCTCCATCGATGCTCCAACTATGCGGAAGAACATTCAAAACAAGTTAGAATATCATATATATATATATATATATATAATTTTAATTTTTCTATTCATTTGCACATGTTGATTAGGCAATTTTTTTAGCTTTGGGACCCACGGTATCCATTTTTTTACAAGAGTACAATCAAGACGTTTGTTACGAGATCATGATCATGCCTCCGAGAGAAGGACATTGACTGCAGAAGTCTCAAGTTAGTTTTTATCAATTCATTGCTTTTAAAACTAAAATATAGAAATGTTGAAATCTTTTTCTTTGGGGGCATTTTCAAAAATCTTAGTGTTAAATGAGTTTCTAGGGGGATGCCCATAGGGTAGATTTTTATTTCAGTTGAAATGGTGTATTTTGCTTATTTTTACGCATTCTTAGGGTTACTGGGAACATGCAAAATTGGCATAGGACCGCCACCCTTATATGGTGGTGGTAATGGAATTGTCGCTCTGTATAGGGTGGTGTTTCGTGACGTAAGGTCAAAATAGATGCCTTAGTAAAATGCTTTTTCATTTTCAATATTTTTCTATGTTTTTAATGAGTTTATCTATTGGATTATGTTGCTAAATTTGTCTTTTTCTATGTTTTGGGTGGATGTAGAATAAGGAGCAGATATGTTAGATGATGTAGAGAGAGGGAGTGTGATTAGCTCCTGACAATGTTCAATACATTGACCCCAGTAGAGAGAGACACATTGTAGAGGGATGGTATTTTGAGGATCTCTTCGGTCCCTCATGTTGCTCTTGCTAGTCACATATTATGTGACTTATTTTCGTATTGGGATGTAGATCGGAACACTTTCCGATTTCCAGGTGTTAGGGGTGAGTGGACTATCACCCTAGAGGATGTCTATTGCATATTGGGGGTTCTGATTCTTGGGAGGTGGTTATCTCTTAAGACAGCAGGATCTAGATCTCAGATGGTTTAGTGGGCCACCTATATGGGAGATGTTGTTGTCTCCCTTGGCTCAAAGAAGGGTGAGAAGGTCTAGTCCATTGCTGCTACTCCTATCCCTATGATTTGTAAGGCTATTATGGGTATCTTGGCATCACTGTTGATTGGGAATAAGGGAGGGGATGCTCTCTTATATTGCGAGGCTCCCATTATTGCATATATTGAGGCCCATGGCCATACTTACGCTTAGGGAGAAGATATTCTTGGGACCACATACCATGACTTATATAGGGTGGTTAGGTTATAGGGGTAGTCTTTGATTCACCCCACTCTAGTTATGAGTTGGGTGTATGAGCGCATCATCCCTTATGGAATGGGTGTATTAGTAGAGGATCTATGGGTTGTTAGAGTAGCAAGGTGGACAGGGATGACAGTGCTCAGGATGCCACATCATCTAGTTGCTTCATTCACTACCGTAGATATGGAGGCCACTCCTTATCGAGACCATGGCGAGAGTATCAGAGAGGAGACACTTACATTGATCACCTGCTCTACCACAAGTTAGTTAGTAGATAGGATAGAGAGGGTGGAGGTCCACCCATTTGATCGAGTCCCTTAGTAGTTTGGTCTTCTATATATTGACATGCTTCCTCCATTGGGGAAATATACATCACTATTCGTGAGACTCGGGAGGTATTAGAGGAGATCGGGGTTGGACCATGGTTACTCCTGAAGTTCCCATCACGATTAGGTGGTGAGTTCAGCCCGAGGGGAAGCTAGTGCTCTTCAAGCACCTTAAATTTTGATCGAGTCACTGCTACTTTCCATGGGGAGGAGGATGAGCCCATTGATGTGGACTCGGACTCGAGGAGTTCACGGAGGGGAGAAAAAGGAGGAGAGACGACATAGGAGGCAAGACCGATGGGACAGCCAAAGAGGATGAGATTGATTATGAGTGGCATGACACTAAGGATATCTTGTGGGCCGAGAGGGAGGAGGTCAGTGTAGAGAAGGTGACTCTGATCTCAAAGGAGTTGCCTTCTCAGAACTTAGGGAGAGATGATGAGTTTGTGGCAGGATGTCATTTCTTTCCAAATTTGGGGGAGGTTTCGTAGTCTGCAGTAGTGTCTATAGCAGGTGCAGATCCTAGGGACCCTACCTGGATGCATGGAGATTCGAGTGAGTAACTACTCTTTTCTTGACCTTGTTAGTTAGAAATATTAGTTGATATTTTTGTTTTTGTTGTTTTGTTTGTTTCTGACCTTGTTCTTAGCAATTTTATAACTTTTTATTTCTTGTTTTTTTATTTGTAACGACTGTTGAAGGATGGCAAGACTTGATTCACCGAGTGTGTACAGAAACCATATTGCTCCCCTCGGAGAGTACTCGGGCCAAGCTTACTGAGGACATTGGAGAGCCCTCAATAGTTGGCTAACATACTGATATGTTTTCCCCTGTCTGGAAGGCAGAAAATTTAGTGACCTCCCTTCATGCCGAGGTAGCTAGATATAGGACTGTTGAGCGTCTCATGAGGCGAATTCATTCTCATAGTGAAACCACAGCCAGTTTCCATGATCATGAGCAATCATTTCATTCATAGTGTCTTCATAGCAGGAGTCCTAGGCATAATCATGCACCCTCTAAGGGATCCCACAGGGATTGAGAGGCCATTTGGTCTTTTTGTAGTGATTATGCTAGATGTTTATATGGGTTGTTTTTGTATTTTTTGGGCTCATTGAGCATTTTGACCATGCCTAGTGCATGATGGAATTGTATGTAGAACATGATATATATATATATATATATATATATCTTTTTGGATCTAGATCTTCTTTGTATCTAGAGTTTTTTTGTGATTTGTTTTGCATGTGTACACTAGATGTTTTTTTAGAATCTTTGTTTTTATATGCTTTTCAGAATGTATGCAATGGATGAAAAATGATAACAAATGTTGAATAGAATGTTTCAATTTTATTTGTTTTTATAATTCTGATATGTGATGATGTAAACATATTGTAGTACTAAAATTTTGGCTTCTTTGGGAAATGTTTGTTGCTTCTTCTTGTTTTGGAAAAATGTGATGAATATGTAGTGATAATGAGATGAAATTGCCCCACTCCTAACTCCACGCACTAGTTAGATGCGAGGGGTCAACATAAAGAGTTGGGAAGGGCACAAATTGTATGATTTTGAATGAATGAAAATGATGAGAGAAAGACAAATTTTTGATGGAAATCAAAGTTAGACCTCCGTCCTTACTCTTACTCGAAAATACTACATAGTTGAGAATGCAACTTACTTTCCAGTTTAATCTAGACTTAGATCCATGGATGGCAACTTGGTTTACAAAATTTTGTTTTGAGGTTTTCATCTCTTTGGAATTTGGACACCTAATTTCACTTAATATACTTTTCTTTGAAATATTAATATTCACTAATTTGCGTGAATGGACCCCCTACGCCCTGCCCCATGCTACTAATAAGAAGTATGGGCTTACCACCAAAGGCAGGACATAAGGGAGTAAGGGAAATTATTTCCTTTCTCAACCTTGCATAACTAGTATGAGATGTGGACTCATCATTGAAGGTTAATGGGGCAAAGAAGTGTGTAAAATTAAATATTCTATTTTGTTTAGTTTTTTTAATTTAATTTGACATTTCTGATTTGTGATTTTGGAGTATCCTTGTTTCAAAGAGATGTAAGAAGGATAGATGTGACACCAAGAAGCTTCTAGAATAAACCGTAGGTAAGAACAACTTAACCTAGTAGAAAATAATGAGTATGACCAAGTATGCAGGCCTTGGTATGGTTTTTGTCAAGACTTTGTCTGTCAAATTGATGAAATGATTTTAGAACCATTTGATGATATTATGAAGATTGAAGAGATATGATTTGAATGCTTTTGCCAATGTTTTCAGAAGCCTATAATAAATTTCTTAAGAATAAGTTCCTTGACCACAAAATTTACAAAATGAGTGAACAAAATGAAACAACTAAGTGACTAATGCAATGTAGGTAGATATAATATACAAATGGTGACGTTGATGATCTATGCGTAAAACTATTTAAGATGCAAGGAATTGATAGTTTCATTAACTTCCTTATCTTCTAGTGTACATAAGAGATACGCACCATTTCCGTAGTCTTTCTTGACTTGGTATGGGCCCAACCACTTGGGCCGAAATTTCCTTCCTTTGCCTATTTTATTATCAATCTGGTTGTCTAGTCTTATAACTAGATATCCCTCATATATTGCTCATTTGTAGACCTTTTTATATTACTAGCACATCCAAAGAGCATAGGCTTTGTGTCATTGTTTGGTGTTTAGTTTGGCCTCATCGAGGCTTTCTAGTCGAGAGAGGTGTGCCTCTCTATAGGCTTCTTCTCTAAAATCCCTTCCAATGAGATGCGGAGATTAGGTATTTTGACCTCAAGCAAGAGAACCGTCTTCGCCCCAAATATTAATGAGAAAGGGTTGTCCCTGTTGGTGTTCTTATTAAGGTTCGATGGGCCCATAAGGCCGGGTATAGTTTTAAATGCCAATCTCGTTTTTTCTCCTTGATTGTTTTGAGGAGAATATATTTTAACATTTTGTTTGTGGCTTCAGCTTGTCCATTGGCTTGAGGGTAATAAAGAGAGGCCATATGATGGTTTATATTGAATTTATTGCATAACTCATGGACCTCATCATTCTTAAAGGATATGCCATTATCTGAGATAATGACTTGTAGGAAACCATACCTATAAATGATTTAATTCAAAATAAACTTAGTGATTATGCAACCTCGGTACGGCAGACAGGCATGGCCTATACCCATTTATTAAAATACTCTATGGTCGTGATTATAAAGTTATGGCCATCTATTAATGAGGGAGATAATTTCCTATAAAATATAGGCCCCATGTGGAAAAGGGCCATGAGGTTTCAATTGGTCACAGAGCTTATGCTTTGGCATGTGAATCTCATGTGAGAATTCTTGGCATTTATGACACTTGCACACAAATTCTACTGCGTCATGTTCCAAAGTAGGCTAGAAATAGCCCATTCGATGTATTTTGTGAGTAGTGGCATGGCCACTGAAGTGGCCTCCACATATCCCACTTTGTGGGATTCGTAAAGAATCTTTTTGGATTATTTAGTGTCAACGCATCTTAAAAGCATTCCATCGAAGGCTCTACGATAGATCACTTGTTCTAAAATAACATATTTAGCAGTGATAATGCGTAACCACCTTCTTTGTTGTGATGTGGCACCTTCTGGGTATGTATGGTCCATGATAAAATTGATGATGTCAGTGTACCAAGGACATATAGATATGGGGGCCTAGTTTCGACAAAATATATGCACTCATCGAGAAATTCTAGATCTACCAAATCACCTCCATCTAATGGATTGTCAGCTAATCAGTCTGCAATGATTTTTCCCTTAACATATTTTAGGTTTACAAATGTTAATTCAAATTCACCCATTAAGGTTATGAATCATCAAGCCTTTTTAGATAAAGACCCTTGCGTGAGGAATGTTCATAAGTGATCTATCTATATGATGACCCTTGTTTGTTGATTTAACATGTAATGTCTTAAACATTTGTAGAAAAACTATGGAAAGGCATTCTCTTTGTGAATGTGTGTAATGTGTTTCATAATCAAGCAAAGTATGGCAAATGAAATAGACTCCACGTTCTCATTTGTCATTATCTTCCTGAGCCAACATGTAGGCTACCAAGCCATCGTTAGCCCATGAATATAAAATCAAAGGATGATATTTTCTAGGAGGCATTAGTGTCGGAGGATACAAAAAGAATCATTCAATTGATTCAAAAGCCTCGTTGCATTCTTCTATATAGTCAATGCTATAATCTTTCTTTAATAAATTTTTGATTAGATGAACAGCAAAACTTAAGTTCGGAATGAACCTTTGAATTGCACCAAGTTTCCCAAGAAATGATCTAATACCAAACTCGTCTGATGGTGGAATCATTTCAAGAACAGCCCAAATTTTGGCTGGATTGACATCAATCCCTCATGAGGATATAATGTAACCCAGAAGCTTGCCTCCTATCACACCAAATATGCATTTCTCTGGGTTCAATGTGATGCCATATTTGATCAATCGTGAGAGAATGATACGGAGTACTTCTAGGTGATCACAACACTTCTTCGCCTTGGCCAACAATTCATCTATGTAGGATTCCACAATCTTATGAATAAGGTCGTGAAATATGTATGTCATTGCCCGTTGGTATGTAGCACCAGCGTTCTTAAGACTAAATGGCATGACAACGTAACAATAAGTTCCCCAAGGAGTTATAAACGTGGTCTTGGCTTGATCTTCCTTAGATATTTTAATCTGATTATACCCTGAGAACCCATCCATGAGGGACAACAACTCAAATCTAGTTGTTGCATCAACAATAACATTGATGGATGGTAATGGGAAGTCATCTTTGGGACAAGCTTTGTTAATGTCCCGAAAGTCTATGCAAATGTGTATCTTCCCATTCTTTTTTAGAACAGGGACAATATTAGATACCCATTGTGAATAGTCGATTGGTTTGATGAATCCCACCTGGAGAAGTTTCATTACTTCTTCTTTCACCATGACAAACACATTTGGTTTCATTGGTCTCAAATTTTTCTTGATTGGATTTGCATCTGGTTTGGTCACAAGATTGTGTACGATGATATGTGGTGCAATTGTTGTCACTTCTTTATAATTAAATGTGAAATCCTTTTGATGTTCCTTAAGGATCTGAGTATGTATTTCTATCTCCTTTGGAGTTAACGAGGATCTTAACTTCAAAATCTTTGGTTCTTCCTTCGTTCCAATATTTATGTCAATTATTTCTTCAATTAAGGAAGTGTTTCCTTCTTTAAATTCAGGCAGGGCTAGTGGTAGTTACAAAATTTCTCCATTCTATATCTCATAGATATCGAGATTCTTTTACGGGGGAAATTCTATCATGGGATTTCCAAAATAGGAAGTGGAATGTAGGATTAGGGAAAAATCTACTATGTGATGAGTGAGATGTAGTTCCAAGTAGAAGTTTAGATATCAAAGAGTGACTCTATCACTATCAAAGTGATCTAGGATAGGAAACTCATTCTCATCTTATATACATGTCATGATCGGGTTTGATGGTATTTTACACACCAACGGTTCAATATGAAGTGATACCGTGAAACTTATATTTTCCAACTCACCGCTTTGGAGTGAGTGAAACAAGATGCTAAGGTTCATATTGAATCCTTGAGGAGGTTCTGTTGTCGTGGATTTATTCAATTGATATGAAGTCGAATCCTTTAGTTAGATCTAATACCGCCATTTTATAGAGTTGTAAGTGTTCAAATCTAGTCTGATATACCTCAGAGACTTGGTTTGAAACTAATTGTGAGTCTCCTAGCACTCTAATGTTATCAATACCCATCCTTTTGGCTATGATGAGGCCAAGGAGGAGGGCTTCAGACTCAACCCCGTTGTTTTTACATTCAAATTTTAACTTAAGGGAAAAAGGTAGGATCTTTCCCTCGGAGAAGTAAGGATCACACTTGCCCTAGCTCCAAAATGATCATATATATCTACCCCCTGGGTAAATATAGACAACAACAGAATATGGAAATCAAGGAAAATCGAAATCCTTCATTTCAGGTTTTGGAGGGTGCATTGCATGCCTCTACTCTGCCAAGGTCATTTTGGGTTTTCATGCATGTAAAACAAGTCTGGAATTCTGAATCCTTCATTTTAGGTTTTAGAGGTTGCCAAATAGGTCCCCAGTCCTGAAATCCTTCATTTTAGGTTTTGGGGGATGCATTGCATGGTTGAAAACCTGACACAAAGAAAATATGTTGCGCAGGTCCGAAAACCCGACACAAAGGATTTTGGGTTTCGGGTTTCGGGAAACACGAGACATGAAGCATGAAAATTGCAAGACATGTCCCGATGCTTGGGAGTTCTGAAAACCCAAAACACTACCTAGGAAAATTGGGTTTTGAAGTTGGGGAAACAAGTCGAAAGCATGGGGCGAAAACATGTCGAGCCACCTTCAAAACCCAATGCATATGCAAGTCCAACTTCTAAACCCGAAACAAAGGAAATCTTGGCAACACTGGCGGAAGTAGGTTTTGGGAAAACATAAGCATCAAACACATGTCGAGGCACCCTCCAAACCCAATGCAAATGCAAAGGAGAACCCCGAACCCGACAGGAAGTAGACCCTGACGCGGGAAATATTCAAATGGCCATAACTTTTCACAAGGAGCTCGGATTCATGCAAGGGTTGACTTTTCGAAAGCTTATAGGGTCCTATTTATTTGGGTGAGAACAAGTTCTTCAAAAATTCAAAATACAATTCACCATTTTTTGGGTTTGCTAGGGTTCTCACCTACCGCCATAATGAGATGAATTAAATGCAATATGGAAGTGGTTGGGGTAGATTTCGAATTCCTCTCTTCTCCCTCTCTTTTTCTTCCTATAAATTGTAAGGAGGGGCTTCTTTCTAAAGGTTGGAAATTCTTGTTTTTCCCCTCCCTTCTTCTCTTTGCAGTGAATTTGTGGAGTTTCAGACCTTCCATTCAAACTGTAATGCATGTTTGTGCCTTTTGGCCATTGTAATGGACTGTATCAATATTTGAAGCAATAAAAAACTTAGTCCATGGATGATTTCAACCCTCTCTTGTATTCATTGCATTCAAATGATCTCTTATTGCAGCCTTGGTTACCTGTGCATGTTTATTGTATTGCATTTTTATGGTTTGTGTTTATTGGCAAAATAGTTGTTCATCATTCCTTTGGTGCATCACCTTGGTTAGATTAGGTTTATTTTCTTGCATCTTCTCAACCCTATCTCCTTGGCAAGTTAGATTAGGTTTTTGAGTGAACCCTCTACATTTTGTGTGTGCATCTGAATAGAGGAATAGGAACCAGCCTTCATATGGAGAGCTTTCCTGATTCGTAAGGTTCCACACTTGGGAAAAGCTCCATGTCATGCAATCACACTAAGAGTCTCAATCTATCAAGTTGCAGACATTCGGGGGTCTTGTGATTCACCATCAATAATGACATCTAGCTCCATCGAAGTGGAGAGTCCAATATTTTCTTGGAAAATGGATGTTGAGACATTCTTCACATATGTTTCTTCTCCTTGGTTACTTCTACCATACAAACTTCATCTGCTGGAACGGAGCCAATTCTTAGGGTACATCCTGTACCCATAAAATCAAGTGGTAGGAAAATAGGTAAATCCTTTTCTAGCAACTCAAAAAAAAATCGGTGGTCCCTAATTATACTGTCTCTATGACGTTAGTCTCATTTTTGAGTGTTGGAACGCCTTCGACTAGATTCATAATTTTTACTTATTTGTAGGTATCGATTTTTATTCGGTTTTGAATTGATTGGTTTATTAAGTTGATTTGTTGGGATTTCAAACATAGAGTGAATTCCTAGTATTTTCTTCAAATTTGCTAGGTGTATATTGAATGGTTTTGGGTTACCTTGTGCCAAAAATATTTTCCCTAGGTGTAAAAATCTTATTTCCCGGAATAACGTGGAAGGGATTTCCTTCATCCAATGTATCCATGGTCGATCGAGAATCATATTATAGTTGGTTTCATGATCTATAATATAAAATTCAGCGATGATTGTCTTGGGTCCTAAGGTTATCGGTAAAACTATAGTCCCAATTAAAGTGGGCTTGGGGCTATCATAACCTCTTAGTGTATTTTGTGTTTTGGAACAGTTTGTTTCTCCATATCCTAGTTTTTGAAGAAAAGAAAAAGGACTATATTAACTTTTGCCCGCTCATCAATCACTCGTGCGTTTAACATAATTATTATAAATCCATACCTATAAATATAAGGTTGGGTCACCTCTACGCACAATTTCAGCATCTATTGGCATTTTTCTTATATCAAATATAAACTCAAGATTCTATCTGGCTACTCCGAGGGTAGACATCAAAGTCTACATGGTTTACTTGTGTTTCGTAGAGGACTAATGTTAATTAGATGACGAATACCTAATGATTATAAGAGAGCACCCCTATGGACAGAGAGTTCTTCAATAAATCCAAGAAGGAAATGTAAGAGAAGATCTTTGTTAGGTCATTAACTAGATCGTAAGTGCCTATGGGTTTTACCAATGTTTGTTGAATGTTTTCTGGTTCTAATGGATAGTTTGAAACTAGTTGAGAAGAATAATCTCGTGTTCTTGTTATTGTTTCTATGTGTAGCTTAGTATCTAACTCTACCCGACCAACTATCTTGGTTTGTGGTTGAGTTCCTAATTAGGGTGAGATGGGTGGATTTAATAAAGTTGAGGCTTCATGATCGTTATTTCCTATCATAACACCCCTGTTTGTCCCGTTTGGATGTAACCTATTATTTTTAGAGTGGTTTGGGATCGATCGTTAAAAATATTGAGGGTGCAATTTGAGGGAAAATTCCCCGTGTAAGTGTTTAGCGTGGGTAATGCGTAATTTGCTAAGAACATATCTATAAAGAGTTGTCTTTGGTTCTTTGAAAAACGTTACATGAATTTATCAGTAGTCACGGAAAGTCTTAGTATCATGGCCTTGAATCTTGTGGAAACCACAATATAAGTTGGGATTATAGTTTCAAGGTTGTTGGTTTGAAACTGTTGTGGTCCAAAACTCGATTAGGTTGTTGGTTGTTAGAGTTAAAATTTTGAGGTCATTGCCTCTAGTTTTGATTTTTATATCCATTTAGGTTACGATTTGATTCCCGTGTTTGGATTTTTCATTGTTTTTGTTGTCATGATGGATGATTAAAATCCACCACATTGATTATTGAAGTAAATTTGTTATTTCACTGATTGTTAATGGGTGGTGAAATTTTTGTAATGTTTGCCCTTTTAACCTTGTCTATTACTCCATCCGTTGTAACCCTACGCTTTTGTTAAGGAACTTGGGTCCTTGATTTGTATTCCCAGCATTAGGATAGGTTGTAGTTTTTTGATTGGGAGTGATTAACTTCCCATTTGTTCTATATGTCTTATGACCATTTTCTATTACACTTGATCGATTCGGAGAGCACTCTCGTACTTCACCATAAGTCTTTAGTCAAACTTCTGACTTCGTCCTTTATCTCTATTGGGAGAATGAAGGAATAAGTTGCATAGTTCAATCTGATCCATGTTTGGAGCACTTGCTAATGAGTAGAGGATTGTACGCCATCTTTGAATAAAATGGGTAGTAGATTTATTGTGCTCTTGTTTAATATGTAAGAATTCCCTGATTCCTATTCTTAACAATTTGTTCATATCAAAAGCCTTGATAAATTCTGACACAAGTTGTTTGAACGAGTGTATCGAGGATTCAGGTATTCTATAATACCAATCAAGGGCAATACGCTCTAAGGTGTTAGGGAATATCTTAGCAAAAACTGCATCCCAAGGGAACAATTCTCGAATGGCCATCGCATAGGCCTTGAAATGTGCATTTAGATCTCCCTCCCTTTTGAATTTAGGAAAACCAGAAGAGGTCTTGGTAGCATGACACTTCGTATGGTCTAATATAGAGGCTCTTAAAAATATTCTGAGTAAGTCCCTACCGCATAGGTTTCGACCATCAATGGTGCCTACTAAGGGGGTGGAGGTGGAATGGGTTGTTGATATGACATAACATATGTATTTGCAGGGACATAAGGAAATCCTGTGATTGAGTGAACATCCTAGGAGAAGAGAACATGTCTCCCTATGGTGATTTTGAATAAATGTTTAAGTAGGGAGGAGCATTGTTCTGGTATGGGTTGTTTGGTGCTAAGCCGGGAGGTATCATACTTTCAACAGGAGCGGCATTTAAAAATGTAGTTCTAGTTGGTGTTTGTTGCAGGTAGTTATACAAATGTTGAGGAGGTATACCTAATGTGCCCGTTTGCGTGAGGAGGTCAACTTGACTTGGCTGATGTAGAGGGTTAGAAGTTCCTGCTTGCCCAAAGTGTGAATTTTGATTTGCTTGAGAAAGTTCTAGTCCTCTAACCTTCTCAACTAAGGCTGAGATGACCTCGATTGGTGAAGACACAATGTTTTTCCTTAATGGTGGTTGTTGTATACCTTGAGGTTGTAGAGGTGTATGGTACCCTACTATGAATTGATCATTACTCTACCAAGCTTCACCAAGAGTATTTTCAATAGGTAGAGGAATGGGGTGTTTTCTTGAACCAGGGTATCGATTTGTGTTTGCAAACTTCCTATAGGTGGGTACATGTTTTGGAAGCATTGTTCACTTCTAGCATAACGTGCTAAGTACTCCTCATCTAAAAATGGGAGTGGATCTGACTACCTACTAATTTTTGGTCTAAACAAAACCCGAGGAGATGAAATGGATTCTCCAATAAACATCATATTGTTAGAGCCTAAGGGCTCTGGTTGTTGTGTTTGTGTGAGCTGATCTAGCTCCTCAATTCGGAATGAATAACTAGAGCTAGTTCTTTTAGGAGGATTTTGTGATGAGAAGTAGTTTCTTCAATACTTGTAAGCCCATGCAGAAAGAAAGGGTTACGATTGTCTATTTATTTGACTGTAATGTGCTTCAAGACCTGAGAGAGGTCTACCATATGCATCATATCCCAACATATTCAGGGGGTATATAAATACCCATAGAATAATGGGAAAGAGCGAAGGTCGATGAAATAAATGAAAATAAAAGGGGCACAATTGTTTGTTTCACGTTGGGTTCACCAATTTTCTACGATAGAAAATTGACATGCGAGCATGAGAATCTACAAGTAGCCTTTATTCGTACCATACCTCCCAAGGTCGTGCCAAACATCCAAAGGAAATGAAATATATGTGGCTATAGAAAAACTAGTTTGGAAATATTATATCCTCAACACACAATAATGGGATCTACGAATCTAAGGAAAAGAAACATTTCCCAACATGAATTGGTGTAATGGATCGTTTAGATATAATAGCTGCTCGAAGGCTCCAATCAATGTCAAGCTCTACCAAGATCCTATCTATTGGCTGTTGGATACATGGAAAGTGACCGAGGTGCTTGTTGTACATTTCCATACAAGGTCATGAAAAATGGTAGTGATAAGTGTAGTGGATTTATGAGAAACTATGGGTGGTATTCTTGTCTAGCCCGTAAAATATTAGCTTGATTGGCTTCTATGTTTAATGTGGAAAATTATGTTATGATATCTCGGTGGGAGTGGTGAGGATCTAAATACCAACATGCGTAAATCAAAGTGTCATACTTAATTAACTAGCTTGAGTTGGTGGTTTCGTGGACCTATTATGGTCATGTAAAGAATTAATCTCTTATTCCAAATATCCAATACTCATAAGCCTTTTCAGCTTCTATGTTTAATATCAAGAGTTATGTGATCTTCTTAGAATACCTTATGGGTGTTCTGGAAACTTGTATATGTAAGCCTGTGTCTATGTCGATGAGAAGGTCTCTTGTGTTTAGCTATGGAACTAATGGATCACAACCAAATATTTGTTCTCTTTCGGGTTCTTGTATGGTCATGTGGATATCCTATCAAGGAAATCTATAGTTGGGTTGACTCATCAAGAATGTGTATGCTTTGTCGTCTTCAATATTAAATTGTCTCAATTGCTCACTATCTGCTTGTGGGTTTATTGTTATTTGAAATACCTGAATCCTAATCCCTTGATATATATCCGTTAATGTTGTGAAGAGATTTGGCTGAGGTACTACTGGTTTGAATACATAATCCTTGGGCTCTCTGGGTCTTGTAATTGTCATGCAAAAGATAATCAAACCTTAACTGAAACAAGTAAACTAACTATGAAAGATATATCTACACTATGCTTATATTCTTATTATTTTTTTGTATTTTCAATGATGCGTATTTGAAAAATTTTTAAAGAGAAGCTATTCTAATATATTCAGATAATGAACAATTAATCTAATAACATAATTAAAACAAGCAAGTTAGCCTGATGTAGCTATTTTCCTATGCACTTGTGAATTTATCCTAAATATTTAAATAACTAACTAATTTAATCGAAAGGACTTCAATCTTACCTCAGAAGTGAGGAATAAATCACATCTTCTCATAATCTATCATTCCCCACAACTTCCCTTGTAACACTTAAAGAAATCTTAATTGAAATAAAATGATTTGCTAATCTATTTGATATTGTAACTAAAACTTTGATAGTTCAAACCTAGAGTTTTACAGAATAGTTGAAAATTCAGTTGTGTTGTCACTTGTCCCCTCGGTGTGATCTCTTTCTTCCTTCATGTTCTCGTGAATCCCGAAAAGTGGATTGTGATAGTGGTAGCAGAAGGATATACTCGAACAATGGTAGCCTTGATGTAAACCGAATACAATGCAAGTAAGAGACGAGATAGTGCAAGCAAACGGAGCTTGAATATGTAATTCCTAGCAGGATTTATTGTAGGGATATAATGCAAATATACCGATAATTCTAGGATCTATTTCTTGTGATAAAACAACAACCTACAATTCTAAGATTACCAAATGAACTTTGATCTAGAACTGAAACTATCTTATGCTAAGTTGACTGTGTTGAGGATAGCAATGGAGCAAAATGAAAGTGTGAGGATCGATGATTTCTAAATCAGAAAAGAAGAAAGGAGCCTTGAACTGAGAGGTTGAGAATTCATACAAAATCTAAACCTATTGAAACTTGTGGAAGAACTTCAAAACACACTGAATAATAATTCATAGAGGGAGAGGGGCCATTTTCTTCTAAACAAGCTTGGTATTTATAGCATTTGGATTTACTGAGGATATTTTATCATAAACAGATAGAAATCACTTTTTACCATGTGGCTAAAGCATAAATGCAAGCAAGAGTGGTTGAAGAATGGGAGTGCCACTTGAATTTTTTAGTTTGACGAAAGTGTCATCTAAAGTTACGGAAAACAAGCATAGGACCGCCGCCTTGCTTGGGCCGGTGATTACAGGACCTCCGCCCTGTCCTAGGCGGCGGTCATGGGACTGCTGCCCAAGCAAGTTGGCGGTCCTAAAACTAAAGACCAAAAAGTAAGAAAAGAGTGGAACGTGGTCAGAGAAAAGCATGCGGAGGTTGGATATGGCAATTTGGGATTCAAATGTATACTTGACGAGCTTTTCTATATTCCAAACACCTTGCAAAGAGATTTGAATCATCATTGGGGTTTTTGTGACCTCTTGCCATCATTACAATACCTATAATTTTTGGTACGTACGAGTTACCCTTTTCAAAAAGGCATTAACATGGCTAAAGCCCTTTTTTCAAGTGGCTGCAAATGGAAAATTGGAAATGGTAGAAGAGTTAAGTTTTGGGAAGATAATTGGATGATTGATACTCCTCTAAAGGAGATTATCCATAACTTACAATAGTATAATATTTGTAAGTATGGTTCTCTTGTTGAGGACTACTTTGAAATGGAGGAGGCTTTCAAAATATGGAAAAAATAAGTTTGGAAGGACATAATGAAGATTACTTGTCTACCCTTAATAATATTCTATGTGGCATGATGGTGTCCGGAAATGAGGGTTAGGATACTATCTATTGGTCTAAAGAAGAGAGTGGAATTTTAGTATTTAATTAAGAGAGTGCAAATAATTTTTTTTTCAAGAGATGAAAATTGATGAGAGTTTTGATTGGGAGAAATTTAGGATCAAGGAAGTTACACTAAAATTCAATATATTTTGGTGGCTCCTCCTTCATGATAAAAATTTAACGGTGGCTAATATTAACAAGAGGGGCTTGCATATGGTCAACAGGTGTGTGTAATGTGAAAGGGAAGAGGAAAATACATTACGCCTCTTTCTAGGATGCCCTTTCTCGGTGGAGGTTAGTAACTCCTTATTATCACTATTTGATTGAAATTGGGTGTTTCCTCCATTTTTAAAACTGATGCGGAATCAATGGAGCATTCCCTTTGAAATTCAAGGGCTGAATTATTTGTGGATTTTTGCATTATTGCATCTATAGAGGGAATTATGTAAGGAAAGAAACAGAAGGATATTAAAACACAAAAAGGAACAAGAGAAAAGAGTGGCTGCTAGATGTAATAATGCCATAATTGCGAACTTGTCCATTCTTCAAACAAAATAAGAAGGTCTTTACAGAGGCTGAAGCAAACTGTCTAAAAATTTGGCTATGACTAATGGTATCAAATTTCCACCTCAAATTAATCCAAGGTAGTTTTGTTGGGAGAAACCTAGGAATGGCTGAATAAAGTTGAATTTTTATGTGGCATAAAAATGGAACCCAGGTAAATCAGGCATAGGAGTAATATTCAAAGATAGCAATGGGTCATTTTTCTTGGGTTTCTCCAGTAATCTTGGTATTTAAACTAGTCATGTGGCAGAAGCTACAGCTGCATCCTAGGGGATCAATGTCGTTGTGGAAAAAAAATTCAGAAACATGGAAGCAAAAGGGAACTCCTTGAATATAATAAACTGCATCCTTAATATGAGTACCATGCCCATGTCAATACGAGATCCCATTGAAGGTATTAAAAGGATGGCTAGTGGATTTGAGAACATAACCTTCAAACACATATATCAGGACGAAAACATTATCGATGACCTTTTTACAAATAAAGGAGTCCATTAGGATGGTTTTAAAATCATGATGAACTATATAGAGCCGGAAACACCCATGAAAGATTTATTAATTAAGGAAACTGATGAAAATAACGAAAGTTTCTTTTTCTAGTCTTAGGGTGGAGGTGTTTTCCTCATGGAATGGTGTAATAGGTAGCAATGCTTGTGGTAGTTACCATAAGCATTGGAACGTTATTAAAATTAATTATGATAGATTGAGGGATGATCAATGTCATGTGTCTTATCATGAGATGGCGTATTTTCCTTCCTGCAAGGGTAGTCATTCGATTAATGATGTATATTTGAGGCAAGATTTACATAGACATGCTTAGAGTAAAGCACTTAGTTCACAAATGAGAAAAGATGTTAGAAATGATGCTCTCTGAATACCCTTCTACTTGAAGCTTTCACCGTATGAGGATGCGAGAATGGGGGTAGATTTGGTTCGCACTGAACTAAGTAATTTTAAGAACATAAAACCCCACGTGTGGACTATCTTTGAAAAGAAAGGTATGGCTTCATTCTCTATTATTTTCCCAGGATACAATGAATAACTCATTAAAGATTTTGGTAAAGCGTGGAAGACTTCTAACACCTAGAATTGGGGCTTTGTATCAATTAGGGTGATAAAGATCCCGATTACCATTGACACCATTGTTGCACTGATGCATATAAGAAAGGAAGGTAGGGAGCTACTCAAACCAAAAAAAAATTGTGCAATGGAGATGAAGACGTTACTAAAATGTAAGGAAAGATTAATCCATAATTTTGTTGGTTATTTAAGGGATTCTATTCTTGAACCCTTCAATGAGGTGGATTTGAATCTCATCATATTTATTACTCTGGAAGGAAGGCACAAAAAATTCTTCCTTATCATCTTCCAATGCTTAATTTTATCCACGATGGTCAAAGTTATAGTTTTCCCTATTTCAAACTACGGTCGCTGTTTGTTACCATGGATACGTTCCAAAAGCATAAGATCATGGTTCCCCTTCACCTGGATCTGATAATGGCCTTGGTGAAGAGGGTTTCCACTGATGTACCTAAATATGAATAGTATCTTTGCCCGCTGGTGGAGGCTCTGGTGCTTCGGAGACTGAGCAAGAGATTGATTCTCAGGAAGAGGAGTCGAGTGAGAATCTATCCTCGAAGAATATGGTCTCTGAGCCTAAGGATACTGATGAGGCCGTGCTTGGCCTTAACAAGTTGAAAGAACATAATGGGATTGATAACCTTGTTTTTATGGAGAAGGGAAATGTTCAGGGGAGTGTCCTCGAGAAGAGATGGTCAAGGATCCGTAGAGCTTGAAGCTCCTAAGGTCAAATATTAATCTCAATAAAAGCATACTACAATTCATTCTTAAAGATTGGCATACCATGAGAGAAAAGGTAGACAACATGGCTTTAATTATGAATAATGGCAGGATGGAAATGTTACAGGACAAGTTCAAGTTCATGGAAAAAGAGGTTGATCGCTTGAAAAAATTCTTTCCCAGGTGACTAATTGGAGCATGCTCCATAATAAATCCACAATACAACACCTTCATCTAATGACACAATCGATCAATGCACAGAGACAACTCGAGAAGGAGGAGGATTCCAAGAAAAGGAAACGTGGACTGACTAAGTTTGGTCTGTACAATCTGGCTGCCTCCATTAACAAGCTTGCTAAGGAGTGGACAATCCTCCTGAAAGATATTGAGAAGAAATATGACTGAAGATGATTGTGGTTGCTTTGGTTTTTGTCTCTTGCTTCTATTGGATTATCTTGTTTTTGGATGTTGTTAGCTAAATGCTATTTTTCTGTTAGTATGTACATAATTTTGTTGTTTCATATCGTTTCTCTATATCTTCTGCCATTTGGGGTATGGATTGAAAGAATATTTACCCATTAAGTGGGCCTTGTCAATGTTCCGGGAAGGGACTTCTTAACCCTTTTTACCTATAGTAAAAAAAAATTAATAAAACATTCAGTTTATTTTTATATAAATATAATAATGGGATCCATTTTATTGCATTGATATCCAAACAACTTTAAATAATTAGGATATATGAAAATAAATTAATAAAAAATCAAAAATTATTAGAAACTGTTAATGGCAAGAATGACATTGACGTAAACAGCCAGTTTCTTTGCGATAAAATCATTCCAATATACAATTCTAATAAACAAAATATATTCTGGAAAAAAAATTCTTTTTAATTATTTGATATACTATTGTGGAATATGAAAAATAAACCTGACATACATGAAACTTATTTGGTGGCCCTAAAACTAAAAACATACGGCTGGTGCTCTGGATAGACTTGAGGAGATCTGAATCGACGTCGGGAAATCCTCTTAAAGTATTACTTCGAATACAAATGTTTTATATTGTTCTCTGATCCCGCGTTCAACTGACTCTTTTACTCTACAAAATCTTCCAAATCTTGTATAACTTTTCTTGCCATTTCTTTCAATTTCTCTACATTGGTGTCTCTCGATCCTCATTTCCCCCTCCGTATTAATCACTGTTTTTAACTTTTTCATGTTTTACAGAAACGTACAACAACACCCAGATCTGCAACACGTTTTGTATTGAAGTGCTCATGCCATTATCGGAATACCAAGAGTTATCCTCTCCGGCGTATACATTATGACTTCTTATTATGACATCTGATGGTGGAGAAGAGAAATTTCTTTAAAGAATGATAACCTTCATCAGATGTCCTTTAAAGAATGATATCATGTATTCATCTCTAATGATGGATGTCTTTTATGTGGAATGTTTTTGAAAGACGTCTCTTAAAGAAAGATAATATGCTGTCATCTCTAATGATATATGTCTTTCATGTGTATCCTTTACGGAATGAAATGATGATGTCATGTTGAGTGATACATGTCTTTCAGTGGAATATAAACTCAACAACTATATGTACTACTGTAAAATTTCTCCGCATTATGACAACATTGTACAATGGAAAAGGTAATATCTTTATAACATGCCTTCATCTCTAAGAATAGATGTCTTTCTAGTGGAATGTTACAATGATAGATATACGCGTGTGCTCCCGCTATGAATGATTATATAAACTACTGAAGTAATGATCACATGCATTCCGGTTAATTATAGATGTTGTTCTAGTGCAATGTTGACTCTGCTTCACCATAGAGGTATTAATATTTTCTATAGCTCGTAGTGTTTAATAGAAAGCCTCTTTCGGGTTTATTTTACAAGGAAAGGAAAGGTTGCGTTGAGTAGAAATCCATGAGATAAATATTAGGATTTTTTAAAGGAAATGTTCTTGTTAAGTGCATCACCTCCTCTATAGTTTGATTTTTTTATAATAATAATAATAATTTTTATTATTAAATAAATAATTTAATATATGTGTGTTTTTTCAAATATTACAAATTAATAAGTATATATTTTACAATAAATATAACAAAAATATGTACATTTTAAGAAAAATAGAAATTGTTTTCCAAATATTGAATTATGGAGAATTTAAATTTTAATGAATATGTTAATGCTTAATTAATTGTAATAATATCCCAAGTAAAACATCTCAATATGAAGTGGTCATTATTTTATAATAAATTTTAATGCTAATGTATTTTTCAATATCTATGGAAGTATTTTCAACTCTTCATAATGTTCTTTAATGCATGAATACTTTGGCATTAAATACATTAGTATCCCAAAATGCGATTGATTGTTATCCTTTTATACAAATACAAATTAAAATGCCTCACGAAAGTGTGTATTTTCAAAATAAAATACCTTCAAAATTTTAGCCGATGATAATCAAGATAAACTAGTTTTTAAGGGTTTTTTTGCTTTGTATATCTTATTTCCAAGACCATCTTGTCAAGCTCAATTATTGTACTTATTTTTCCATATTTTTAGAAAAAAACACATTTTCGTCACCATCTACCTTCTCTTAACAAGTTTAAGTATATAAAATTATCCCTCCTCCATCTCAATATAACATTCGTTGTAAGAAGTTTTGAGAATAGTAAATACAAGCGCACATGTTTGGCTATTAGGTATATGATGAAGTAAATATGAAAGTCCCAATTCACCTAATATTTTGTTAGAATTATATTCTGAATTTTATTTTCATTAGTATGAAAGTAATTTCTTGATTACAACTACTTTATTGGTCATGTACCATGAAAAGATTCCCTTAAGGATTGTAAGATAACTAGAGTTATATTTGTTTTAACGTAACTAGGATCTTTAACATGAACATAGATTCATTCCTTTCTCGGTTAATTAGCCATTTTGTGTGCAAGACCTTCTTAGTTAGTCCAATGCTTATTTTCTTAGGAATAGCTTCATAATTGTATCACATGTGTCATTAAAAAATTCATCTTTATGATAAAGTTACCATATTATTTCCTATTCATATTGAGTTACCATATAATCCTTATGGGATTTTATAGATGAATTTTAAGCCCTATATGTAGTGGTTGTTTTTCATAAGAAATTTATGTTAATTTCTCTTTGGTTTGAAAATATTTATTTATATCAAATTTGACTTGATGAAAAATGTTAAACATTCTATTAAAACTCTATTTATACCTTATAAACATTCATGTAAAAAGCTTGTATGCATTTTAAAATATTATACAATTATTTTCATATTGATGAATGAATCCCATAATACATAATTCTCCCTTTGTAACATAGTCTACACAAATGTATGGGCCAAATCTAGATAAAACATCGTTACTCAAAAACAAAAATGATGTATTGACCATGATTACTATCAATAAATTTGAAACTGAATCTAAAAAAAATAATACAATAAATTTTTGACTTGAAGAAATATTCCACCAACTATGAATTATGTTGAAAGATTCCATTCCTCTCTTTCCATCTCTCATGTACTAATTCCTATTGTTCACTTGTATTGAAATGTTTCTCAAGATACTAATGTAGTAATAAAAACTAACATTTTTGGAACATGCTTGATGTTTCCTATCTAAATTCTAACTAATTTTGCCTCATGGAAATGAAAAATCACCTAGTGGATATGGTGTAGTGCCCACTCCTCTTCGACACTTATTATACTAGGATTTTGATTAAATTGATGAATAAAGACATGAACATTATTATTAAATTTTTGTTATCAAGTTGAAAGATAGTATGGATATTTTGGTTATCAATATGTTGTGATGTGAATCATGTTGTGGATTGTATGGACTCCTAAAGGCATGGATAGATATTTCAGTATTGATGATGATCTAGTGTGATTAATTTATCATGTATCTTGAAACGTGGACTCTTGACATATTGATTATGTTTAGATGATCAAGCTAGTCTTGTGATCTCATTAATGTTAACGAAATGGTAGAATTGAAATGTTTAGAAATTGTAAACAATTAATATAATTGCTTAACCTTGATGATGATTTAGCTACATTATATGATGATGTTAATTGATAGATATGTATGTGTGTTTTATTTATTGATGTATTTGATGTGGCCTTGAGGCCGAAGGGGTATTGTTTGATTGGTTGCAGAAAATTATATCACAATAAACAAGAAGGGGCTAGGAGACTAACCATGGAATAATATCGGATGTTTGCAACAAAGGTCACCTTGGCAAATTTGTGTTCGTGTATATTGTTATGTTATTTTTGAGTTTGTTAAGAGGTCCCCATGGGGGTGACCTCAAATGTGACCATGGTTTTATGTTTTCTTTTTCTTCTTTCATTTTATTTATTTTTTTGTGTATGTGAATCTCTTTTATTGTGATGTACTCTCACATTATTATTGCTTAATCTAATGTTCCTTGTTTAGTTAATTAATCATGTTGATTATGCTAAGTTGAGATGTGACTATGTGGGCATTAATTGTGGTAGATAGTCCTTGTTATATTATTGATTTGAGATGGATTTTATTTATTTTAGATTTGTGTACTCAACCTCACTTTTAAGATATCAAATTTAGGCTTAGGAGCCACTTTTGGAGGCTTGTGGGACAAGTTAAGCTTGTCCCATACCTCTTAAACTCACCCACCAAATATACCTATGATGTAAGGGGTCAAAATTAGGCCTCATTATGTGTTTTTGAAGGAAAAAGAGGTAATTAATTGCACTTTCTTACAAACTCTTTTAATTATGTCCTTAGAAGTATGGAGTAGTAGTTTGTGTGTTGAAGGAAAATTGTCATATCTTCACCAACCCATTTATGAGTCTTGGTCCTTTTGTTTCACTTGGTGAGGTAGATTGAATGAGAAATGATGTGGCATCCTACATGAAGCCATTTCACCCTCCTCTCCTCATTTTATATTTATGTGAGTTAGTTTGGATTTTTGGGGTTACTTGGTTTAGTTGCACACTTGCATATTTTGGGATTTTCTTGAGTTACTTGTTTTGGGAGCTTGAGAAGCTTTCTTTTGGATGTGGCTTAGAAGTGGAAAAGCTTGGATATTTTTTTAAGGATTGAAGGTGTTGCATGGAAATGTAGGGTCTATACCTTACATTTTATTTTATTTATTTTTGTTTTTTTAAAATGTGAATAGATATATGTTTTATTGGATGTGTTTGGGTAGAATTATACCTTAATAAGGTGTGGGGAGAAATAAAATGGGTCCATTAGGGATGGAAACATGATTTTTGAGGTGTTTTGGAGGGAGTGTGATTAGGGTATTCCACCTATGGGAAGAGAAAAGGAAAATATTGCTACATTTTGTGTATTTTTAAATGAAAAGAGATAAGGATATTTTGAGTGTTTGTGATGTGCACTTTGAAGTTTTGGGTCTAACCCCTATTCAGCATGGGAGGTAAAAGGAGGTGGTTCCCATATTTCTCTTCTCCCTTCACTTAGATTTTAATCCTTTATGTTGGAAATTTGTATATTGTTCTTTATGGTTGTTATTTTGCTTGATTTGTGGTAAGTTTTGTTGGCATGAGAGTATGTATGGTGAAGCCTTTTAAAATAGTTTCCATAGTTACAAGTATATCATATTTCTCCATTGTTGGGGCTCGGGGGCCAATGAGAAGGGTGACTTCACCTCCTCATTGGAATGAAGGTTGGGAGGTGAGTGTTTCCTATGCACGCTTCCTTGTTGTTATGATTTGAAGATGAAGAAAAATATTATGGAGTTGCAAGATGTTCATGGGATGAAGAATTATGTATTTGATACCAAAAGGAAGAGTCCTATTGTTGTAAATGTTATCATGTTGTTTCCACCTTTGAGTGGAAGGCTTGTATATACTTGCATTTTAAAGAGAGTTTCTTGTAAATTTAATTATCAAGATATGTATTGGAAATGGTTGAAAGAAGGGAGTTGTAAGTTGTATGTTAATGTAAATGTAGTTATTCTCGGAATTTAATAAAAATTTTGCATCTTGTTTTCATTTTAGAAGTGGTCTTCTTGAAATTGGAAATACTTGAAAATACATGCTTGTCTCTCCCTTGAAATGTTTGTCATTCTTGTTTGTAAAAATGAAAGAAAATTATACTTAGTAGATGGTTAAATTTATTCCTCTCTTTTCACATTAGATGCATTTTGGTTGAAATGAACCCTTGTAGTCAAATTTTAAACAATGTTACAAAGGGAGAGTTATACATTTAGTGATTTTAATCAAGAAAGAAGTTGTCTTTTTGCACTTGTGTATTATGTTATAAAAAGAAATTTAGAACTATGTTTTGATATATATATATATATATATATATATATATATATATATATATATATATATTGTTTAATATATATGTTTATATATATCCATTTAAAAAAAATTGTTTTCCATAGTGACCGCGTCGATCAGTCGATTGGTTTTGATGAAAAAGCTGACATTGGTCTCTAAAAATGTACGCAATCTCAAAAGTTCAAATGTTCAAACTTTGTTGCATTAAAATCACTTTGACAAAAATAAAATAGAGATTGTAATACATATGAACTTTTATAAAAATGTATACATATATCTATATTTGAGAATATAGACATTTGAATAGATATTCATAAAATGCACCACTTCATAGGATCCAGTAATCGGTATTACACGGTTAATTTTGTCGTATTAAGCGACCAACACTTTAGCCTAACTTTGTGCGTAAAATCTTTTTAAAAATGTGAATTTCAACCCAAACTGTAACTTAAATGAATTTATTGGAGCAGAATGTAGATATAACATATACATATATATATATATATACATGTATATGTAGAGATATATATATGTATATATATATATATATATATATATATATATATAATTTCTTCTACTCTTAGTTTAAAAAACATGGTTTTCCCCAATGATTTAACTCAAGGAAATGTGAGCAAACAAACACCCACAACCATATTATTATGGGATCTCTACATCCAAATAAATAGATGAATTTAAAATTCAAAACCTAAGAACAACTAAACTAAAATGGAGAGTGAAATGGAGGAAGTATCATCCCATTTGTAAATATACAACTAAAAAAACGTCCATGGTTTCCATTACCTCCACCTCCGTCCACGTGTAAAACACAAATGAACAAATGAAGAGATTAGGTCAATAGAAGAATATGAAGGCAACATAAGGATATTTAGGTATTTAGAGAAAACCTAAAATCTAAGGGCCCATATTTATTCAATCCCAGGGTAGAGATGTAATCCTAAAACATATTAAGTGATCAAAATTTTTATGAAATAAGTCTTAAATAAAAGGGTATGGGTATTTAGTGAATGGGGCCACCTAGTGCATTAGTGAGTTAGAATAAGTTGTGACCCTTTCCTTTTTGGTTAAATAAATAATTAAATGACATTGGATTAAAGCAATTAAATAATAAACATTGTTCATGAGTGTATTAGATAATGTTGTAAAAAGAATTAAATTAATTAAGAGTAAAATGTACGGTTAAATAACTAAGTGATGGGTATGGATATTAATTTAATATGGGAAGTAAATAGTAAATGACATTAGGAAATGACCCTTATTAAATTTAAAGGAAAACAATGAAATTAATTTAGAAAATATTTAAATAAAGTAAGGGAACATATTAGAAGGATTTTAAAAATGTAATACATTTGGAGAATAAATTAATTATACTTAATTATTAACTTTGTTCCAACTTCCTTTCAAATGTGTTGAACTTATTAATTAATAAGGTTTGACATGGTTTTGGTGCATCAAATTTTTGGGTGTTACACTTGGTATCGAGTCACGAGTTCAACACTTGGGCCCTGGGAAAACATGAAAACACTATAAATAAACTTAGCACAACTTTACATCTAGGACACATAACATTGTTGATAACTTAAAACGTAGAAAGTTATAAAATAGAGATAAACCTAGATGATGGTGAACTAACTCTCTCTTTGGTATGTGCAGAGGCACGAACTAGATGAGTTCTTACACATTGAGTTAGATGTACCACCCCCATTATAGGTAGTCGCTACTATATGTGCCACTTATTTTAAAGACCTTAAATGAGATCAATGCCACTTTACGTGAGTATTTAGTTAGGGGATCAACTAGCCAACATGACGGGGAGATGTCGGTATAGGCTCATAGCCCTTCATGACAGTGAGTGATGATTATATGGTGGAGAACTCCCATGTGGAGCCAGTTAGACAAGATTTACCACTGAGAGAGCACAAAGATAGGGTTGCACAATCGAGAGAGAGATATAGGATCCCTAGACAAAGAGATGGATGATAGGAGATACCTAGAAGAAGATTGATGATGGTGGAAAATCATATATGAAAGATACTAAAGCTTCATCCACCACACTTTGCTGGAGATACAAGAGGATTTTAGGTAGAGGCTTGCTTTGTTAGCTTGAGCAAATTCTTAAAGTTTTTCCGTGTACTAGAAACATGAAGGCTTGTGTCATGATACACCTTATGAGAGATGGGAATGATTTTGGAGAAGGACTAAGAATAATAAGCTCTATGTAGATTCGAGAGACTATGATAGTGGATCTCTTTGTGGAGCGTTTCAAGAGAAGACCTATATTTCTAGATGGTTTATTCGTGCTCAGTTGATGAGTTCCATGATCTATGACATACGAGCTTGACATTATATAAGTATAAAAAAATTTTTTGAGATGCCTTAGTACCTAGGGTATATGTAGAATGAGTACGTTAGAGTGCACGGTTCATCTAGGGCGTGAACTTGTATTTTGGAGGTGCATTGCATATGTATTATCTAAATACTTTATCGATTCCCTTGGGAAGGCCTATATTTAAGAGGAGAAAAAGGGAAGAAAAATAAGCTAGAGACAAAGTGAGGAGTCATATCCAATAGATGTAGGATAGTCGGTTGAGGGGGACATCCCCTCCTCCTTGTGGTGAGACATGGATCTAAAAATTTATCTTTTAGACCACAATAGTAGTCGAAGCAACAATAATATTCCCACCGACCCTTCTTGTCTCCACGAGATATGATGTTCGAGTGGATAGAGTATGGGACCTCCTCTGAGACGACCCATCGGGACTCGAAAAACACCCAAATCTAATTCAAGTGGAGCTCATCAATAGCACCCACAATGATCTATAGTAAGATCATCGGGGTCTATAGGGTAGACTTTGTTAAAGCACCTAGAGGAGTCTCGAGTTCATTGGAGGGGACTAGTCGGTTAATTTGGATGCGGTGTATAGTGTCATCACTTGATAAAGTGTCCACAAAACCCTTATAACAAGGGTAAGGTGCCTATTTTAGAGCCTATAGTTGGTGACATGACACACAGTCACAAGATTTATGCAGCGATCAAGAACCCCAAGGCGAGCACCAGGAAAAGTGATAGAGTCTTCGAGATAACATCGGTGGTGTTTCAATCTCTATCTTGTTTGATTCAAGCTCTTCTTATTCCTTTATTTTTCATCATTAGTAGAGCGATGCAAGCTCATGGAAGTTAGGCAAGGTCATATTCGGGGACATTGACATGTCTTCTAGAGTGAAGATCTTAGTTTAATCCTTAACCAAGGAGTTTGTAGTTAGTGTAGGACCCTTCACCATGACATTGGATCTTCGCATCCATCCTTTCGGATATTATGAAGTCATTTTAGGTATAGATTGGATTTCAATAGAGAGAGCTAGAGTGGACTTCTACAACAAAGTAATCACTTGTGTAGATTATTTTGGATTGGATTTAGTTATAGTTGGGATTAGGAGGCTTATATCCATTCTCACTAAATCCGCTATGTAACTTAAATGGTGTGCACAAAGGGGATGCCGGTTATACACTATTATAACTAGTCACAAGTAAGCCATCACTTGATGATTACCCCATTTTGAAGGAGTTTTTCAAATGTCTTTCCCAGTGATTTAACTAGCCTACCTCCCCCATGTGAGATCGATTTTCATATAGATTTGATTCCTTGACTAGAACCTATCTCACGCGCACTGAGATAAGATGGCTACCCCTAAGATTTTGAGTTTAATCATCGGTTGGAACTCCTTTTTTATAAGGGCCTAATCCGTCCTAGTGTATCTCCCTAGCTTGTACAAGTGATTTTTGTGAAGTAGAGCGATGGATTACTCTGATTGTGTATTGATTACAAACAGTTGAAAAATGTAACGATAAAGAATCATTACCCGCTTCCACGTATTGATGATTTGTTTGACCAGATGGACGAGGATACTATCTTTTCAAAAATAGATCTTAATTCTAGTTATCATTAGTGTAGGATTATAGAGGTATATATTCATAAGATAACCATCCACACAAGATATGACCACTAATATTTCACCGATATGCTATTCGGTTTGTGAATTCCCTCGTAGTGTTCATGAGTTTGATGAATGGGGTGTTCGGGACATTATTTGACCACTTCATCCTCATATTCCTAGATGACGTATTGATTTACTCATGAATTCATGAGGATCATGAGAGGACCTTCGCTAGGTTCTACATTGTCTTAGAGAGTAGAAAAATTATGGGAACATGGAGAAGTGTGCATTCTTTCGGTCATAGGTTCAATATATAGGCCACATTATTTCTAGGGAAGGTATTGCAATCGATCCTTCCAATATTAGAGTTATCATTGATTGATCGGTACCGACTAGTATGATTGAGGTACATAGATTCATGGGATTAGCATGTTACTACATGATGATTTTTAAGACTTATCATGCATTTCTCATCCCATCATGTCCCTATAATGGAAAGGGAATAATTTCTAAAACCATGAGCTCTAATGCCATCTCTCTTCTTTTCCTCTTTCAGGTACATTGGATCAGCTTTATGGAATCTCTTAGAGAAGAACTTACAAGGAAGGTGATCCATATCTCAAGATACGATGGGTCCATTTTTATTTCTTTGATTTTAAGTTTCAAATTTATTTACTATCTTTGATTAGATAGTCATATCTCATGGATTGTGTGGGAAAAATTGTAGGATTTTCCTTATGAATATACACAATTTTGTTAATGAAATGGCTCATCTCCCGTTTCCTTTACATTTATTTTTTCATTTGTATAACTAAATGAATCTCTATACATCAATTTCTTAAAAGATTATAGATAATAATAAGGAATTAATCAACAAATTGTTTGTACATTTTCCGATCATTTAAAACTAAGAAATGAATGAATGAACACCTGAAATTGTGCTTCCATACTTAATAACTTAAAAATGCAACTTTATTCCTTAATATTTTCACATGAAAGTTTCTTATATATGATGTCCTTCATGTCTTCATTAGGAACCTGCTGATATTCATTGGTTGATGCATGATATTGGTGAAGATGACAATTAGAATGACATCCTATATGGGGAAATAACGTTCTAGAAGTTGATTATTTTCTTCTCATTTCTTTTGTATTTCCTAATCATCCATTGAAACAGTATTGTAGAAAATTTATACACCTCTATCATGTCGACCAAAACGGTCACCGTCTTTGGTGGATTTTTTTTAACTAAGTTCTTTCTAATCAGTAAGAACCCTTTGATTTCATCTCTTCCAGCCATGACAAATAATCTGAAACCTTCATAAAATCATTACTAAGAGTGTCCAAGGCCAAAAATCCTCGTAAATATTGAAAATTCTCTACCTTAACTAAAAACAACAAAAACAAAATGTGCACAAATACACTTGGAGGAATGATACAACTCCTAAAAGGATATCTAATAAGAACAAAACACTTATTGAAATTAAACAAAAAAAAAAGGATATGTATAAAAACTTAGATGAAATCATAAAAATCTATGCACAAGCTAAACTTATCTTTTTATAAAAATACTTCATATGAATATTGTTGACTAGGTTTACAAGCTCTTCACCATCCATTCTTATATGTTTGAAGGAATTGTGAGGTTTGATGTTGATAATCATGTAAGGTCTACTCCACAAAGATCAAACTTTGTATGACCACCTGGTTTTTCTCTTCCTCATCCCACTTGATCTTATATCACCTTCATTGAATCTCTTTAAAGTGGCTTTCTTATAAAAATTCCTCTTCACCCATGTTTGATTGAGCTCCATGGACTTCATTTCTTTATTTCACAATTGTTCAAGTTCCATGAGCTAAGCATAGCTCACATATATTAGTTGCTTTTACATCAATTCCACTTGGTGCATCAATTCTAAGGATGGAAGCTCAAGTGAAATAGTCTTTTTGACCGAAGGCCATACATAAGATTGAATAGAGATTTTGAAATGGATCTCTTGTGAGTGATCATATCAACCCATAAGGGTTATTTAAATTTGGTATGTTATGTTCCTTGATTCTCATCATTATTCCTCCTAATAATCCTCAAAATATTATTATTATTGGATTAAACATGATCATTTCCTTTTGAATAATAATTAGAAGAAGTCTTGAGAAAAACACCATTTTTACATCCCATGCAAAAATATTTCTTCCTACAAAATACTTAGCATTATCTGAAATAATGGTTGAGGGAAACAAACTTCGTTATCAAACCTTTGTATAAATCCAAAATATTTGTTGTGTTTGCTTCCTTTAAGGCAACTACTTCAGTCCACCATGTAAAGTAATATGTTGCATTAAAAATCCATGTATGACCCTATATTGAAGGTTGGTTAATGAGGGCTATGAATTTCATACCCAATTAGACAAAGGATTGGTAAACTTAAATTGTTAAAGAGGTAAGGCCACAAGCTTCTCCTTGTTTGTGAAAAATGTACATTTTTGACACTTCCTTACCAATGCATGGAAATATTTGAAAATATTTTTCTAATAATATTAACCTCTCATGATCTTAAGGGTTATTTTTTTTTTCATAATAGTGCCCTCAAAATTTTCCATAATGAAAATATTTAGGGGTCCTTTCAAGTTGACTTGGTTCAATACATCTCAATAGTACACCATTAGGATCTTTTCTAAATAAAACACCATGAACTATAAATAAATGAACTGATTGCAATTTTAAATGTCTCCATTTAGAGTTGTTTAATTTTTATGGATACATAGAATAATCAACATACATTGTCATGTCACAAAGCCAACCAGAAGAATGCTTATTTTCTTCTTCATTTTGTATAAATAGGACATATTTTTTGTTCTCTTGCAAATCTTGATCCAAGTTCCCACACAAACCCTTTCCTATTATGATATTTGTAACTTGATTGTTGACCATTTTAGGTCATCCTTGAAAGGGGGTACAAAATATTTATGGTTACTCATTTTTTAATGGATGAAGGTATGGCTTAGAAAGTAATCAATAGGTTAAAGTGTGGTTTAAGGATACAAATTCACACATATGAGGCCATTCTAAGGTGTCATCTTCCCCAAGACCATGCATAACCCATGAAAGATTTCTTGGCGGCCTTGATGGAGATGGGAATGACATCACACAATAGCAATGTGCATCTTTGGAATAGAATTTAAAGTTACAAATTTAAGGTGGAAAAGGAAGTAGAGTTTCATAAGGTGTGATTACTATAATTCTTGATAATCAAATAAAGGCACAATCATTTCATTTTAATCCCTTATGATTATATTATTTTTTTCTTATTGTAGTGAGTTATAAAGACTTATTTGAGATTATGTAAATGAAAATCAATGAAAAAGTAACACTACACAACTCATTAATTAGGAAATTACATTATTCTTAAGGAATAATTGTAGAAACATCCCACTCAAGCCATGGGATATGGCTGAAAGATAAAGTAATCCATATAAAATTAAATCTAGAAATGTAAAAACTAAGAAGAACACATCATTTCTTAATGGATGAGATCCTCTTAGTTGGAAGTTGTTCCTCCATGAGCATAGTTTTTGCTTCATTGTAGCTAAAAAAATGAATAAGAAAACATGTAAAGCTTTGGGTTACTCTCCTCGTATGTTTCTAACTTTTAATGTATATGCATCATCAGGTTTGAAACAAATATAAAAAGGATGTCAAGTAGGATAAACAACATTTTATGTAAAGAATATAGTATAGCAGGGTAATCAAACACATATGAGCTTTAGGTATACTTTTTATATTTAAAAGAGTTACAAAAATTAAAATATATCATTCAAGATTAAAGGGGTATGTATATTTTGAGAATGCATTCTCACAATACAAAATTCTAGGTTTCAATAATAGTCATAAATCATAACTCTAAAAATATGCATCTACATGTGTTCATGAAGCTTTCAATCAAGAAGTGTGTTCATAAATTTCATTTCCAAACCATACATTTTACAAAAAGGAAGCAATTTTCAAAGGAAAAGAGTGAATATTTATTTACGTTATCCTGTTCTCAAATCTAAATGCAAAGTTTCAGGTGTAATCAATTCCTTAGCATAAGTGTTTGTAAAGAAAAAAATTCATATTTTTGTGATAAAATGGAAATGATACTATTATACATGCTTGAAAATACAAGGGAGGTTATAGTTTCCCATCTTGCGAAGAGTATATTTAGCAATGGAAAGTCCATATTTACATAGTAGTATATTTTACAAGATTATATAAACATTCAAACACAACTATATTTAAATATTGTATTGTCAAGAATTCTCATAAAGAACAGATCTATACCAGAAAGTCATTTCCATTCAATTTTGCAATATATGAAGCTCCATAAATGAATTTTTAGGATACAACTCTCACGAACAACATGATGCAAATTATTATAAAAGTAAAAGCTCAAATTTGTAATTTTCAATAAAAGAATGTTTCGATGGAATGACTGACAAAGGAAGATTTTAATTTTCTATCTTACTGAGGATATTTTTTTCATGCATTTGTAAAATATACAAAACAAAATAGGGTCTAATCATGAAAATTTTCAGTTTAAAAAAAAATCTTGTAAAAGAAACAATTTATAGTCGACATGCAATGAGACATGAGTATATTTTACAAGCACCCATACGCTTTAAGACAATTAACATATGCCTACCTTCTTACAATGGCGAGATGATTATGTTAAAAAAGTGAGCTTTATAAAGACCCAAGTTGGTTGAGGGAATATACCCCAAGATAAGTTGGACCATAATTGTTATACATTGTGTGTTAGTGTTTTAGTTGATGTCAACTCCATTGATGGAATATGGTTTCAGGGGTATAGTATGCGTCTTCATATGATGTTACTCATTGGTTAAACATGAAGGTTGATTTGTAGTGTCACATTTTCATGAGTTCTATATATTCGTGGATCTTGGTTTGGTATGAAAATCCATTGTTTGATTCCTTCCAAGTCATTTGAAGGTTGTCAAAAGGTTACATGGTTGAGTCAGGTCATTCCAGGTTTGTTTCTAGCCATGTAGCATGCAAACTAAGTTAGAGATGTGAGATTTGGAAAAGAATCTTTCATGATCAAGAATGGTGTTGGGAAATATATTTGTTAGTGCTCCATTATTTGTGTGTAATAATTAATTAAGTTAGTATATTTATGTAATTATTATTATTGTTATTATTAATAACAATAATAATAATTACATAAATATACTAACATAAATAATGATTACATACAAATAATGGAGTACTAATAAATATATTTCCCATCATTCCCCCTTAGTGTGAACATGGGGAAAACCTTCCTTTGTACTTGTACCTGCTCATGATCTAGTGATTTTTAGAGGATAATCACAAACCTCAAAGATGGTTTTGTGAGCGGTTGAGCAAAAACCGAAAATGGTGGTTTTGCAATTGGTTTACCACAAACCACAAATGAAGGATTTTAAGTGGTTTAGCTAAAACCACATCATTATATGCCAAGTACTATTCTCATCCTTCATCACATCTCACTACAAGAAATAACATAGGAAATTCAGTCAAAATTTCTTTGCTCATACATACATAGAAAAAACTAAAATAATGGAAATGGACATTGGTAACATGTTCCCCCCTCAATGTGAAATTTACACTTATTGAATACTACAAACTGAAGCAAACACACAACTGAAAAAAATGTCACCAAATCATCTGTGTGGCCCCTTTGTTGTGGCAAGCGAGAAGAGGTCGATGAGTGACATTCAACTTCTGATACCTCCATCCTCTGGTATCATGCTATTATTCAGCCGGATGTGATCATGAAACTCAAACTACCTTCAATAATTTGGGCATCGCGTACAAGTGAAAATGCATCCAAAATTGAAATGCGGGAAAAAAATTATTTTTGGACTTTCAACAACAACATTTCTTACAATGGTATCGACCCATTACAAAATTTTGACGACTAAAAAAAAGCAACTCTTGATAATACAATGATACTTTAGACTCAAAATGACAATACAAATAATATTAAGATCACCTATTTGACACTTTTACAAACAAATGACTATTAGAATTTATGATACTTTTGAGAACAATTTTGACAATTTAATCTTAATATAAACATCAATGAAAATAAAATTATTGACAACACTTACAAGTAATGACAATAACTAAAACTTTTGACACAAATGACAATGACACTAAAATACCTTTACTCTTGTGAAATGACAACTTTTGGTAATGAAATTAATGAATCATATATAAGTAACTTTATGATACAACATAATATGTGGTATATAGCCAAAAATTGAAACAATAATGACACACAAATTATATCATATACAAAAATAACTTAAATAACCGTACAAACATAATGTTAATGGACAATTATGAGAAGAATTATAACAAAGAAGACTATTACTTAACTATGGACCCCCTAATAAGATAAAACCTCAAAATGAATAAAACAAATTGTTCATGACCTTTCCTTGATACGATTGGAGAATACAAAATTCTTCCTTTTTAGTATTTGAAAGGTGCTTCATAGATGCCTACTAAACTCACCCATTTCTTCTCCAAGATTATTTATTTCATGTAGACACCTCATCAATTGCAAATATAAATTTCACTTAAATTATAACATGGAGTGAAAGGATCATGTGTTAATGTACTACTTATGATGCTTTTGTAGACCCAAAGTATCCACATGTTAGCAGGCTGTGCATGGAAGAAGAATGCAAAATATTTATCTTTAGCAAGTGATGATTCAGAGGAGGATGCAATGATGAACATATGTTGTAGAGGTCATCAAGAACATGGATGTCCAAATTTGTTTGCAGATCCTCACGTGAGGTAACAACTTGTTGAAGGTGCAAGATAGAACACGCCAACCTTGATTGCAAGCAAGATATTATTAGAATAAAATGAATGCATGCATCCCACAATAGTGATTTCCTAAGCTTATTGCATATTCCAAAAAAAAATCTCTCACGAGTCTCGAGATCCAAATGACAAGAATTTTATTTACTGAGATCCTCCCAATACATGGTTTAAAGAACCAAGCAACACAAATAATAATCTATATTTGGGGTGATACAGATGAAGCAACTATGAAAAATCTAATCTATGATTTTACAGAGAATTAGAATCTAATAATGGGGAAAATAAGAAAACTATGGCATGCCTATTATCTATCAAAAGTGCACCTGTACAGCCAGAGATGGTTGCGGTTTTCTAAACTTGCACAAATGATCTCTCTCTTTCGTAGATATAATGGAAACACCTCAGGTCTGTGGGTATACCTATTTCAAGGTGAATCTCCGGTATCAAGGCTGGTTCCTTATTAGTGTATCCTAAACTTCTTAATGGGAGTTTGAGAGTAAAAGATGACTGTAAAAATGATTAAAACTAAAGTGATACACCAAATTTGAATGAGGGATTTGACTAAGTATGTGCACAATTGATCTATGAAGGATTCTTGATGCACGAACCAATAGTTTTTCTGCAGAACATTTAGGGGCAAAACACTTGATTGTACTGAGGGAGGATCACAACAATACTAATAAGTTAACATGCACATTTAAAAATTAAGTAGAAAATACTAAAATTTGTAGTAGGGTAAGGTGGTTTATTACGGAATTTGTATTCACAAGATTAATATAACATACACAAGACTGCAAAATAACTTGGAAAGGTAGAAAACACTTCACACATCAAGGGAAAAACTAGAAAAAGTTGCTTCAGTAGTCATATATCCAAAAGTCCTCCAAGAAGAATCCCTTACTTACAAAGGACACAATATATAGAAAAATAAATTTTCCCGACATTCCTAAAAATAAACTAAGGTTGTAATCACCCATGCATCCTAATTTTATCCGTTATTTAATAATAAATAAAGTGATAAAGTAATACAAACAAGAGCATGTAGTTAAAAATAGGCATTTAATAGCCTTGTTTACAATGCAGTCAAACTGAAGTTGATTGTTCTATTTTTAAGAAAAGAATGGGTGGATAATTTGCTAATAATAAATTTTTCTTCTTTGGACAAGTCTCCCTCCATGGCATGCAAATTGTCTCTTCTCTATTCTGTCTTCTTGTGAAGCATGCAAAAAATACAACTCTCTACCTGTGGGAAAATAATTACCACACTTAGTAATATTTGCAAAAATAATTACTCCTGTGGGGACCACCTACTATGTGCACATGTTTTGATATTTACATCTTTTCCTGAGTGGTCACATGAGTGACACTTTGCAACTCCACTCCAACCTCCTTGTGGGGACCACCTTTAACTCACTTGGTTTGGCCACCTTGTGGATTTAATACATATAAAAGGGAGCATGGTTTTGGATACACATGGGAAACTTTGTAATAGCTACCACCATATTATATTTGACCACCTTTGCAACAAATACTATGGCATATAGCTGCCACTCCATACGCCTTGGTCTTGGCATATTTCAAACTTTTCCTTTTCGGTGATGAGCACATATGATGACATTCTTGCATTATTTGGAAATGACTATAGTTTTCAGACTTTTGAAAGTCAATGCAATGATATTTTGTTTAAATGTGGGGCTGGTCTCCCATCCATGATGACTCACCCCTCAAAAGATTTGTCGGTGGCTCTATGTTTAAAGTCGACATAATTGTGGTTAGGGTTCGTTAACTCCTAGGTTTGCATTGGAATTTGGTGATGCTCCTATTCATTGATCTTTGTACCTTTTGAATTTGACATCGTCATCTCTTACCCATGATTAGGGTTTAGGCTTTGCATTTAACATAGTCGGTGGTGACTAACTGTGGTTATTCTTTGGATTCGGTGAACAATCACCAGCCGTTGATCTTCATACTTGGCTGAATCTTGATCGTTGATGCTTGACCCTTGGTTAGGGTTTTATTAACTCTCCCCTCGAGTTGGTATGGTAAAAGAAAACTTGAACCTGGTGATCATTTCATTTGGATTTTTGTGAAGTGGGTGAAGCCCTGGAAAATTTCTGTGGCCACCATTACTTGAAGCTTTTGAAGCTCGGATCAATCCATTTTTGGCCTTCTTAGCCTTCGAGCATCTGTATATTTTGTGGGGTCTTTGATTTCTTGGTCCTAAGATTTCAAGGTGAAACATTGTAGCCATGGCCATGTCTTTCTTATGAACTTTGAGCTCGGCCTTTTGAGGTTTGTCTAGTTTTTGTATCTTTGCACATCTTATATATTCAGTCTTCTGCTCTATTAGAACTTTCTGAGCGAATTTGGATGATGCTCATCATTTTTAGGGTAACCCTTGAGCTCGGTTCCCGACTGTGAATGTGTTTTCTAAGTTTTGGAACTTAGTGAGGTTTGTGGACACCATTTTTGTCCCTTTTGAGCTCTGTTAATTTGACTTTATGAAAGAATGGCTGCCATGTCGACCTCTACTGAAGCTCGGTTCTATGTAACTGGCATCACTATTTGACAAGGATGGTAAGATTCTTGATTTCCTGAGTTTTCACTATTAATTGGTCTTTATCATTTCAAATTCCAAAACTGATACTCATTTTTCTTTGCATTTTTGGGATTTCACGGTTCCTTTGGGGATTTCAAGTTGAAAACTCGTTCTGGGTTTTTTCATGGCTGACATCTTTCTTATGAACTTTGAGCTCGGTTTTAGTTTGAGTGCTCTGATTCTGAAGCCATCTTAAGGAAGGTGAGTGTATTCTCAAGCTTTCGTTCAACCATAATATAGATCTCAAGCTCTATTTCATGCAAACCTAGTAATTGTTAAATACAATTCCATTTCTATTGGAACACTGTGGTCTGGTATTTACTTGTTATATCTGGCTTGTAAAGGAAATTGCATTTATTTGAATACTCTGGTGACTATGATGAGCTTCATAATTTTTTCCTTGGCCTCTGAAGCTCTAATATTGTCACTGTTATATTTCATATATGTTCTTGTGTTGGCCATAAGGTAGTTTTCTTCTTCTGTAACATATTTGAACACTACCTTTCTGTATTAGTTTTCTTTTCCTTAAGACAAATGTCATCCCCTTTGTAGTTGTTGAGAATATTGTGGAAATATTAGTTATGTTCTCCACATTTAACTAAAAATCCCTTCTTTACCATTGGTGGGCTTGCAGAATTCTGAGGCCTTGATAAACACTTCCATTGATCTCTGGTAGATGTAGACTTTAGTTTCATCCCTCCTTTGATAGTTTTGTTTCATTATGAATGCCATTGTTGAAATCTAAAACTCAACCACTATGTTTGCTTCTCTATAAAATAGGTTTTGTATATTATTTCAGGTCTATTCTGAAATTCTTGGCTTGATTTTTGTATTCTAGAAAATCAATTCTGTTGTAATTCATTGTTCAGGATCAACTTGATCCTTTGAGAATTATGTAGCACTCCTTTGAGCATACTACTTTAATCCTTTTC
Source organism: Taxus wallichiana var. yunnanensis (assembly GCA_018340775.1). NCBI lineage: Eukaryota > Viridiplantae > Streptophyta > Pinopsida > Cupressales > Taxaceae > Taxus > Taxus wallichiana. The sequence continues at coordinate 774,806,514 of CM031243.1, read as the reverse complement.
CAATCTAAGATCACTTGAAAACTGAAATTCCTTCTGAGATGAGTGTTTGAATGAAATTGGTTTCTCATTATTATTGGAATCTTTCATCTCAAAATAATAGTTGTAACCCATTAATCATTTTGAGAGCAGAAATGAACTTTTGTACTGGCTAATAGCCCCATTTTAACACCAATGATAACCTGTTGAAAAGTTGTATGTTTATAGTGATGTACTCTTTCTTTTGTGAATGAAATCCACTGTATTTAGAAATTCAGAACAATCTCATTTCATTATGAGATTTAGAGCATCTCAGAAATTGATCTCTTTCATACTTTTGAAGTTGTAGTTCCATTTCTTTTCTATGATTCTTTTCCTTGCATAAATAGTTGTACTTCTTTGATATGGCAGCATATCTGTAATTCATACTTCCTTTATTTGAAAATTGGAATTCATAGAAAGGATGTACTTTGTAGAATTACTTCAAATTTCATGTTATTTAACTTGTTTAAGTTATAGTGAATCCTTTTCTGCATTATATATTGTATTTCCTTTCATTACAACTTTGATATGTATGATGAAAAAATCTGAAATGTTGATTTTATAAGGTGAAGCCCTAGCAAAAATTTTCAGAATATTTTCTTTAATGCATTTCCAGAAATAGTAGTTATATATTTTGATCCAGGATACAAAAAGTAACACTTTTCATGCTGAATTGATATAGCAATTGAGAACTGAAAACATGATAGTTGTTTCTCTTAATCATGTGATGCTTTTCTGCTTTCTGTATCACTTATTTGATTTGCATAGTTCTTTTAAAGCATGTAGTAATTGAAAAAACATGATGAAAAGTTGTAAATGTCCATTTTACATGGTGAAGCCCTGTCAAAATTTTCCCAAAATCTTCTCTCTCATCCTATTTCAGCTATAATCCTTTTTACTTTTAGCTTCAGCTTCTTAAAATCTGATTCTCCCTCTTCTTTACAAACTGAAAAATGTACTTCTATCTTCCATTCTCTCTTTTGAGCTCTAACTTCTTCCTTTTGCACGAGAATATTTTTTTAACTTTGAGCTGCACTCTCCTTCTTCTTAGCATGCACTTATGACTTATTTATTTCTCTTTGGTCATGCACCTCGTACCTTCACACTTAGGAAAATAGTTAGGAAATATTTACATCTTTTGGCCTCTCTTATGTCCATGGTTTCTTCTTTCTTTACTTTCTTCTATCTAAGTGAAAAATCTTGCATACATTTTTCCTTCGAGTAGAATACATCTCCCTTAGGGAATTTTCATATGCACTAAGTAGATAGTATAGGAATATGGCTTGATCCCTGAGCTCGTAATTGATGGTTGACTTGTTTTTTCTTTTCAGGTACCATGCCTTGAGGATGAAGGGGCTGGCAAGGAGATGCTCTGCACAATGAAGAATATACAAGGAAATGATGGGTTCACCCTCATACTCCTTTGCTTTCTCTTTCATGCATGTGTATCTTTCTTTTTAGCAGTTGTACTTTACTTTTGAGTTACATCCCACGGTTTGTGTGGGAAACATTTGACTCTCCTTGTGAATAAAGCATTAAATTATGTAAATGAGTTGTATATCTCTTTTTACATTTCTAATTTCTATATGGATTGTATAATGAAATAAACAAATCAGTAACATAATTGAATTCCTTAATCATGAAGGAAAGAACATTGAATAGAACTTGTAACATTCAGTAATGAACTCTGATTTTTATGTGATCTGCACTTATGTTTACTGTTCCAAAACTTTACACTTCACCTACTCTATAATTGGATGTTCTCATCAAGACAACATAACTGTCCTTTGGGGCTTGTGTTACTTTGTTGAGGATGGTCTTGAAATTGTGGACTATGTGATCTGTTATGTTTTGTAATAGCACACATAGTTGCAGATTTCATATAATCTGTTAAATAAATCAGTAATAAACATAATCTAATATAATCTCCCATAGCTTAGGTATACTTCACCAATGCTATCCATCATAACAAATTTTTGAGTTGCCCATTTTTGCACAAGTGCAAAAATTGTCAACAATGCCCCTATAGACTATTTACTCTTCCATAGTAGAGATTAACATGACTCGATACCAAATATAGATTTGGATAAGAATGTAAGTATGACACAATAATTATGAATCATATTAAATATGTTCCCATGTCTAATCACACAATACAATAGCCTAATATATAGGGAGTAGTTTCCCTAGGATATAGAAATCCGACTATCTCATGAACCATATTCGAAGGTGAGTAGAAACCACCTCAAAAACAATATAATGCTAATATTATTATTATTATTAAGTTGTTTATTTAACAACTTAATAACAATAATAATATTAGCATTATATTGTTTGTGAGTGGTTTCTACTCACCTTCCAAATATGGTTCACGAGATAATCGGTTTTCTATATCTAGGAAAATACTCCTATATATTTGGCTTTTATATTGTTTAATAAGACATGGGAACATATTGAATATCATTAAGTAATTATTGTTTAATATTGCATTTAATCGGTATATTGATCTCGAGCTCTATTTAATCAAACCGAACCCCTTCAAAATCTTATGTCTCCCACCAAGTTCGAGTTGCATTAGATTCTAAGTGGTTTCAATGTTGAATGACTAAGGTTGAGACCACATCAACTGAGCCCTTTCAACACATGTTTTACATCAGATATCTGAGTTTATGTGTTGAAACTGTAGACCCCGACCATGTTGGAGAAAGGAGTTGCATGTGGTCGATTCTTCTCTCCTTCATACACAGTGAACTACACTCCATGACCTGCAAATTATCCAATTCCAGATCCAATCGTGCAACACCCTACGACTCTGCACACAAAAAAATTAATGGTCAACATAAGGGCATTAATAAAAATTCAAACAACCTCAAAACCATACGGTTGATGAATATAAAAACTCATGGAGAGAAATAAAAAAATAGACGACGTTTAATCACATGCGAATCCATTTCAAAAACAACCAAGGAGATAAAGTTGAAGATCTGGTCTTCATGCAAAAGGATAACCTAAATTTCCATTCCCAGGTGTCACCACATGGAGCTCGCCTCATGCCTCACTATCCTCCAAACAAGCACCACTTTACATTTTCAACAGTTTATTTCAAATTTCATCATCTTTATATATAATTTGCTTCAAATTCTTACCTAAGCGCATCAAATGCCAATATGGTTAATGTGAAAGGCTTGGAGTTGTGAAGTTCAGGGTTCAAAACCCATAAAGCACATTGTTTTTTAAAACATAGTGAAATTTAGTGGCAAATCTAGAGTAACCGCTAAACCTAAAGGAGTATTTGGTGGAAAAACAATCGCTAAATAGCTAGTTATAGTTAAAACTGCCTCTAAAGTTCTTAGTAAGAAACACCCTAATTTAGGGTAAAAATAAAAATAAGAATTCTCCTATTAGGCCTTATTTTTTATTTTAGACAACATTTTCCAAAAGAAGATTGTCCAAAAACTTCATTTTAGGCCATTTTTAATGGAGTTTTGTATTGAGGGTTGTATTAGGATCTATATGCCACCAGGGCCCACAAAACAAAACAAAAAATCCCTGCCATTCATTTCTTTCTAAATTTTTGAATGTAATTGTATGCTTCATTATATTGTACTAATTTGCAGGTTGCCATTATCAACCACAAATATTGTAACTACTCGAAACTGCGAGAATAGTGTACTCAAAATTAATAAAATTTTGTTCTAAAACACTTAAGAGATCCTAGATCTCTTCACAAAGATTTGGTATATACCGTGCCTCTGGGAAGTTCTTACGTGTAAAACCGTCACAACTAATACTACACTTAACACCTAATATGGCTTCAACAACTTCGTGCAGGCATCGACACTTTAGATCAATGGGGAGTAATAAGGTCACAAAGGTGCACACACTATGAGCCATCCCATCGATCTGTGAAAGATCCAATGACATAAATCTAGGCCGAGAAATTATCCAAGTATATAGTGAAGTTATGCACATGTATGAGGATATTTCCTTGGTGGTGTCAATAATCACACAGACCCCTTTCGGTAATGTCTTGGTACTATGTATTGAATTATTTCACGTACATTAATGCCTCTTTAATGAACTTCCGGGTATATAGAAACATTGAGCTTCTTCCACGTACCATTGGGTATATTAGAAGGGTGCATATATATAAAGGTTTGGTATATCGGTGATAATATATATTGGAGACCTTATACCTAGAGTGATAAGAGCCAAACCACCGTCAAGTGTTTTACGTAATATGGACACCAATGCCCCTATTTTTTTCTTCCAGTTGACAACTACTCGAGTAAACAACTATGCTGCATGGAAGACAACAATCAAGACACATCTTGAGTTTGAAGAGATCTAGCATGTTGTGAGTTGTACTTTGACCAGATCAATAATTGATACAGCAAAACAAAGTTAGTTTGATAAAGCATATCAGAAGGCCAAACTCATCATCTTGTTTGGAGTGTTCGGTGATGTACAAGCCCACATTCGAGATGCCAAAATAGCCAAAGAAGCATGGGATAAGTTAAGCATGGTGTATAATGCCGAAAATAATAATTCTATACTGAATTTGTAGAGTTAGTTACACACATTGAAGTTCAAGAAGAATGAGAAAATTGAAACTTTCTTAAGAAGAGTTGCAAAGTTGAGGGGTTCACTTCTAGGCCTAGGGAGAACTAGTCATAGATGATGCTCTCATTCCCATTATTCTGAGAGAACTGTCTTCTTCTTACCACATTTTTTTAACAACACTAAATGTGTCAGATATGACAGTTATTTTTCAAAAGCTGGTAAACCTGTTGGTGCTCAAATTATTCTCCCTTCATTTGTCATTGAATTTCTATAGTTTTTGCCTTTGTTATATTTTCTTTCTCCCCATGTTGTTGCTTGAAAACTCTATCAGACTGAGACAAGTGTTGATCCCGAACTTGTTTGGGGTCTCTACTTTTTGGGACCATCTCAAAATGCACCATTGAGACACATAGTAGGCGGGGAAATGAAGAAACGGAGCTTTAGGGTCATTTAAATTTTTTGGTCTTTAATAAAAAGGGATAAAATTGTAACTTGAATCATGGCCCCAACAAGAAAGTAATGCCAGCGTTGAATAGTAAAAAATGGAGGTGTGGGCCCACGGGTAAAGTGTGGAAAATTTTCCTTTTTCCAAAAATTAGGTAAAATAGTAGAATCAAGTGTGGTTCCTTTTGGACCCACACTAGGACATGTTTCAAGCCATTTTTCGAGGGTGCAAGGGGGGAGAAAAATGTCAAAATTTTGCTTTTTCTAAAAGTTATAAAATGTCAAAAAAGTGCTCCTGGCCTATTTCCAATCACATTTTGCCATGTGGAGGGATCAGATTAAAATTTGAAAGGAAGGATCAATAGTAGTGAATTTCATTTGATTTTCCCACCATTAAAGCTCCAGGATGTTTGGAGATGCATTTTTACATCATTCTTCATCATGTTTTTGGCAAATTTGTCTCATTTTGGTCTCAGTAATGTTCAATTAAATCAATTTGGGAGCTCAATTTTTAAATCTAAAGTACTTTTGAAGTGGATTTTTGCTCGGGCTCGTGTAAAAATGCAAAATGCCAGATCCAAAAGTTAGAGAGTAAAATTTTAGAGGAAAAGGAGGAGAAAATGATGAAATGATGAAAGTGCAGGCACAAAAGGTGAAAAAGGCATTGCGTTGAGAGCAAAAAGAGATGACTTGTCAAGTCCAGCTCTGTAGAGGCTCAAAAAATGATTAAAAGGGGATTTTGTGAATGTCGAATCATAATGATTAAAGGGACTCCTGAAAAGTTGTGTCATGACATCCTAATCATTAGTCAAGGGCCCAAAAACATGATCACTTCACAATTGGTCCACATAGAAGATTTCAGATTTGAATTTGTTAAATGTCACTATCTCGAAACAAATTGGTATCAAGAAAATTTCCCTTGAATATTATTATCTTTTGGGGAAAATTGAATTGAGAATACTCTTACTGCAAATGGTGGAGTATGAATTCTTGAGAAAACATTTGAGAAAGCCATCTTCCCGAGAGGCCAAAGCCAAGATTACTTGTTATTTTCTTTTGTGTTTGATATTGTATTTTGTAAAGTTTATTACAAATGTATAGCCATTCAAATGCACTAAGATTTCTCACGAAATCTTTCCCTATGATTTATCTAAGCAATTTTGGAATTAATTTGTCTAATCTCTAGCAATTTTGTGTCTACTTTATTTTCGAATGTATACAAATAGTTTCTTTCATTCGTATTGCAATCTTAAACTAAATTTTTTCTGAAATCACACAGATATCATCCCTATGACAATATAATAATATTTACAATTTCATTTCAGGAATAGCCTTCATCTTAGATGATATAAGAAAATTTAAAATCAATTCACTTTGTCATTTGTTATAAAGATTATCAGTAAGTCTTGGTGTACCTTAAGCATGATTAATTAGAAACTTTAGTGTTCAATTGAGTCCTCTAATTCAAGCCTTCATGTTGGAGTCTCAAAGATTATGTGAAAACGTACTGATGTGGGCCTCCATTGAAGCTCACCTTCTAGTTGAATGAACATCTTGACTATTCTCAAGCTTTCCATTGTGAAGTTGTTCATTATTGTGAAGTCCCTCCAAAGATCCAGTAAAATAAAATTTATCTTGCTTCATATCCTAAAAAAATCATTTAGAAACCATTGATCCACCCTGAACTACCCTTGTTTGCCTTGTCTTTAGTAACATTCTCCTTGTATTGAAAATATATCCATAATCTAGAAGTGACAACTCGTGAGAGTTAGATTTGTTGTGTTGATCATATTTTACCAACGTCTTCTCTATAAAATTTATGTAAAAGAAGGATTTACGAGCATTCTTTAATAACAGAGGTTACAAAATAGGTTCTTTTACCTTGGTTGAGAGGCACAACATAAAATAGTTAGGATAAGATCATATCCTTTTAAGGTTCTACCAACTTCTTTCAAATCACGAGTGCTAAAAAAGATAGATAGATTGTTTCCCTGCTACAAAAACACATACATAATCATGTATCGCCTCATTGTATTTTAAAATCCATGATGTTGCTCGGCCTTTGAAGGTGATTAAATCTAAGTACCAACATGATTTTGTCGCCATTTTTAGGAAGCTGATTTACGTTGCTTAGAACCGATTTGTGTTTTCGAGACATATTTGTTGATTTGTTTCCAGTTCATAATCATTTGGTCCATTAACAACACTAATGGCACCATTTCTAGGAACCGATTTACATTGTTGAGGATGAGATTTACGTTCTTGAGGCCGATTTGTGGATTTATTTCTAGTTCGTATCTATTTGTCCCATCAACCGTATTTTGGCACCATTGTTGGGGATTCTTTGAAGAATTTAAAGTTTTTCAAACCCTGGTAATGTTTCTTACAATTCTGTGTGCAAATATGTTTTTTAATCATCATTCTCTGATCAGATCTATAAGAATTAAACAAAGTTATAAGATTTGTGTGTTGTATGTCCAATTTTTCTAGCGATTATTGTACTAAGTTTGCCTCAACATTGATATATTTTTGTGGAGGAAGGTTTGATTTGTAAATCTTTGCATGATTTTTAGTGCTTTGAAAAATATTTGACAAATTATTTTAGTGAATTTTCACAACTTAGGTGAAAATTCTTAGTGGCGACTTCGATTTGATTTTATTTTCATAAATTCGAGTGTCTTAACCTCTATCAATCAAAAAATTGTCATTAATCTCTGCAAAAGTGGAAGGAAGAAGATCTATCTTCTCCATGGACCATCATAGAAGGTTGTTTCCAGAGTTTGGAAAGTCAAATTCGAAGGAGGAAGAATTTGGAAGGTTTTGGAGAGCAAGCATCAAGAAAAGACATCTCCATTGGTGAAATTGATCAGCACGTGATTGAAGATTACAATGCTTCCTCAACTGCTTCTGAATTAAGTAGTCTCTTTGTAAATCTGAATTCTCCATCCGGAGAGGTCCCTTCTTTTGTATTTGAAATATTTGCATCTCATTCTACCTCTATATTTTCCAAATATGGTAGTGTCTACCGTGAAAAAGATCCATTAGGGGATAGTCATTCTAAAAATTGTATCATTGTACCACACATACCCCTCACCCCTCATCACTCTATTTCCCCTATAAGATCACCTAATCGAATAATAGGGCTCGGCCTCCACCCCTATCTCCATTTTTCATTAATACTTTTGGTCCCATCAGTTTTAGAGGTATGGATGGCTATGTAAATGTTGTGTCACAGGATGTAAGAAAGAGATTTCCTAAGTTTCAAGGAAATAATGCAATAATTGGTGATCAGCACTTGAAACTCTTTGTCAATATGATGGAGGATTTTGAAATATAGGTTGAAGATGTATACATTAAATTATTTATTCATACTCTAGAAGAGGATGCAAGGGACTGGTATAAATCTCTACTTGATAACTCTATTGATTCTTGGACTGAAATGAAGAATGCATTTAGATTGCAGTATGGTGACAAAACGAACCTAGGTTTCTTTTGTCATAATTCGATAATATTGAAAAGAATCCTAATGAATCAATGCATGATTTTAATACAAGATTTAATAGGACATTGTGAATATTGCCTATGAATTTGAGGCCATGCGATGAATCTTGTCTTATAAAGTATCTTTGATGCATTTGACAAGAAGGTTGCATACTATTTGAGGGATAAAAACCTCGACACTTTAAGGCGGAGTCTTTACCATGGCTTTGCAAATTGAGAACAACATAAAAGTAGTTGGAAAACCTCCTAAGAGGAAGGGTGTTAAACTGATAAACCTAGAAAAACCTCAAGCAAGAAAGAGTGGATCTTGATGAGGGTGTTAAACCTTTGGCGGGGTTGTCAAATAAATATCTTAAAAACTAGCCCAGGTAGAGAAAGGAATTGGGTAGAGTTCTCTAGGTCGGTAAAGGCACAAAATCATGATAGATTTAGAAATAATCGGGGGTGATCGGAGAGGTCGGATGATAGAGGTAAAGCACCCATGGGATCTGCGAAATAGACATCCCCAAGCACGTGAAAGAAGAATGGTGCTTGATCCTCTGACTTCCAAGGTTGTTGTTGTTGATGAAGCCAATGAGATTGATTGGTGTGCTAGATACATTCTACCCAATCCTCCATATGAAGTAAATCAACATGAAGAAGAAGGTGATAATGATGATGGTATTAATGATGATGTTTGCATAATAGGTTGATCATCAAGATCATAACAAGGAGTAACTTCAACTTTGAAGTGATAAGTGCTCGAACTACTTTGAATTTTTGGGATTGCATTCACCGAGTACCAATTCTTCCTCCTTCTCATACTTTTGAAGTAGATGTAGTGCAAGCTTTTGAAATACCTAATAATGACTTTGAGTATTTAAGATCTTTAATGATAAAGAAGTATGATGTAGGAATCCCTTCCAAAGAAGATAAGCAGTTATTGATGAACATTTTTGTTGCTCAAGAAAAGGATTATAATACTAGGAGTAGAGTTGTCAAAGGAGAAGGGCCTCAAGCTAAACCAAAAACTCCATTTCTTACTAGTATTCTTAAAGAGGCTCCAAAGAAGGCAGCCTTGTAAAGTTATATGGAGAGAAGAAAATTTTGCATCTCATTGAGGATCCAAATAATGTTTCTTATAAAGTTTTATATGTTGATGTGGATGCGAGATAAATGTGTGGGGTTTCTTGATGACAGGGAGGACAAGATTGATCGGTGTGAATGTCTTGTACAAGCTGGTTTACCTTGGACCTTGTTATTTGATGGAGCCTGTTCCAATTTTGGAAATGGTGCCGACATTGTTCTGATCTCCCCAAGCCAAGAAGAGTTTTTTATTTTCTTTCAAACTTAACTTTGAAAGAACTAATAACATTGGTGAGTATGAAGCATTATTATTAGGTTTGAGAATTACTTGGAAGTATCATATTATATATATCATTATCAAAGGAGACTCGGGCTGATTGTCAAACAAATTAGATAACAATATGCTTCTAGAAATCGAGAGAATGAAACAATAAAAGCATGCGGTTTAGGATTTGATTGAAATATTTGACTCATTTAATATTGTGCATCGTGATAGAATGTTCAATGTTTTTATATAACAGCTTATAGTCTTGGGATCTTGGTTTGATGTTTGTTTAATTTCCCCAATTGTGAATATAATGTTGAAGTACTAACAAGGGCATCTATCCTCGACAACGTAAAAAAATGGCAAGTATTTGATGATGATGCCTAGGTTAAATGGTTTCTACGAGAAAAAGGAGATTTCTTGATCAATTTATTGATTGGGAGCTAATGGTGTGTGCAATGAAGAAAAAGAATTTCTTTTGGCAAAGACATCATCCAATTGAAAACTAATACCATTCCTAGAGGGCTGGTTTTGTCGACACTAAAATTTTCCTCAATAATTTCTATTTCATTAATGTATGTATTAGGAATAGGATGTTGTTAAATATAATTAGTAGTAGTGTCGATAGAAGATAAAGGCGCCATCGATGCGGTGCTTTACCAATAATGTGGAGTACGGTAGCAATCAAAGTACTGATAGGAATGTTGTAAAAGTAAATATTTGTCGTAAGTGGTCAGTAATGTTAAAATGTCAAAGTTTGGGTAATTAGAGAAGTAGGGTCTACATGATTAGGAATTAGAAATATTATATTGGTAATAAAGACGAGGAGTGAGGTCATAAAATATTTTGTGTATTTTATTTGTAAAAAGTTTAAAAATGTGGAACCCATGTAAAATGATGAGGTTTATCTTATCTTAACGAGATAAGCTTACATGCACGAGATAAGAGTTAAGGTATGGAATATGATTCGTTAGAGTGGATTTCTTATCCTATCTTAGAGATAAGATGGATAAGCACGGAAGTTCTATAATTAGAGAGGCCACCCCCCTCATTTAGCATAGAAGGAAGTAGTGAGAAATATTGTAGGAAGTGTGCGAAGGAAGCCATCAGTTTAAAGGTGTGTTGAAGAAGCCATTAAGAGGTGTAATTGTAAAGTTTCTCCCATAGTCTTGGTGAAAGGCAAAGTGAAGTCAATAACACTTGAAGTACCTCATGGGTGAGATTATGTGAGTTTCATGTTAATATTATAATTTATTTTGATATTTAAGATTTTTCATCATTCTTTCTTATCATAGTCGATGGTATTCTTGTGTTATGTTGTTGTTTTGTTTCCAGATTACATCCACCAAACTAAAGGCTGTGCATTAGTAAATAATCATAGCATGAGGAGTTCCCGGTGAAGAATTATCATAGTGCTAGATTGGTGTTGACAGTTTCTCTTCAATAAAACTTTGATAATGTTGATTGCATTATTAACAAACATGTAGAAGCCTCGAGGGATGTTGAAGAGCGTGACCTTGGAAAAAAGGAGAAAGAAAGGAAGATTTGGCTGGGAAGTAGTCTGACCAAGGAAGAAAAACAATCCTATATCCAATTGTTGAAGAAATTTCAGGAGCTGTTTGGCTTGGTCTTTATTAGCGAAATGAAAGCATATAGAGAGGATTTATTTCGAGTATGAAATTCCTCTCAAAACAAATGCAAAACCATTTAGACAAAAAAAAGACACCAATTAATCCACTCCTCTCCATGAATATGTAAGAATAATTGAATAAGATAAGGGATGGAGGGATTATTCATCCAACAAGGTATTCTTCTTGGGTTGCGAAACTTAGTGCCAAAAGAAAAAAAGAATGGTGATATAAGGTTGTGCGTAGATTTTAAAAATATTAATAGAGCAACAACAAAGGATAATTATCCTCTACCAAACATTGAAAATATGCTGCAATTAGTAGACTGGATCTGATTTTATTTCTACTTTGGATGATTTCTCTGAGATACAATCAATTTGTTGTGAAGGAGTCAAAAAGAATAATGACATCCTTTACCACTCCATGGGAAACTATGTTTATGTGAGGATGCCATTCGATCGATGAATCTTTGGATATACCTTCGAAAGAGCAATGGATTTTGTTTTTGTTGGTTACATTAATGATTTTATTGTTATTTACCAAGATGATGTGGTGGGTTTTCTAGAAAGAGAAGTGATCACTTGCAGGCACTTGGAAAAATGTTGATAAGATGCAGAGAGTGTGGAATTTCGCTCAATCTAAATAAGTGTCATTTTGGAGTGCAAAGGCCAAGTTGCTTGGTCATCATTGTATCAAAGGATGGTGTCATGATCGATCCCGAAAGGGTAGAGGCTATCAAGAAGGTTTCAATTCTAATAACTAAGAAGGGAATCCAATCCTTCTTTGGACAAATCAATTTCAGTTGAAGATTTGTGTCTAACTATGATGAGTTGACTCTCCCCATCACTTGCATGTTGAAGAAAGACTAGATTATCAAGTGGGAAGAAGCACCATTGATAATTTTGATGGGATCAAAGATGCACTAAAGCATGTCCCTGTTTTGGCAGCCCCAATTACAAGAAAACTTTTCAAGTTTTTTCTTTTGCTTTAGAAAACACCATTTCCAATGTTTTGTTATAGAAGGATGATGAAGGGGTTAAGAGACAAATTTCATTTTTCAGATAAGGTGTTACGGGAGCTGAGTTGAAATACACCATCATGGAGAAATAAGCATTTGCCTTGGTGAAAGCAACGAAGGTTTTTAGATGTTACATCTTAAGTTCTAAATTTTTGCTTATGTTCCCCACACCATGGTGAAATACATCTTATTATATATGGAGGCCTCAAGAAAAATATTCGGATGGGTGAACAAGTTGTAGGAGTATGACATGGATATCCAAACATGAAATTGGAAAGAGGTTTTGGCCTAGCTAATATTATAGATGAGAGAAACCTGGAAACTATTGAGGTAAATGAAGTAGAAGGAGAAAAGGTGGATGTCTGGAAAATTTGGTAAGTTCGAATGGTACAAAGATATAATATTTTATCTTAGACATTTATGCTGCCCTGAAAATCGAGTAAAAATTAGAAAAGATATCTTAAGTTAGCTTTCAAAAATATGTCATTACTGATTTTCGGTTATCTTGGAAGAATCCCGAGGGAGTTCTTTTGATATGCATTCTGAAAATGAGGCCTCAAAAATAATTTCGATATCCATGGAGGGTGCAGTGGGGGACATTTTGCTAGGAGAGTTACAACACAAAACCTTGAGGGCTGATTATTGGTGGCCAAATCTCTTCAAGGATATAACTCTATTGGTGAGGAGATATGAAAAGTTACTAGTATTTTTCTCGAAGAATGAAAGATTTAGGCTCCCTTCCTTTACATCTGTGTCGATTGAAGCCTTGTTCGAGATAATGTAAAATGGATTTCATAGGGAAATTTCTGATCCTTCCAGTGTTGTTCATAAATGGATTCTTATAGCCATTGATTATTTTACTAAGTGGGTATAAGCACTCCCCACGAAGAAGGAAACAGACTAAGTGATCATGGATTTCATGCTGAATCAAATCATATGCATATTTGGAGTGCCAACTAAAATTTTTGCTGATAATGCCATGAGTTTCAGAGCCAAACCTTTGGTGGCAATGTGCAAAGAGTATGGGATCAAATTGATGTATCCTTCTCACTACAATCCCCAAGGATATGGAAAAAATGAGTCCAGTAATAAAAACTTGTTGAAGATCATTAGAAGAACCTTGGAGCTAAACAAAAGGAAGTGGGGTGAGAAACTAAAGTTTGTTGTTTGGGTTGACAGAATCACTATCAAAAGAGCTACTAGTAAAATCCCATTTGAATTGGTATATGGAACTCAAGCTCTATTGCCCCTCCATTTGTAATTTTCTTCATTTCAGTTTGTTCAACAGATTGAAGACCAAGAAGTTAGTTCATATGATGCTCGAATCAATCAGATTATTGAGTTGGATGAAGAGAGAAGGGCATCCCATCAATGGCATGTGAAGTTCAAAGAAAAGTTGAAGAAGCTATTTGACAAAAAGGTGACACCCAAAGATTTCAGCATTGGGGATCTTGTGCTTTTATGGGATAGCAGGCATGAAGATAAGGGAAAGAATGGTAAATTTGATGCATTGTGAATGGGCCCTTATTCAAATGATATTTTAATTAGTGAAAACACCTTCTTCTTAAAAGACCTAGACTGGGAACTACTTGAATTTCCTGTTAATGGAAAGAATTTGAAGCATTTCCTTGATTCCTCAAAATCAAAGTATATTCAATTTGTATAGTGTATAGTTCTTTGTTTTTGTTCTACTTTTTTTGTTCATTCTAGTCATGGGTGACCTAGTTTTGCTAGTTGCTTGGTTCATTTTTGGAGGATAGTACGATTGTTCTACTTTGCAAGCTTATTCTTTGACTCCATTGCCTAATCTTTTGTTTTTGGCACTTGGTCTGGTATTGTTCTTTTCACACTCACGAGGAGTGCCCATCCACGATTCAAAGCCGATGTTGGTGCTCAAATTAGTCTCACCTGTTTGTTATTAAATTTCCTCACTTTGTGGACTCTGTCATGTTTTATGTCTCCTTGTGTTAGTTCTTGAAGACTCTGTTGGACTAACACACGTGTTGAAAACCCATGCTTTTTGGGGTATCTACTTTTCGAGACCATCTCAAAATGCACCATTCAGACACAAAGTAGGCAGGGAAATGGAGAAACAAAGCTTTAGGGTCATTTAAGGTTTTTTGCCTTTTGTAAAAAAGGGATAAAATTGTAAGTTGAAGAATGGCCCGGGAAAAGTAATGCCAGCGTTGAGTAGTAAAAAACGGAGGTGTGAGTCCATGGGGAAAATTTGGAAAATTTTCCTTTTTCCAAAAATGAGGTAAAATAGTAGAATCAAGCTATGGTTCCTCTGGGACCCAAATTAGGACACATGTCAAGCCTATTCTCACGAGGCGAGAGGGTGGAGAAAAATTTCAATATTTTACTTTTTCCAAAAAGTTATAAAATCTCAAAAAGTTTTGCAAGGCCCGTTTCTAATCAAAATTTATCATATGGAGGGCTCAGATTAAAATTTGAAAGGAAGGATCAATGGTAGCTATGCATTTCATTTGCTTTTGTTGCCATTGAAGCTCTAGGATGTTTGGAGATGCATTTTTTGCATCATTCTTCATCAACTGTTTGGAAAATTTATGTTGTTTTGGTTTGCAAAATTCAATTAAATAAATTTAAGAGATCAATTTGTAAATTTGAAGTACTTTTGAAGTGAATTTTTGTCTTGGGCTTATGAAAAAATGCAAAATGCCAGATCTAGAAGTTGCATGGTAAAATTTCATATGAAAAAGAGGTGAAAATGATGAAAAGATGAAAGTGGAGGCGCAAAAGGTGAAAAAGGCATTGCCTCAAGAGTAAAAAGGGATGACATGTCAAGTCTAGCTATGTAGAGGCTCCAATAAATTATTAAAAAGGGATTTCTCACATGATAGAATTAGAATGATTAAAGGGACTCACAAAAATTTGTGGCATGGCATCCTAGTCATTATTCGAGAGCCTAAGAAATGTGATCAATTCACAATTGGTCCACCTAGAAGATTTTAGATCTAAATTTGTTAAATGTCATTGTCTAAAAAAATTGGTAAAAAACAAAGGTTCCTTGAATACTATTCTCTTTGGGTGGGGAAATTGAGTGAGAAAAAAATATATAAATGTATTTATAATACTCTTGCAAATGGTTGGAGTATGAATTCTTCAAAAAAATTTGTGAAAGTCATCAACCCGAGAGGCCAAAGCCGAGATTACCTATTATTTTATCATGTGTTATATTTTCTATTGTGTTAAGTTGGTTGTAGATGTATAGCCATTGACAAGAAGTGAGATTTCTTTGGAAGCTTTCCCCTACTCATGAATCTAAGTAATTTATGAATTAAATTGTGTCTCATCTCTAGCAATTTTGTGTCTTGTTTATTTTCGAATATCTCAAATAGTTTCTTTCGTTCCTATTGTAATCTTATACTGAATTTTTGTGAAATCACATAGGATCTCATCTTTGTGACAATCTAATGGTATTTGCAATTTCATTTCAGGAAGATCCTTCATCTTGGATAAGATAAATAGATTTAAAATCAATTCACTATCATTTTTTTATAAAGATTTTATGCAATTCTTTAGGTGTACCTTAGGCATGATTAATCAAAAACTTTAGTGTTTAATCGATTCTTCTAATTCAAGCCTTTATGTTGAAGTTTGAAAGATTATGTGAAAACGTGCTGATCTGGGCCTTCATTGAAGCACACCTTCTAGTTGAAGGAACATCTTGACTGTTCTAAAGCTTTCAATTGTGAAGTCCCTCCAAAGATCAAGTGTGATCAACTTTATCTTGCTTCATCTCCCATCAAAATCATTTAAAAATTGTTGATCCACCTTGAACTACCCTTGTTTTCCCTGTGTATCAATAAAGGAACAAAATCAACTTGAAAAAATATGTAGAATAATTACGATTTCTTAATGTCTTTAGTAACCTTTGCCTTATATTGAAAATATCTCCATAATCTGAAGTGACAACTCGTGAGAGTCAGATTTGGTGTGTTGATCATATTTTCCCAAGTTCTTCTCTATAAAATTTGTGCAAAAGAAGGATTTACCAGGATTCTTGATAATAGAGGTTACAAAATAGGTTCTCTTACCTTGGTTGAGAGGCACAACCTAAAATAGTTAGGATAAGATCATATCCTTTTAAGGTGCTACCCACTTCCTTCAAATCCTGAGTGCTAAAAATTTAGATAGATTTCTTCCCCAGCTACAAAACAACATACATAATCATCTATCTACCTCTGAGTGTCTTGTCAAATCCATGATGCTTCTCGGCCTTTGAAGGAGATTAAATCAGGTACCAAATAAAACCTACTATAACAAGAGGAGGCCGGGAAGATAAGGATGATGAAGAGGACCAGGGCACTTTCTTCACATCAAAAATGGAAAGGAAAAGGTAAAGTAAAACCTAATTCCTATAAAAGGTCCCAACATCGAATCAATATCAACATCAAGGGAGAAACAACGAAGAAGCAATGTCCTATTTTTAAAAGAAGACATGACCTACAAGATGATTGGTATAATACTTATAATAAAGGTTCATCAAGTGACTCGGACCTCAACAAAAAAATCTTATAAGGGACATTTAAACTGCAATCAATTAAAGAAAAAGGGGAACTAGAAAAGAAGACCCCATCAATGAAGGAAATATTGTTGAGTAAGAAAAACATTTAGATAATGAAGACTTATTATACAACTTTGCTTTCGATCAAGTGAACCATCCATGTCATCTAATGATGTCTCGGTATGTTGATTCGAGCCACTCAACACATGGTGCCACGAGTCTGGTTTAGCTCAATGAGGACACACCTTCGAAAAACCATATTTCGTTGGGTGATGATTCTTCATAAACAGTTCAAGGGATTGGGAACATTTCTCTACCCATTGGTTCATGCAATTGTGGACTATCGATGTTTTATATGTCCATGGGTTGACAAAGAATATGATTTCATTCGGTGAATGCCTAGATCAAAACCTAAAAAATTTACTTTGATACTCATTCCAGCTAGAAAACATGTTTGATTCGAGAGAAATCATGAGGCTCAAAAATAGTTGCAAAATACTCCAATGTGGGATGCATGTTCCATCTTGGTTTTATCCAAATCGATGATCGGGCACTTGTGGCTAAGAATCTACCTCAGCACAATTGTGGCATTGGAGACTTGGTCATGTTAGTTTCAAGTATCTTCAGACATTTTTCTATTGAAATATGGTACATGGGCTACCATCTCTTCAGGAGGATACAAACAAGTTTCCTCACTATCTAACAGGAAAAAAACATAGAGCTTCGTTCCATAAGAGTACATGCCTAGCTCAAGGTAAGCTTGATCTGTTTCATACCAATATTTGTGTTCCAATGCAACCAAGTCATTCTAGTTTTTAGTATTTCATGCTCTATGTTAACGAATACTCAAGGAAAATGTATATTTATCGTCTTCACAAGAAAAGTGAAGCTTTTGAAACTTTCAAGGAGTTCAAAGTAGCGATTGAGAACAAAACTAGTCATTAGATCAAAACTCGTACTCGGATGGAGGGGAGAATTCGCCGAGTGTGAGTTCAAAGAATACCTACAAACTCATGGAATTTGTTGAAAAATGCCTCCTCCACACACACCATAGCAGAAGTATGTTGTATAGAGAATAAATCATACTATCATGGAAATGGTGTGATGCATGATTTGTGACTCTAGACTTATAAATATAGTAGTGTAGTTTTTACCAAAGAGTTCCCATAGTTTCTCTTGAAGGATTAACACCGAGAAGAAGAATGTTCAAAGTGGAAACCATCTATTAAACACCTTAGAGTATTCAAGTGTAAAGTAAGTATGCACATACCCAAGAAAAGCATAAATAAATTAGACATAATGTCATAGAAACTAATCTTCATTAGGTACAAATGAAGAGACTCTTTGGTACAAATTGATGGATCCAAATACACGAAAAGTATACACCAATAGAGATGTTGAGTTTTTAAGAAGAAGGAAGAAGAGTCTCCTCCTCTGACTCACCTATTGCAGATTCTTCATCGATTATAAAAATTTAAATTGATGTTCCCACAAATGAGGAAAGTTATGATACAAATGATGGTGTTGATCGATAGAACCATGACCCATGGGAACCGTTCGAGTGTATGCCCAATGGTGTACTAACACATTACAAGATGGAAGAATTGATGCTCCACCGGATACATTCACCCCTAGACCAAAGACTTGCAGTAAAGAAAGAGAAGAAGTTAAATTTTATTTGATGAGTAGATTTATTGAGTTTGATGATCCCTCTATAGTCTAGGAAGCCCTACAGTCAAAATCTTGGAAACATGCCATGGACTCTAAATATCAATTAGTGATGAAAAATAACACTTGGCAACTTTTTGATCTTCCACTAGGGAGGAAACCCATTGGATGCGAGATGGATATTCAAAAAAGTACAAATAAGATGGGATAGTTTAAAAGTATAAAGCGAGACTAGTAGAAAAGGGTATGCAAAAAAAGAATGCATTGACTACGAGGAGACATTTTTTCCCATAGCTAAGATCAAAACAATCAGGATGATCTTTGCTCTAGCTACATAGTTTGGATGGAAAGTCCATCAGATGGATGTAAAAAGTGCCTTCCTGAATGGAGATTTACAAAAAGAAGTCTATATGACTCAACCTAAGGGATATGTTGTACCTGGTCAAGAAAAAAAGGTATGAAAACTCATGAAATATCTATATGGCCTTAAACAAGCACCTCGGGCAAGGTATATCAAAATTGATAAGCATCTCATACAACATGGATTTGTTAGAAATCTATATGATCCCAATCTTTACCTCCAAAAGAAAGGGGGGAGATTATGATTGTCATTGTCTATGTCAACGATCTAGTCATCACTTGTAGTTCATTGAGGATGATCAATACAATGAAGAAAGATCTTAATCGATTGTTTGACATGACCAATCTTGGGATGATACATTATTATATTGGATTGGAAGTATGGAAGAAAGAGAATCACATTTTTGTTTCTCAGATGAAATATACCAAGAAAAATCTTGAGAAATTTAGGATGATGTATTGCACACCAATTGCTACTCCTATGGAGAACAGATTGCATTTATCTCATCCAGATCCATCTCCTGAGGTAAGTGTTACTCTCTATTAGCAGTTGATTGGGAGTCTCATTTACCTAACCTACACTAGACCAGATATCAGCTCTGTAGTAAGCTATCTATCCAAGTTCATGTAGGAACTGAAAGTTTTCATTAGAAGAAAACAAGGTGCATCTTGAGATATCTTAAAGGATTAGTAGATCTTAGTTTAGAATACAAGAAGAATGACAACTTCTTTTTGTCATGATATTCGGATTCGAATCATGCAAGCAACATTGATGATAGGAAATCCACCTCAGGATTTTTTGTTCTTTATGGGATCTAGACCAATATCATGGGGAAGCAAGAAATAAGACTTTGTTTCTCGTTCTTCCACAAAATCTAAGTATCGTTCTTTAGGAGAAGCTATCTCATGAAGCAATTTTTGCATACTAGAAGGATTTGGAAAACCACAGACAAACCAACCACCATGTATGTTGAAAATGATGGTGTTATAAAACTTGTTCATAATCCAGTGTTTCATGAAACAATAAAACACATTGAGGTACAAGTTAATTTCATAGGCAAGTATGTGTTAAAGCACAACATCCATCTTCAATTTTTTCCAATAGATGAACAATGAGAAGATATCTTCACGAAGTCACTTGCACGTGACAAGTTCGAGTTGTTGAGAGAGTTCCTCTCCTCATCCCTTGAGAGAATGCAAAATTAAGGGGAATAATGTTAGGTTAATCATCATTTACCTATATATTAGTTATGCATTTCATACTAATTAATGTATTTATTGTTTATATGGTTATACTTAATTATAAACCATATTATTGTTTTTCTTCAAACATTATGGGTGTTGTTATATTATTTTAAAATATTATTCTTGTGCTTCCTCAAATGGAAGCTTATGTAATCGAGGACTATTGTTGCACTTGTTCAACTTAGTTTTTGTTTGTATTCAATTGTACAATACATATAAGTATTATAGCTCATTCGTATGTAATTTGTTGACCGAGTTTAATAAAGTCAATTAGGATTCCGCCCCTGTTGTTCAATTTACATTTGGTACCAGAGCGTATTGAAGCTCCTGGGAAGGTTGGAGAAGGTTGCAGAGGAAGAAGAATTCATGGAGAAGAATTCTGCAATAACGAAGAGCTAGTGATGCCTCCAGTAGCTTCCCACATCTCCCTGCAAACCCATAACCTCCTATATTATCTTCAGGTAAACGTAAAGAAATTTTAGATAGGAAAATTCATTGTTCGATTCCTTATAAGTCATTTAAAGGTTTTCATAAGGTTAAATGGTTGAGTCAGGTCATTCTAGGTTTGTTTCTAGACATGTAGCATGCGAATGAGTTAGATATGTGAGATTTGGACTTGATCTTTAATGATCGAGAATGGTATCAGCATGGTGGCCATTTATCTGACGGGTATTGTCATTTTTAGGTTAGTACTTAGTGGTTTAATACTTTTATGAGATCCATAGGAAGGAAAAAGTGAGATCTGACAAGAAAGTAAGCATGGGAAAATGAGATAAGCTGAAAATTTATAGAGCTATTTAGATCATATGGTCGTAATACGGATTAGAAGATATTGTTATGATGCCTCATTAAAATTTTCTATTCAAAGTGGTAAATATTTTTAAAGATGTGTAAGTTTTGGTTAAATCAGGTAAGTTATAATGTGTTTTTATTAGGAAAAGTAGGGATTTTGATGTTTTTGTGGATTATATGCTTTGTATTGGGACCTGAGATCTCTTACATAGCTTTTAATATTAGTTCTTAAGGTTTCAAAAAAATAATGAGGTCGTTTAATTGTCACATTTTTATGAATGATCATTAAGAAGGTAAAGTGATTTAAAACCCCAACAAAACCTAAATAGGAGAAACTTGGATAAGAGTGAGTATAAAGAGTCTATTTTGATTCCTTTTTCTAAAGTTGATAATTGAATGTTTTATAGGACTCGTCCATATTTCCAAAATGTAGGATAGAGTACGTTATATTATGTGGGCCCCACCTAAAATGGCTTGTTTATGAAGAGTTACTATTTGAGGAGAATTTTCCCAAAAGAGGTCAAGAATAAATTTCCATTTATGATATCCATGGATTTTCTTGATTTCCATTAATGTTATAGGTCATGGTGATAGTTAAAATGTGCAAATTTTTCCCTATATCTAAGGAATGGTCTTTGGGCGCGAGTTTAGACCAACTTTTAGTAAAAGTGGAATATTAGGAGCTACATGAGGATTTAGGACTCCATTATTTTTTTTTTGTGAAGTGGTTCATATTAATTATGTTGATATATAAAAATTGACTATTCTACCAGTTATGTAAACTTTATGAGTTGTTCTTGAAGGTAAAATTTGGAGGATGTTTGTTAACAACGAGGTGTAAATAACTAAAAGAGGTAAAATGATGTTTCTAAGTTAATCATGATTTTTTAATTTTTGTTTACTACTTAGGAATAATTTATAATTGTTTTCCATTCTTTTTATTATCTTGGAAGTTTTTTTTTTTTGATAATGGAGTATGTTGGCCTCATAGTTGGTTCTTGAGTCCGAGTTAAAAAGCAATTTGCTGAGATTACCTTTATTGAAGGCCTTCCACTTCTATTCGAATGATTTATAATATATTATGGAAATTTTATTCACATATATTTCCATTTATGTATGGATTTACTCTTGATGAGGTCATTTTTCATTTCATTCAAGTTGATTTTTGAAGATATGGGTAGCTGTAATTTCAAGACATTATTGTTCTTGTGGAAGTATTGAGTTTTTTAGGAAAGAGATGGACGAGTTAATGATTTATCTAAAATGTATAGTGAATACGGATGGATTTTTTTCCTATTAATTAATTTTTATGTCCTTAATTTATCATCAATGGTTCAAACTATATGAGTTTCCTATACTAGTTTTTCAAACCCTTTGTTTTGGTGAAGTGTTAAGTTGATGTGGTTTTGGAATGGATGACCCATATGTGTCATATGTGAATGGTTTTATGAATTTATTGAGATTTCATTTTTATTTATTGGTTTTAAAAATGATTATGTCCGACGTATCTTTTTTAGAAGGAAGAAAAGGCTTTAAATCTAGTGTTTGATATAATTTTAAGAGGTAGTCGGCATGGGTGAAAAGTGTCAACTATAGGAGAGTGTTTTACGGTATGAATGTACGATTTTAAGGATAATCATATTTTTCAGCTTTAGGAAGGTTATAAAACATTTATAGAAGGGTTTAAATGAAAGAAAAGTTGAGAAGAAGAAGATATAGCAGTTTTGAAGACACAGGTTTGAAGAAGGGTTTGTGAGGTGAATTACATATCTCCATCACCGTGGTAGAAAAAATATATTTATATCATTATCATCATGTTAATTATTTGATTCTTGGTCATATTCAGGTGTTATATCATCCTTTTGTAGTGGTTACTTCACTAAATTATACCTTGGTGCTCCTTATAGGGTTGGTGCTCTACTAAACTAGGGGTTGGTGTTCCTTATGAAGTTGGTGCTTCACTAAATATCTTTAATTTGTGTAATATAAGTATATTTTCAATGGGTTTTCTTCCCCATGATGGTTTTCCAATTATATATGGTGTTATTGTGTTGTGTACTTTGTTTCATGCTCTTATGATTGATGCTACATACATTAATATGCTCACATGGTTATGTATGATATAAAAAAATATAATTGATGAATATATGGTTTGGTTAATGAAATAAAAATCATTGTAGGAATGAATACCAATAATTATTATTCCATTTTGTTTGTAATAATTTGTATCGAGGAGGTCCTTGTGAAGCAATCCAAACATATTGAAGGAGATCCTAGAAGCATGAGGAATGGGTAAGTCTTTAGATATTGAGGCTATATTAAGGAGGAATGAAGTAGCTCGGTTCGTGATTAATCCCTATGAAAATAATATAAAGGATATCTAGAAATATCATGATAAACCCATTAAGTATTTTAAATCTCAAATGGAGAATATGTCTAAATCCCTAAAGCGAGAAAAGTGAATCTTGTTTGAGGTATGAAGACAAATTGAAGGCCCTTGAATTATATTTAGAGAGTACACCTAGTAGGTTAAATAATTAAAAAATGTTGGTAAATATTTCTAAAAACCTTGAGGGGATCTTGAAGACCCAAATGGAGGCTAATGAAAAACAAGGCCTATGATTTGAAGGAAAACATGCAAAAATTGATGATGAATTTTGTCCAAGTTCAAAATCGGTTGTGATGGAGACCACGAATATTGATTTTAGAATGTATAAATCCATTAGACAAACTAATGATATGAGGTATGGTTCATCATTTAATAGATATTGATATGTTTTTCATGATTTTATTCATTAAGCTAGAGATTGCAAAATGAGGACTCTTAGGAATGGTGTAGGGATCTTGAGGGTGAATACCATTTAGATTGTGAGTATGGTTATAGAGCCTAGGATTTTAGATGAGATATTAGTGCATTTGAATTGAGAAGAAAGAGGAATGTTTTTTGTCTCATAAATGTTACAAAAAAGGTTATATTCCTATATTTTTTATTCAAGGTGGAAAACCAAGAGGTATTAGCAAGTCTCAAACATGAAATGAAAGGGTTTTCAAGAAGAGAGTTATTCCTATAATCAAATCCGAGATTGCTATGTTAGATCTAAATGTCAAGATGGAGGTTTCTCAAGCCAAAGAGGTCAAGAAAACTGATTCTCAGCCTTATTAGTGAGGTTTTCAAATAAAATTATTGTGGCATCGAGGAAGTGTTCAACTCAGGAAAAGGATGCATGTTTTCTCTTTTTGAAGGATACCATTTATTCGTAAATTCTATCCATTCTTCTATTCATGAAAAATTAAAGGAGATAGGAGTGTTGGAAACTTCAAAAGGCATAAGGTATGTGATGTAATATCTTCAAGTTTCATTAAGTCTATATAGTATTAATCTTTGTTTTTGGGTTATGTGGTATTATAAGTGTTTGCTAGAGTCCTATATCTATCATGTTGTCATCAAGTTGTGTTTGGAGTCATTAATAGAGAAATCAATGCATAATATTTTTTACGTCCTCAAGTCTAATTTTATATTCGTTTTTCATTTAAGGAAATTTTGGGTCTTGATAATGTATGTCTTTTTTTGAGTATCATGTTGTCTATCCTTCGTGAAGTTTTTCATTAACGTGTATGTATGAAAGTGAAATAGTGTTTATTTCAAGAAATATAGATTTTTGTGTTTTGAATGTGTGTTGTATCTCATTAATGGTATGATTCTATAATGTGGTGGTGGTCTTCATTATTAAATTGTGGAAATATGTTTCATGAGCTAGTAAATATGTTGTCGATTATTTCCGATTCTATTGTTTGTGACAAAGTATGTATCTATCTGTCTAAAGTGCTAATTTATTTTATATACTTGTCCCTATGTATCTTGAGAAATTATATAGCTTTAATTGTTCAATAATGTTGACTTATTTTTCAAAATAATTTTGTAACTAAAGAGGTCATAGGAGTTCTCCCACGTGATGGTAATTTTTGAGGTTGGTGTTATCACCAAATCACATCACCCTATGGTTTGCACAAGTGTGTGTGCTTTAGCTCATGGTGTGATTGGATAACATGGGTACTATCTCCAAGTTGTGGGACTTGCTACTTGAGAAGACTTCCGAGAGAAAGTTGGTTCTTTCTCCTAAACTGTCTTTCATAATCTAACTTTCCAAGGGAATAGGGAGAGAGAGTGCATGAAAACAAAGCCTAAAATAAAGAATTGATAAACCATAAAAGGAGGGAATGAGAATAGTCCTCCAATGTGTGAAAAGTAGAAGCCAAATGCAAACTAGAAGGGGTGATAACAGTTCTCCGCATTCCAACAAATAAATTTGCAACAATATTCCATACATGCACAATGATAATTAATCCCTACAGTATAAGGTAGAAACTATATATTTTCAATGAGTTTGAAATTGTAAGACGAATGCAAACAAACACAACAGGGGAAGAGAAATCCACAATCTTGTATCTATTGCTTGAATGACATGCACAATTCAACCTATTACAAAATAACGGCCTAGATCACCATGCGAGGAGTCCACTACAAGGGCCTGTATCACATTTGATTCACAAAAAAATTTGGCAGCGATTTACTACTCAAAACTACCTCCCCTCCAGAGAATGAGCCCAACACTCCAGTTTATAGATTTCTAAGAGGAGAGAGAGAGAGGGAAAATGAAAATCTCGAAATATGTCCTTTAACCACTTGCAAGTGCAGTAAATGATGTTGTTTTTCTTGCAAAAAGGCTCCCCATACTGTCCCATGACTTGTAGCACTGAGAAATGTCATCTCATGCTCCATTAAATGCCTCCAAACTACCAAATAAAACATTATTCTAAACCTAGGCATGTTTTCTACAAAATCATCATTAATTATTTATCAAATTATGGTTTTCTCAAATTTTTTAGATCGATCTAAGGACCATGATTCCAAGGGTACCAATTTTGTGTGTTTTCGTTGAGAAATGCAAAATTTATGGCCTTCTGAGTGCGGACAACTATTTTGGAGTGCATCGGGAATTTCTATCATTTAACAGACTAATTATTTAATTTCCTGGAGCTAAAGATGTTTCTTTTATTTTCATATAGCTACCCTCATTAAAAATAAAAAATTGAAGTTTCCTTTGCATGTGCGCATATCAGCCATTTCGGGTCCACGTGTCTCGGCTATCCGGGAAAAAAATTTGATCCACCAAAGAAGCCTCCTTCCACGAAAAAATTAGGTTTTGATGTCCCTACATTGATTGGGCTATGAGGGCCATTGACCTCGATTTTTGCATCTCCCTTTAGGCTGCGGCCTTTTTAGCTTTTGGGTCCCGCATGTCTCGCACGTACTGTGTGCCTGGGCCACTTCAACCTGACTTCACCGATTTACTCTTGGTGTGGTTATTTCATCTCTATGGAGAACTCACATCCCAACATCTCATGGCATGCATGGGACAAAAATTTCCAATTTTGTTGATTCCCATTATCTACGGCCTTTTCGACTTTTCGGGTCTCACATGTCCCAAGAGTACCAATGTGGTGCAGGCTCCAAAACCTGATTGGCTATTTTTTCCATGTGGGTCTCGGATGTCCCACGCGTGTAGCTATGCGGCTTGGGCTCCGAAACCCGATTTACCTACAATACACTAGCATAGGCCGAATTTTTGCATATTTTGCAATTTTTTCAACTTCTTGGATTTTTCCCTAGATGGGGAAGTTAGAGAGAAACCAAAGGGACCCCTAAAATCTGATTTTTTGTCTTTAGACCAATTGTACTTTCTTAATTTAGAATAAATGATGCATGTTATCCAAGATTACCTTGAGGGGTGAATTTTTGAAAACAATTAGTTACAAGGATTCTATATTATCTCTCAAGTAGGGTTGATATAACGGGGATGATTAAGGGCATGAGGCTTGAAAATATAACAATGTATGTATCATGGTTATGATCTTTATAACTCTCATAAATTATTAAGTGTCTCTTTCATTAGTGTTTGTTAAGTTTCAATGAGTATTTTGTCCCTAATTTGTGAGTCTGTTTCTTGTATAACTCTATATTGTCATGAAATTTTCTTTATTATCAGATCAAAGATAATATATCTTGGAGTTGTGGAAATTATGTATTGTTGTCTAATCATATCATAATGTAAATATGAAAAATTAGTCTCTTTCAAAAGAAGATTATATTATGAGTGAGAGTCTTAAGTCCATGTTGGGTACTCGACAAGAATTTTATGTCATCTCTAAAAGTTGTTGTCCCAGCGTCTTGGGTCATGAACTTGAGCATTTCTAAGGATTTTTTATCTTTTTATTGTGTGATCATAGTATGATTTTGTATGTTCTTGTAATTTATTTCTTTTGTCTTGTACTATGAGTCTCTGTCGAATATTTTTTGCTCATTGTGCATACAAATCCTCAAGTGTCTCAAGATATATGTAGTAATTATTCAAGAAGTATTTTGATTTGTGTTTTTAATATGAAAATAATATATGATGTTCTATATCTCTAGTTATGTGAGTGTTGAATCTTGGTATGAATCTATGTGGATTTATGTCTTGTGGTTGTCTACTACGTCATGATGAAATAATATATCTCTTAAGAATGAAGTGTAACAATGTGATATGAAAGGGTGAGCTACAAGTGGTATATGAGTGTTCCAAGATCGAACATGATATATAGCAAATATTTAAGGATAAACGAAGTGGTCAATCTCTATGTATATCACGTTTTTGAAAGAATATATAATGACTACCAATTAAAAGTCTCACATGAAATAAGAAAAATCATGTATAAATGTTACGAGGATCATCATTTCAATTTTTTCATGAAGGAATATGTTATTAGAAGATAAATACTACTTCTCAAAGTTGAAAGGGCCTATTTTTAAAATGATCTAGGCATTCAAGAGTTGTGAATGTCATAAAAACTTTCTATGAAGAGTTGAAGAGTGATGTATAATGATATAATCTCTATAATTAGGATTGTAGGTGATATTTATCCAAAGTATGTGGATATATTGAACCATTTGAGGAATTGCTAATGGAAAGATTAAGGTATTATAGTGGATCATTCTTAATCACGTTTTCATTGAAAAGGTAAGAAGATGTCTTAAACATTATTCATTTAAGAGAAGAACTGGAGGGTCCATCTAGATCAAGTGCGTTCACATATTTGGACTAGTACAAGTTATCTCAAGAGTTATAGAGTCTATTAATGGTCCTATCTCAAAATCATAAGGCTATAGAAGTTTGTAAAATGGAAAACAATGTTATTGAACTTACTAAAGTATATTAGTTGCGAAAGGGGTTTATGACTAGGTTTCATTGCAAGAATGATGTTTAAATCATATGAAGTTGTGAAGGTTGTGAGTAATTAAATGCTACAAGTTAGAATGTCATAAATTAATGGGATAAGGTATTCTCTTTATCTTTTTTTAATTTTGAGGTGTATTTAATCATGGTGAAGGCCTTTTGAAGTCCATGTAGGAGATAAATTCAAGTTTCAAAGTATAAATTCTATATACGGGAAGAATACAAGATTTGGTGGTAGATAGTCCCAAAAATTGTTAGAGTAAGGCATGAGAATGTGTTTTGGTGTTCCTTGGATGTTGAGTTATACAAAATTTCCTATGAAGTTAATTGCTTAGCTACATTAAAATATGATACTCATGAAGGTTGTAAAAGGTGTAGATGGTTTTTCATAAGCACAAGGGTATGAAGTAAGATCAAAAGGTCTCAATAAAGGTGTAAAATGAACTAAAACATAGTATAAAGATTTGATAATATACCATGAAGATGTATCATGACAATGTAACTTATTGTTCATTACATTTTGAAGCATCAAGTCTAGGAAAGTGCTCAAAGGAGCTAGAAGTCTAGGTTACTATGTATGAGTCCTAATACATGGCTAAGAAAGGTAGAGGCAGAGCCTAAGTGTAAATTTTCATGATGATATGAGTGTTCTAGTAAGGTCTATAGATGTGTCTGAAACTATGCCTTGAAGATAGTTTCACATATGGTGAAATATCATTGATGTATTAAGGTATGTCTGTTAAAAAATTATTGGTGTGGAAATATATAGGATTGTGGAAGATATCAAAGGTAAGGGAAAATTCATGTCTCTCTTAAACATGGATACAACATTTGAATGGTAGATTGCTGATGTGTTCAAGGTTTGTTAAGGGATAGTAAGTTTTATTATGCCACATCTCCATGTACTTTACTAGAGAAAAAAGGTTATAAGGAGAATTCAACTTTATCATGTATGTAAGTGAAGCTGAATGAGAGATAGATATCAGGGACTAAGGTTGGTTACTTGATCATGTAAATGGAATTCATTCAAGGTAAGAGTCAAAATTTTTTTGCATTTCTTTCTATATATGGGTAGTAAAACCCAAGGAGAGCTATAAGGAGGTTTCTTGAATGCTTAAATTGAATAGGTTGTTTAGGGAGAGAGTCCAAACAAATTGGAATGATAGCATTAGAGGCATAAGTGGTAGTCGTGAGCATGATAGAGTCTTATAAAGTGATGTTCCACTATGAATGAAGGATAAAATGGAGAGAACATGTTCATGGGAGCTAGTTTTTTTATCATATAAGGTCCATAGGGTCTTATTATGCTATTGAAGGATTAGAAGAGGAGAGATTTCAGTTCTAAATGGAGCTAATTAGGAATGTAATTCAATTTCTAATATGTTTTGTCATTTTCTAGTCTTTTGTTATTATTTTCAATGTATTAGTAGCATTACAGTCTTTGTATAGATGGAAAATGGGGACAAAATAATATGAAAAATGGAAAAGATTCAATTAGGTGTGTTCATCTTGTTGGTTTCCATAAAAGTTTCAGAAGGTGGTTGTCATTAATGACAAAGTGGGAGATTGTTGGCAATTTTGTGTTAGTATTGTCATTGATGTCAACTCCATTAATGGAAAAGGGTGTCATAGTGTAGTATGAATCTCCATATCATGTTAGTTAATGGTCAAACATAAATATTGATTGGTAGTGTCAATTTTTGTGAGTTCTATGTTTTCATGGAGCTTGGTTTTATAGGAAGATTCATGGTTTGAGTCCTCCTAATGGAATTGAAAGTTTTCATGATTTCATCATGGTCGGGTCATGAGGTTACATGGTTGAGTCAGGTCATTCCATTCTTTTCTCTAGTCTTAGAGCATCTAAACTAAGTTGGATATGTGAGATTTGGAACAAATATGTCATGATGGAGCATGGTAGCAACATTTTGGTAGTGTAACTTAAGTGTATGGTGATTTTAGGTCAATACTCTATGGTATTTTTCTTCTATGAGATCCTTGGGAAGAAAATAGTGAGAAATACGTAAGTAAACATGGTAAAATTAGATTAGATGGAGATTTTGAGAGCTATTTGGGTAAGATAGTGAGTATGGATAGTTACAAGTTGTTGTCATGATGCTTCATGATAATTTTTAGGTCAAAGTACTAATGATTATTGAGGATATGCAAGTTTTTGTGAAACTGGGTAAGTTATAGTGTGTTTTTATAGAAAAGGTGAACCTTTTGATGCTCATTGTAGATTATATGATTTTCATAGAGACATTATCTCTTTGTAATAGATTATAAGGTCAGTTATTAAGGTTTAAGAAAAATAATTAGGTGGTTTGATCGTCGTGTTTTTATGAATTATTGTTATGAAGGTAAAGTGGTGGTCAAACCCTAGTAAAACCCTAACTACGAGTATATTGGATAAAATCAAGTATAAAGAGTATGTTTTTATTAATTTTCATAATTTATGACTTGATTTTGTATAGGACTCCTGAATATTTCTAGAAAGGTAATATAGCACAAGTTAAAGTATGTGGTCCCCACACCAAATGTCTTATTTACAAAGAGTTGCGGTTTGAAAAGATGTTTCCCAAATGAGGTAAAGAATAAATTGCCATTTATGATAGACCTAGATTTTTTCTTGATTTCCATGAAGGTTTCAGGTCATGGTTATGCTTAAAAATTTCAAAGTGTGCCCTATCTACAAGGACTAGTTTTTGGGGTACTTTAGAGAATCTTTCGAAGTAAAAGTGGAATATCGGGAGATAATGTTGGAATTAGGAATAGATTCAAGTTTTTTTGTGAATATGGTTCAAATTTATTTCCATTTTTATATCAAACTCTATGATTGGATCAGGTATGCAAAATTTATGATCTATTCTTTAAGGGGAAAATTTGGAGTTATGGCTTGAGAGGTAAAAACATTTCTAAGTTATTTATGATTGTTTACGTTTTAGGAGTATTTACGAATCATGTAATTTTTTTATAATTATTTCGATGAGATTTGAATTTTTTTCATGATGATGGAGTATGGTGGGATCATAGTCGAGTTCTTGATTCCAAGAAGCGTTAAAAACAGTTGCATAGATTGCCTTGGTTAAAGGCCTTACAAAGTGATTTTGAAGGAGTTATAATGTTCTATGTAAAGTTTATTCATAAAAAATATATTTATGTATGGCTTGATTCTTGGTGATGTTATTTTATGTGTCATTTAGATTGATTTGTGAAGAACAATGTAGCTACATTTTTAAGACATGATTGTTCTTCTTTGAAAGATTGAGTTGTTAGAGGCATGAGATGGATGTGTTTCACCTATTTCTTAGACGTTTCTTTGAAAATGATGAAACAGATAAGGGTAATGGGCTAGGAGAAATACTGTTGGAATGCTTTGGTTGATAGGTTGTTGCATGTGTATGAATTCTAAATCCACACTGATCATGAGAGATTTCTTTTTACTTTGAGGAACTACACGAAGTGGAAGACAAGACCACCGAATAAAAGTTAAACAATATGTGCGAGTGCACTACCTAGCGTGTGCTAGCTCCTGGAAGTGTGGTAGTTCTTGGAAGGCTATCAATCCACTATTTCAAACAACTTAATCTTAGTAATAAAGTAAATCCTACTGTAGTAAAAATGATTTAGGTATCTCATTCATCTACAATAAGAAAATTCATTCACAACAGGGTAGGCTATGATTGAATATGAAGGTCAAGGTCACTATCAGGATATTGTTATTGATCAGGGTTAGATTCTGGTCAGTTTAGGGTATTTGGTGATGGTTTTAGGATTTGATTTGGGATTCTAGAAAGTTACACAGAGACTAATGTCGGTTTAGGTTAACTGGTGATAGTTATTGGTGACTGGTGTTGGTATGGTCAAGGTACATGAAACCCAAAAAAATTTAGTTAGGTGATAGATCTGGGATTAGATGAAGGTGGAAGGGCAATGGCGAGATTCATATGGATCTTGGAGATGCACAAGAATGATGAAAAATCTAGGTATGGATAGTTCAATGGTGTGGGTAAAGAGGTGGTAGATTTTTTATGGAGATAAAATTATCGGAAATGGAAATGAAAGTAGAAACTAATAACAAATGTAAAAGGATTTGCTCAAATGACAAAGAACTAATGCCGGTTAGCGAGACTTACTTTTTGTATGCGAGCTTAAAGCCTGGTTGGTAATGGTGGGTGATCAAATGGACTTGGTGTAGTAGTGACTCTTCCCGGATGCTCTCGTAAAGGCAGTGGCTATGTGATTGGTCCGACTATTGGCTATGGGTATTTTGATGCTTCTACGAGTTGGTTCTACTTTCATGCAGCTCCGGTTTCATCACTTGTTCTCAAAAGATCTCTCTCTTTCTCGAAATGTGCCCACCTCCACAACAATGTGCCAACCTTGAAGTAAGGTTGTTTTGGTAGTTAAATGGTAACCAACGGTGGTTCCGGCTTAATCGGGGGTGGTTAAGGATATCCACCATCGGTTAGGGTGGGATTTCCTAGGTTAACTAAACTAATAAGATCACCTTGATTCTCTGGGATCTCGTTTTGTTTACTGTGGATTAGAATAGAAGCTTCCTTCTAACATACATGAATGTGGTTAGAGGGAATGTAGGCATTGATTTTTAGGGTTTGGGTAAGTCTTACTTAGTTACGGCAACTTACTAACAATATATCTTAGGGTGAGGTGGCAAGATGAGGTGGATATGTGGGCATTATCTCAATTAGGATATTTAAATAATAAATATTGTGAAGATAATGAATTAATTTAATTTAAATAATTAAATTAATATTATAGTGGGGTGATGGGGGCCATGGCTAGGTTGATGTGTTTAAGGTATTTATTTGATGGGGGACCAAGGAGAGTGTGATCCATTTTTGGTGTCTACACTTTTCCCATTTTTATTGTGCTGCTTGTATTGGTAGCGGCTTATCAAAAATAAGATGTGGTTACCCCACATGTGGGTAAAGGTGATCCCCCTCAAACTAGGAACCGATCACGTAGAAGGCGAGAATCGAGAGTGGTTTGATAAAAGGTGAATGTGATAGAAGAATCGGGTGATGGGGGAAAAAGGGAAAAGGTATACTTGGGTAATTTAGGGAATGGGTTAGGGTCAAAGGTAGTAATAGTCAAATGCACACACATGTAAAAATTGTATACAGTACCAATTTTAAGAGCGGTAAACTCTATATTGTGTAATTTGATAGGTTGATCCAAATAAGGTTGAACTGATTCCAGTATCAAGGTATATGATATGGTCATGAAACATGACATAGGTTAGGTGAAGGAACATTTAGGTATGTTTCGGTACACCAAAGGTATGGTCAAGATAAATGGTCATGATAAGAGGCAAGGTCAGGTCATCGAGTCAATCAACACAGGTAACATGCCGCAGGTATAGTGAACAAATGAGGT
Organism: Taxus wallichiana var. yunnanensis; assembly: GCA_018340775.1. Classification (NCBI taxonomy): domain Eukaryota; kingdom Viridiplantae; phylum Streptophyta; class Pinopsida; order Cupressales; family Taxaceae; genus Taxus; species Taxus wallichiana. The sequence continues at coordinate 774,772,748 of CM031243.1, read as the reverse complement.
CAAAGGTCACTAGCGATGGTCCAGGTCCAAGTATCTAGGTCACGAGAATGGGTATGGCTGAGGTATAGATAAAATAAAAATGGTTCAAATGAGGATGAGGGTAGGTAGTAAATAATGAGGTCTTGAGGGTGAGGTAAATGGTTAGGGGTATGGTTGGGTGTGGAAGAAAAGTGATGGGTAGGAAATAGGGTGAAACTATGGGCCATATTGAAGAGAGGGTGACCAATGCCAATCAAGGGTAACCGATGCCAAAGCATAAGGTAATAAACCACGGTAAAGTAGGGCATGTGACCGATGTTGGTAAAGGTAAAAGCGAGTCGATCGGGTTGAGTTTATTATAAAAATGAAAAATTCATGTTTTTATATTTCATTTGTCTTTTTGTGAATTGGGAAAATGATAGAAGAGAGAGAAAAAGGTGGAAAAGTATCTAGATGGTATGGAAAGATGAGTTGGTGAGCGAACGGTGGGTGATTGGTAGTTAGAGGCGGGTCCATGGGATCGGTTGTGAGATTTGATTGGTTGGGCGCCCGGTAGTGATTGGTGATGGCGAGACCCGAGAGACGGATCGGATGGGCCACCGGTGCGGTGGCCGAGATGTGCCACCACGCGGCGGCGGCATGATTATGTAAGCATCAAACTCTTGGTGTGTTTTGGTGAGGTAAATTAGTTGGTAAAGTGGGGTTTGGAAAATTGGATTTCTTTATGTTTTTTTTGGGGGGGAAATGAAATTTGAAATGTGGGAGGGTAAATTGGGTAAATTATGAATGGGGAAAGAGTAAAATAAGAGAATAGGTGGTGGGAGGTTGTTAAGGAGAGGTCAAGTAAAGAAGGGTGGGTAGAAGAGGCTAGGGAGGAAGTTGTGAGAAGGGAGGATTTTGGGGTCGTGTCTTTTGGCCATGATAGTATTTGGCGTCGGTCGGTGAGCCGACATCGAGTAGGGTCAAACTAGGATCGGTTATGAAATAAGTGACCAATGTAAGTTTAGGGGTGAGGGTCGATTAGAGATAACCGACACCGATCGGGTTTTGGATAATGAGGGGCCAAAAGGGTCTTAGGTTGAATGGGTGAGATAGGGAAGGGTAGAATAGGGTGTGTTGTTAAAAAACCTAGAGTAGGCGAGAGGAAAAATGGGTTTGGGTAAATGATAGTGGGTGAGTATAGGTATGATGAAGGTGAATTAATGTGTTGTTTGTATTGGATGTAAGGGAGAGATCATCTATGGATGAGAGATAGGGTGCCACCCCTACTCTTCAGAGTGTGAGGTGTGGCATCCAGAAGAGTGGCAGCATGTGGAGGAGGTGGGCCTGAGTGGGATCTGTCATTATTGGCATGCGGTTCGGTGCCGATTCTGATGGTCACTCTCATCGATAGATGGGATTCAATTACCAACACGTTCCACCTACCGACAGGTGAGATGATAGTCACCCTAGAGGATGTGTCTAAGATCCTATGGCTATCGATACTAGGTATGTAGGTGTATTCAATCTCCTCGAAGGACTTAGAGGATTTGATGCTTTGGCCGGTGTTCGAGAGAGGACCGGAAGACATGACATTCCATAGTGCCATTCTGAGCTATGGAGGGATGTACACAACCCGTCCAGAGGAGACGAGGCTCATTGTTTTATTGATGAAAACAATGAGCTATTTCCACTTGATTGATGTAGAGGGAGCGATTTCCCCAATTGTTGATGGGGTATTACATGACATGGTTATAGATCAGCCCTTCTTTTTTGGTGCGAACATTTGGTGCAACTATACGAAAAGTTGTGGTTGTATGGGTTTACTGCGCGGAGTTCATCATGTGTTGTACCCTTTTGCTACATTATTGGGCCTATGAGGACATTGTGTGTGTGCGGCCGGTTGAGATGCCTCGAGAAGATGCATTTGTTGAGATTGGTGTGGGTGGGGTATAGCAATGGGTACCTATGATAGAAGAGTGGTGATTAGATAGGCCCGCACATGATGCACATATTACAGGGGGTTATTGGAGGGGTTGTCTTGAGTGGACATCATATGGAGAGCTATATGTGGGCTATCCCTCATTCGGAAGATGCACAATGAACTATAGGGTCTTCGATTGGTGAGATGGATAGTGGGGTGTCATGTCGGGGAGCATGAGATGATCCCAATGGATAGGGTTAGACAACAGTTTAGACTGCCACAAGACATACCTCCACCCTTCCCACAATACATGAGAGATGACGTGGAGAGGCCATTACCTCTACCACAGCCGATAGTGCCCACAGGGTAGGAGGAGCATGTGGTAGACTAGGAATTGATGATTATGAGGTTACTGAGATAGATCTCTGTCAACACTAAAATTTTCCTCCGTAATTTCTATTTCATTAATGTATGTATTAGGAATAGGATGTTGTTAAGTATAATTAGTAGTAGCGTCGATAGAAGATAACGGCGCCGTCGATGCAGGTGCTGCCAATAATGTGGAGTATGGTAGCATCAAAGTACAATAGGAATGTTGTAAAAGTAAATATTTGTCGTAAGTGGTCCGGTAATGTTAAAATGTCAAAGTTTGGGTAATTAGAGAAGTAGGGTATACATGATTAGGAATTAGAAATATTATATTGGTAATAAAGACAAGGAATGAGGTCATAAATATTTTGTGTATTTTATTTGTAAAAGTCTAAAAATGTGGAACCCATGTAAAATGATAAGGTTTATCTTATCTTAACAGATAAGCTTACATGTACGAGATAAGAGTTAACGTATGGAATATGATTCATCAGTGGATTTCTTATCCTATCTTAGAGATAAGATGGATAAGCTGAAAGTTCTATAAATAGAGAGGCCACCCCCTCATTTAGCATAGAAGGAAGTAGTGAGAAATATTGTAGGAAGTGTGTGAAGGAAGCCATTAGTTTAAAGGTGTGTTGAAGAAGCCATTAAGAGGTGTAATTGTAAATTTTCTCCCATAGTCTTGGTGAAAGGCAAGTGAAGTCAATAACACTTGAAGTACCTCATGGGTGAGATTATAATGATTTCATGTTAATATTATAATTTATTTTGATATTTCAGATTTGTCATCATTACGTCTTATCATAGTCGATGGTATTCTTGTGTTATGTTGTTGTTTTGTTTCCAGATTACATCCACCAAACTAAAGGCTGTGCATTAGTAAATAATCATAGCACGAGGAGTTCCCAGGTGAAGAATTATCATAGTGCTAGATTGGTGATGACATTTTGGTTCCGTTGCCAAGACCATTCCTCGTTGGTGGATTTTCTGGAGAGATATTCCCACTTAGTCAAAAATCAATTAGAGGGTAACCTTGTTTTTATTGTGCATAGTAGTTACCATGGTAAAGTCATTTTTGCCATGAATAGTAGTTACCATGGTAAAGTCATTTTTGCTGGAATAGTATTTACCACAATAAAGTCACTTTTTACCGTGAATAGTATTTACCGCAGTAACTTCACTTTTTATCGTGAATAGTGTTTACCACAAAAAGTCGATTTTACCACGAGAAGTCAAGTTTTACCATAAATACCGTGGTCATTTCTATTTTCTTGTAGAAAGTTGTAAAGTCACTTTCTAGTATAGTGATTCCAATTATTTGTGCACATAAGTCTTGTTGATTATACTTGTGGGTTGGTATTTCACGGTGGTTACTTTTGAAAATGGGAAAGATTCTGTTTTTTCAGCTCAATCTAATGTAGATGCTTCTTCTTTCATTCAAGAGTTTAAGCGATCTTGTATTTGTATTGGCCTTATAAGAAGGAACAATGGAATGAATTTTTTCCTACCTTTTTGGATGGTTTAGCACTTAGATGGTTTGAAACACTAGGTGATAATGTGAAAAATTCATGGGATTTATTAACTGAAAGTTTTCTTGAAGAATTTGGTGAACAACAGAAATATGTAGATCTCATGATCGAGATCACAAAGCTATCCCAAGGAGAGAAGGAGAAGATAAGGGATTATCATGCTCGTGTTCTAGAGCTAAGGAGGAAGCTCGATGCCCAGATCCGAAGGAAGGATTAGCGGATGGGTTGATGAATGGCATGGATAATCTCCTCTGTAAGCACTTCATTCTTGGGATGAAGCCGAGATCAAACAACAGTGAAGTATGACTTCCCAGCTACCATTGAACAAGCAAAGGAGATTGCAAGAAGGCAAGAAGAAAGCATGGAAGAGGAGCCCAAAGAAATTGTTGCTAAAGTAGAGCCTACACCAGCACCTTTGGTCCAGAATCCACAACCACTCTCGGTGAGCACAAATATTTCTCCTAGTACATCTCTTGACCGAGTATGAAGATCTGCTCAAAAAGATGGGTCGATTAACTATTAATCTTCTTCAGGAAAAGAATTTAGTTCTCGGGAGGAAATAGAGGTCCAAAAGAAATATTTCTGAAGTTGTATGTTATGGTTGTTATAAAAAGGGTCATTATAAGTATAATTGTCCAGATAGAGCTTCTACATCCGGTAAAGGACGAGAATGATAAAGGAAAACCACCTGTGAATTCTTTTGATGTAGTAGATAAGAGCAAAAATAATGAAGTAGATGTGTTTGTAACAAAAAGAAAGAAAGAAAAAGATAATCAAGATGGAAATGATCCTAAGAAGATGAAAGAAGAAACTAGTAAGAAACATAGGAGAAGAAAGTTGGGTGTGCGGGATTTTCGATTTCACGAGGCAAGGACCATACTCCATCTTGGAAGATCTGTCCAAAAGGCTGCAAATATTACATATGGTCAACTCTTGGCTATGTCCTCTAAGAAGAGGCGGGAGTTGCGAGGTGGAATCAATGCTCGAAGAAGGAAGGAGGTTGAGGTCCCTATTTTGGAGGCGAGGCAAATCCCTATGCTCCACAAGTGAGGTATTATGTAATGGTATTTCAATTCATGATGTCTTAGTTGATGGAGGTGCTGCGATTAATGTAATGACCGAGTCAATGAATATGTTGGGTTTAAAAATTGATCGCCCTTCACACTTATGTTAAGGTCATTAAATAAAGGAAAAACTAAACCGAGAAGGTTTAGTTTCAAATGTGGCAATATCTGTTATGGGTGTGGTATGTGTGGTAGACTTTTAGGTGATGAAAAATGGTACTATTGCGTACTCAATGCTGCTTTGGGAAGACCACGGCTAAGGAGATTTCATGCAAGAAACTCTTTGGAATGAAGGTTTCATGACACTTGGACGTGGTAGAGAGAGGTGAAGATAAATGTGATCCCTCGACATCATAAGCAAGCGAGAACACAGTGGATTCAAGTGATGAAACGATGATTGGACATCCTCTCGATTACTCTAGTACTAGTGAAGTGGACACCTTTGAAGTGGACATCCTCTATTTCGATCATGGATATCCTTCCAGTCACACCAACTCATGACCCCATAAAATTATCTCGAAGAAGAAGTTGATGATCATCTGCAAAAATAAAGATTGGTGATCTTTGTGATGGAGAGTGAGAAGGAATCCTACCTCCAACTCTTTCGAAGGAAGCTCAATAAGGCAACAAAGAAGGATCATTACCCTCTTCCATTTTGGATCAGATTTTGGATGAAGTAGGCGGCAGAGTGCTATAGTTTCTTTGATGGATATAGTGGCTACAACCAAGTTAAATAAAGCGAGAGAAAGATCAGCTAAAGACCACGTTCACCACTTCTTGGGAACTTTTGCTTATAGAGTTATGCCTTTTGGGTTGTGTAATGCTCGGCAACATTCCAGCGTTTGATGAATAGGGTGTTCGAACCCTACATTGGGACCTTCATCAGAGTATTTTTGGATGATTTTTGCATCTATGGGAGCAAGTTGGACCACCTGCACCAAATGAAGACAGCATTTCAAAGGTTAGATGAAGCACAAGCCTCACTAAACCCTACAAAGTGTGTCTTTGGATGTTCCTAAGGTGTTTTGTTAGGGCATGTTGTATCCAGAGATGGTATTGGTACTGATCCTGATAAAGTTTCAAAAATCAAAGATTTACCATTTCCTATGAATAGAAGTAAGTTGAGATCATTTTTAGGCCATGTGGGTTACTATAGAAGGTTCATTAAGAATTTCTCAAAGATTGCACAACCACTAACCCAGTTCTTGAAGAAGGATGTTACTTATGAATCGAAATGAGGCGCGTGAAGCTTTTAGACAATTGAAGGAAGGCCTTGTGTCTTCACTGTTTTGAAGAATCCAGTTGGAGCAAGCCATTCATTGGGTACACTTGATGCCTCAGATGCAGCACTAGGAAGTACTTTGAGCCAAAAGGATGAAAATGGGAATGAACATCCAATTTACTTTGGGAGCGAGAAAAATGAGCGATCTTTGAGGTAAATTATCTTTATGCTGAAAAAGAGGCTCTGGCTATCATTTTTGCTGTAAAGAAGTTTAGAAATTACTTGCTAGGGCAAAAATTTCTAGTTGTAACAAATCATCGGGCTCTAAAATATATTGTAAATAAGCCTAACCCATCAGGGAGGATAGCAAGATGGATAATTTTGCTACAAGAATTTGAATTTGATATTATAGATAGGCCGAAAGAAGCATGTCAATGCGGATGCACTCTCTCAAGCCTATGATGGTTTAGGATCATCTTGTGATGATGATGATTTCCCGATGCGGCATTGTTCTCCTTGACACAATCCCTAGTGAATACATAGATATTTGTAATTATCGAATGAATTCAAGTTTCTGATGGTGCCAATGCAAAGACTAAGAGAAAGATTACTCAAGCCGATCGTCCATATTCTATTTTACATGGAGTATTATTTCGAATAAGACACGATGGACGATCAAGAGGCGATTGGACATGATCAAGGAAGGAACTGCTAGAAGAATTCCACAATGGTACATGTGGAGGCACTTCTGGACAACTTACGAAAAGAAGGATCTTGGATGCAGGTTATCACTGGCCCACTCTTTTTAAAGATTGTTATAATTATTGTAAGACATGTGATATTTGTCAAACACATGGTAACCGTAAGACTTCATCAGCTCCATTATGTCTTATTCTTCCCCTTGGTCCCTTTGAAAAGTGGGGAATAGACATTGTAGGTCCACTTCCAACTACATCACGCCAAAATAAGTATATTGTAGTTGCCACAGATTATTTAACCAAGTGGGTTGAAGCTAGGCCATTGAAAATAGCTTCCATGGATGAAGTGGCAAGGTTCATGTATGAACGCATTGTCACTAGATTTGGTTGCCCATTAGAAATTGTAACAGATCAAGGAAGCCACTTCATTAATGAGGTGGTAGAAGCCCTAGTCAATAATTTTTCTATTAAGCACAGGAAGGCAACAACATACAAGCCAAGCACAAATGGGCCAATTGGAGCGAAGAAATTTTGTGTTGTGTCAAATTCTAGCAAAAGATGCAGCCTTGCAGGTACATAAATGGGATAAAAGGATTCATGCAGCATTGTGGGCATATAGGGCAACATCAAAGTCAGCAATAGGATACTCCCCATTTTAGTTGGCCTATGGCATTGATCCAGTTCTTCCTATTGAGTTTGATATTCCCACTGTGAGAGTTATGAAAAATGAAAGGATGGATGAAAGTGATTCAGTAAAAGAAAGGTTGGTACATCTTCATTTGCTAGAGGAAATGAGAGAAATAGCAAAGGATATAAGCCATAAGAAGAAAATGAAGCAGAAGGAATACTTTGATCAAAAGATCCAGTGGTCTCCATTTCATGTGAATGACTTGGTTCTAGTATATGATTCCAGATACAAAAAAAGAAGACAGAGAAAATTTCTTCCAAAATTGATGGGGCCCTACAAAATAGCAGCTATGCATGAAAATGGTACGTACCGACTAGAGGAATTGGATGGCATTACCATTACAAAATGGGTCAACCATGACAAGTTGAAGATTTTCCAAGCACTAGAATAGTCTACTTCGAGAACGGAGTAGAAGCTAGGAAGGGGAAGATGTCAACACTAAAATTTTCCTCTGTAATTTCTATTTCATTAATGTATGTATTAGGAATAGGATGTTGTTAAGTATAATTAGTAGTAGCTTCTTATAGAAGATAACTTGCTTGTAAGATCAGATCACTGATAATGTGGAGTACCGTGATCAAAGTACAATAGGAATGTTATAAAAAGTAAATATTTGTCGTAAGTGGTGCAGTAATGTTAAAATGTCAAAGTTTGGGTAATTAGAGAAGTAGGGTCTACATGATTAGGAATTAGAAATATTATATTGGTAATAAAGACAAGGAATGAGGTCATAAATATTTTGTGTATTTTATTTGTAAAAAGTCTAAAAATGTGGAACCCATGTAAAATGATAAGGTTTATCTTATCTTAACGAGATAAGCTTACATGTACGAGATAAGAGTTAAGGTATGGAATATGATTCGTCGAGTGGATTTCTTATCCTATCTTAGAGATAAGACGGATAAGCTGGAAGTTCTATAAATAGAGGCCACCCCCTCATTTAGCATAGAAGGAAGTAGTGAGAAATATTGTAGGAAGTGTGCGAAGGAAGCCATCAGTTTAAAGGTGTGTTGAAGAAGCCATTAAGAGGTGTAATTGTAAAGTTTCTCCCATAGTCTTGGTGAAAGGCAAGTGAAGTCAATAACACTTGAAGTACCTCATGGGTGAGATTGTAATAGTTTCATGTTAATATTATAATTTATTTTGATATTTCAGATTTGTCATCATTCTGTCTTATCATAGTCGATGGTATTCTTGTGTTATGTTGTTGTTTTGTTTCAGATTACATCCACCAAAATAAAGGTTGTGCATTAGCAAATAATCATAGCACGAGGAGTTCCCAAAGTGAAGAATTATCATAGTGTCGATTGGTGATGACAATACAAACATTGGTGGGTAGCTTATTTATGAGCGGTACCACACTGGTCGGGGGTAGCCAGACTTAGCCACCATCACAGGTGTAGAGGACACCCTACAAAGGTAGGTGGCGACTTTGATTACCCAATTGGGTATAGTGCAGGCACAACTTTCGATTAAGAGGTGAAAGCCTGGCTGAGTTACATGTATTTTTGGCTAGTACTCAGGCCCATATGGCCCAGGGTGGGGATGAAGATAGAGATGAGGATGATGGTTAGGTGACTACCCTACAGATTCAGGAGAAAGCGTTGCAAGGCTAGTTGGCCATAACACGAGCACAAATTAGGGCTCTATAGGCCCAAATAGAAGCACATGGGTAGGCATCGATGGCACCACCATAGGCACCGGACATGGCCCGATTCACGAGCAAGGGTGGGATAGGGTCCCATAGGATAGGTACAGGTCGAGAGCCAATGGGGCCACCCTAGAAAGTGCCCATATCCGAGTGCGGGAGGTGAGAGAGGAGGCCAGTAACTATCAATACCAAATGACGGTGGCGAGGTGGATAAATTTTTATCATATACCAAGTATAGGGCATAGCAGTGTGCAGCGAGAGGACTAGATCATGCACCATAGCGTGGAGAGCATAGGGGCAGGCGAGCCCCAAGACATGGTCATGGTGAGGCCGCTAGGTCTCGAAGGCTAGTTCTAGTGGATGCACGGCGAGAGACCCGAGTCACCATCTATGATGGGTGGGGAGATGTTAGCACATCGCTAGACGAGGGCCAAGGAGGCAAAGGGTATAGGTAATATAGATATGGAGGCCAAGATGCCCGATATATGACTCTTGATTTTGACATAGTTTTTATTTTTGATATATACCAGCTGTGTGTGCCGAGATATTGTTATATTTTTTATCACATACTAGCCTACGTGTAGAAGAGGGTGAGGATGTAAGATATTTTTGTATTAGTGAGCATATATCAGCCTATGTGCCAAAGAGATTTTGTATTGTTTTATTGTTTCGATGTAAATAATACCTGCTGTGTCTAATGACATTTCATATTTGAGTATCGGCTTGCATCTTTGATGATTTTGAGAGATGGACATGGTGGATATCTTTATATATTGTATAGAGACACACATATTTGTTTATATGTCGAGATGGATGAGATTCGATGATTGGTTGATGTTTTATAAAAAAATTGATTTTTGTCATGATATGGATGGAAACTAGGTGATATGGATGGAGTCGAGTTGGTTTAGGCATGGATTGAGTCGGGGCATAGGCATGGATCGAGTTAGGTCATTTTAGGCATGGATCGAGTCGGGTTGGTTTAGGAATGGATCGAGTCGATTTGGTGGTCTAGGTATGGTTGAGTCGGGTATTAGGCATGGATCAAGTTAGGTCTTGGGTGTGGATTAAGTTAGTTTTGTGGTCTAGCCATAGATTGAGTTAGGTCGGTTTAGGCATGGATCAAGTCAGGTCGGTTTAGGAATGGATCGAGTTAGGTCGGTTTAGGCATGGATCGAGTCGGGTTGGTTGTCTAGGTTTGGTTGAGTTAGGTCTTAGTCATGGATCGAGTCAAGTCTTGGGCATGGATTGAGTCGATTTATGGTCTAGGCATGGTTGAGTCAGGTCTTAGGCATCGATCGATCGAGTCTTGGGCATGGATTTATTCAAGTTTGTGGTCTAGGCATATTTGAATTAGGTAATAGGCTTGGCTGAGTTTAAATTGGTTGAAGTTGTGATTCATTAATTTGTGCAATGAATGATGGGATGGGTCATGTTTACGATGCTTTATAATACATGCATCATGATGATAGAGAAAGCAGTAGTCATAATAAATGTATGGTTTGATGATGATAAAAATGTTAAACAACATGTTGTTTGGTTGGTTTAATTTCTAATTTTTTGACATAAAAAGGAAACTAAGTGCGGTAGAATGCAAGTTAGGAAGATGAAAGATGAATTTTTATGGTAGAGAGTCTCCAAGCTAACCTCCAGGGCCCCATGCCCTCGGAGTTCTTCCTACATAGTGTCGGTGAAAACGGACCTCGGGCCAATGTAGTTCTCCCATAAGATAGGGAAGAATATAAGAAGGTATGAACATGAGTTGGTAGGTTTTAAGCATGATTTTGGAATTAGGTCAGTTAGGTGTGAGTGGGTTATGGGAAAATTGGTATATGTGATGTTGATGGAGGTAGAAGAAGAAGATTTCCCCAAAAGTAAGCGTCCAATGACCAAGTCCTGTATAAGGTAATCAAAACATAATAAAGATGGTAAAAAGATAAGAGGGGGCAAGAAATCCACCTGATTGGTTAGGATCATACCGACTAGTTCATACCTTGGAGGAGGTGATGAACATAAGGCCCTAAAGACATTGCATGATTGATTGTTGTAAGGGTGAAAATTATTCACATGATCACCAAATGTCATGGTTTCCAAGATTTCCCTTAAGGTGGTAGAAAATGGGAGTACAAATGGTGAGAGTGGTGAAAGGTGGTTAATTTTTATCTCATATGAGGTAGAATGCTCTTTGGACAAGAGATACACGATCATAATGGGCAAGTCCATGACTAAAAGGCTATCTGTGTTGACTAATATTTGAGATAGACCGATCAATGCGGAAATTTTATAGGGGACAAGGAATTTAACTCCTTGAGGTCTTCGTGAAGCTGATCGATGCGGGAAGATTCAGTTTCTCTTGTTTTTTTGAAAGAGCTATACATAGCTGTCCTCCAGGAGAAGTCTATTTATAGTATTTATAGCGATGATTCTTTGGGAGGAAGATGTCCTTTTGAGGGAGTCATATTTTTATTAGAAGTTTGACTCAAGGAGTTGGATCCCATGTGAGGTCTTTTGAATTCATGGACAAGACCAAGGTGAGGAAAAATATTCTTGTTCAGAAAGTAGGGTGAAATGACCATGGGATCTCATCTAAAGGTAGATGAAAAGTATCCATGAGAATCATGTTATGTGCAGCGCCATGGTACACATATTCAAGAGAAGATGACAAGTGACGGGTACTCACATGATTCTTGTTTAGTCGTTAGTGAGGTATAAGAAGTGGATAGCACTCAAGGGACAAGCATGGAAAGAGGCAAAAAGTGATGTAGGATTAAAAGTCAACAATAGAATGGTTGAAGATGTAAGGTGTTAAGGGGCTCAGGTTTGGGTTTACCATCTAGTTAAGATAAATGATAAGCACCTGATCCATAAGTATGAGTCACGATGTATGGTGTAAGCCAATTAGGAGAAAATTTTCCCCTTTTACTTTTTTCTGCTTTGGTTACATGTTGATTTTCTTTCAGGACCAAGTCACTGACTTAGAAGGTTTGTTCATGGACTCATTTTTCATAGGCACGTTTGATACGTTTTTGGTAAACTTGAAGGTGATCAAGAGCATTAAGATGATGTTCGTCTAATAAATCAAGATGTGCTAAATGGTCTTGATGAAAGTCAACATCATTGAGCATGTCATGGAGAGAAATGCGGAGTGAGGGTAAATTGGACTTCGAGGGGAAAAATAGCCTATGTACCATAGACCGAGAGAAAAGGTGTAGTGACGGTGGATGTGTGAATACTAGTGTGGTATGTCCATAGGGCAAAAGGAATGTGTGTATGTCACTCCTTCCCAGTATTGTTAACCACTATCATGAGAATTTTGTTTAAGGTTTTATTAGTGGATTCGGTTTGGGCATTGGTCTATGGGTAATAAGGTGATGAGAAATTTAGCTGAATGCCAAAGGCTTCATAAATTTTTTGCAATGTTTTATTTTTGAATTGTTTTCCATTATCAATGATGAGGCGATCAAGAACACCAAAGCATAAAATGATGTGATGATTGATGAAATCATATATTTTCTTAGCTTTCATGGAGATGATTGGTATGGCTATAACCCATTTTGTGTAGATTTCGGTAGTGGTGATGATCCATTGATGGCATTGGGAAGAATGAGGGTTGATCTCTCTGACAAGATCCAAACCTCATTGAGAGAAGGACCAAAGGTCACGGGTGACTGTAAGGCATGAATGGGTGTATGATGAAGGTTAGAATTTTACACAAAGTTTGACATAGTCACAAAACTTGATGGTTGAGGGTCAGCCAATAATAGCCTAAGTAGAGAATACGCTTAACAACAACAAGGCCATTGAAGTGACCTCCACATATGCCATCATGAAATTCCTTAATGGTATAAGGAATTTTAGAACTCGTGAGGCATCGTAAGAGAATACTATCAAAGCCACACTTATAGATGAGGCCCCCTAATGACGTAATGAGAGACCTTTTTAAGGAAGGTGTGTTGTCCATTACATGTGAGATCGGGAGGTAAGATGGAGACAGAAAGATAGTTGCGATATTATTTATACCAAAGGTCACTTGGGTCGAGGATATCGGTTCGATAGAGTAAAATTCATGAGGTAAATAGGAGGGTGATTGGAGTCATTATATAGTGACAAATATTTTGTATTTGGTGGGCAAAGTGGGTATTTGAGAGGTCAAGCGAGGCCATGGTATCTATAAATTTATTGGTTTAACGAGGGATGGTTTGAAGGGCATAACGATCAAAGGTTGTCAAAAGTATGTCTACATGTTGTTTATAATTTTAAGTATATCATTATGACATTGCTATATACCATTGATTTCATTTATGACCAATTGAGAATCACAAAAGATGTTGATTGATTTGACATCTAGGGCATAGGTAGCTTGGAGACCTAATACGAGCGCTTCATATTTAGAAATATTTTTGTACAATCAAAATCTAACTTGAAAGATGAAGGCATGGGTTCACCATCCAACAGGATGAGGATGACACTAGCCCCACCCCATGCCGACACTTGGAACCATCGAAGAAGAGTGTCATTTGGTAAGTGGGTTCGTCTAGAGAAAGGGTAGCAATTGACTCTTACCTGGAAAGTTAAAATTAGAGAGCTCATCCCGAAATAGGTGCCTTGGCCAGTTGGTTGGAGATAGCTTGGCCTTTGATGGAATTTTGATGAATGAATTCAAGGTCGAGGTCAGCTAAAGCATAATCCCTCATGCAACATGCTGATTTTTATAATTTTTCGCATACATGAAGTGTAAGGGTCGAGTGTTGGTCAAAACTTGGGTTTTTTTTGTTGAGTAAGTAATGGCATAGTTTTTGGCAATGAAAACTAAGGCTAAGAAAAGTTTTTCAAGATGGGTGTATCAGGTTTCGTAGTCCAAAAGAGTACAACTTATGTAATAAAACACATTCTCCTTGTGTTGTTCATCGCTATGAGTGAGCATGGATCCTAGGGAGTGATCGGTAGATGAGATGTATATGTAGAAAGTTTTATTGTCTTTAGGTGGGATGTAGTATCGGTGGTTGGAGAAGGTATTTTTTAGGCCCCAAAATCTTTGTGGCGTCATCATCCCATTTAAACGAGACATCCTTCTTGAGTAGATGATGAAATGGTTTACATTGATCGAGATAATTGTCTAAGGTTAGTGGGTGGAGACATTTCTAGAATGACATTCACTTTAATAGGTTCAAATTCTATACCACATAGGGAAATGATAAATCCCAGGAGCTTTCCTGGGAGGACCATGAAGATGCACTTCTTAGGCTAAAGGAAAATGCATTATTTAATGACGTGGTCAAAAATAGTTTTGAGGATGTCAAGGTGCTTGAGCAGCATTTAGATTCAGCTAGGAGATCATGCACGTTATCTTCCAATATACGATGCATGATGTGTCATCAAAAATATAAGTCATAGCCCGAGTGATATGTGGTACCGGCATTTTTAAGGCCAAAAGGCATGACTCGGTAGTAGAAGGTCCCCAGGGGTGATGAATGTGGTTTTGTGTTGATACTCTAGGGAAAGAAAGATTTAGTTATAACTCGAGAATCCATCCATGAGTGATAGCATCTTGTGACTAGCGGTAAGGTCAACTAGCTGCTCAATACCGGTAGAGGGAAGTCATCTTTTGGGAAAGCTAGGTTGAGGTCGGGGAAGTCCATGCAAATGGGGAGTCCCCTTGTCTCCTTGGTGATAGGGACAATGTCGAGATCTAGCAGGATAATCGATAGGTAATATGAAAGAAACATAAAGAAGACGCCCGAACTTATTCTCTAACAAGAAGGGCAATGCGAGGGGGCATTTTACTCAGTTTTTGTTTGATGGTTTTAGTATCGGGAATGGTTACGATATTATGGACCACTATGGTGGGGTCAATAACGGGCATGTCTGCATAAGACCAAGAAAACACATGGTTATGATTTTAAAGAAAAGAGGTGATGGCTTCTTGTTCGGTAGTATCTAAAGATTTTCCGATCTTTAGTTTGTGCGAGTCATCCCGAGTATGAATGTTGATCTTGATAGTCAATTCAATCAAAATGGTTTGCGTTTTAGAGGTAGCAGATGATGAATATATGAGTCCTCTACACCAAGGTAAGGGGAGTATATATTCATCATCCCGACATTGAATGATGTTAATGGAAGGAAGGTGTATCATCATCGATCATTTTAGGGTACATGAAGGGAAGAGAGGAAGGACCCTCACCCTCGTGTTTATAAGTCACAGGTCCCAAGGAAATGGTGTTTATTGAAAAAGAAGATAGGACGGATAGATTCTAGAGCCATCGACTCCATCGGAAATGCGGTGATGAAGGTGGAGTGGGTGAAGAAGGTGAAGAAGGGATAATTTCCTCGATGAGTTCAATGTGGGTTTGCTTCATAAGTGGCTCAACAAAGCTGATACCACTATAGTCGTTATGTTTGTGGGTAGTACATGGAATAACAGTTTGGCGGCCTTACTCATAAAATAAAAAACTAAAACCCTTACATAAATAATGGTGTAGGAAGGAGTGGGAAAAATGAAGATTAGTGAGAGACTTGAAGACAGTGGAAAGTAGGCGAGTTTTTGATGGTGGTTCAAGTATGTAAGTGGTAGTGTCAAGTCCCCCATAGGTGAGACTAGTACAAAGGTGAGGACCATAAAGTAGGAATTCTCCTATGCGGTGATCATAGTGAGGATGTTGGGGAAGGATTCCATACTCTTTTGGGGTAAGGCATGTGTTGAAACTATATAGGCGATACTCTCCCGAGTGAGGTGTTGAAAAATTCCTTCTAATGGATTAGTGGTTGATATGTGGGTAGATAGAATAGATAACATGTCAAAGGTCGATGTGGAGGTGGAGTTAATGGATTCGGAGGCTGATGGGTTTGCCATGGAGATTGTGGCGCGTGGTAGGGCCGGGAGGAGGTAGGTGCGGTTGAGGCACTTGACTCGCATCTTAGTAAGATGAGTGTAGGTAAAGTGGAAGTGGTCATGGTGGTAGATTCCATAATGGGTATAAGAACATCATTAGGTTGGTAAAGAATGTTGCAATTTTTACAAGGTGAAGAATCAAATATAATAGTATAGGTGTGTCCTTCATGTTCAAACTTTACACAACGATGCAAAGTGGAAGGAACACAACCCATGACATGAATCTAGGGTCTGCCAAGAAATAGGTTATATTGAAATTCCCTCTCCAAGACATATAATAACTTTGGAACTATGCGGGGCCCATGCAAACATGCGGGATAACGGTGTCTAGTGTAGAGGTGATAGCATCATTGAATGAATGCAACATGACAGGATTTTTATGCATGTCATTGCTAGGTATGTACATTTGAGAAAATTCATGAGATGAAATAATGTTAATGCTATCACCCCCATCAATCATTGCATGTCGTACATGTATATCATCGATGTGGACAAAGATGAAGTGAAAAGGGTATAGGTCATTCGTTTGGTTCATTGTGATCACTTCATTTGAGAAGTTTAGGAGGTACTTGGTGATTAGGGTGAGGTGTGGATAAAGGTGGCAATTTGGTGAGAGAGGGTACATGATGGGGTGTGATAATTGAGGCTACGGGTGTAGATTCATTAGGTAAAACATCAATAGATTGAAGGACCTCCATGAGAGATTGATGATGGGATTACGAGGTTTGGATGAGGTCATATAAGGACATTTTGAGGGGGATTGGTGTAAGTGTTTGAGCATGGCACGATGTGTGACCCCATTATAAATAGGATATGTGGGGCCATGGATAGTAATTTTAGGTGTGGTTATAGATGGTATGTTGGGTATAGGATTGGTGGGTGAGTCGGTTTCCTTTATCTCTCTGAGAACAAGTAGTGACATGTATTATGTTGATCCGAGGGAGTTGGCAAATGGAGAAGGTGTAAGATGAGTGGTATAATGACATGATAGGAAAAAACCTACCGGGGAGAAAAGCCTTGTTAAGTGAGCTTGGTTCAAGGACATTTAGGTAATGGTCCAGTATGTTCTCGATGCGATGCGAACCGTGTTAATTTTGAATCTTATAGGTGGATCTAAGAGTTGTGTGGGTGGAGGTCATGTTTTTAAGTAGGCGGTTAGGGAAGGACTGTGGGAATTCGTGTTCATGAAATGGGGTCCTCATCAAGAAGGTCATCATCATCAATGTTTTCTTAAGGAGGACATAACCTAATAAGGATGGTTTTCAAAGCCTTGTGGTTCTCTACATCATGCCCGACACACGATGGTAGGAAAAAAATTTAGTGTCATAAAACCCTTTTAGCTTGGGTTTGAGGGGGTCATAAGGTCTAAGTGGCCGTAATGTAATGACATAAGTGTCAAGGAGGTTGGTTAATATTTTGGCATAGGACCCTACTAGTGGGTCGCAATGGGAAGTGAAAGTGGGTTTAGGCATAGGTGTGGCTGATTATTGAGGAATGTTCTTTGCGGGGAGGAGGAGTGGGTCGAGCTATGGTTTTGGTGTTGGATTGGTCTTGGGTGTTGGTCTTGTTTTCTTGGGTAGGGGTATGGTAGACACTGCGGTGAGGGTATATGGATGTT
Organism: Taxus wallichiana var. yunnanensis; assembly: GCA_018340775.1. NCBI lineage: Eukaryota > Viridiplantae > Streptophyta > Pinopsida > Cupressales > Taxaceae > Taxus > Taxus wallichiana. The sequence goes on along the minus strand of CM031243.1, from coordinate 774,755,135 downwards.
TTGACTACCTTATTGGAGGGTAGCATATTTTTGTCTTTGGGTTACACCTTCTTGGGTAAACGTGATATGGGTGTACGAGATTTAGAGGGAAAAGTTGATGGGGAAGAGGGAAAGTTATCCATGGGGATAATGGAGCTGATGTGAAGGTAGATGACGTGGGTCATGTAGGGGTATGACAGATAGGGACCGAAGTGTAGTGGGTAGTGAAGAAGTTGCTTACAGTATTGACGGTATGGGTGTAACTCATGTTAGGCACCTAGGTATGTTAGATGTGTGCGAGGAAGGATGGTCTATTTTTTTTTTTGGTTTATTGATGGGTGGAGGTTTATTAACCATTCTAGAAGGTTGATGTTCTAAGATGGATGGAAATGGTGAAGGTGATGCAGGTGTGATTGGTGCAACTGGGGTGTGAGTTCTATGAGTTTGGTTCTTCTGTTTGGGTTCTAGAGTAGGTTGGGTATTGAATGTGGAGGATGTAGCTAAATCTAGTTTGATAGGTGGATGAGTAAGGCTGGTGGTTGGGGTTACCCCTAAGGTAGTAACAGGTTTAGTTGAGGAAGATGATGCAGTGCGAGGATTGGATTTAGATGTATGTTGGGTTATGAGTGAGGGTGTATGGTGAGCTATGATAGGTGTCACGGAAGAAGTTGTGATAGAGGTGGTTGTGTTTGGTTTGATTGGTAGAAATATATTTGGGTAGATATTGGAAGTGTTTGCAAGTGACATCTACATTTGCATTGAGACATGAAGCGAAGACACCCCCAAAGTAAGGCTCTATCCACAGAATCTAAGTGATCGACAAAGTGTGAGAATGGCACTTATATAGGTGAGGTTTATGAGGACCTAATGGAATTTTTTTTTTAAATGTGTCTTAGAGATGGGGAATTGGCTAGCTTCAGCTTCTGTGGTAAGACAACGAAAATTAGGTCTACAGGATCTTGGGTAGATGATGGAGAATGGTCATCAAGAGTAAAAGGTATCTCTACTAGATCCTTAATAGGTGGAGGAGAAAACGGGTTCTCCTATGTAGGTGGAGGAGATGATGGTTTCTCCTCTGTGGGTGGAGGAGGTGAACAAATATTCTCCATGGAATGAAGAAGTCTTGTGGGTGGTGGTTCCCTAGGTGGAGAAGCCAAAGGTGAAATTTCCTTGATATTAACAAAGGGCTACTCCACGGGTGAGGAAGGAAGGGAAAGTTGTTCCTATTTGGGTGGATGAATAGATGAGGTGGCTTTAAGTGTAGGTGGAGGACTTCATGATAGAATTTTCTCTATGGAAGGAATATGAGGTAATTGGGAAGCAATGGGTGCATCACTAAAAATAGCGTGGACTTCGCGGGTAAGGCTATCATGAGTTGAGGTCTCAATAGTTTCATCGACAAAGAGGCATGATTGGGAAAGGGTTTCTTGAATATGTGTAAGTTTTGATTGGCGGTGCGTCAAGATTATTCACAGTTAACTCACCTTTCTTTAGCATTTCTCGACACTATTTTTGAAAGTGATATAATTTCCATCACTATGACCCTTTACTCGATGATAGTTATAGAATTTGTGTTCTTTATACCATATGGGCATGGGGCGAGAAGGGTCAAAACCAGTGTGTAGTTTTACAGGTGGAAGGGTGATGACTCCAACTCTAATGATCTTTTCTAAGAAACAAGAATAAGGCTCCCCAATTAGGGTGTATTTCCGTTGTTCCCATCTAAATTGAAAAGTCTAAATGGATGAGAGATTAGATGAGGGGCTAGCTTTTAGTACCACTACGTTAGTGGTCCCCTTGTTCTTTGAATAATTGTTTTGTGGTTTAGAAGAAGAAGAGGTATCATTTGACTTGAATGCCAAATTATTATTACGTAATTGGATTTTCTTCTCTTATGGCCCGAATCTCTAGCTTTGGTGCCATGTTGAATGCTTTGTCAAAGGTTTGGAAAGTTTAGACTGCGGGGGTTGGCGAGATATGTCTAGCAAAATCCCGTTTGAAGAGATCGATGAGTTTGGTTTGTTGTAGTTGGAATGTGAGTTGATTAATCTAGCTATGCTAGTGAGAAATGAAATTTGTGATACATTTGTCATCATATTGACGCATGGAGTATAAGTCAGTCATGGTAACCTTCTAAATGATATTAATGGAGAAGTGATCGAAGAAGGCTTGGGCTACCTGATTAAATGAAAATATAGAGTGTCTAGTTAACCCACTATACCAATCTAGCACAGTCTAGTAAAATACATGGAAAGGTCCTCAAGAGTAAATCATCTTCATGGGCGATTAGGTAGCACCCATGTTTAAAAGACTGCAAATGTTGTTGTGGGTCTTCCTTTCTATTGAAACGGTTGATTTTAGGCATTTCCCAATGCACGGGGTATGGACGGATAAGAATGGATGGGTGGATAGGCTCGTTACAAATCTCATCATAGGTGAGAGTGTTGTGGGAGCTAGAAATCAATGCCTCCAATGTCTACATGTTGTCCATCATTAATTTGATTAGGTCATTGGTAGGTTGTGATGGCTGGGTGCCTCCTATAGCGTAAGAGGGTTGGTGTTGGGCATATGATGATGATGGAATTCCAGTATATGGTGTTGTCGTATAGGTAGACTAAGAAGGAGGGAGTGAGATAGGGGGTACATACCTAGAATGAATGATAGATGAAATGGGAGGCTGTTGGTAGTACGTATATGGAGGTGGAAGGTTCATGCTAACTCTAGTAGCTATGGGGGCTAAGGAAATGGAATAGAAAGGAAAATGCTTTGAAAAGGGGTAGGGGTCACCGACACGGGAGGTGGTTATGTAGCTATGGGTATATGCGAGACAATAGGGATGGATGAGGTTGTGTTCTAGGTGGTTGGAGAAGGTATAGTGGATGTGGCAATTGCAACGGATGTAGCAAACGTGGTAGTCATAATGGTATAGGGCCTAGGCAGTGAAATGAATGGGGATAAGGTAGATGTGGGTAGAGAGGAGCCGGATGGCGACGACAGAGTGGGAATGAGAGTTAGGGGGATAGAGATGGACATGTCGTATATCAAATAACCCGAGCCATCTCGAGTGGATGAGTGGGAAAGATAAAATTGCAAGGTGGCGGGGTTTTGGTCAAGGAATTGTGCAAACTCATCATTTTCGGTAGCGATAGAGATAGGTTGGATAGGTTCCGTGGATTTGGTGATAAAATGGAAGGTGGTGAAGTGTTATAGGTGTGAGTGGTTGACAAGTGACATGGAATATGAGGGAACTTTCTTGTCAATGCATCAATACCATCCGAACAGTACTACTAATGTGATAAGACTGCTTTCTCTAAGTGACACAAAAATACAACATAGGTAGGATAAATAGATGGTGGTCGGTGAATTAGGGCTAAATGATAGCTGGAAAATGAATAGGTGGTAGGTGATGCTGGTCGAGGTAACACTGTACGATCATTGTCGAACGTGAATAGTTGGTAAAAAAAAATAAGGTATAAGGCCAAATATGATAGGTATGCCAAATGATGATGAGATTTACCAGTAAAGTGAATATGATGAGAGTTACAGGGACTCTAAATAGTCGAAGAAGGTGAATATGTGTCCTTTTGGGTAGGTTAACCAAAATGATAGTGAACCAATCTTTGGTTGGGTATAATCGATGACGGTTAGAGGGTAACAGATGATGGTCGATGAACCGACAATCGATTATTGTGAAATTTAAACAATGATGAAGAAAATATGGTTGTGAGTTAAAATTTGATGTGGAATCAGACCTAGAATTTTGAGAATGATGAGAATATGGTCCAGAACACTCAGATGAAGTTGGAATGCACCAACCTGTGATGAGGAGCATGCAAGGAGAAAAAGCGAAAATGAAGAACATGACCTCTCACCTAAAAAAATAAGCCAAGCAAAAAACTACTAAGAAAATACGATCCTAGGAGTGATGTTTCTATTATGTTTGTTTAGCTTTTGCTATTTAAGGACTAACTCATGAACTATAGAATAGATTTTTTGGTGAGGATGGCTTCCTACTAAAAAGGAAATCTACAAGGAGAGGTTTCATGTATGTTATGGTGGGGGTGGGCCTCGCTCTGATGTATGACTCTACAGAGCAGGTGAGTTGGGCACCCACTATGCCATGATCATGTGATCACCTCTTTGCTTCTTCTAGGTAAGATGTTTTTAAGAATGTTTGTATTTTAAATTCTTGTGAGGTTTAGTAAGACTTGAGAGAGAGAGAAAGACAAAGAAAGTGCTTTCTATGATTCATTTGTCAACCATCATCCGGGAATGACTTCCAGGTGTATACGTTGCCCTCAATTTATGTGAGCTAATGCAAAAAGCAGAATGAAATGCAATGATTTTTAAGCCCAAATCGAAATATTGAATTCGATGAAAAAATTAGAGGAATAGGAGAAAGTATGATCTTTCACTAATGCATTGCAAATGAAATAGAAGAAGGATTCTTTTGAAGCACCAAAACATGATTGCTTTGAGATAATAGAAAGAAGAGAACATTCTAAGTGGAGGAATTTAAATGTAAGAAACTTTTGGGAAGGAAACAAACATGAAAATTTTCACCTAGAAATGAATGAATGCAAGGAACCCTGAATGGGTCCCACCTGACGTGTCAAAAATTTTCACCTGTTTAGTAGACGTTTCTTTGAAAATGATGAAACAGATAAGGGTAATAGGCTAGGATGAATACCTGTTAGAATGCTGGTTGATAGATTGTTGGGCACATATGACTTCTGAATCCAGAGCTGATCATGAGAGCTTGTTTTTTTCTTGAAGGAACTACTTGAAATGGAACACAAGACCACCAAATAAAATTTAAACAATATGTGCAGTGGACTGCCTAGAGTGTGCTAGCTCCTAGAAGTGTGGTACTTCTTGGAAGGTTGTCAATCCACTATTTAAACAACTTAATCTCGGTAATAAAGTAAATCCTACCGTGGTAAAAATTATATAGGTATCTCATTCATCTACAATAAGAAAATTCATTCACAACAGTGCTAGGCTATGATTGAATATGAAGTTCAATGTCACTTTGTCGATATCTTTGGAATTGATTAGGGTTAGATTCTGGTTAGTTTAGGGTATTTGGTGGTGGTTGTAGGCTCGATGTGGGCTTCGGAAAAGACACGAGAGACCGATGTCGGTTTAGGATAACCGGTGAAGATTATTGGTGACCGACGCGTCGGTATGGTTGGGGTACATCAAACCCAATAAAAGATGGCTAGTTGATAGATCCGGGATTAGATGAAGCTAGAAGGGAAATGGCGGGATTTGTATGGATCCGGAGATGCATAGGAATGATGAAAAATCTAGGTATGGATAGTTCAATGGTTTGGGTAAGGAGGTGGTTGATTTTTCATAGAGATAAAATTATGGGAAATGGAAATGAAAGCGAAACTAATAACAAATGTAAAGGATCTCGCTTTCAAATGACATGGAACCAATGTTGATTAACAAACTTATTATTTTTATGAGCTTGATGCCTAGTTCATAATGGTGGGTGATCAAATGGACTTGGTGTAGTGGTGGCTCTTCTTCCGGGATTCTCCCATGAAGATAGGTGGCTATGTGATTGCTCTAAGTGTTGGCTATGGGTGTTCGATGCTTGTGCGAGATGATGTTTCTACTTGCATGCAGCTCTGGTTTTGTCACTTGTTCTCGAAGATCTCTCTCTTTCTCATAAATATTCCCACCTCTAAAATAATGTGCCATCCACGAAATAAGGTTGTTTTGGGAGTTGAATGGTAATCGATGGTGGTTCGGCTTAACCAACAAATAGTTAAGGGTAACTAGCGTTGGTTAGGATGGGATTTCCTAGGTTTACTAAACTAGGTAGATCTCCTTGATTTTGTAGGATCTCATTTCATTTACCCATGGATTAGACTGGAACCTTCCTTCTAACATGTGGGAATGTGCTTAGAGGGAATGTAGGCATTGATTTTTATGGTTTTGGTAAGTCTTAGTTAGTTATGGCAACTTACTAAGAATAGGTCTTAGGGTGAGGTGGCTAGATGAGGTGGATATGAGGGTATTATCTCAATTATAATATTTAAATAATAAATATTGTGAAGATAATGTATTAATTTAATTTAAATAATTAAATTAATATTATGTTTGGAGTGAAGGGGGCCATGGCTAGGTGGATGCGTTCAAGGTATTTATTTGACCGTGGACCAAGGAGAGTGTGACCCATTTTTGGTGTCTATAGGATGAGTTTATTATTTTATCACATTCAAAGTTAAAAGGGATGAATTTATTTCCTATTTAAGGCCTTTAGAGGTCTTTAAATTATCATAGGTGATGAAAACTAGCTAAGTTTTCTAAACTGGTTTTAAGGAAGCATGTTTTGGTGAAATGTCAAGTTGATGTTGTTTTTTCCATGTCCAACCCATATGGATAACATATTACAAATTTTATAATTCTATTATGATTTTTTTTTTTTTTTTGAAAAATCATTAATACTAACCTCTCTTGGATTAGAAGGAAGATAGTCTATAAATATGGTGTTTCAAATAATTTATAGAGCTAGTCTTGTATGGGTGAAAAGTGTGACCTAGAGGAGATTTTTTTGTTGGTACAAATATATTATTTGAAGTCCATGATCAGATGTGTTTTAGGTTGAGGAAGGTTTTAAGTCATATTTTTAATTGTTTGTAGGAGAGACAAATTGAGAAAGAAGAAGATAGAGAAAGTTTGAAGACCTTAGGTTTGAGCAATGGTTTGTGAGCTGAATTAGATATCTCCATCATTTGTAGTAGAAAAAAATTAATATATCATCATCATCAGGTGGCTGAGTTGATGCTTGATCATCTTAGGGGTTGTAGCCTCCTTGTGGAGTTGGCACTTCACTAAATTATGGGTTTGAGATCATTGTAGGGATGGTGGTATTCTAAACTATAGGTTGGTGCTCCTATGAAGTTGGTTCTTTAATATATCTCTTTTCTTGGTGTAATATAAATATAGTTTTAGTTGTTTTTCTTTACCATAAGGGTTTCCCACTTATATATGATGTTATTTTGTTGTTTTCTTTATTTCATTCACTTGTGATTGATGTTCTGTTATCCATTTTCATACCCCCGTGAAATGGACAACTTAGCATGTCAGAACATCGACAGTTGATGGAAAAATACAAAATGATTTTATAACATGCGAGGTAGCTCATTTGTTGGCTCGACCGAGTTGTTTATAACATACGAGAGAGATGGCGAACCACGAGAGAATCTTGGATTTTGTAATCGAGCTTATGTACAGATTGGTCTTGTGATGGTTGGTTAGGTGATAGTTTGTAGGCTAGGTTTGTGAGGTGACGGTTGGTCACCTAGGTTGGTTAGGTGACATTTGGTCACCCCAGATTATTTGGGTGATAATTGGTCACTAGGTTGGTTGGGTGATGGTTAGTTGGCTAGGTTAGTCGGGTGATGGTTGGTCGGCTAGGTTTCTACAGGTGATGGTTGGTCATCTAGGTTGACCGGGTGATGGTTGGTCAGCTAGGTTTTACAGGTGATGGTTGGTCATCTAAGTTGACCGGTGACGGTTGGTCGGCCGTGTTGGTTGGGAGATGGCTGGTCGAGTGGTGTTTTGTCGGCTAGGTTTGTCAAGTGATGGTTTATCAACAAGGTTGTTCGGGTGATGGGTTGGATGGTGTCTAACCATGGTATGAAAGCTAAGTTGGATGGGTGGTGGGTTAGTTGGACAGGTGTGTCATATGACTTTTTGGTGACTTAGGATGGTGAGGATATGGTTGGTTGGATGGATGACATATGGAGATTTTTGTCGATACATAGATTTTGTCTAACCCCTTAGGATTTGAATATTATACGAGATGGTCGGGTTTATAATTTTATGACATGGTTGGGTGAGTAATGAAGGTGATAAATTCGTCAATTTTTCGGCTATGAGGATGTACAAGTAGTGTGTCATACGGGAGGAGGTAGACACCCATCCAACCTCCTCGGTCAATGGCCCACAATGTGAAGATGGAAATTCTCGGTTTCTCGGTGAATACATTCATGTACGATCATGAAGAAAGACATCGTCCAACCCAACATGGTTGGATGATAAGGAGGATGGATGAGTTACAAGATATAGATAAGGGTAGGTAAATGAATGACAAAAAAATTAATGAAATAAATGAGGCATGGCACTCATGACTTCCCGTGTAGGAAAAGTACCAAAATTAATGGTTTCCCATACCTCTTTCTTGCATCATGCCGGTTGGTGACCCAAATTACCTATATATTATAAATCCACCTCATTTTGAGGGAGATGTTATTTTAAAAGCAATAGAACTCTATCCATTCTTTTCTTGATCTATTGTGAGCTAAAGGCCTCGAATTTGAGCTTATTGTTAAAAAAAAAAAAATGGCTTATGGTATGATGGATTGTGCAAGTTTATGAGCAATCAAATTCATGTTATGTTGTTATTTTTTCAATAAATTTTATGAATTGAATATTTTTCCTTCCATTATATATATAATTGTATTTTTAATATATCTATCTCTTTACGGGGTCTATATTTTCTTTTCCTTTACGAATATAGAAAATTGAATGTTGTCTTGGACTATGTCATTTCTACCATATCTCTCTGGTCATTTATCTCCCCATCCTTCATTCACTTTGATTGTCTTGGCCTTTCTTGGTGCATCACCTTAACTTAGAGAAGTTTTATTTCATGCATTTTTGTATCCATTACTCCTTGGAAAGAATAACAATAGGATTAGTTTATCTTGCAATTCTCATCTCTTTGGAGAATTTTGCAATAGGTTAAAGGAATACCTCAGCTTTCTCTGGAGGATTACCCTACTTGCAAGGTCTCATAATTCAAGATAATCCCATGTTATACAACTTGCACTCGTTTCCTCGTACACAAAATCAAAATCAATCGAGGTGTTGTAATTTTGTACTCACATTTTTAGCGGAGACCCGGTGGGAGAGAGAAGTTTTTTATTTTGTTGCACCAAGTTTTATGTTCTCTTGTTATGAATTTCCGATTGTAAAATGCTTTGAAATAAGCAAATGGTGGCGACTCCAAAACGACATAATAAACTTGTTTTAGTATTCCAAGCTTGGAATATTTATGAGAATAATTGAAATAAGGTTGATAACTAGAGAAGAGGGACTATTTTTCTACCTTCACTTATCCCTAGGTAGGGAAAGAAGGGGAAGAAGAGCTCAAAGGTCTCCATCTCCACCAAATAGAACTTTATCAACACCTCCACCTGGTATGTTGTTTATTCAATCAATTATAATTATTCGATCAATTAGGATGGCACAACCTAATCCCTATATCAACTTCACTGAAGAAGAAAAATTGATCTCAATGCACAAAATTCAATTCCAAATTGCAACATTAAAGAACATTCCATATTTCATTGGAGAAAACCAGTCGACTCCAATTGATCACATCCAAGACATTGTAAATGTGTGTGCAATAAACAAATTATAGAGATGGAAATTTCTATTAAGTTATTGGCATCCTACTTTAAGGGTAAAGCTTTGCAATGGTTCAAGACTCTAACAGTAGGATCTATCCAGAATTGGGAGCATTTATTCACATCTCTTCACAATGAATTTGGAGAGAAGGAAGATAATTTGTCTCTATTGGAATAACTAACAATAATCAAGAGAGCACCAAATGAGCAAATGGTCGATATCAACTTCAGGTTTCAGAGGACATGGGATAGAATTCCACTTGTTGTGAGACCAAAGAAATTGAAGAGTGTTTCTCTACTTCTTAAAAGCCCTAAATTATGATATTGCAATGATGATACAATCTGTAGGAGTTATAACTGCATGCACAGTAGGCATATAACATTGTTCTTAGAGCTAAGAATTTATTGATTCAAGATGGTAAACTTGCACCAATGCCACCTTTTCCTCTCTATCTAGAAATAAGAGCCTCAAGCACTAGTCAAACACATACATTAGCTCTTATTCCTGACCTAAGAAATCAAATTTCTACTAAAGCTTCTACCTCATCTTCTCGCACCTCAAATGAGCTCTAAGAAGTCATGAAGTAGTTGCAAAACTTAGGTAGTGATTTGATGACACTTGAGAGGCGAAAGCTCAAAACTTTAGGTCATACCCAACTCAAACCCCACCCAATAGACCTCCATAATATCGTTATAGGCAACCGGTTCAAACTACAAATCAGAACGAAGTCAAACCTCTCACTAATAGGCCATTTCAACCTTACAATCCTAATGTTTGATCCACATATAGAGCCTTGGTATCAATGCTAAATAACATCACTCAAGAATATGACTAGTGCTTCCCATGAAATCAACCTCACAACTAGTCAATTTGTTTCAATGGTGCTTTGAATCAAGCTCTTATGGTGATAACAATGGGTGTGGAACAAGAGACAGGCCAAGAAGGAAATTAGCAATAGGAAGTAACTCAATAAGAGGCACCTTTAAATGAGATGAAACTTGTCAATTAGTAGGAGGAATATTTATGTGGTATAAATGAATGCCCTTCTTAAAGTGTAGCATCCAATACATGGTCCAAGAAGAGAAATATTGGAGAGGTACTGTCATTGAATTCAAATGATCCACAACCCTCTATCACCCAAAAAGGTATCAAGAAACCAAAATTTAGTTCCTAATGTGCTAGGTTAGCCAAAAACACCTTCTATACCATCTCAAGTGCCGATTGTAACATCCCATGTGCAAGAAAATACCGTGTAAAATAAGGGACAAAAAAGAAAAAAATGACCCCCTTTCATTATAATTTATCGGATGAAGAATACCAACATTAGTATATCCATGTGGGAATCATTAGCGATTCCAGGGCAGCCATATTTGTTGCAAGCAACCATGGTCAAGTGGTACCCTTCTAATGAGACATCCAAAAATTAGCAGAGTGTTCTTACTAACACCGCATAATAAGGAAAATTTCATTTGGGTAAGAATAGGAAGCCTCCACCATTCTATGTCTCATTGATTGTTGAGAATAAATTAGTGCACAATTACATGATTGACTCACAAAGCGAGTAGCTCTTAAGAAAATTTAAAATAAATTGGGGTTAAAATATGAGCTAATATTAAAGGGAGTACAACAATTGGAAAGGAAAACAATAAACATAATTCGAGTGATCAAAGAACTAAGCCTTACGATCCATTCTTTCCTAAATTTCACGCTTTTATAGGATGTATCGATGATTGATTTTCCATTTCTATTTTCCTTGTGTCTTTCGAGGGATTTTATAGCTAGGATTGGTGGGTACTTATCAGTTGATTGGTCCCACATTTTATTTAGGACAAGATATGGAGCTAAGGGTATGTCTAGGTCGTAGCTACTACACTGCCAAATTTCATATAGAGCCTTATGTTCCCATCTTAATCAATGAAAATTGTACCATATGTGATCAAGAGGAATGCTTGTAGGATCAAGAGGTAAATACTAATGTTGGGAGAATTCTATACCTAATGCTTGATGATTAGGCTTAGAGGGGACATGATTTTGATTCATATAAGAAAATGGAAGAAGCTAAGTTGGAATTTTATCATCTACATGACAATAAATTTCCCACCCTTGCCTCAACAAGAAAGGGAAAAAGGATGAGAATTAAGTGTTGTGGTTTTTTTTTATGACTTGAGGAGTAGGAAAGGTGTTGGGTGAGGATTTATGATTTTTCACCACAAGGTACAAAATATTATTCAAATTTATTTATTTTATTGTCTTTCTAAAACAACATATCTGATTATGAAGCCTTGATCCATAGATTACATTAGGAAAGATAGAGGGATATTAGAAAATTACAAATGTTTGGAGATAATGAGTTAATTGTCAACCATGCTAGAGGAAAACATGTTGCTAATAATGATCTACTTAAATACTACAAGCATCTGATCTTGGATGATATTGAATACCTTCAAACATTCAATATTCAGCCATCTTTGTAAAACAGGATCACAACAATTGGAGAAACATTTGATTTGGTGGACAGTATCAAGAGAGATAAAGCACAACCACATGTTCATTTTATTGTAAGGCTAGATGTACCAAATAATAACACACGCTAACAAGTTTCCAAGAATGATCCATAGATTATTATTTATTTACAGGAGGATGCTCATTTCACAACTAAAAATTAGGATAAATTAAAGTACTAAGTACGGGGATCAAGTAGTGTAACCGCTGCAAAAAAAAAAGTTACCAAAGGGTTTAGTGACTTTAGATTCAATATTCAACTCAAATTTTCAATTCCGAAAGATAAGGACAACATTCAAGGCCAAATGGAGGATTCTAAACCCATTTCAGTTGGAGAAGGTAATAAAATCCAAATATGTAAGATGAGCATCAAACAAGAAGAGTAAAACCTTGTGCATATTTTCCAGAAATTCCTAGATGTTTTCAAATACATATATGAGGATTTGAAGTGTTTTAACCCAAAATTGGCACAACACACCATTGATTTACATCCAAATGCTAAGCCTATTAGGATTAAAAAATGCTATTCAACCCTCATATAGAGCCTATCATGGAGAAGGAGTTGAATAAGCTCATTGAGGTGACTATCATTTTCCGATGAAGCATCAAGTTGGGTAGAAATTCTAGTTCCATTAAGGAAAAGGAATGGGGAAATCAGGTTGTGTGTGGAGTTTTAGGATTTAAATGGGTCCTCCCTCAAGGTTCACTATCCGCCACCCTCTATGGAGTAGATTTTGCAGGTAGTGGCTAGTTTAGAGAGATTCTCCCTCTTAGATGGATATTTGGGCTATAATCATATTATGGTGAAAGAGGAAGATCATTGCAAGACAAAATTCATCACAAAATGGTGCACCTATGCATACATGAATATGACATTCGGGTTATCAAACATTGGGGAAAAAATTTCAATGAGAAATGGATATGGTGTTTAAGGGGAAGTTAAATAAAATAGTGATTGTATATCTTGATGACATCACTTTATTTTCTAAAAATGCAGAAAGTCATCTCTTTCATCTCAAACAAGTCTTCCAAAGGTGTAGGATGTTTGGAGTGTTCTTGAAACCAAAAATTACATATTCATGGCACATTAGGATAAAATTCTAAGCCATATTATGTTGAAGGAAGAACTAAAAATTCACCCAGAGAGGGTAGAATACATATCTCGCTCTACAATTGCCAAGTTATAAGAAGGATCTCCAAAGCTTCTTAGGGAGGATAAAATTTATTTGGAGGTTTGTACTAAATGTTTATGTTCTTTTGAAGCGATTAATGATGATGTTGAAAAAAATTTGGCTTGCAAAAGGATAGTAGAGGAAAGGACTGTTTCAAGCTATCAAATAGGCCATATCTCAAGCTCCAAATCTCATTAATCTAGAATTCTCCAAAGAATTCTTTCTATATGCCTTCGGTGGTTCAGACACCATCTTTACAATCTTGGTGCAACAAAATAAGGAAGAACTAGAACAACCTATTGCATTCTTAAGCCAAGGAATTATGGACTATGATGTAATATATTCATTCATAGAGAAACAAATCCTTATCGTGGTTTAAGTTTGAATAAGTTTAGAAATTTAGTGTCAAATAATAGGATTCATCTACCAGTCACACATGCTAGTATAAAATATTTTATTTTAAACAAAGATCTCAATGACAAAAGAGATGCCTGGTAACCAAGGTCATGGAATATGACATTGATATTATAGTGACCAGGCAAGAAAGTCAAATGGATTATGTGAACAAATAGCTTCAGAAAAAAATGTTGAGTCAAGCGATAGAGAAGAGGCTATTTTGGTGCTAAGCGGAGATCAAGAGTAATCAGTTGATGCCACGCCAGATCCTTGTTGGAATCAAGATATAGTTCATTTCCTTCAAGTAAATCAAAGTCCACAAGGGCTAAGAAAGGCTAAAAGAAGATATTTTAGGCTCCATTGTATCCCCTTTGGATTGGTTGATGGTTTCTTGTTCAAGAAATATATAAATGGTGTCCTCCTAAGTGGCTTAAGGCATATCAGATTGATCAAATGCTACATGAAATTTATGACGGAGAAATAGGTGGCCATTTTTCCGTAAGGGTGACAACTCTTAGAATTATGAAGGTAGGTTATTATTGACCTAACATTTTCATGATTGTTATGCATGGACTTAGAAGTGTAAAAATTTTCCTTCTTCACTCGAAAAAATAGGTTAAAGAACCCTTCCACTCAACCCCATTTCTATAAATGAACTATTCATGTAATGGGGGATAGATTTCCTTTGAGTGATTAATCCAAATTCTAGCTTGGGCTATAAGTGGATCCTCATAGCCACAAATTATTTCACCAAGTGGATAGAGGTAGTTGCACTCAAAGAAGAAAATGAGGCCAACATACTAGTCTTTTACAAAGGGATAACGAAGATGTTCGAGTTCCGCCACCATTATATAAAATAATATTTTGGCATTCCTAGATGCTAAGATGATAGAGTGGGATGTCAAAAAAAGGATATACTTGAGCACCTTGTCAAATTACTACCCATAGGGTGATGGCGGGCTGAGTCCATAAACAAAAATATATTGAAGATTATAATGAGAACTCTAGATGAGAGCAAGAGAACTTGGCACGCCAAGTTAAAATCAGCCTTGTGGGATGATATGATTACTCCCAAGAGGTCAATAGGGAACTCTCCTTATAGGTTATTAAATGAAACATAGGAAAGAATGCCTACATCCCTCGAAATTCCCACATCGTAACTCATCAAGTAGCTAGAGCTACCCAAATTTTGACCAATGGAAGCTATATATGCAAGCTGATGGAGTTGGAGGAGATGAGGAACCAAGCCATGCACATCATGGAGAAGGATCAAGAGGTTATTTGACAAGAAGGAAAAGGATAGAAACTTCCAGGAGGAAGATCTAATCGTTAAATAGGATACAGATAGGGAAAATAAAAGGAAGGAACTCCATGTTTGATGTCATATGGAGTGTCCCTTATATGATTTTAGGATAAAAAATAAAACAATACATTATAGCTATCAAGGTTGGACAGAGTGTTTGTGATCAATTTTATCTAGCCCTATTTGCTCTAAAATACTTCAATCTACGGGCTCTGTCATATTTTCTATTTCCCCAAATGGATGCGTGAAAGGATTTATTCTAACATTTGGGCTTGTAACATTTCCAAATTATTTGTCCTTAAAGAAAAATTCAATTCTTCATGCAAATGGTGAATTTTCCTACATTTTACGATCCATCGTGGCATGTTTTCCTTGTCAAATTATATCCCCACATCTTTATGTACGTGGTCTCTTTTGATTGGATGAGGAACATTGGGTCTATTTTATAACTTGTAACTTTTTGCTATGTTTGCAAAAAGATCAATTTGGCCCCACGGCCCCATTGAGTTCTGATTGGCCAGTCAAATTTATAAAGGTGGAGAAAATTTCTCTTTTTTTCCCAAAGGTGTATACGTGTTCATTTTTATTGTTTGTGGCCCGACAGGTCTTTTGGTGAAATTTTCCACTTTTGTCACATTTGTAAAAATTACCAAATTGACACGTGGCCCCAATATTCTCCTGTTCACTATTCAACAAATATGAAGTGGTAAAGAAAAGGTCTTACTTTGACCCTGAGGAAGGACACGTGGTATTTTTTCATGTTACAAGCCGAGAAGTGGGTCGGCGGAACATTTTGAATTTTTTTGCCTCTTTGTACAAGGGAAAAAAGTCATGAAATAACTTGTAACTCTTTTAGGGCCAACATCAAAACTTAGGAATGGAGAGGCAGTCACCAGGGAATTTTAAATATTTTTTCCTTTTTGTGAAAAGGAGCGAAGTACAAAAATGAAGTCCGACTCCATTGGGGCCCACATCAAAAGATAAAAGTAGAAGAGGGTCACAAGAGGAAAATTGGAAATATTGCCATTTTGTTAAAAAGGGTAAAATTATAGAAATGAGTCACAAATCCATCAAAGGCCCAGATTAAGCTATGTCTCGAGGCCATATTTCAAAGGTGGAGGGGTAGGGGAAAATGTGAAAATTACGCATTTTCTCCAAACATTACAAATGCAAAAGGCACCCCGAGTGCCCATTTCAGCTCTAATCTTCCATGTGGATGGATCTAATTTAAAGTTGTGAAAGGTCGAATCAATGGGTACAGAAAAATGCATATAGTTTTGTTGTCATTAACATTTCACAACTTTAGAGGATGAAAATACGCATCATTTTTCATGGTGAATATGAATTATTTCTTGTTGTTTCTATCAAAAAGTGTAATGAAGTGTTGTGGAGCTCAAATTTGTGAATCTGAGGAAGTGAAAGAGTTCATATTTTGAAACAGAGTTACTTAGACACCTGTAGAAAATTAATTTCCAGATCCAGTAGAGAAAATTACAGAGGAAAGAAGTAGGAGAAGGAAGCTATAGGCATAAAGGATGAAAAACATGTTGCCAGAGGAGATGACTGGATGCCCTAGTTAAAACAATGATAGCAATATCTGAAATGATTCGCTATTTGAACACTTGGAAACTTTTTTGGTAAATCTATTAAACATGAATTTCTAGAAATCATGATCAAATATTGAAAAAACAAAGGTTCATCGAATATTCTTTGTTGGGGGAATTTAATGTAAATGTGTGATATAAAGGGCATCATTTTGTCATGCAAATGGTAAAGCGTTGAATTCTTATGATTTTTTTTTGAAAATTCCAACTTCCCGAGAGACCATCTGAGACACTGTTAATCTCTTGTGTTTTAGATTTGATTGCGAGTGTATATCCATTTACAAGCTCTAAGACTATTAAAGAAATTTTCCCTTGTTTGATAAATCTAATAGATCTCGAATTAATCTGTGTTGATCTTGGGCATAATTGTTTTTTCTTTTATTTCAAAATGTTTTCAAATGGTTTTGATGTTTCTATTAAAATCTTGTGTTAAAATCCCTCCGAATCATGCAAGATATCATCCTTGTGATAGTTTAGTGGCATGTACAATTTCATTATGAGAAGAGCCTTTATCCCGTGATGAGATAAACAATTTAAAATTACTTTACTATCATTTTTTTGATAAATATTGTCATAAGCATTTGAGTTTACATTATTCATGAGGAACTAGGGGTTTTTAATGTTTAATTTAACCTTTTAACTCGAGCATTCTTGTTAAATTCTTGGAGATTGTGTGAAACGGTGCAAATCTTTGCCTCCATTGATGCACACCTTCTAGTTGAAGGAATATTTTAGCTATTCTAAAGTAGTTTTTCATTTAGTTTTCCAATTGTTGTGAAGGTTCTCAAATATCTGGAAAAATTAAGTTTATCCTATTTAACCTCCCACCAAAACTTATTCAAAAACAATGAATCCTACCTAACTACCCTTGTTTTCCCTATATGTCCACAAATGAATAAATTATACTTTTGTCAAAATATGCCGAGGCAATCGGGATTCCATAATGTCTTTAGTAACCTTAACCTTGTTTAGAAAATGTCACCATTCTTTAGAAGTGACAACATGTGAGAGTTAAATTGTGGTGCATTGATCATATTTTCTTGAGGTTTCCTTTCAAATTTGTGCAAAGAAGGATATCTTCATTCTCCTTCACCAAAAGAGGTTATAAAATGGGTCCTCTCACCCTGGTTAAAAGGCATAACCTAAAGTAGTGAGGATAGATCAAATCCTTTTCAAGGTGCTATCCATTTCTCTAATGCTCGAGTGACAAAAATCCAAATAAATCTCGTCCCACTACAAAGCGACCGATAATATGATTTGTTTACTTCTAAGTGTCTTCTTAAATGTGATATTTCTCGGCTTCCAAGGGAGAAATAATTTTGATACCAACACCTGAATGATGCCATTTACGGGAATTATTTGAACTCGGGACCTATTTATGTGGCAATAACAACTGAATGGCACCGATGTCGGGGATTTTTTGAACTCCGGGACCTATTTATGCATCAATAACACCAGATTGGCACCAATTTTGGGGAATATTTGAAATCATGGACCTATTTGTGTGGCAACAACACTAGATTGGTGCTGATTTCGGGGATTATTTTAACTTTGGGACCTATTTATGTGGAAACAAAACCTGAATGGCACTGATGCTAGGGATTATTTGAACTCCAGGACCTATTTATGTGGCAACAATACTTGAATTGCTCCATTGCTAGGGAATATTTAAACAAATGTATACACAAACAAACCCTGGTAATGTTTCTTACATGCTCTAAGTGCAAATACATTGTTTAAACTTCATCCTCTATTGAGATTTGTAAGAATCGTGCGAAGTTACAAGTTCTATGTGCAATATTTCTAGTTTCTAGTGGTCATTGCACTAAATTTATATCATCAGTGATAAATACTAGTAAAGGAAGGTCAGATTTGCTAATATTTGCAAGAATTAGGTGTTTATAGATATTCAAAAAGTCATTTATAGTGCATTTGTACAACTAAGGTGAAAATCCTTATTGGCGACTCCGTGTTGATTTAAATTTTGATAAATACCAGTGCCTTAACATGTATTAAGTGAAATATGTCACTAATATTTGTAAAGATGGAAGGAAGAAGATCTTTCTTCACTAAAGACCCTACTAGAAAGTTGTTTCCAAAACTGGGAAAGATAAATTCAAAAGGAAAAAGAGTTTAGAAAATAGTTGGAGATCAGGAATCAAGAAAAGAGTTATCCATTGTGAAAAGTGATCAACCTGTGGTTGAGGATTACCATTCTTCTTCAAGTGATTTTGAATTAGGTAATCTTCATACGAATTAAACTCTCCAACTAGAGAGGGGCCTTCATTTGTGTCTAATAAGTGTGCTTCTCAATCTGTCCTTGTATTTTCCAAAGTTGATAGGGTTTTCCATGAAACAGAGTCTTTAGAGGACATTCATTTTGAAAATTATACTCCTGTGTTCCAAATACCCCTTGTCCCTCATCATTTTGTTTCTCTTATAAGATCACCTCCTCAAAACAATATGGCCCAGCCCCCACCTGCACCTCCATTTGTTGTCAATACCTTCGGTTCTATAAATTTTGGAGGTTTGGGTAGATATCCAAATGTAGTGCCACAAGATGTTATAAATAGAATGCCTAAATTTCAAGGGAATAATGCTATCACTGGTGATCAACACTTAAATATTTTTTTCAATATGATGGAAAACTTTGAGATCAAATTTGAGGATGTGTATATAATATTGTTTATTCATACTCTTGAGGAGGATGCACGTGACTAGTATAAGTCTTTTCCGAGATAGCTCAATAGATTCATGGACATAAATGAAAAATGATTTTAGATTACAATGTGGGGATAAGAATGATCGCAGAGTTTCTTTTTTCTGAATTTGAAAATATTAAGAATAATCCTAATGAATTTGTTCATGAATTCAATACTCGATTCAATAAGACCTTGAATAGGCTACTGTGATCTTGAGGCATAGTGATGTTTCTTGTTTGATAAAGTATTTTGATGCTTTTGAATGAAAGTCTGCCTATTATTTAAGGGACAAAAACCCAGGAACTTTGAGGTAGGCCTTCACCATGGCTTTGTAAATTGAAAATAACATCAAGGAAGTTTCTAAGCCTCTTAAGAGGGAAGGTATCAAGATGATTAATCCAAAGAAGCCTTAGTTGAGTAAGTCTATTGATCTAGAAGAGGTTGTAAAAACTTTCTCTGGAGTCATTAAGGAAATGTCTTACAAGTTAGCTAGAGAAGAGAAGGGGATTGGACAAGGCTCCCAAGGTTAGCACAAGCTACAAGGTCAAGAAAGATTTGAATATCATCCCGAGAGGTGATCATATATAAGATGATAATGGTAAAGGACCTATGGGATCGGGAAATGACAGCCCCAACCCTAGGAAAATAAATTGGTTCCCGATCCTTTAGTTACAAGAGTTGTTGCTATTGAAGAAGCTCATGAGATTGAGTGGTGTGATAGATGTTTATTGTCACAATCTCCATGTGATGTTGAAAAGGGAGTTGAGGAAGAATCTAATGATGATGAGATCGATGATGATGTAAACATGATGGATTGCTCTACAAGTTCACAGTAGGGAGAAACCTCAACTTAGGTTATGAGTGCCAAAACTGTTGAAAAATTTTGGGATTACATTCATCGTGTATTACCTCTTCTTCCCACTCATACTTCGAATTGATATGATACAATATTTTGAGTTTCCTAATAATGATTTTGAGTACTCAAGGGAATTAATGATTAAGAAGTATGATGGATAAATTCCTTCAGAAGAGGACATATAGTTGTTAATGAATACAGTAGTTGGCCAAGAAAAATAATCTAATACCAGGAGTAAGGTTTTCAAAGGGGTAGGGCCTCAGGCTAAACCAAAAATTCCAGTGCTTACTAGTATCCCTAAGGAAAACCCTAAAAAATATGCATTTGGAAAATACTTTGTCACCCAAAATTAAACTTGTGTTCCTCCTAATGCTCAGGGATGTGAAGACTGCCATATTATCAAATGAAGTATTGAACCCTCCTCTTAATACAACCTTACCAAAATATGTTCCTTGTCACATAGCCCAAATATTGAGTCGGACCATTATTTTCATTCCTATTGTTGAATTTCTTAGTATCCCCGAGCATAGGAACAGAGAATTCAAGTATTTAGGGCTTAAGGAAAAAAAGGTCACCCAGGATAAAAATGTAAGCAATGTCAAGGTTCCTCCTTCCATTACAGAATTAGAAAAATCAAAAGCATTAGAGGAATTGGGTTAGCCACATGATGCTTATTTGGGAACTTCTCTGTTGAGTCTCAACTGAAGGTGGATCCATTTTTCACTACTCTGATTATTAAGGATAAGCTGTTACATAACTATATGTTTGATTTAGGAGCCTCATGTAATGTAATTCCTCTTGAGGTCATGAATGAGTTGGATCTCAAAATAACAAGATCTTATGATAAATGTCTTTGCCATGGATTCAAGAGAGGTTCTAGTAGTTGGATGTGTCAAAGGCTTAGTAGTGCAATTGGTAGCACGTATCTAGGAAAGTACTTAACTTTGAATGTAGTAATTGTGGATTTTCCTGCTAAGTGGGGAATGTTACTATCTAGAAAGTGGGCAGCTAGTGTGGGTGGAAGTGTGTAAATGGACATGTCTTACGCCACCATACCAATTGAAAGCAGCCTTGTGAAGTTACCTAGTGAAAATAAAATGTTATATCTCATTGAGGACCTCAACAATGCTTCTTATGAAGTATTACATGTAGACATTGATATTGATAACTCTATGAGCTATGTTGTTTTCAAGGAGCATGAAATTGATCGATGCAAATATCATGAGCAAGTTGATTTTCCTGAGACTTTGAAGTTTGATGTAGCCTCAAGAGATGTTGATAAATTGACATAGGGACAAAGGATAAGCCTGAAAAATGTGGTCAAATAGTAACTTGGATGGAAAAGAAAAACAATCATATGACGAGTTGTTAAAGACGTATCAGAACTACTTAGCATGGTCATATCCAGAATCGAAGGCACTTGAAAATTTTCCTTGTTTGTTTTCTTTGAATAAGGGTACACATCATTGTACAGTGTATAGTATTTTGTTTTGTTCTACTTTTGTGTTTTCATTTTTGATGTTTCACAGGTACTGTGACCAGCTTTTGTTGGTTTCTTAGTTCATCTTAGGCTTTTTGGTTATCGTCTTTCTACTCTGCAAGATTTCTCTTGACTCCATTTTCTAATGTATTTTTGGAACATGGTCTATTGTTCTTGTGGCACTCGTAGGTAGTTCCCATCCCCGAGTTGGAGCCGATGCTAGTGCTCAATTTGATCTCACCCCATTTACTCTAAAATTCATCAATCTGCGGGCTTTGTCGTATTTGCTATTTCCCTGAATGGATGCGTGAAAGGTTTTATTCATTTATATATTGTTGAAGATCCTTCTCCATGGTCATGGATCACATTTGGGCCTTGTATCATTTCCAAATTATTTTTCCTTAAAGAAAAATTCAATTCTAGGCACAAATGGTGATTTTCTTGCATTTTACGATCCGACGGGCATGCTTTTCTCATCCAATTATATCTCCATATCCTCATCTGATGGTCTCTTTTGATTGGATGAGGCATGTCAGGTCTATTTTATAACTTGTAAATTTTTGCTATGTTTGCAAAAAGATCAATTTGGCGCCATTTGCCCTATTGAGATCCGATCGGCTAGTCAAATTTATAAAGGCGAGAAAATTTCTCTTATTTTTCTTGAAGGTGTATACGTGTTCATTTTTAATTGGTTGGAGCCCGAAGGGTATTTTTGGTGAAATTTGCCACTTTGGTCACATTTGTAAACAATACTAAATTAGTCCTGCGACCTCGATAGTCTCTAATTGGCTAGTGGACAAATATGAAGCGACATAAAAAAGTCTTACTTTAACCCCGAGGATGGACACATGGCATTTTTTCATGTTACAAGCGGGGAAGCGGGTCGGTGGAAAATTTTGATTATTTTGCCTCTTTGTATGAGGGAGCAATGTCATGAAATAACCCGCAACTCCATTGGGGCCCACATCAAAAGGTAGATGTGGAGAGGCAAGTCACCTGGGCATTTTGAATATTTTTGCCTTTTTTTGAAAAGGAGAAAATTACAAAAAGAAGCATGAATGTGTTGAGGCCCACTTTAAAAGATAAAAGTTGGAAGCAGGTCACTGAAGGAAAATTGGAAATTTGGCCTTTTTGTTAAAATGGGTAAAACTATAGAAATGAGCCACAACTCCATCAAAGGCATAGATTAAGCCATGTGTCGAGCCCGTATTTCAAAGGTGGAGGGGCAGGGCAAAATGTGAAAATTGTGCATTTTCTCCAAAATTCATAAAATGCAAAAGGCACCCCCGGCCCGTTTCGGCTCTAATCTTCCACATGGATAACTCTAATTTAAATTTATGAAAGGAAGAACCAATGGTTATGGAAATATGCATCTGCTTTTTTCTACCATTAACGTTCGATGACTTAAGGGGATGCAAATACGCATCTTTTTATGGTGAATTTGAATGATTTCTTGTCATTTCTATCGAAAAGTATATTTGAAGTGTTGTGGAGCTTGAATTTGTGAATCGAGGAAGTGCAAGAGTTGATATTCTGAAATAGAGTTACTCGGACACTGCAAAAAACAAATTTCGAGATCCAATGCAGAAATTTATAGCGAAAAGAAAGAGGAGAAGGAAGCTATAGGTGAAAAGGATGAAAAATGTATTTTTAGAGGAGATGACTGAATGCCCCAATTAAAACAATGATGGAAATATCTAAAATGATTCACCTTTTGAACACCTGGCAACATTTTGATGTAAATATGTTAAACATCACTTTCTTGAAATCATGATCAAATATGTAACAAACAAAGGTTCATTAAATATAATTTTTTTGGGGGGAAGCTTTAATGTAAATGAGTGCTATAAAGGGCATGCGTTAGTCATGCACATGGTCAAGGGTTGAATTCTTACGAATTTTTTTGAGAAAGCCCATCTTCTTGAGAGACCATTCGAGAAACATGTTAATCTCTTGTGTTTTAGATTTGATCATGTCAAGATGGTTGCAAGTGTACAACCATTGACAACCTTTGAGACTGTTCAAAAAAATTTCCCCTGCTAATAAATCTAATAGATCTCAAATTAATATGTGTTGCTCTTGGGCAAAATTGTGTTTGCTTTTATTTTAGAATGTTTTCAAATGGTTTTGATGTTTCTGTTGTAATATTGTGTTAATATCCATCTGAATCATGTAGGATATTTTCATTGTGATAGTTTAGTGGCATTTGCAATTTCATGAGATAAACAATTTAAAATCACTTTACTATCATTTTGTTTATAAATATTTTTTGTAAGCCTTTGAGTGTATCTTAGGTGTGAGAAACCAAGGGTCTTTAATGTTTCATTGAGCCTTTTAACTCGAGCCTTCATGTTAAATTCTTTGAGATTGTGTGAAACTATACAAATTTGGGCCTCCATTGATGTGCACCTTCTTGTTGAAGGAATATTTTATCTATTCTCAAGAATTTTGTCATTTAGTTTTCCAATTCTTATGAAGGTTCCCAAGGATCTGGAAAAATCAATTTTATCATTCTTAATATCCCGTGAAAAGTTATTCAAAAACAATGAATCCTACCTGAACTACCCATGTTTTCCCCGTATGTCCACAAATGAGTAAATTCTATGTCCAAAATATGCGAGACAATCAAGATTCCATAATGTCTTTGCTAAACTTAACCTTAAATTGAAAATATCACCATTATTTAGAAGTGACAACTTGTGAGAGTTAAATTGTGGTGCATTGATCATATTTTCTCAAGGTTTCATTTCAAATTTGTGCAAAGAAGGATATATTCATTCTCCTTAACCAACGTAAGTTACAAAATGGATCATCTCACCCTGGTTTAAAGGTACAACCTAAAGTAACGAGGATAGATCAAATCCTTTTGAAGGTGCTATTCATTTCTCCAATGCCTGAGTGACAAAGAGCCATCTGAATCTCCTCCCTGGCTACAAATTGACTCATAATAGGATTTGTCTGTCTCTAAGTGTCTTGCTAAATCTGTGATGCTACTCGGCTTCTAAGGGAGAATCAATTTAGATACCAACACAGAGGACTATAGATTCAAGTTAATGGAATATATCTCAAGCATTGTTATTGAGTAAAAAGTCCTTCTTATACATATTATTTTTGGATTTGTAATTCCTCTAAGTGTTCGTAACACATTTCATTGTTTTAGTTTAGGTTTCTTTTGTAATAAGTGCTTGTGCATTCTCTGCATATTCTATTTGGAATGTGTATGACCTTTTCTATATGTATATAGTTGTGCCCTTGTTACTATTGCACTTTCCAATTTCAGGCATTGTTTGGTGAAAAAACAACCAGTCCTCAACCAGGGGTTTCTTTTAAAATGAAAATATCCAAGGTAGTGATCTACAATTTGGAAGATATATTTTTCAAGTAACATGCTAGTTCTAGTAATAATATGACTCCATGCTCAATAGATCATGTAAGGTCATTGGTCTTCGGATCAAGAAGGTAGATCATCTTGAAGTCACCAATTGTTATACATTTTTCATAACTCCTACAAAATGGACAACTTACTAGGTCATAAAATCAACAATTGATAGAAAAGTCAAAATGCTTTTGCACCATGCAAGGTAGCTCATGTGTTGGTTTGACTTAGTTGGTTATAATTCATGAGTGAGCTAGAGAGTCATGGTGAATCTTGGATTTAGAAATCATGTTTATGCATGGTTGGTCGGTGATGGTTGGTCACGGGTTGGTCGTGTGATGGTTGGTCATCTAGGTTAGTTGGTGACAGGTTGGTTGGCTAGGTTTTCGGGTGATGGTTGGTCGGTGAGGTTTTTTGGTGATAGTTGGTCATCCAATTTGGTTGGGTTATGGTTGGTCGATATGTTGGTCATGTGAAAATTGGTCATCCATGTTGTTTGGGTGATGGTTGGTCAGCGAGGTAGGTTAGGTGATAGTTGGTCGATTCACGGGTTGGATGACATCCAACCCCGTATGGAAGTGTGGTTAGAAAAATGATGGGTTAGTCGATGGTTTTGTTTTCTAAATTTTTGGTGGCTTAGGATGGCGAGGTTATTTTTGTTAGATGGATGGTGTATGAAAGCATATACAGTAAGGAAGATAGACATCATCTAATCTAGTGAGGTTGGATGACAAAGAGGATGTACGAGTTACAAGCCAAATGAGGGTAGGTGAATGAATGATAGCCCAACAACTATAATTAATGAGGCATGAAACCCATGGCTTCCCATGTAGGAAAAGTATCAAAATGAATGGTTACCCATACCTCTTTAATGCATCATGCCAGTTGGTGACCCAAATTTCCTATATATTGTAAATCCACCTCATTTTGAATGATATTTTTCTAAAAAGTAAAGGAACTCATTAATTTTTTTCCAGCTATTGTGAGCTAAATGCCTCAAATTTGGGTTTATTGTGAAAGATATGGGCTTATGTTATGATGGATTATGCGTGTGTTTAAGTAATAAAATTCATGTTATTTGGAAAATTTCTCCGTAACTTATATGAATTAAATATTTTTCCTTTCATTTTATGTATAAATAGGTTTTGCATATATCTATCTCTTTGCAGTTCTATAGTTTGTTTTGCTTTATGAATATAGGGAATTGAATGGTGTCCTATAGTATGGTATTTCTACCAGTCCTTTCTGCTCATTTCTCTCTTCATCCTTCACTCACTCGGATTGTCTCACCCTATATTGGTACATCACCTTCACTTAGAGTTGCTTTATTTCATGCATTTTCTATCCATGTCTCCTTGGAAAGGCTTCCACAAGCTTTTGGATTTTTCAACGGTGACCTTAACTTTTTAGACTCGACCATGTGGCGGGATGGTGGTTGTTTGGGGATTGCCTTTTTGGTCGCGCCTTTGAAATTTCACCAAAGAGTCATGTGGCTCCTTCCACATATTTGTTTTAGTTTTTTTGTGTTTTGGCTCGACCCTTTTTTCTGTGGGGCCATATGCCCGACCTTGGACACATGGAAGGTCAACACACATTTGAGAACCTACTTTGAATTCTACTTTTGAAGTTTCACTAGATGACACGTGGCGGCTTCCATGGGCTCCGTTGTTTCCATTTCAATGACCGCTTATGCCTTTTCGGCTTTTGACACGTGTCGGGCCAATGCTTGTTTGAGTCTTTACTTTAGGTCACACCTTTGAATTTGTGCTAGTGTGACATGTGGAATTGTTCATTAGTTCTTCTAGACTTAGCTGATTTGGGCATGCTACCCATTTTATTTCTCTTAGACCCTAGACATGTGGAGAGTTGGCACTCATTTGAGTCTTTGCTTTGGGCCTGATCTTTTAAAATTGTGCTAAGATGACACATGGTTCTTTGCACTCGCTTGCACTTTTCAATAGATGACTCTGTCCCTTTTTTGAACTTGGACATGTGGAGGTTTGGTGTTAGTTCACGGTCTTTCTTTGGGCCGTTCCTTTGAAGATGCGCCATTGAGACATGTGGATGCTTCCATCGACCTTTTATACTTATCCGATTTTGGCCCACCCTATCCCTTTTTTAGAATCGACCACGTGGTGGGCCTGCACTCATTGGGGACTCCATTTTGTATTGTAACCTTTAATTTTCTCTGAATTGACGCATCTTATTTTCTATGGGTCTGTGAATTTTTAATAGAGAAACACTCCACGGGCTCGTGGGCCTGCACTTGAAAACTACAACACTTTGTGAAATGTTGTGAAGTTTCAAAATTCCCAAACCCTCCGCCCACATTTTCACTTGGTAAAATTTTCTCCATGGCCCCATAGACCCACTTAGCAAATGAAAAATCATCCTTGAGCCCATCACCCATATTTTCCACTTAGCAAAAAGTATTCCTTCCCAAGCTCACGGACCTGATTATAACTCGTGCCTTTTACAAAAAAGTGCAAAAACGCAAAAATATATCCTACCATCCTGCTGGTCTACAATTTCCCATTGGTGAAAACTCTTCCCCAAGCCCGCCGACCCGCTTTTGGCAAAAATCCTTCTCGCCCACCGCCCACCATTTATGAAATATGAGGAGTTAGAAAGGATTTTTATATCTATGGAAAGGGAAGAAATTTAATATCTAATGGAAATTCTTTTAGGGGACCTTGAGTGCTTAAAATATAAAAAAAAATTAGATTGAATCACTGAAAAGGGGAAAATGGTGTTAGTTGACCAAAAATAAGTGTGAGCTTATTTTGGTCAACAACCCTTAGTTTCAATTTGCATGAAGTGGTTAAGAAATAAAGTGGATGACTTTCTAAACTACTAGAATATGTATGCTACACATGTCCTCATTCATCCACATATGGGTTAGAATATTTTCCATCTGTCCTTTGTTGACATCTATGCATTCATATTTGTTGGCTCATCAACAGATTATAATCTTCACACCAATCAACTTGTATTATAATCTTTGACCTGAAATGCTCCTTATTTATAGCCTTATATGCATTGGATGATCAAAGGAGATCAGACACACAAGTAGATATTAATTTTCTTCTTATTCCAATTTCTCTAAAATTTAATACATTGATAGGTGTTTATAAATTTTAGTCTTGGTAGTTGTGTTTGACATGTATAAGGGAAATGTAATGTACAAGTTTTTGTAAATGGTCATTGATAGAGGGATCATCAGAAAATTTAATGAGTGGAATCCCTAATCATTAAAGAAATAACTTAATCCCAAATTTGCATAAAATTAGTGACGTAAACAATCCTAAACATAGATTTTCCATATCTAACATATGTAGAGTGAAGAATTCAAATATATTCATGTTCACCTTACAAGTATTCACTGACCACACATTTATTTCTAGGATATATCCAAAATATCTTACCTTGAAAACCTACACAACGCACCCCATTTTTTTCTTCGAAGAGTTACACAAACTACTCATGTTTCACCCATTTGTAACAAATAAACATTTTACTGAGATCTTTTCCACAACATTTTCTACACTCTTGTACCTCATATCCATCAATATCCTTCTTCATCACTTTGGTGCTTCCTATAATATTTATCTCCCTCAATTTTAGCATCTTTGATGTATCCTCTTCAGTATTTCCATCTTACAATTCATGCGTGATTGCTAGTATGTAAGACTATCTATCATGTCATCCTTATGCTAATAAGTGACAACGATGTTTTCACCGGAGATTTAATAACATTTACCACACCCAAATGGAAAACCTATTATGTTTAGCATGTCTCAGACCCCACAAATCAAGTTATTTGGGCTCTTTTTATATTGATATATGCCATTTTTACATCATCTATGACCCTAATGTGTATTAGGTGATATGTAGTGATATTAACTTGATTGATCTTCACTATGAAAAATGCGGTAACTTTCCAGTGTGTTAGAACACCGATAATGAGATTCCTATATATATATGTAAAATGAATTAAGTTTGTATGATCTGAATTTCCATCATTTAAGACTTGGGTCCATTCGACCAATATCCTATGTTGATCACATTAGGTGCTCAAGTGACTTGACGGGGTGATACTTTTGTTGTAGGCTTACTTTTATTTGGACAACACCCTTTTACTATAGCCATCACGTACCCTTCATGCATTTTGTACCTATGTATGTGGGTGTTTTCTCGTATGTTTCCATGTCCACACATAGCCATTCTCCTCACCGAAAGATCCCCTCTTGGAAATGCATGATGTCAAGTGATCTTTTTGTGAAATATAGAATTTACGTGGATGACAACGCCACAACCCATAGCATGATTGACATGGAGGTTGAAATGTAGAGGAAGTAGTGACTACGAAAATTTTTACTTATTAAAACACATGCCCGCCCCCTCCTAAACCATTCATTACCCAAAACACACAAATGAATCATTAAAGCACTGGATAACCATGCCCAAGCACCCGAGATAACTAGGATCATTTCTAGTTTTCACATTATAGATAACTCATTCCATAGCCAAATACAAGTTGTTTTCTTTCCAATTTGCGGGTCAAACGAGTAGAGGAAGAACATTGATGTAGGTAGGGCATCCGGCCGGCTCAACAACATTTCCACAACATGTTTATCATACCCATTTGTAATCATCAAAATTTATGTGGATGGGTATAGGGTTTTGTAGTTTGTATTATTATTTTCTAGTGGCTAGAACTATGACGACCTATGTGTGTTCCATTTATACTTGATTTTGTTTATCTATACCCATTTGTAATCTAAAAAAATTCTATTGATGGGTGTAAGCTTGCTAAATGAGATTTACAGGATGAACTATAGTGACCTTTGTGTCTTATCTATGGCAAGTTGTAATGTTCCAACCAAATTCTACATTTATTCTTGGGTTGTCAAATTTTAGACACCCATTTCCTAAAACCCCTTTGACGAACTTCAATATACATATTACACCCAACTACCTCTTTTCTTTTCTGCTCCTCCTACTCGGGTTTTATTTGCATCCATCTCTTAATTTTAAAATGCACAAATTGAGATAATGGAGAACATTTATAATACCTCATAAATAGAAATATTCTCAGTGAAAGGGAGGAGGAAAACAATATATATAATTATATTTTCCTCCGAGTTACACCACCAATGTCATATATTATCAATGTCGAGACAAAATAAACTAATTCATTGTCTTTTTATCATCAAATCCTAATGAAATTAACATAGTTTTTTTCTAAACTCTCACCACGAATTTGGCTCCATATCACATATTGGTGACAAAATGGGTCTTGTGTTGTCCGAAGGTGCCATCCCTTAATCACTTTGCTTCCTCAAAACAATGTGAATTGTTTGAAAAAATGTCTAGCTATGAACTGTATGATGAAATGTCTCAAATAAATGATAATTTGATAAATAAATTGAATCCTCATTCCATTACGATAATGTTGATTGTTCAAGATATCAATGGCCCACATACACTGCATAGACACTACCTAAATGGATTTTCAATTTCGATACTAGTATTACTTAATTAGATAATGGAAAGTTAAGATGTAGTATTTTCTTAATTAGTGAGACTTGGATAATGTTCTCATATAGCAAAAATAACATGACATGGTGATACAAGAAGATTCGGAAAAAAATATTAGGTAATTGTTTTGATTTACCTTGATTTATATGATTTCATGTAGATGAATGTTTCAAGGAACACATGATAAAAATCTTTTGGATAAGATTAGTAAACTGTATGGAATCATAGTCTCTTTGGAACCTAATCTTTTTAAGAAAGTGATATGCTCTTAACATAAAGATAATAATAAGGTAACTAAACATGAAAATGTAATCAATATTCTTAGAAATTAGTAGAAGTATGTAAGAGATGATTTGAAGTATGTTAGTCAATATAATTGTTTAGTTTGTACCTAACTATTTCTTGAGATAATCATATAGTTTCCGTTAATGGGATCATTAAGTTGGAGAATCTCTAGATTGAGGTAGTTATTGGTTATATGTTACTAGAAAAATAACCAAGTGTACTTCTAAGCTCACTCTGAATTTATAATCATTGGTTATAAGAGGCCATATTAAGGAGAGTCAAAATAATGAGCAATCTGGTAGCAATAGATTTAATTTAAAAGGGGATCTTCCAATAGATGAGAAAATAATTACAAATCGATATGTTGGAATAGAAGCAAAATGGGCACAAGAAAAGTAAGTATATTATTGATATTTATATTTTTAAAGATCTCATGGTATTATTTATAGTATGAAGTAGCTATATGCTTGACATCCAATTACCTAGATGAAGCGTGGATAATAAACTCGGGTGCTTATTTCCATATGAGTTAGCCTAGGAGTAGTTCAAAGACAATGAGAAGGATCATGGAGACAATATATTACTTGGCAATAATTTGTTGATAAATATGGTTTGAGAATAAAAACACAAATATGGAAATTTTGAGTGGATAAATTATGTACAACATGTGCAAGGTTTGACATGCAATCTCCTCTTGGTAGTCAATTTTTGATGCTAAATTTGATACAATCTTCATCGAAAATGG
This sequence comes from Taxus wallichiana var. yunnanensis, assembly GCA_018340775.1. Taxonomy (NCBI): domain Eukaryota; kingdom Viridiplantae; phylum Streptophyta; class Pinopsida; order Cupressales; family Taxaceae; genus Taxus; species Taxus wallichiana. Next base: position 774,723,762 of record CM031243.1, on the reverse strand, counting down.
CTATAATTCACTCGATAAAACTATTATTTTAGAAAAAGGACTTGTAAATCTTACCACATTGTATAAGTTGTATTTGAGTAACCCCATTATGGATAGTGTTAATTTAACATCCATGGAAATTAATAAACAAAGTGAAAGCATCGAGAGATGTCAAGTTTGATGTTGTGGCATGGAAGATTGGAAATTTTTGGAGAGAATGGCACTGAGATTATTGTCCATAGATTTGAAGGTGTAAAGCTTGATCCTTTTGAGTTTTATGAAACATGTGTCTTTGGAAAATAGAATAGAGATTACACATCATGTAAGATAATTATAGTTAATTTGTAATGGTATTAATATTAAAATTTTAGTGCCAACAAAAATAACTATTAATGCCACTATTAGAATCAAATACTTGTGATATTAAAATCCAATCTTCACATACTATTAAAGAGGAAAGTGAACTACATATGAACATGTATATAAGAAAGTAAGTTTGAGAGGCATTGAGATATCCCAAGAGAGTGATAAAGAGAAAGGAGAAAAGGTTATTTGTAGTAGTGGGTTTTCAAGGTATGAAAGTGATAAAAGAAGTGAGTGTTTAAGGAGAGGCTTGTAGAAGCTTTGTTGAAGTAAGAAAAGAGAAATGGATATTTTAGAGAAGTTAAAGGTTGAATTCATGGTGTTGAAATTTTTAATTAAAGTATAATAAAGGAGGAAGAACTAGGGAAAAATTATCAATTCCCAAAGGAGAAATATTAAATAACTAAAGAGAGAGTTAGAGAACATACATGATTCAATGGAGATTCAATAAAATGATAGATAATTATTTACATGGTACATGTAGGGACATATTATAGCTTTATAAACCATCGTTACATTTTATTTTAAAATTTAATATTCAAGAATTGAGTTCTATTTTGATATGCCCAAAATTTTCCTCATCCCTTAAAACGTATACAATGTAACTCCATGCACGCTTTTAACTCAAGGAATTGAGTAATGTTTTCTTGTTATACAAACTTAACGAGTAATGAACCATTATATAAATCATACACATATAGAGAACTGTAGATTTAAAAATCCCTTAAGTGAATTAAGTACCCGTAATTTATCTACCATAACCATTCTATAAATTTATTATCATGGTGAGGCATGAGTAAGTAGAAAGATGTTGTATTAGCTATGAATTCATACATTACTATCAACTAACTTCACAACTATATTGAATAAATAACATTTCCATTCAAAATAGCATTTACAAAAAAAAGAAGGTATATCTTACTGACTAGTTCCCTTCATCACCAATGAACTAGTGAATTCAATCACTTGAACATTGTAGAGCTAATATGCATGTATTTTTAACAGTATGAAGTGATAATAAATTATTGCCTAAATTCCTCTTTTCTAATATTATATTTACATTGTCATCCATGGCTCAATTATTATTTGACTATCATTATTTTCTCTCTAGGTTCATTGTATTTCTCAATATTTGTTCTAAATTCAGTACTACTCTATCTTATTATACAAAAATAATCTCTATTGGAAATTCATATGAATTTAATACTCTTTTCAAACTAATAGATATGGCAATGATAAAAACACCAATAATAGCACTATAAATTCTATGTGCATTATCACGATTGGGTATTTTTCTACTATCAATATCATATCCACCTTTGATAAATGTTTGCACTAAAATATTTACTATTATTTACTTTCACCTCAAGCAATATTTTCACTTCACATCTTTCATCAAAAGGGGATAAACTATATGGGTTACTTACATAAAACCACCCTCTTCTAGACAAAGGAATAAACAAACCTAGTGACCAAAAAGGATAACTATGATTATTAAAATGAATTAAATAATAAATCATGAAATTGTAAGTTAACATTCCATTGTGTTTATTTTAAATGTAGTGGGGAAAATAATCTTAAAATATCAAATAATCGATATTATATTTTGTAAATAACAATTATATAATGCATATTGTGGGTATGAATATTCATTCCATTTTTAATTTGTAAGGTTTTCAAAATTATGGGATGATGATATGTATACAATAGTGTGGTACCAAATTACAAGAAGTATTTTTCTCAAGAGGTTATAAATATCTTTGACTCTCATCAATTTGTGTTAGAATACACAATTCCTACCTGGTTTTCCAATACCTTTTGGTGATTTATCACCCCCAATATTTCAATAATGCCAGGACTAATTTCCATTTATCTAATATTGCCATTTATGTCTATTATAAACTATGAATATAATGGGTACAATACACCCCATCTCCAATGGGATCATGTAGATTGATCAAATTGTTTACCATATAATGGTTATTGTATTATAATCTATAACAACTTTTAATTATTTATCAATGTCAAGTATAATCTTATTCACCTTGAGAACTATTAAATACATTCACTAACATAATGTGAGGGTAAATCTAGAAAATAAAAAATAAGAAAGGAATTTTTGAAATCGTATTTTGTTAACTTTTTGTATTATATTTGAGTATTGACTAATGAAATGAAGTCTAAATGGTATTGTTTCTTATTATTTCAGAATTTTTTTCTATTTCTTAACATAAATCATTCTTATTAAACATTTTTTTATTTTTGTGATAAAAATTTCCTTTACTATTTTACTTGATGAATTTTTCCAAGACTATGAAGTATGATTAGAAACATACTATGGTCAGCACCTAAATTTTATTCTCTTGTCTTCTTTTTCTTGTAAATACATTTTTATCATCGATCCTCTTCGTGAATAATTTATCTTTTATTTACAATGTTTTTATTATTCGTTTCCTCTCACTAAATTCTAAGTTTTAATGCAAAAGATTCTTATATATACATGTTACTCTAAGTGTGTATTATCTAAAAATAACATGCCTATGTATTAACCATTATTTACTAAATAATTCATATGAGAACATACAAGATCATAATATGATATGCACATTTGCATACAATGGTTTTTATGGGAGTACATAAGCATAACATGCTATCAATCTCAAATAATGAAGGAAAAATTATCGTTTTGTTAGAATGTAACCAAATGCAACCAAATTCAACCAAATGCATGTTTATTTTTAATATATCATTTTGTTGGAATTTACAATTGATTTGCAAGTATAGGTGTAAAGTATAGTTTTGAATCTGACATCATTAAAGATATCAACATGAGATAAAGGTGATGACAAAGTGGCATAAAGGAAACTAGTATCCCACAATCTAAAGGTCCAAATCTATAGTATTTCATATAATTATGGAATCTAGTCCAACCTAATATGTATGGTATTTCCCCTCCATATTTATGTGAGAAAACATTGACCTAAAGGAATTTAGATTTATTCATATATACTATATGTAGCAATGATATTGTGATAAGTCAACTTGAATAAGTTATGTCACCCCTCAAACCAAAATTATACTCTTATTTTCCTTATCAGTTTAGCACACTATGATATGATATTTTCTATTATTGAATTGTAAATGAATGTGGTCTAAATTAATGAAATTCATATACAATTTATTCAAATCTATATAAGCTAATTAGATAACTCCATTTCATTAATGTAGGGTTAATACACTATGTGATGAAATGTAGAAGGTATTCGACTCTATATAAGTTAATTAGATAACTCGCATTTAATTAATTTAGGATTAATGCACTATGTGATGAAATGTCGATGTAATAAATAAAAAAGAGTTAATTAATATTGAAGAATATTAGGAAAAGGGGAAGATTAAAATAGGTTATTTATTGTTGCAAATTTGTTGGAAGTGGGGAAAATGGGGTTGATATATCATAGATGCGTAAGAATTTTTTTAACTTCAATGCTATTACAATATATGTAAATAGATAATGAAACCATAAAAGAAAATCAATAACTTAAGTAACATTTTATTTCATGGTTGGAATTTTTTCTTCACATTATCCCTAAGGTGTCTCATTACGAGTGTATATCCCTTTTTAAAGAGTGAAATACCTTTGATTTTTTTAATTATGACAAGAGGAACATTTTTCAATTTCAAAAATGAGAGACCACCTAGTTGTGTTTGATTTGAGGAGAACCCATTTATGATTTTATAATAGACCTAGATAATATGGTATTTGACTATCTTCGAAAATTCTTATAAGATTCTTCAAGTAAAGGAACATTTACTATTAATAGACATAGCACTAAGGATGAGTGCTTGAAGGTCTAATAATGTTGGATCGTTATTCATTTTAAATCTTGACCGCATAAAGTAATTACTAACTATTGTCTACTTTAGTATGGCGAGTTTTTATGTTAGTTGATTTAGTATGTTTATCCTATGCATAGTATGTTTTTCATATAATTAATTGCAAGCGTTTAGTAATTTCTTAATATGATTAAGATAAATTATTTCGTTAAATGGAATAACATTACAGTAAGTTTGATTTTTTTCGTACTAATTATATTTGTAGATAATGGTAAGGTGCATATATCATTTGTATATAGAAAATTTTTTATAAGTTTTTTTGTATGAAAAATATTGAAGCTATAGAAATTATGTGATCTCATACTCTCACTCTAAATTTGGCATATGGGGGAAAGTGCCTCTGCAAACATAGGAATCAGTGCGTGTTGAAGGGGCTTGCCCCTTAGGATGCCACATCAATACACAAAACTATCGTTACGTGATGAAGGGAATTTCCCCTTAGGATTCCACATCGATAGTTAGGTGGTATACCATGTTGAGTAGATTTTTTTAATGTTATGCACCAACCCTCCACTAAAAATGCACCCTTACATAATATTGCAATCATCCCTTTTGCAATGGACAATTGTGATATTATGGGAGGGTGCATCTTGAGTGAAGGATAGCCGTTGGCATTTATTGATACTTGAATTTGTCATGGATATTAGCTTTCTGATGTTTTGATTATTTTATCATATTGGATGACATATATTAGATTTTTCATGTATTATACTAATGTTAATTGTATATTTCTATATCCATGTGTGTTGTTGTATTTACTTTCTCTTATGTTTGAAGAAAATGAATACACACAACTATATTAAATCTAAATCCCATTGGAATAACATTGAATGCTCCCAAATTTGAGAGGGAGGAAACTTTCAAGAGGTCCACATTTGTGCTCTACAAAGACAACCATCACTAAAATAAATTGTTAAAATTGGAAATTGCAAACATGGTTAAAGCCCGACTCAATTTGCCGGAAACTTCAGTGATTTATTTGTCTAATTTCTGCACTATAGATTATTATTCATGTGGATATGGTCAACATTATGAAATGATGGAGGAGGCCTAGAAGTATGAGCCTCCCCATAAGATGAGGAATATGGGAGTTACGGTCATAAAACTAGTGATAGATCAAAAAATTCTATAAAAACGATATCACATGGAAGCACGGCTTCGATTTTTCTACTAAAAAAAAAAAATAGTTAATGATTTTATATGTTTTGTACTAAAAAACTTATGACATGTTTGAAAAAAACCTATATAAATATTTATTTTTTGTCGAATGTTGATTCACATAAGATTAAATATATTTCATTTTGTTGTTCGAATATATTCTTGATTCACATGAGCTTAAATATTAAATATGTTTTGCATTGGATTAAATATGTTTTTCATAGTATTAAAATGTGTTTCATGGATTACATTTTTAAAATTACTAATGTTTTTGTATTTTATAGCAAGTTTGAATTATTAAAATTCATTTATGTTATAATTATAGTTAGGTGCCAAATGCATATTGGTAACGATTTTCTAAAATCTTCACAACCCTAGTAATGAAATGTCTTCATGCTTATTTCAAACCAATCGGTGAAGTCTAGTTAAAAGGAAAAATTAACAAGGTCTAAAAATATGTAAATATTAAATTCAAATTAACTAAGTATGGGTTATGATAATTTGTCCTATTTAAGAAAAAAGAGTCCCTATTCTCTTCAAAAATTATCCATGTGACTCTTTGTCTATGTTATTCACATTTATTGATAGTCATATATCGGTTTGTTTATTTGTGTGTCAATAATTTTCTAATATGAGTTAAACTCATCTAGAGATGCACAAGTACCCTACTTAATCTACATAATATAGAAAATCGGTATTGTTTGAAAATGAGTTAATTCTAGGGAATTCAAGTACTCATGAAGCATTTAATTTTAATAATAGATATACATTAAAATCATTTTGTAGTGAACAAACTATAACAATTATTGGAATATTGTCCACATTACTATTTACAATTGATGGACTTGTTAAATATCAAGAAATATTAGCATATTTGATCAAATTAAAACCCTAAAACATATTATTGTTTCCTTATGGTTTAAACTATAACATATTATTTAGGGAAAGATAAAGAAGTACATTTTACCTTTAATTGTAATGAAGTTTTAGAAACTTGAGAGAGTTTCTGGACCCCTCGTTTCTAGAAAATCTACTCGTAATAAAATGTTTGGAATTAAAGTGAACAATATTACTTGGAATGTCAAGTGTATGGTTTAGGTATGCTTGAAATGTCAAGTGTATAGTATACACTTGTTGGTTCTCATAAATGTAAGTTTTCTAGTTTTCTTGTGTCTTATAGAAATCAATTGTACTACAAAATTTTGATGATCATCTTCTTGTCACTCCTACGAACATGATAAATCTAAACCCTATGTATTAGATATTTCTTTATTGATTTGGTTTTGAAAACTAATCAAATGTTATTTACTATTTTACACCCATTTTAACCCTAATCAAATGTTTAGAGATATTGATAATAGAATAATCAATTTATTAAGTGATTTATTCAAATTTAATATTTACTCATTACATTCATAAACTTGTAATTATAGGAAAACATATTTTTAAAAAATTATTCTAAATTGTTTCCCAAAAAGAAGTCATGAACACATGATGTTAACTCATTTAGAGAGTATGTCGCCAAAAAATTACTAAACCAATTGACTCTCCAATAAGAAATCATTATTGAATGAACTCAGAAAAAAATGTTTTAGGTCCTTTCCATATGTTAAATTACAAATGTTTGTATTGAAAAAATAAAATTTGAAGTGTTCATTCTATTTTTTTATGTTTTCTTAAGATATATTTTTTTGCATTGTAAAGGTAAACATGGTTTCCATTTGGAGATTCAAAATTCATGGAGTATCGAATACCTCTGAAAATATTATATGTTCATCATTCATATTATACGACCCTAATGGAAGCAAGATAGTAGAAAGAGGTACAATTCTCAGAAATACCATTATGACTTTCAACCATGCTAAGTATAGGGCCTTGATATAGGGTATTGAGGAAGCAATACACCATGATGTTGAGAACATTTGTGTGTTTTCTCACAATATTCTTGTTCTTAAACAAATCACTAGTGTATACCAATGTAACAATGTAAATATTTCAATTCTTTGAGTTCAAGCGCTAGAGAGTGTATCTCGCTTTGTGAAATGTTCATATGTGCATGTAAAAGTTAATAGAGGTAGGTTAGATGTATGTCAAGTGTCTAGGGAAACTATAAACCAAGAACTGGTATCTTTTATACCACTTTCCATGGATGAAATTTCTATATGATAAATGTACACACTATATTTCCTTTTTGCGTAATGGTAGACATACATTATTTATTAGATTATGAATAACTAATATTATGTGAATTATTTCCAACGTATATATTAAATATTTTGTGGATAATATGATGATACATCATATAGTGTTGGTTGATAAACTTGGCATTTATGAAATATCATGCTTTAATCCTATCATGTCTTGTAACACACTTGCAATTCACATTTAATGTTTACTTGAAACATTTATAGTTGAGTATCTAGTTTTGAAAAATAATGTGTGTGGTTAACTTTGTCACAAATCATTTATTTTTCTCAATATGAATGCAAAAATGAATAATTAAGTTCATGCACCATTTGTTTTAGTTTAACTTGTTTTACAATATGCGGTTTAAATGATGGTTATGACAACGCACATAAATGAAACATGGAGAAGCTTGGTCACATGGGTCGATTCATGTTCCCAATCCATGCCTATCTTTTCATGGAAGAGATAAATAATGACACAATAGAATATATATCATCGTAAACATTAATTTTTTGTCGTAGCAATGTCCATAATATCATTTGTTGGGATAAAAATTATGGAATTGCCATCTTTTCACACTCCATGATGGTAATATTTGAATATGTGAACTTTAGTTGTTTTGTAAAATACTTAATATTTTATGTTGGGCTAATAGTTATGCACTTGTACTCCCTATATACAAGCACCTTCACATCACATGGCGCGTACACATTTCACAAGCATCATAGAGGAAGCAAAGGGAGATGCTCCTCCAATAGTTGATGGAGCTACGTCAGATGGGCCTTCCGAGCCCATTTACTTAGATATCCATGAGCCACCCATAGAGTACATAACTGAATATGTTAATGGTCGTATTCATTATTTCTTCCAGCATGGATCATGTGTTGTTAGTGGGGATGTTAGGTTTTTGAGTTACATAGACTTAATCGACATCGCCAAGTAGAACACAATATTCCCTCTATGGAACCTTGTAATCATGGTCATAAGCATATGGGAAAACAACCACCTATCCATCAAGATAGGACCAGGGCATACATGTAAAAGAGAGAGGGGGATGTGAAGTATGTCATGAGGTAATGATTCTACTTGTAGTGGAGGAGGGTTGTCGATTGACTTTACAAAAAATAATGCAAAAATTGATTCGAGTAGTTGATCCAAAAAGTAAAGAGGGATGTGGATGCTTCAATACGCACCTAAGATTCAAGGAATATGTGAAAGGAGAGAGATGAGAATTAGGTTAGAGTGAGAGGAGAAATTTACTCAAATATCATAACAAAGGTAAATTTAAGATTAGTATAATATATTATAATTTATATTTGGTTCGAAATCAAAAAACTTAATATTTTTTCATGAATAGGAAGATAGAGAAAAACATGGAACAAGTAGCAAAAATGTTGACCCGCCTATGAATGATAACGTATGAAATTATTGGTCTTTCGTAAGTAAGGATAAAATGTAGCTTTTGTTTATTTTTGTATATACTAACTATAGGTGTGCAGAGGATTATGACATTCCCTTGTGTGAGCTCCTACGTCAATAGAGAGACTTGATTCGTAGTGTGAAATGGAGAAAGGTAAAAACCACTTAACATGCACTTGAACCTTGTATGTTACCTTATGTTGTTGATATTCAAATTGTCTTGATGAGTCAATTGTAGTAGGTGGACATTTGTGATAACACACCCCCTTCTATATCTGCCTATTGTCTTGATTTTATTGGCAAGATAGCTTCACGAGTCATCAAAGAGGAGGAGATAAAAAATCTTGGAATTGCATCTTCTGTTCCAGTGGAGGAGAGAGAGGGTCATGAGGGGAGGCAAAAGGAGAGGGGTACAAACACCATTGCTGATAGTATGAGAGATGAAGGAGCTAGACTAGTAAATTATTGAATGTTCTCATTTGATTTTCTATATTCTTTTTTGGTGAAATTAGATAAAGTTACTAATGTAATTGAGGTTTTCATAATTCTAGGATTTTCTTGAAGGGGTCAAAGTCAGGTTAATGTCAAATGATATAGTTGTCATGAGAGGAGTGGTTTTTGATAGTATCCCACACACAAAGTTTCATGGCATCACACTCCCTCAATTTACTGTCAAATTCATTATTTCTTAGGCCATTGTTCCCACTGCTCCATTTCCCTACCCTAATTCATTAGCAAGAATTGTGGTAGAGTGTGCCAAAGGGTTTGCTATATGGGATCTCACAAAAATCAGAGTTGACACTCGTGAAGAGAAAGTAGATGTAATGGATAATTTAATGTAATTATGTGTTTAGCTAAGAGATTCATCTATGTTGAGTTATTTACTATATGGATGGATTTCGGGATGATGAGGTATAGGTTCGAGATAAAGCACGACATACTTGGATAAAGATATCAGATACCCCACCCATTCTTGACATCACACCAAATTATGTTCATAGAGACGAGAAGAAACTTACTTGATTTTATGCAAAGTATTATCTATCGCTAATAATAGATGATAAAGAAGATGAAAAAATTTATTCTATAAGATTGCTTCAAGGATTCAAATTACTATTTATGTGTATATGCTGATGATGTTACTTTAATGTGATTGAGGTTTATGATTTATTATTGCATTATTGATATATTCAATATGGTTTGTGGTTATGTGTTACATAGAGTTATCCATTTTTGTTCCTTTTATAACACATTAGATGGTTTTTATTCTTGTTATGTGACATTCCATTCACTTTGTATAAATGATGATGTTTTCACCGTGTATCTAGTTATTCTATTAATGTGACTATAGATTGTGGATTATGGTTTATGGTGTGTGGTTACATAGTTGTGTTCTTCTTCCTTCTATGTCCACTTGGGTTTGACGTGTTCAACAATCTATTGTAGATAATTCATAATTCTTCTTTCAAATTTTGTGTATTATGGATTAGAGTTTGTGGTTTATGGTTACATAGTTGTGTTTTTCATCCATGTATGTGTACTTGAGTTTGATGCACCTACAAAACTTTCATTTATATTTCATCCATGATAATATTTTGTTAATTATAAGCTAAGTACATTAATTCCTTTATAAATATGTTTGAATGGTAAGAAATAATACTCGATTGTTTTAATACATTTTTATTTAGATGGAAAGACAAAATAAGACTGGAAAGATCAAGGCTTTGCTAGTGCAAGAACCAAATATTTATGAAACATTTAATAGTGACACGTATGCATTCAAAAATAATGAAAAAAGATCTACAAATAAAGATATCGGTGGTACACTAGGAGATGAGTCTTCCCCATTATTTCGTATAGAATTAGAAATGAAACTTGTAACAAAGAAGAGAAATATGTATCAAAACCAATGTGAAAGATTTGCATTTGAAAATTTATATCATACGAAAAAAAAGGAAATATTGGACGAAATAGGGGAAATTTCTTCAAATAAGATGGAGTTAGAGCTTGACGTTAAGGAGTTAAAAATGCAAATTAAGAATTGGGAGACAATGCATGAAGAAGACAAAAAATTGTTTGCAAATAAAGTAGAAAACTTGAATACCATTCTTAAAATACACGAAGATCGAAAGAAGTATGAAAGAAGATGTACATGCGGGACAAGGTGGTAATTTAGGAAAAAACACAAGGCCCTCCCATCCAATAAATTGATAAAAAATGAATATACCAGGTCATACAAACTGTTTAGATGAAGATATGATTGTTAAACACACATTGAACTTACTTATATATTTAACATTAGTGTGTTATTATACTTTTACATTTCACTTACATATTTGAAAATTTTTACTTATATATTTGCAATATATTTATAGATATTGATTATGTGGTATGCAAAAAAATGTTATATTTAATGAATTTTGCCTTTGTAGCATAATAGATGATATGGATAGATGTATGTGGTTATATTATGATTATTAGATGTATGTGATTTTATGCTAATATGGGGTAAGTGCAGCAAGTTGGTGGACAAAAAAGGGGTCATAAGTGGACGTCATATTGTAAAAAACAACAAAATCTCAACTTGTAGGGATTATTAGCAATATGCGCACTCAAAATTAGAAAAATTTATATAAATATGAATCATAGCATCCGGAATCTAGTTTCTAAACTACTAATTTTTTTAAAAATGCACAATTTTGAGTGATGACTAGACTATCCAGTGTCGCAAATGCTAAGTGTAAATTTTAGACCATTAATAAGGCCGAGACATGGGCACTTGGTGTTGGATAGGGACACTTAGGTGTTGGAGACTGTTATGGGCAATTGTGGTGTGTAGAAGCTCCGGATATGATATTTTATGTGCATAGGTATTTCAAAATTATTATGTGTTGATCTCTTGTGTGTCACTCTTTGATGGTCGAGGTACCTATAAGTCAGTAAAATAAAATATCACCTTAAAAACCTGTAAACCATATCAAACCTTAAAACAAAGATAAAATATGAGGAGTTAGACCAACCTCGAAAGTCACGTCAAGAGTGAGCTTATGATAGAGTGCTACACGACATCTCGGAGAATCTGTGTAGTTATTATGTGTGTTTGTGTAAAAATTGTGCCTTAGGATGCCCTTGTGAATGTTTCACTTGATAGTAGAGTGTAGCTAAATATAACAATGTAGTAGAACACCCGGATGGAAAAATAAATTTCCCCTTCTTATGCTTTGTATGGAGAGTTGTTTCACCTCTTATACTGTGATGGATGGTAGATGGATGCTTTATAATGCCTTAGGTGAATTTTGGATGCTAGCTTAGGTGGTGATAATAATGCTTAGTGCTTAGTCCTTTATTTAGAACACATAACTATGTATTTATAGTATTCTATTGTTAGAATTTCAGTAATGACAACTAGATTGCCGAACCATACATGAAAAATATTCCCAAAAGATAAAATATACCGAAAATAAGAAAGTAAGATCGAGAAAGGTTTAAGGGTGCCGAGAGGGGACATGTGCACCTAGTACTAATTCCCTATATGGACGCCGATGTCCTGGAGCCATAAAGGATAAATAATTAAAATACCAATTGAGATGTAGGGTGTATAAGAAAAAATAGAAAACAAGAAACATAGAAAATATGCCAAAGACATTCGAAATTGCTAGTTTTCTTTATTAGGAATCATATGAATACTAGTAAATGTTCAGGACCAAGAAATGTTCCCAAGTGTGTTATTTTTTCTTTACATTTTCCCCGCTTTATGTTGTTAAGTGAATACTTGATAACACATAAATTAGATAAGAAATGCGTACCTGATAACCATTTAGAGTGTGCGATGAAATGTATGCCAAGTAAACAAGTGACCCTCAGAATTATCCAAAGTGAAGCATTGAAATTAGGAAAGGAATGTGACCCTAGCAGGTGAAGCATATGTGTTTCTTTGTACATGTTTTTCTATCTTGTTGCTTCTTCTTATAAGGATGGACCTACAAAAAAATAAGATCAAGAATGTAGGAAAATTCCTATATATGAAAAATCAGAAAAAAAAAATGTGAATAATTTTGTAAAAGCATGTAAAAGTTTGTGTTATTGCCAAATCACAACCTCCTTAGATTTGTAAAAGCGTGTGTGCTTGAAATCATAGTGTAATCTGGGTAACATGGGTGCTATATCCAAGTTGTGGGACTTGCACTTGAGATAGACCTCCAGAGAAATCTGGTTTTTACTCCTAAACTACCTCGTCATAATCTACTCTAATGTAGGAAAAACTATCTTATCCTAATCTAACATTCTAGGGGACTAAGGAGAGATTTTTATGAAAGTAAATCCTACATTGAAAATGGTGATACACCGAAAAGGAGGGAATGAGAATAACTTTCCAATGTGTGAAAGATGGAAGCAAAGTACATACTAGAGAGGGTGATAACAATTCTCCATAGTCTAACAACTATATTCAAAACAATATTTTATATACACACAATGGTAATGAATCCTGAAAAGAATAAAATAGACACAATATATTTGTAATGAGGTTAAAAGGATAAGAATAATGTAAAAAAACATGGCAGGAGAAAATAAATCCACAAACTTGCATCTATTGCTTCATGATATGCGTAGTTCAATCTCTTACGAAATAAGGGTCTTGATCATAAGACAATGAGTTCACTATAAGGTTCTACAACACATTTTATTCACTAAACCAATTTGATATATTTTTTCTACTCAAAAACTACATTTTACAATGAGACCATTACTCAAATTTATAGAATTCTGAGAGGAGAGAGAGAGGAGAAATGAAAATCCTAAAATTTCACTTTCCACAACTTGCAAGAGGTAATAAATGAACTAAAATTATATTATGTTTCTTAAAAAGGCTCTCAATAATGTCTCATAGCTTTGAACGGTGAAAAATGTATGCCCATGCTTCATTAAATGTTCTCACAACCACAAATAAAATCACTATTTCGAACCTAGAAATTTTAAGCAAAAATAAACATAAAAAATTCATTAATTTTTTCATTTATTTACTTTTGTCTTTTGGGCTTGGAATCATGATTCCAATGAGACCAATTTTGTGAAAATATGTTGAGAATTGCAAAAGTTATGGTCTTCTGAGTGTGAGCAGCTATTTTGGGTTTTCCAGGGATTTCTTGCATTTGACAAGACTGAGCATTTAAATTTTTTTAGAGCTAGAGATGTTTATTTATTTTCACCCATCTACCCTCATTTAAAAAAAAAAATCTAGTTTTTGTGGTGTAGAAGATGTTGTGCCCTTTACGGAAAGTTGAATTTTGTGAAAATTGGAGCTCGGGGTCGATGTTATGACCATTATGACCATTTGGATTGTGCCTATTACGGGTTTTGGGGAACTCATGTCCCTACGAAACTTGGACTATGCGGCATATTTTCTCCACATTGCCTATTTCAGGTTTTTCTGTTCCCACGCATCTGTTGTTGACCGGGCAAGGTGGGACATTGACTCTGCCATATCCCTAATGCTTTGAGCGTGATGATTTAAGATTTTCAGGTACCATGCATACTTTTCTCCCTACTGTCCCGTAGACCACATGGAACATTTTTTCTACCTTTTCCGCAATGAACTAGGCTTGCATCCATTTTGGCTTTTTTGGGCCTAACTATCCCGAACATATTTTTCCACCTTAACCACATTGTACTTGGTCTGACAAAATTAGATTTTGGGCATTTGGGTACATTCATCCCAACTATCTCATTGACCATGCAGAACAATTTTTCCACTTTTTCCACAATGCACTTCCTTTTTAGTATTTTGGTCCCGAACTTGGTATGAAAAAACCCGATATGATCCGCAGTGGCTCCATCTCGTAGCCCCAGACCCGATATGCACTAAAATAAGCCCTTGGCTTCATTTTTTAATTTTAACCATCTCCTTATATTTTTATTATTATCACCAAATCACCACACCCTTATGTTTACAAGTGTATATTTTTGAGGTCATGGTATGATTGGATAACATGGATACTATCTCTAAGTTATGGGACTTGCTACTTGATATGGACGTCTAGAGAAAGCTTGTTCTTTCTCCTAAACTACACCGCCACAATGTACTCTAATGCGGAAAAACTAACCATACTAATCTAACATTCCAATTGACTAAGGAGAGAGAGTACATAAAATGAAATCCTACACTACAACGGTGATACACCAAAAAGGAGGGTGTGCGAATAGTCTTTCAATGTGTGAAAACTAGAAGTAAAGTGCATATTAGGAGAGGTGATAATAGTTCTCCACAATCCGAAAATGCATTCATAACAATATTTCATACATGCACAATAATAATGAATCCTTGCAAGAGCCTAAATATAGATACAATACACTTGTAATCAAGGTTGGAGGGGCAAAAAGAATGCAAGGAAAACATAGAAGGGGAAGATGCATCGACAAACTTGTATTTTATTGCTTCTTGATATGCACAGTTCAATCTATTACAAGATAAGAGCCTGGATCCTCATGTGAGGAGTCCACTACAAGGGCCTATAACACATTGGCTTGCAAAGCAATTTTAATAGAGCTTTTCTACAAGAAAACTCCTCTTTACAATGAGCCAAAAACTCCAATTTATAGGAAAAATGAGAAGAGAGAGAGAAGGGGAAAATAGAAATCCATAAATATGTCCTTCAACCACTTATAAGAGAACTGAATGGAGAAAAATTATTGTATGTTACTTACAAAAATCTCCCCATATTGTCCCAGGTGCTACAAAAGAGAGAAAGAATGATGACCATGCCTCTTAATTACACTCCCAAGTACCAAATAAAATACATGTCATGTACCCCGCCATTTTTACAAAAACTACCCATCTATTTCTCATTAATTGGGAATTTATTGATTTCTATGCATTGGGCTAGAATTCATGATTCCAATGGTACCAATTTCGTGTAATTTCGTTGAGAAATGCAAAAGTTATGGCCTTCTAAGTGTGAGCAACTATTTTGGATCGACAGCGGGCATTTTACGTCATTTGACAGAATGAGCATTAACCGTCTGAGCCGAATATGTTTCTTTTATTTAAATATATCTTCCTCATTAAAATTAAGAAAGTTTAGAAAGTCCAATTTCATGAAAATGAGAGCTCGAAGTCAAAAGTTATGGCAGTTTGAAGTTTGGGACGTCAAACTTTGACTTTCTCTTTGCCATGGCTTTTTCAAAAAAATCGGGTTCACGTGTCGTAGCTATTCTAGACACATTCTTCCGCATCAACTGATTTGGGCCTCCTTGTCCTTGTGCATCTACCATTTACTAAGCCATGATGGCCATTGAATTCCACATTCACTACATCCCATGGTCCCTTTTGTGGTATTTTAACCTTTGTGCATCCCACGCATACTTTTGTCCCGACTATCTCAACAACCAGAACAAAAACTTCTACTTTTGCCAATTTTCACTACCTGTGGCCATTTCAGCTTTGCGTGTCCCACACATCCCTACATCCCAATTGTCCCATGGACTACCTGGGACAAAAATTTCAGAATTTTTGATTCCTATATATTTCGCCACAAACTTGGTATGATGAACCTTGGTACGATCCACACTGGTATGACCCACAACCTTCAAACCCGCAATGCATTAAAACAAGCCTGCGACTTCATTTTTTGCATTTTTCAATTTTTTCTAACTCATTGGGATTTTTCCTTGGATGGGAGAGTTAGAGAGAAGCCAACGGGCCCAAAAAAATTTTTTTGGCATTGAATATATCTACTTACTCGGGACTAAAGAATCGATGCATGTTATCGGTATTTACCTCGACAATTGAATTTTGGATAACATTTATTTGGTTAGGAAAGTTAAAGAAAATCCAAGGGATCCCTTGAAACCTTATTTTGGACCTCGAACCATTTATTCTTGCTCAAGCCTGACAAAATCATGCAAGTTATCTAAATTACCTTGGGGTGAATTTTTTTATAACAATGTGTAAAAAGTAATGCCTATGCCTAATTAAGAAGAGTGTAAAGGATAAAAATGTGTCCCAAAAATGGAGTGTAGAAGAAGTTTAATAGGTGATCTCATGCCAAGAGTGGGTTTTGGGAAATCTCATGTTATGTACGAGTTATTCTCAAATCTCATGCTAAGTGTGAGTTTTTGTGTGATCTCACAACAAAGGGCAAGTGTTGTGGAGAGGTACAATATTACTCCCCTTCCATGAGTCTACTCGATAAGAACCATAGTACATGGTGCATCCTATTTTATGCTTACTTTCCAAAATTAGTTTCGAATGTATTATTTCTTTTGAGTAAAACTGTAAGTAGAATGCATTATATTTAGGTAGGAATGTGTCGATACTATAAAACTACTTTGAAGCTTTTTGTGAAATCTATTGATCGATAAGCTGATTGTAATTTCCACCATGATATTATTTACTAGGGAGGACACGGGGGCTTAGGAAATATTGTTTGAGCATGGGAACTAGTGTCTGTGTGATGATTCTGACCAAATTAGGATTTTGAGCCATTATTGTAATTGTAACAAGTGATGATTATATGTTTTAGTGTACCATTTTGTAGCTTTGACCTATTATATGGGGTGATTTTTTCACCCAGTGTATGCCTCCTTATTTGAGGTGCATGCGACGAATGTAGGAGTGTGCATTCTAAATGAGAGGACCGACACTTTATGTCTAAAGTTTTATTCTAACAGGGGGGATGTGCATGGTACAAGTAAAGTCACATGTTAACAAAGTGGTTAGATACATGTGTTAGTAGTAAATGTAGAAAACATGTCATTGAAAATAATGTAACAATAAAGTGTGTAGATAAGATAGACTGTAAAAAATTAGTTATAGACATGAGACATTTCTCACAATGTCACAAGACAATCAAGGTTGAAATGAGCAAGAGCATACAAATAGTGATCAAACAATACATGGGTAATAACTCGCAAAATAATGACATACAAATAGAAAACAATGAAAAAATAAATGTATAAGACAACCATGGTGCCATATAGTCCAACAAGGAAAATGCTACACATTAAGCACCCATTATCATTTTAGAAAAATAAAAAAGTATTTCAAGGTGTGTATGTAGCAATGGAAAGTAATTTCCTAGAAAGTAGAAGTATCAAATAATGGAATAATATAACCTGCAATGTGTGAGTGTAGTAATGCTAGATACACCCAAGAGCCACACATCATTACAAAGTGTGTAATGGCCTCTAATATATCTACATTCACTCCAAAATACCAAGTGAATGCGCATGTGTATATAGAAAGCTTGTTGACATATTAAGTATTTTTCTAGCATGGGAAACAAAAGTGTACATGTAATTATAAGAAAGTAAGATTAATTCCAACAAAGATATGCAAATGTAGTGAATGTATGTCATGTAATGGTATGTAATGTGTGAATGTGGAAGGAACATCATGCCCCTAATGGATGTGTATGATATGAGGTTCATTTATTAATTCCCCTTACTAGTTAATAATCAACCATAGATCAAGAATAAATCATAGGAAATCATTTTAAAATGTGTTCCGAAAGATAGATCATGAAGTATACGGTGTGGAAAGGTGAGGTTCGTTTCATTTTTAGACCCTCAACAGTTGGGTATGAACCATGGAACTAGAGTGTGTCATAGGGTACTGGTTTGAAAATGTGTGCTAGAAAGATATATTATGAAGCATATAGCATGAAAAGTGAATTTGGTGAGGTTCATTTAAGATTTAGACCCTCGGTAGTCAAGTATGAACAGTGCATTTAGAGGGTGTCATAGGGTAATGATGATATAAGTTGTGTATCAATATGTGTAAGAGAGACTATATGTTAATTGTGGAGCGTAATGTGTATGCATAGAGATTATAAATAATTGATAATGATTGAAGGCGCGGAAGAAATAATGACAACCCATAAGTGTGTGATGTGGAAAGGAATCAAGTAAAATAATCTAGAAGATTATAGGTGTCACAATTGTAGCCAATTGGAGCTAGATAAAATAATTAGTAAGCATTAGTGTTATTTTGATCATATAAAGAGCCCTTGTGGCATAAATTATACACACCCATTACATATTATTCATCACCGAAAGGTGGTTATGGGTAATCATGACCATGTCATTGAGTTAGATTTTGAGAATAGCCCAAGAAAGAGTCAATATATAGAAACACGGTTGAATGGCATGAGAAATGTAATATCGGTATGATTGGTATCCAGTGTTCCAAAAATGTAATCAAGAAAAGAGTGACCAAGCATGAGTATAGAAGAATGAGGAATGTGTACTAGGAAGACTGTCGAATGGAAGAGAAGGAGGCCATAAGCAATAGTAAAGAATACACATCTATGAAAGAAGTGATAAGAATGAGGTGGAGAGAGGAGATCTAAAATTGGTACTCTGACCAATACATGAAATCATGTGTGCAAATAGTCTCATAAAAATTACATTCAATTGGAATATGATCCCAATTAGAATTATGAATGAAGAGAGTACATGTGAAGGGATCCCGATGCGGAGGAAAACAAACTTGGGGTGATGCGAGAAGGTGAGAGAATATCTAATGTATCTACAAATCATTTGAAAATGCCTAGTGGCATTACTAGATGGAAGAAACTTCTTGAATTGATATTCTCCATGGACAATAGAAACAAAATTATATTGAAAGTAGGATTCATTTATTTCAATGGAAGTGATGTTAAGATTGTGCATGTGTGTCATTGTTAAGTTCTATGACATCAGCCTCATCATTACAATCATTGGTGATATTATTATCTTATTTTATAGAATTATAAGAATATTGGCATGGATAGAACTAGATACGAATTGAGAGGGCATATGTTAGGTGAATTAATATCCATAGGGGTGGACATGATGGGTAATAGGATATTTGTACTATGAGTAGGAATAAACATAGTGCCTAGAGAAGTAATTTAAGAAGTAGGTGCATTAGATTTCCCAACATCATATGTACCAATGTTGCGATATGGAATAGGATGTGATGGATGAATGGGCATGGTGATAATGGGGTCTACAAAAATTGAATAGCTTGAGGTCCACATTAATAGTATTTTCATAACCATCATGTAAGAATTTAACACATAATGAACTATAGATGCAATAACATGTATTACACGAATCTAGGGTTTTCCAAGTAAGAATTTTAACTGGAATTTGGAATCGATAAAAAGAATATAGTAGGTACAATTTTACGCCCAACTTGTAGACGTAGCATGATAGGGCCTCTGCTGCTTAGAATTGTTTCACCCCATTTGTGCCCGTGAAGATTTATTGATTCACAAAATTTGTCATTTTATCCTTCCCCGTCTTGTGCTTGGCTAGTCTTTGTTTCCATTTTTAGTATTCTCTAGGTCGAGGATCATGTATGGGTTCTTAATTATCTCATGGTTCATTTGTTCCTCTAGAAAATCTCTATATTTTGAGTCTCCCGTGCTCTGTTCCTTAAAAACTCATGTTTTCCCATTTCCTCCATTTTCCACAGTCAAGATATGTTGTCCCTTCCAATTTTTCCCTAAATACTCAAAGAAAAATGAGTTGATGTGTCCCTAAGGATCATGTTTGAGCCTTGCAACAATATAAATTCTCTTGTCCTTGAAGAAAACCTCATTTTCTGGCTCGAATGGATGTTTCTCTATGTTTTATGGTTTGATGGGCATTTCTCCCAATCAAATTTACATCATTCAGTTGATAGAGAAATGTGGCACCTCTTGGTTAGATGTGGATCAGCTTAATACTTCAGAAATTCCATGAAAAGCCTCATTTTAAAATGTGTCCATGTGGAGGAATGATGCTCATTTGAGAATCAAATTTTTGGTTTGGCTTTGAAGTAGCATCGGGAGGACACGTGGAGGCTTCCATTTCTTTCCCATACTTAGACAAATTTTTATGCAGATGGAAACAATTTGGTGGAATGGGACATGTGGCGATCTTGTGATCATTTAGAGTCTCTACTTTGTACACCATCTTAAAGTTGTGCCATGGGGACACGTGAAGGAAGGCCGCACATGTTCGGGACGAGGCCCTTGAGTTTTATTCTAAAGAAACGCCAGGCTAAAACATGGAGGCCTCTACTCACTTTGCATTTCACTTACACTTTTCAATGGCCAAAAGGAGACTACCTCGAGCTTGACATGTGGCACCTTCCACTGAGCTTCAAGCATTCAAGAAAACCTTATCGAGACAGGGACACGTGGCTAGCTCGCACTCATTTAAGGTATCAAATTTTTGGGTCCACCTCGAGGTGTGCCATTGTGACACGTGGTAGTTTGAAAAGTCATAAGGGATAGGGAAGCGGACCATTAGAGGAAACTTAAAATTTTTGCCTCTTTGCATCATAAAGGTTAGAATATCAAAAATGGCCTGCAGAAGCTTGATGGGAAATAGTTAATGTATTTCCACAGGTTAATAGTGGAGGTGCGGGATTTCGGAGGAGAAGTGAAATTTTTTCCCTTTGAGGTAAAAGGAGTTAAAGGCATAAAAGGACTTGGGGACCCACTGGGAACCATATTAGAAACTTAAAGCAGAATGGCGGAGCTACGGGGGAAACTTGGAAAATTTTCCTTTTTCCAAAAGAGAGTCAAATGGCAGTATATTTTTGTGGTTCCTTTGGGGCCCACCTTAGGACATGTGTCGGGCCCATCTTTTAGAAGTAGAGGTGCGAGAGAAAAATGGGATTTTTTTCCATTTTTTAATAGGGTCAAAAAGGTCAAAGGAAGCCCCAGCCTATTTTTACGTCTTCCATGTGGATGACCCACATACAAAATCAAGGATCAATGGTGAAGAGCATCGAAATCTGATTTCCCCACATTTTTAAAAATCCCGGGAGAGTGAGTCTTCATGATTTCTTGGTATTTTCTTCAAGCCAAATAGAGGAGCGAGTTAATTTTGATATCTAGAGTTTGGTGGAAGATATCTGGACATGTCTTTTGTCGTTAAATTGGTCGACTCTCAAGCCCGATCTGGTTTATGGTTTTTCTTCTCCCAGAGCATGCAAGGACCAGATTTTATTGATATTGGGTGGAAGTGGTTCGTGAATGGATGGAGGCCTATTTTGCAAAAGAAAATAGTTGAATGCAAGAAGAAATCGAAGAGATTTTCCCTCGAGAACCCAGAGAATTTTACAGATCTGATTCTACGAATCACGAAAGAATGGTGGCAAGCAATGGTGCATTTAAAGTTTTTGTCTTTTGGGAGGAAAGGGCTTTGTTTGAAATGCTATAAAGGGCATGAATTCATCGTGTAAATGGTTGGGAGTTTTTGGAAAGATCAAGACTGATTTTCTCCAGCAGAAAAATCTTAATAGAGCCCATCCATTTTGAGAAGCCATCTAGAGAAGCCTATATATCTCTCTTTGTGTCAAATTTGATCGTGTCAAGGTGGTTTCAAGTGTAAAGACATTTACAAGCTTTGAGATTGTTCTGGAAACTTTCCCTTGCTGATAAATTTGATCAAACTTTGAGTTATTTTGTGTTAATCTTGAGTAAAGTGTATTTATTTCATCTCTGAATGCATACGAGTAGTTTTTCTTGTTTCTATTGCAATCTTGTACCAAAATAGGGTCCAAACACACAGTCTCAGATCCTTGTGATAGTTTAGTGGAATTTGCAATTTCATTTCTCGGAAGATCCTTCTTCAGGGAGTGGGATAAATGGTTTAAAATAACTTTTCTTTTATTTTGTTGATAGAGATTCTCTGTAAGCCTCTGGGTATACCCCAGACCTTACTTGGTTTAAATCTTGGTGCTTTATTGGGTCCTCTGACTCGAGCCTTTGTGACAGAATCCCACAGGTTGTGTGAAAGAGTGCTGATCTGGGCCTCCATTGAAGCACATATTCTAGTTGAGGAAACAATTTAAATTTTTGTGGCATTTTGTTGATTGAATCTTTCTATTTTGCATAATCTCTCAAGGATCTAGTGAGTCAAGTCCATCCTGTCTCCCCTCCCACAAAAATTCATTTAAAAACAATAAATCCTACACATAGTACCCCTTTTTTCCCTATATACCCACACTAGACCAAAATCCTTTTACTAAAGTATGCAGAACATATCAGGTTTCTAAATGTCTTTAGTAAACTTGGCCTTATTGTGAGAATATCTCACAATCTGGAAGTGAAAACTCATAAGAGTCAGATTTGGTGTGTTGGTCATATTTTCCCCAAGGCCTTCTCTATAAAATTTATGCAAAATAAAGGTACATGTATCTCCTTTAAAATAATAGATTTTACATAATAGGTACTCTTACCTTGGTTGAAAGGCACAACCTAAAATAGTTAGGATAAGATCACATATTTTTTTGGTGCTATCCATCTCTCCACAAATCCAAGTAACAAAGGGACAACTAGATTTCTCCCCAACTACAAAATGACATATACTTATGATCTATCTACCTCTAAGCTCCCTGTTGAATCTGTGTTCCTTCTTGGTTCTAAAAAGAGAACAAATTTGAGTTCTAACACTTGTGAAGCCCTTGTCGGGAGTTGTTAATCTAGAGTTTCATTGAGTTATTGATTTGTAGTCCATTCACATCTATTTATCCCATCAACAACACCAACACTTGTGGCACCGTTGTCGGGAAATTTTGAAAGTTTTTGATAACTGATTTGTTCATTGAGATTATAGTTCACATTCAAACCCTGGTAAAGCACTTCTTGTATGCTCCAAGCGCTGTATACAACTTCTCCAATTTCTACAAGTTACTTGCACTGGTATTTATTGATAAATTTTGGTAAAGAAAGGTCAAAAAAATTCCATTTCTAGTTTCTTGCATTGATAGACCTTTGACAGATCATATTTAGTGCATCTACACAACTAAGGTGAAATTCCTTAGTGGCGACTCCCTATTGATCTAATTCTTAAAAAGTACCAATGTCTTAAAACTTTGTCAAAGTCAGATTTGTTACTAATATTTGCAAAGCTGGAAGGAAGAAGATCTTTCTTTGCTAAGGATCCTGTTAGGACACTATTTCCAGAGCTAGGAAAAGTAAAATTAGAAGGAAGAAAATCCTGGAGAGTTGTTGGAGATAACAGACAAGAAGAGGGATATCCATTGATGAAAGTGAATGGCCTATCATTGAAGACTACCATTAAAGTGAATTTAAATCAAGTATCCTCTTTGTGGAACTACATTCTCTAGCTAGAGAAGGTCCTTCATTTGATTTTGAAATATTTGCCTCACATTCTACACTGTCTTTTAAAGTATACAGCGATTTCCTAGAAGCAAGGCCTTTTGGGGTATCCATTTTGAAAATTATACTCCTGTGTTCCAAGAACCTTCTTCCCCCTCTCGGTTTGTAACCCCTCCAGGGATCACCTACTTCAATCAATATGGTTCAACCCAGACCCCCTTTTGTTATAAACAATTTTGGACCTAGAAATTTTGTGGGGATGGTTGGTTATCCAAATGCGAGTGCTTGAAGATGTGAGGAACAAAATTCAAAATTTCTAGGGAAACAATGCTATTACTGGTGACTAGCATCTAAACCACTTCCTCATTATGATGGAATATTTTGAGATTGAGCATGAAGATGTATACATCAAGTTGTTTATTCACACTCTAGTGGAGGATGCAAGGGATTGGTACAAAGCATTGCCAAAAAACTCTATTGATTCTTGTGCTGAGATGAGAAATGCATTCATATTACAATATGGTGATAGGACTCACCTTAGGTTTCTTCTATCGAATTTGAAAACATCAAGAAGAATCTCAATGAGTCAGTACATGATTTTAATACAAGTTTCAATAAGACCTTGAGGATATTTCCCGAATAAGGCCTTATGATGAATCATGCTTGATCAAATATACTTGATGCATTTGATAAAAATGTTACATATTATTTAATAGATAAAAACCCCACAAATTTGAGGCAGGCCTTCACCATGGATTTGAAAATAGAAAATAATATCAAGGCAATTGGAAAGCCTCCTAAGAGAGAACGTGTAAAGCAATTTTACCTAGAAAATCCTCGGAAAAGCAAGGTTGTTGATTTGGAAGAAGTTGTGAAGAATCTAGCGGGGGCTATCAAAGAAATTTTCTACAAATTAGCCCAAGATGAGAAAGGAGTTTGGTAGAGTTCACAAGGAAAACACAAGCAACAAGACCAAGATAGATTAAAAAAACATCAAATAATTGATGACAGACAAAATGGAGTTGTTGGATTTGGGAATAGGCAGGCCCAAGGAGAAGAACATAGAAAGGTGTCTCGATTTTTGACTACTAGAGTTGTTGTTGTTGAAGAAACAAAGGTCATTGATTGGTGTGACAGATGTTTCATGCCCCATGCTCCTTGTGAAGAAGATTAGAAAGAAGAAGAAGCATCGATGATGATAATGATGATGATGCCTACATGATGGAGATCCCTGCGAGTTCACCAAGGGAAGAAACTTCAACTGAGGTAATAAGTGCTATAACTACTACCACTTTTTGGGATTACATCCACCGGGTACCTCTTCTTCCCCCTCTCATACTTTAGAAGTAGACACTTTGTACAAGCTTTTGAATTGCCCACTAATGATTTTGAATACTTGAGGGCATTAATGATTGAAAAGTATGATGGAGGAGTTCCCTTAGAAGAAGATAGGTAACTATTAATGAATGTTGTAGTTTCCCAAGAAAAGGATCACAATACTAGAAGTAAAGCTGCTAAGGGGCCACAAGCCAAGTCAAAATTTCCAGTGCTTACCAAAGAAACCCCAAATAAAAATGCTTACGGCAAAGAGCTTGTTTACTTAAGAAAAACTTGTGTTCCTCCCCATGCCCAAAACTAAAAGAATCCCATTTCATCTGATGAATTTTCCAATTTCTCCCCTAGTACTGCTCTACCCAAATTTTCTCCATATGACATAGCCCAAATTTTGAGTCAAACCAAAATTCTTGTCCCAATTTTGAGCTTCTTAGGATCCTTGAGCACAAGAAGAGGGATTTTGAATATTTGGGATTCAAAGGGAAGATATCATACAAGGTAGAGATGTAAATAAGGTTGAGGTTCCCCTTACCATTATAGAGTTGGAAAATCCACAAGTATTGGAAGAGTTGGGGGAGCCACTAGATGTTTATTTAGTAACTTCTTTCATTAAATCCCAACTTAATGTGGATCCATTTTTCACGTCCACAGTTATCAAAGACAAGGTGTTCCATAACTTTATACGTTTGATTACGTAGCTTCATCTAATGTCATGCCTCTTAAGGTCATGAATGAATTAGGTATCAAAGGAATACCAGCATATGGGAAGTGCACTTTGCCATAGCCTCTAGAGAGGTGTCAGTGGTGGGGTGTCTCAAAGATCTAGCAATGCAACTTGCATCTTATCTTGGAAGGAACTTAAAGCTTGATGTAGTTATTGTTGACTGCCCTACCAAGTGGGGGATGTTGTTGTCAAGAAATTGGGTAGCAAGTGTTGGTGGTAGTGTGCAAATGGACATGTCTTATGCCACTATCCCCATTGAAGGCAACTTGGTGAAATTTTATGGAGAGAAGAAGATGATGTACCTAATTGAAGACCCAAGCAATGCATCTTATGAAGTTTTGCAAGTAGATGTTGATCTTAACATTTTTTGAGATTTGTGGATTTTAGGGAGTATGAGAGTGTTGAAAATAGAGCTCCTAAGTATGTTGCTTTTTCTGGGAATTTGGTCTATGTTTCAGCCTTGAAGAATGTCAAATAATTTGACTTAAACACAATGGAGGAGATTTAAAGAAGATGGGTGGTTTACAAATAAAACAAAGAAGAAAAAGAGGTCTACTTCTAGTTGATGAAAACATATCAGAACCTCTTGGCATGGTCATATCTAGGATGGCAGGTACTTGAATTGTTTCCTTGATTATTTTCTTTAAATCAGGAAAAATTCTTTTGTACAATGTATAGTTTGTTGTTTGTTCCCTATTTTTCTATTTTTTCTCATTCTGGTCCTCGGTGACCTGTTTTTGCTGGTTTCTCTATTTATTTTTGAAGATGGCTTTGTTGCTCTTCCCTGCAAAGATGACTCTGTTGCCCAATGGATATTTAGGTACTTGGTCTTCCTTTGTTCTTGTGGCACTCGCAAGGAATGCCCATCCCCGAGTCGGAGCAATTGTTTGTGCTCAAAATTGTCTCTCCCCATTTGTGCCCTTGAAGATTTATTGATTCACGACATCTATCATTTTATCATTCCCCATATTGTGCTTGGCCAGTCTTTGTTGCCATTTTTAGTCTGCTCCTAGGTCGAGGATCATGTATGGGTCCTTAATTATCTAATGGTTCATTTGTTCCTCTAGAAAATCTCTATATTTTGAGTCTCCCATGCTTTGTTCCTTCAAAACTCATGTTTACTAGTTTCCTCCATTTTCACAAATCAAGATCTATTATCCCTATCATTTTTCCCTAAATACTTAAAGATAAATGAGTTGATTTGTCCCTAAGAAGTTTATTTGAGTCTTGCAACAATCTAAATTCTTTGTCCTTGAAGAAAACCTCATTTTCTAGATCAAATGGATGTTTCTTTGTGTTTTACGGTTTGACGGGCATTTCTCCCAGTCAAATTTACATCATTCAGTCAACAGGGAAACATGGCACCTCTTGGTTGGATGTGGATCAACTTAATACTTTAGAAATTCCATGAAAAGTACCATTTTTAAAATGTGTCCACATGAAGGAATGACGCTCATTTGAGAATCCACTTTTTAGTTTGGCTTTGAAGTAGCATCGGGAGGACACATGGAGGCTTCTGTTGCTTTCCCATACTTAGAATTTTTTTTATGCAGATGGAAATAGTTTGGCAAAATGGGACACATGGCAAGCTTGTGCTCATTTAGGGTCTCCACTTTGGAAACCATCTTGAAGTTACACCATGGGTACAAGTGGAGGAACCGTGCATGTTTGGGGACCGGCCCTTGAGTTTCATTCTAAAGAAGCACTAGGATGACACGTGGATCCCTCTACTCACTTTAAATTTATTTAGAATTTTCAATGGCCAAAAGGAGACTACCTCGAAGCATGACATGTCACACCTTCCATTGATATTCAAGCATTCGGGATAACCTTGTCGAGAATAGGACACGTAGCGAGCCCGTGCTTGTTCAAGGTATCGAATTTTGGGCTCACCTTAAGGTGTGCCATTGTGACACATGGTAGGTTGAAAATTCATAAGGGGTGGGGAAACGGACAATCAGAGGCAACTTAAAATTTTTTCCTCTTTGCATCATAAAGGTTAAAATATCAAAAATGGCTTGCAAGCCCGATGGGAAATAGTCAATGTTTTGCCCTGGTCAACGGCGGAGGTGCGGGCTTTAAGAGGAGAAGTGAAAAATTTTCCCTTTGAGGGAAAATGAGTTAAATAGCATAAAAGGACCCGGGACCTGCTAGGACATTAGAAACTTGAAGCGGAAGGGAGGAGCTACAGGGGGAATCTTAGAAAATTTTCCTTTCTCCAAAAGAGAGTTAAATGGCATAATTTTTCTGGTTCCTTTGGGACCCACCTTAGGACACGTGTCAGGCCCATGTTTCGTAAGTGGATGTATGGAGCAAAATTGAAATTTTTTATTTTCTTCAAAACGGTCGAAAAGGTCAAAGGAATCCCCTGAGCCTATTTTTGCATCTTCCATGTGGACGGCCCACATACAAAATCAAGGATCAATGACTGCTGAGTGTCTAAATATGATTTTCCCCCATTTTTCTGTAAAACTCCTGGGAGTGTGAGTCTTCATGATTTCTTGCTATTTTCTACACACCAAACAAAGGAGTGAGTTAATTTTTATATCTAGAGTTTGGTGGGAGAGATCTTGAGATGTCTTTCGTCATTAAAACATTCTGACTCTCAAGCCTAATCTAGTTTTCCATTTTTCTTCTCTTGAGCATGCAAGGGACCAAATTTTATTGATATGGGGTGGATTTGGTTAGTGAATGGATGGAGGAATGTTTTTCCTAAGAAAAGAGTTGAATGTAGGAAGAAATCAAAGAGATTTTCCCTTGAGTACCTAGAGACTTTTACAAATCTGATTCTATGAATCATGAAAGAATCATGGCAAGCACTAGTGCATTTAAATTTTTTATCTTTTAGGAGGAAGGGGCTCTATTGGAAATGCTATAAAGGGCATGAATTCATCGTGCAAATGGTTGGGAGTTTTTGGAAAGATTAGGATTGATTTTCTCTAGCATAAAAAGCTTGACAGAGCCCATCCATTTTGAGAAGCCATCTAGAGAAGCTCTGTATATCTCTCTTTGTGTCAAATTTGATCATGTCAAGGTTGTTGCAAGTGTACATCCATTGAAAATATTTGATATTGTTCTGGAAACTTTCCCTTGCTGATAAATTTGATCAAACTTTGAGTTATTTTGTGTTAATCTTGAGTAAAGTGTATTTATTTCATCTCTGAATGCATACGAGTAGTTTTTCTTGTTTCTATTGCAATCTTGTACCAAAATAGGGTCCAATCACATAGGTCTCAATCCTTGTGATAGTTTAGTGGCATCTGCAATTTCATTTCTTAGAAGAGCCTTCATCTGGGAGTGGGATAAATACTTTTAAATCACTTTTCTTTCATTTTGTTAATAGAGATTCTATGTAAGCCTCTACGCGTACCTCAACCATGACTTGGTTTAAATCTTGGTTCTTTATTATGTCCTCGACTCAAGCCATCATGAAATAATCCAACAGGTAGTGTGAAAGAGTGCTGATCTGGGCCTCCATTGAAGCACATATTCTAGTTGAGGAAACAATTTAACTTTTTATGGCATTTTGTTGATTGAATCTTTCCATTTTGCATAAGCTCTCAAGGATCTAGTGAGTCAAGTTCATCATGTCTCCCCTCCCACCAAAATTCATTTAACAACCAATCCTACCCATACTACCCCTATTTTTGCTCTGTATACCCACACTAGAATAAAATCCTTTTACTAAAGTATGCGAAAATGCAGATCAAGTTTCCAAATGTCTTTAATAAAATTTGCCTTCTTGTGAGAATATCTCCATAATCTGGAAGTGACAACTCATGAGAGTCAAATTTGGTGTGTTGATTATATTTTCCCCAAGGCCTTCTCTATAAAATTTATGCAAAAGAAAGGTACATGTATCTCCTTTCAAATAATAGAGGTTACACAATAGGTTCTCTTACCTTGGTTGAAAGGCACAACCTAAAATTCTTAGGATAAGGTCACATCCTTTTGAGGTGCTATCCATCTATCAAAAATCCAAGTAACTAAGGGACATATAGATTTATCCTCGACAACAAAATGACATACACTTATGATGTATTTCCCTCTAAGATTCCTGCTTGAATCTATGTTGGTGTTTGGTTTGAAAAGGAGAACAAATTTGGGTACCTATAGTGCCCATACATGTGCAAGTAGTGGAATCGTATCTGAAAATGACTTGATAGATAATTTAACAATCATTAGAGTATTTACATGGTAATGTGTTAACTTTGTTGCAATCTCATTGATGTTATCCAAGCAGCACAAAAATTCATGTCCCAGACATCGTGGTCCAAAGAAACCGACACCACCAATGCATTCGATTGGGGGGATATATGCCTTCCGATGCTATGGTGGGCTCTAGGGAGGATTATATTGGTGTCAAACCACCTGATTTGGAGCCTTATTGGCATTCCTTGAGCCTCTGTGGCATACATGTTTACAAACTACCTTTTCTAAGAAGTCCTAGGATATGAACCGACACAAGTAGTGAGAAGTCATACCTCGAGATGTCGTGGCACTAAAATGAATTCACTGAATTGTCTGGGTGGCTAGATGAACACTAGAGGAGGCATCTTTTTCACGCACAACGTCATTGTTTCCACGCTACTTCATTCGGACGTAGTCCTTTAAGAGACCCGAGACAAAAAAATTGGTCAATTTCGACAGTGACTACGCACACACCAAGGCACCTAGAGATGTCTTGTCTAATCCTAAACCTCGGTGTAGGGACCCTATACAATATCTTGTCTCGGTTTTCCCTTCTCCAATTGGTTCTCTTGTTTCCCTATTATTTGCAAATGTACAAAATAGTGCAGTTTGAGACAGTGTAAGGCTGTCAAACGCTATATTTTGCAAATGGTGTGTCATAGCACAAAACCAAATACATTGACATGTTTGGGTGGCTGGGTGAACACTAGAAAAGGAATTTTTTCGGTGTGAAACAACATCATTTCTTCACAGGCTACTTCGTTAGGGAGTACTCCTTAAGCGCCACGAGACCAAAAAATCGTTCAACTTTGATAGGTGACTATGTCTACTCTGTGGAACCTAGAGATGTCTCCTTTAATCCTACACCTCCACATAAGGACCCTATATAATATTTTGTCTCAATTTTTTCCTTCTCTAGTCACTGCTCTCACTTTGCCTATTATTTGTAAACGAGCAAAATACTCGTAGTTTGAGTCTATATAAGGATGTCAAACGCTATATTTTGTAAATGGTGGGTTTGTCAACAAACATACTTTTATGACATATCCAGGTGGTCAAGTGAACACTAGAGGAGGCGTCAATTTGGTACGTGAAAATTTCATTTCTTCCAGGATACTTCGTTTGGGCATAGTCCCTTAAGTGCCCGTAGACCAAAAGAATTTTCAGCTTTAATGGATGGCTATGCGCACTCTGTGTCACCTAGAGATGTCTCATCTCATCCTACACCTTGGCGTAGGGACCCTATACAATAGGATATCTAAGTTTTTTACTTCTCCAATCATTGCTCTCGCTACCATATTGTTTGTAAACGTCTAAAATAGTGAAGTTTGAGCCGGTGTATAGTTGTCAAATTCTATATTTTGCAAAGGGTGGGTCATGGCACTAAAGCAAATGTGTTGACATGTCTAGGTGGCTAGTTGAACACTAGATGAGGCATCATTTTGGTACATGACAATTTCATTGCTTTTGGGCTACTTCATTCAGGCGTAGTCCCTTAAGAGCCCTGAGACCAAAAAATTGTTCAACTTTGTTAGGTGACTATGCGCACTCCGTGGCACCTAGAGATGTATCATCTAATCCTACACCTTGGAATATGGACCCTCTCTAATATCATGTCGCATTTTTTTCCTTCTTCAACCGGTCCTCTCGCTACCCAATTGTTTCAAATGCACGAAATACCGTAGTTTGATCCAATGTCGGGATATCAAATGCTATATTTTGTAGAAGGTGGGTCATGGCACGGAATCGATCGTGCCGATACATCCAGTGTCTAGCTGAATGTTAGAGGAGGTCTTTTTTGGTGCACGAAAATTTTGTTGCTTCTAGGCTACTTCATTTGGGTGTAGTCCCTTAAGATCCCCGAGATAAAAAATCGTCCAACTTTGACAGTGACCATGCGCACTCCATGGAACCTAGAACAGGGATAATTTTAGTGGCAAATATTCATAATATGGCAAAAAAATTATTTTAGGAAAATTTGAAAAGGTGATTTTTTCGAAGCGGGTCGGTGTCCTATTCACATAAAATATATAGTATATTTTTTTGGGTGGGTCGGCTTCACCTTCATTTGAAAACATCTCCTATAAAAACCTAGGTGATTCGTCGGGTAGTATACCTCAAGTAGCTTACCAAATTACCAATACTGTGAAGTTTGAACTCACATACTCTTAAGCACCAGAGATTACTATTAGCTTATGAGGGTTAGTTGTTGATGCACGATAGGGACATTGTTGACATGCGAAAAGAGTTATTACAGACGTACGACAAGGAGATATTGCAGATGCATGAAAAAGAAATAGGTTTGACATGTGACAAAGAGAGTTGACGCGTGCAACAGGGCATAGCAGTTGACGCGCGACAAGGGTAGAGTTGATGCACGATGTGGACACCCGGCAGGGGCATAGGTAGTTGACGCATGACAAGTGTAGAGTTGACACATGATAGAGACCTCAAACAAGGGATGTGTGACAGAGACCTCAGATAGTGGACAGAGTCACTACTTGGTTCTTTTGCTGACGCAGACTCTCTTCAGAATAATGGAAGGTGCTAGCTCAAAGAATGTGAAGAACTTGAAAGTAAGTAAGAAATCTCAGAAATCACTCTTCAAGTATTTTGGAAACTCTACTTAGATACAGATATTAAAAATACCAACCATATAGATGCCACAAAAAAGAATCAGACTATTGACTGTGTGGAACGTATTATTGAGGTGGACATGCATTCTGCATAGTATCAAAGTAAAACAAATGAAACCTACGATAATATGCTAGATCTTGAAGATATTGTACCTGTTGGGGTGTAACAAAAAGTGGATCAAGATATCACACATACAAATACTCAGCAAAATGGAACATAGAAATCAAATTCAAACCCTGGTCCAAGAAAGAGGAAACTAGGTGTTTGTGATATTGCTCAAAATTCTACTAAAAAAAGTAAAGCATTGAAAATGAACAAGATTATGTGGACCATTGGCAGGACATACAAGTTTGATTGGGAAGATAAATTTCCATTTACGAACTCTGTACAATCATCTAATTCTCAAGAGATCCCATCTAAATGTACATGTACAATATGTACATGGAAATTGGGAAAGCAACAAAAATGCAACTGAAGATGGACACTATAAAAAAACATTGTGGAAAACAATATTTGACTGTAATGGGGGCGGATGGCCAAAAATCAAAACACACAAATGGAAAACTGAAAAGAATGCATGAATGTTAGATACGTAGCGAGAATATGAGGCGGAGCCGAAAAAACACAGACATCTCTTGGAAAATGGAGGAAGGATCACATCGCATATTGGTAAGATGAAAGAAACAAATCTACAGCAAGATTCATACAATTCTCTATTGTATTTCACATACTAAAAAAGGAAGACCGATTTTAGATTTCCTCAATTTCAAATGTTTTTATCAATTTAATGGAATGTTGAATGTACCTCAGTCTCATTGGTCTAAAAGTAGTGGATGGGAAATGGAAAAATGCCTTTTGATGATAGAGAAGGAAGATTTGAAAGAGAATGTAAAAAAATCAAAGTTTATCTCTCTTTCAATTGATGAAGTGACAACAATCGACAACACTGCATGGGTATGTATCCATGTCTATACTTTAGAAAATCATATAAGGATACCTCATCTGTTGGGTGTTATGAAAATGGTTGAAAACTGCAATGCCGAAAACCTACATAAAATAGTTATTTCTCATTTGAAATATATTACTGGAATGACTAATTATGAAATTGCTATGAAGTTGGTATGCATTGGAGCAGATGGTGCATCTATCATGTAGGGTCACCGAATAGGGCTGTGTGTTAGATTACAAACAATAGTGGCCCCATATATGCTACTAATTCACTGTATGGCTCACATAATGAATTTAGCGTATAAAATGGTAAGAAACCACGAAAATGTTGCTAAATTAGAAGACCTTATAAGAGAACTTCATGCCTATATGTCAAGCAGCCCAAAGTGATTTCTCGAGTTCTAGAAATTTGCAATTGGAATTACAAATGGAAAAAAACTTCTAAAGGATGTCGAGACTAGATGGATCTCTTTGTATGAACTTGCATGCAGAGTTCGTGAGGAGTATCCTTCGTTGGTTGGTTTCATGCACAAATACCGTCATGAAGTTGATAGGGCGAGGGACTTGTTGTTCGTTTAACTAATTTGGAGACATTGCTTACATTGGTTGGTATTCTTCCAATGTTAAAGGAGATCAATACACTGATGAAGCATGCATAGGGAAGATTAATCTATATTGTGGATTTTATATGGATGAGAAAAATGGTATGTCAAAGTCTTGATATATTGTACTGTTCCCAAGATAGTTTTGATGCACTTGTTTTTGAGAATTGGAAAGATTTATTAGATCTTAAAAATCCTAGCACCTTTTTGAGATTTAATATCCACGATCACCTCTACACCACTGTTAACAAGATGGAAATACCACTTTGCACATTTTGTAAAAACGTCAAGATATTACAGGATCGGAATGAGAAGATGTTCCCGTGACATGTAATATCTTTGAGTCTGTTATAGTTGAAAAAAGAATAAAACTTAAAAAAATTTCATAAACCTTGTCATCAGAAATTAGGGAATCTTTCTGTAAAGATAAAATTCTGGAAGCCATGGGTGTGATGAATCCTAATTTTTGGAATACTAAAGGTGGTCGTGTAGACTTTGTCAAAAAGCATTTCCATAAATCCATGGGTACAATAATGGAACAATTTACAAAGAATTCAGAGCTCAAGGGTATGGAAATCAAAGGTATACTGAATGCTAATTTATTAAAGTTTCAATCAACAAATTTTGCAACAATGAGGAACCAATATAAAATTTTAGACGAACCTTCTGAAAGTGGTGCTATTACAAGGTTGTGGTGAGGAATCTATCAAAGTTCTATCTTACAAGAAGATATCAATGAATATTTCAGATTATATGAGTTATGCCAAACAATGATTTTGGGGTCTATGGAGGATGAAAGGGTTTTTAGTGCATTATCATTTATAAAATCAAAACTGAGAAACATGTTGGATAAAAATATGGAAAGTTGCATGAGGTGTTATGTTTCTCGATACTCCATCGAAACCTTTCCGTTCGACAGAGCAATTGCACATTGGAATTCCCTTTGTGAAAGAAGAGGTGTGAATAATACAGCTACAAGTACAAATATTCCCAACCTTGAGAGTGTAATTGGCTCATCGTCACATTCTACAGAAGACAACATCGAGTTTGATGAAGCTATTGATAATGGATTGTTTCAACTTTAAATAGGTATCTTCTTTATCTTAATCTTATTGTTTGTCACTTTACATTTTTTTCAGCTCTTGTTATCATTAAAGATGTTACAGGTCTATATATTTAAATTTATTTAACTACAATCTTTTTATTATTTTTTGAAAACGTGGGTTGACATCCATCCGAGGAAGCTAGTACTTCTTGGGACTGACAATGTTAGGCAATTCACCCATCTATCTACTAATCCATTTCTCGTGTTGGGTTTTCTTAAAACATAGATCTAGCACATTACTAGTGGCAGTGATGATTTCAACTTTAAAGAGGTATCTTCTTCACCTTAATCTTATTGTTTGTTACTATTCATTTTTTTCAGCTCTTGTTATCATTAAAGATGTTACAGGTCTATATATTTACATTTATTTAAATACAATCTTTTTATTTTTTTGAAAACGTGGGTTGACATCCATCTGAGGAAGTTGTTACTTCTTGGGACTGACAATGTCAGGCAACTCACCCATCTATCTACTAATCCATTTCTTGTGTTGAGTTTTTTTAAAACAAAGATCTAGCACATTACCAGTGATGATTTCAATTTTAAATAGGTATCTTCTTCACCTTAATCTTATTGTTTGTTACTTTACATTTTTTCAGCTCTTGTTATCATTAAAGATGTTACAGGTCTATATATTTACATTTATTCAAATACAATATTTTATTTTTTTTTGAAAATATGGGTTGACATCCATCCGAGGAAGGTGGTACTTCTCGGGATTGACAATGTCAAGCAACTCACCCCTCTATCTACTAATCCATTTCTCATGTTGAGTTTTTTTAAAACAAATATCTAGCACATTACCATTGATGATTTCATAGCAATCTAATACACAAGAGGTAAGTTAAACCCTATCATATTTGCAATTATGTTTAATTTCTTACCAGTGATGATTCTTTCTTGATTTCTTACAATTATGTTTAATTTATTTTTTATATTTGCAAAATGCTTTGATATATTTTTAACTGTGGGATAAAATGACAATTGAATTTTACAGAGGAAGATATTTCTATACTATACAATTCATAATCCACGATACATTATACAATTTATAATATACGTCCACATAAAATTCATCATCATCCATATATATCATATCATCACCATATCATTATCATAATCCTGAGTCCTGACACTACAATTATTATTAAAACAATTATTTATCTAATTTAAATTTATTAAAACAATTCCATGTTTTTAAAACAATTCATAATCATATCATTACAAGTATATCCGTTCTAATTTCATCTATATCCATTATAACACATTCCATTTATTTATCATCTATATCCATTCTAATGACATTATGATCATATCATTACAAGTATAGAGAAGAAGAATTATCTTAAAACAAGTTTAAATGTCTAGCGACGAAGAATTATCGTTCTTGAAGCTAAATCTATGTTCACATTAAATTGATCATCGTCCATAAATATCATATCATTATCGTCATTCATCATCATCTATCATCATTCCATGTTTGTAAAATAGTTATCCATTATCATCATTCATCATCTACATCCACATACAATTCATGATAATCCAAGTAAACAAGAACATACATCATCATGATTCATCCCATCTAATGCAATCACCATTAAGAGTAAACCAAAAAGCATAAACTCCAGATCAAATCCATATGCAATCAAAATTAAAGATTATATAGTATTTCTAATTATAAAAGGCTATCGAATCCATATAATTAAATTTAAATACCATAGTCGGTATTAAAAACTTCCACACTCAATATTTAAAGTTTCCACAATAATAAAAGTTTCAAGTTTTCAACCCTCTTTTTCTTTATCCATTTATACTCCTATGATCTTTTCCCCAACGGTTTCTTCCACTATGGCTATACCCCTTTCCCCAACAGCAGAAATAACCCTAGTAGTTATAAGATCTTCCACAGCACTGTCTAGATTTTTAAAAATTCTTTCTTCTTGATTTGTCATCTCCATGTGACAAAGCAAATTTGGATCAATTGTTGCCTTAGCTTTGAATAATATTTCAGGGTCGAAGCCATGCTCTTTAATTATCCACTTTAGTGTATTGTTTTGTTTGTTAACCAAAACAATATTTTCCTTCAAATTATTTGTTGCGGATAAATTGTTCTTCGTTGTTTCCAAGTGAACTTGGAATACCTTTTCTTGACTCTTCAAATTTTCATATTTCAACTACACAAAAAGAGTAATGTCAATTCAAAATATTACTAAAAAATGAAAATTTCAAATTAACAAGAATGATTGTTTGAAAGTGATAGTACTTACAACCACTCTATCTCTCTCGGCATTTGCAATTACTACCAGATCCTTGTCCTTAGACCATTTGTTAAAATATGCTTGGGCCTCGACACTAATATTTTCCAATTTGTTTAATATCTTATCCAAAATTTCATATTTATAGTTGTTTTTTTATTAAGGGAAAATAGTTTTGAAGGGACTATACCCTATATACAAAAGGGCTCAAAAGCCAGATAGTCAAAATGAGAGATACATCCCAGAGAAGGGAAAATGGCCAACCAAAGAGGGCTCAATAGCCAAGTAAGACAATACAAGTGAAGAAAGGATCCAAACAAACGATGATCCCAAAAGAAGCCAAAGAGAACAAAAAGCAACAAAAAGAGAAGCATCATAAAAACTCCTTATTAGTTGTTATTATACGTGACAGTCCCACTTCTTACTTGG
This sequence comes from Taxus wallichiana var. yunnanensis, assembly GCA_018340775.1. Taxonomy (NCBI): domain Eukaryota; kingdom Viridiplantae; phylum Streptophyta; class Pinopsida; order Cupressales; family Taxaceae; genus Taxus; species Taxus wallichiana. Next base: position 774,685,432 of record CM031243.1, on the reverse strand, counting down.
GTAAGTAAGGAATCCATCTTCGCAGGTTGATTCTGGACTGCAACGTATAAACTATCCCTTTGCCAATAATTTTCATAATGACTAATAATCTCATTGATAAGAACTTTAGCCCTTCTCTCCCATTCTATAAGCTGATTGATATGAGGTAGAATAAACTCATTAACATGGGATTGACAATCATAACCAATTAAGTTTTCCAAAGGAAAAGGTAACAACAGTTCACTATCTGAATTTGATGAAGATGATCTTGCTAGAGAAGTATGGGGGCTTTCAACAAGATCAACTACTACTTGTTTCTGCCTTTGGGTGGCTTGATCCTATTTGTGATAAAATTAATCAAGATTTAGATAAATAAATTTAAATTGAAAATCATAATTAAATTAAATATTGTAAAGCATATTTAAATTGAAGTATACCTACTGGCCTTGAATCATCTCACGGGTATTGAAAAAACTAGTTGGGTCATTGCTATCAATGCCCAAATAATCTTCATCTAAATTTATATTGTTCAAAACCGATATGCCCATTGCACTGGGCAAGCCACCAAGTGAGAGCGTTGGAATTTGAAAGGAGGAGGTAATGTTTAGTGTCCCGCTAGGGGCTGGAGCAATTGACATGCATTTACCAATGTTATTTTTCACTGTTCCTCTAGTTGGAATTTTAAAAATGATTGGTTGAGTGGGTGTCGGTGCTGCTATGTTTGATCAGGACTGCAATGTGCTGAAAAGTACAAGAAAAAACATGAAAAATAGGAAAACAATCCAAAAAGGAAAAAACTATGAAATTAAACATACTATCGAAAAGTTGTACCTTGTTGTCGAGGGGTAGTTTTTCATGGTGCTAAGGGTGGCCATGTAGGAGTTGTATTCAGTGGTTGTTCAGAAGATACGAATGCATGCGACTGTATGGAGTGAGTTGGGGAAGAAGGTTGAGTTTCTGAAACACGTGTATGGTCCAAAGTCCCTGCAATGTCATCAACATTAAATGTTATGTCAATTCATTTGGTTAAAATTTAAATTGAAAAATAAATATACAAATTTGGAATTTGTAAATAATATATGAGAAGGTATTACTTCTCTGGCGTTTAACGAGTTCAAACTATTGAGGGTTTGGAGAGGAGTGAGCTTCCATTTCAGATTGGGAGTCTCCTGAAGCCTCAGCATGTTGTTGGCCTCTTCCTCTTGATAACACCTTTTTTCGGGGAAGGGCTTCAATAAATATTCTCTGCAAAACATAAATTGTTAATAACTATGTAGTGCAATGTCGAAAATTGAAATACAAACTAAATAGTTTATACCTGTTGTTCTTCAAATGGAATTGACAACTTCATCAACTCCTCGTCAGTGCAAGTAGGAATTTTTTTATCTTTTAAATTTAAAAGTGCCTTGTAATAAAGGCCGAGGAGATAGTTTGTGGAATAAATGACAGGTTTTTCTAAAAGTTTTGAATTTGTTATGTCAGTTCTTGTTTTGTGCACCAATCGAATTTTTGTTTTGAGATAGTGGAAACTATGTATGTAATGGCCTAATTTGGTATATCAGTTTGGTGACCCTGCAAAACTATTTTGGATTGAAAAAATGAAATAAGCTATGCAACAAGAAAGTGGTGTCCAATTGACTACATATCCACACCATGCCCGGATTTATTGACATGAGTTTTGTAAATGCCAAACAGTGAGAATTAATATTAATTTATAGCACCAAATTGTATCAGAATAAAAAATAGAATAAAAATGATGAATAAAAACGAATTATACTTACAATCAACATGGAAACCGAACATTGATTCAAGAAATTTCTTGTCTTCTTCCAGGAGTGTTGCCTTCATTGTAAAAATTGGTAAATTTCTAAACGAAAGGCCAATAAAACTATGGATGTCATTTGCTTCGATATTGAATTGGAACATTCGGTCATCATTCAGAGTTACATAAAAAAGTCTGTCCTCTGAATTGTAGGATGAGAGAAGGTAATTCAAAATATCTGAATCTATTTTGAAATGTGGCATATCAACGAGCACTGTAAACTCACATGCAACCATCAAATCTTTATATTCGGAAGACATCTTTAAAATAGTATTGATGTGAGGGCATAAGGGATTCCTATAGATGATCTTGACCATGGATTGGACTGGATTCTCTTCTTTATTTTTTTCTTGAGCTTGCAGTTGGGAAGCATGTGAAGTTGACATTATAGTTGTGCTTATTTCTTTGACAATGAGGGATACCTACAAAAAAATCAAGAGTTGGAAACTGTAAACGAGAAAATGACTGGTGGGAGGGTATTTATAGGCCAAATCATACGTCAATGGATTATGTTAAAATGCGCGTTAATGGGACCTATTGACGCGTGTCAACATTTTTTGATGCGTGTCAATGGGTTCTCGTTGAGGTGCGTCGATGGGATATCTTGACACCCGATCAATAAAGTCTATTGACATGCGTCCCGAGAGTCTATTGACGCACGTCCAATAGAACCCATTGACACGCATCATCGAGATCCCATTGACATCGTCGCCAACAGATGCCATTGACATACATCAAAGGATTCCATTGGCGTGTCAATAGAGGAAATTGACGCGTCGTCAACGGTGGGCCATTGACGTGCGTCAATAGAGTCCATTGACGTGCATCAATGGGATCTATTGACATTTTCTTGACACACGTGTCAAGGATGGTTATTGACATTGTATTGTCACGCGTCAATGGTGTAACCATGTCTGGAACTCTGATTTCTATGGCTTGAAAAACCGGAAAAATTTGGTTTTGGAATACTGTCAAATTTGCCTTTCACTGAAACTGGTTTCGGGGATATTCGCCAGGTATTTTCCACCTACAATTTTATAGAGGTGTCTTAAAATGAACCCCGATCTAGAGACATCTTGTCTAATCCTAAACCTTGGATAATGTACCCTATACAATATCTTTCCTTAGTATTTTCCTTCTCCAATCGGTGCTCTCACCGCCATATTGTTTGCAAACGTGTAAAATAGTGGAGTTTGAGATAACATAAGGTTGTCTAATGCTATATTTTGGAAACGGTAGAGCATGACACCAAACCAACTACACCGACACATCTGGGTGGCCACATGAACACTATAGGAGGTGTATTTTATGTGCACAACAACGTTTGTTGCTTCCGAGCTAATTCGTTCGGGCATAGTCCTTAAGATCCTTGAGACAAAAAAATTGTTCAACTTTGACAGTGACTACGTGCACTCTGGTACCTAGAGACATCTCGTCGATCCTAAACCTTGGTGAAGAGACCTTCTACAATATCTTGTCTCAGTTTTATCCTTCTTCAATCAGTTCTCTCGCAGCCCTATTATTTTTAAATGCATGAAATAGTGTAGTTTGAGCCCATGTAAGGTTTTCAAATGCTATATTTTGCAAACGGTGAGTCATGGCACCAAACTGACTGCGTAGACACATCTAAGTGGCCATGTGAATGCTAAATGAGGTTTCATTTTGGTGTTTGACAATTTTTTTTCTTCCAGGCTACTTCGTTCGGGCATAGTCCCTTAAGAGCCATGAGACGAAAAAATCATTCTACTTCGACAGTGACTACACGTTCTCCGTGGCACCTAGAGATGTCTCGTCTAATCCTACAACTCAATGTAAGAACCCTCTACAATATCCTATCTCATTTTTTGTTCTCCAATCAATTATCTCACTTCCCTATTACTTTCGAACTCTTGAAATAGTGCAGTTTGAGTGAGTGTAAGGTTGTCACACACTATATTTTACAAACGGTGCACCGTGGCACCAAACCGATGTGTACACACATAGGGATGTTCTTGTAAACACTTGGGAGGCATATTTTTGGTACGCAACAATTTTTTTCCTTCCGGCTACTTCGTTCGGGCGTAGTCCCTTAAATGCCCCGAGACCAAAAAAATTGTTTAACTTCAACAGTGACTATACGGACACCATGGCACCTAGAGATGCCCGTCTGATCCTACACCTCGGTGTAGGGACCCTCTATAATAGCATGTATTGGTTTTTTCTTCTCCAATCAGTTCTCTAGCTGCTCTATTGTTTGCAAACGCGTGAAATAGTGCGGTTTGAGCCAGATGTAAGGTTATTAAACGCCATATTTTGTAAATGGTGGGTCATGTCACCAAATCAACTATGCACACATGTAGGGATGATATTATAAACACTTAGGGAGGCATCATTTGGGTGTGTGACAATGTCGTTGCTTCCGGGATACTTTGTTCGTAGTTCCTTACGAGCCTTGAGACCAAAAAATCATTCAACTTCGACAGCTTGACTACATGGACTACGTGGCACCTAGAGATGTCTCGTTTGATCCTACACCTTGGCATAGTGGGACTCTATACTATATCCTATCTCAGTTTTGTCCTTCTCCAATTGGTTCTCTCACTGCCCTATTGTTTACAAATGCACGAAATAGTGCAGATTGAGCTAGTGTAAGATCACAAATGTTATATTTTACAAATGGTGGGTTGTGTCACTTTGAATCAATTGTGCACACATGTAGGGATGGTATTATAAACAATTGGGAAGCCATCATTTTTGTGTGTGAAAATTTCATTTCTTTCAAGCTACTTCGTTCGGGTGTAGTTCCTTAAGAGCCACGAGACCAAAAAATTGTTCAACTTAGACAGGTTGACTACTTAAACTACGTGGTAGCTAGAGATGTCTCATTTGATCCTAAAACTCAGCATAGGATTCTCTACAATATCCTGTCTTAGTTTTTTCCTTCTCCAATCGGTGCTCTCATTGCCCTATTGTTTGCAAACGCATGAAATAGTGCAGTTTGAGCTAGTGTAAGGCTATCAAACACTATATTTTACAAATGGTTGGTCATGTCACTTTGAGTCGATTGTGCACACATGTATGGATGGTATTATAAACACTTGGAGAGGAATCATTTTTATGTGAAGATATGTCGTTTCTTCTAGGCTACTTCATTTGGGCGTAGTTCCTTAAGAGCCCTAGGACCAAAAAATTGTTCAACTTCGATGGTTGACTACGCAGACTACGTGGCACCTAGAGATGTCTCCTTTGATCCTACACCTCAAAATAGGATGCTATACAATATCTTGTCTCGATTTTTTCCTTCTCTAATTGGTGCTCTCTCTACCCTATTTAGCTAGTGTAAGGTTGTCAAACGCTATATTTTGCAAATGGTGGGTCATGGCATTGAACCGACTGTGCACATGTATAGGGATGGTCTTGTAAACACTTAGGGAGGCATGATTTCAGTTATCTAAGCTCCAAGTGCTTTTGGGGTACCTCCTCTGGAGCCAAGAACCCCCTCTACAAGTACATAAATCATTGTTAATTGCTTCTCTTTTCTTGTAAAACAATGAAAGCTTCTCTTAGCTTCGAGAATTTACAATTCTATACTAACAATGCCAACCACATGAATGTGGAAGCTTTTTTGGCACCAATAACCTGCACATAAAAGTGTTAGTCAAAGAAATTTAAGTTTCAAATCAAAACCATACTAGATATATACAAAATACACAAATTAAATAAAATATATGAACTTAAATTTATCTAATTAACAAATTTATATATACCAAAAAAATTAGATCAAATAAATTATATATACCAAACATGAGAATTTTTAATTCATTTGAATGAACCATTGATATTGGATCTACTCTTAAAAGTGGACATGATTATTTCATGATCGACTCTCGAACCTTCCAAAGAATCTTGTTATTAGGCCTTCCTCGACATCTATACAATTCTAAATATTTTTGCTAGAACTAGATGTAAATATAAGATTATTTTCATGTGTGTCTCAAAGTATTCAAACACCCAAACATAGGATTTTTTAATGGATACCATCGAAGCCATGTTCTAGTAACTACCACCGACCACGTAGGGTACTCAATATCTTTGCCATCTATAACAAAGAAAAGTCAACTTCTTTCTTTCCTCGATGTAATGACATAAGAAATATTTGGTGCCTTTTTCATTATCTTCTATTACAAGTACTGTAAACATATGTCCTATAAAAATAAAAGGTTTCAACTCAAATTTAAATAATACATATTAAAATTACAATGGACATAACTCAATACAAAAATTGTAAATAACCATAAATTCCTTGTCGCACCAAAATCAAAATTTCATCAAATTACTTGGATGTTGCAACTTCATCTCGTAGAAACAATTCATAATTCTTGTGGAGGTTAATAACTAGGAAGTGGAGTTGGAGGCCTACAAATCCATCTATCCACCCATTCTTGTGAATCACACTCGCCAGGACAAATTTGATACAAGATGCACAAAAACATTTCAAATTTCTTGTCCATATGGCCTACAAGTAGCATCGAGCTGCAAAATGAGTGCATATCACTGGACCCAAAGTGAGTGTCATACAATCCTCGTAGTTATTAATTTTTGTTCCTATATCAACCAAAAATATTCTGAACTGCGAAATTTTCTTGAGAACCCCGGCCATGTTGTCAATACATCATTCCACTATGCTCTTTCCATCTTTCAATTTAGCACCATCTTTTTACTTCAACTCTTCTCTTGCAAGATCTCTTTTCACACATGCCCCTTCACCATCATGCTCTCCTTTTCCATCTCGCAGCTCGGTGAAACTCTAATTATGTTACACACCCATCTTGACATGCATCCTTCTCATCTAGTAAAACATTCATGCATTCTTAAACCGAGATGTGTAATTATCTCGACCATATATAGTGTTGTTTTATGTGGATGTCCCTATTAGATAAGTTTCCATAAAATAACTCAAAACACCCTCGCACATATTCGGTAGATTGAGTAAGATCATTACTGATATAAAATTAGTACTCTCTTAAAAAAATTGATCATTCTTTCTACTATTAGGAGAATGTATAAATGTTATATGCACAAAAATTACAACTTGTACTAAGTTTTAATAGTGTGATTGAACCTCCATTTGTTATTGCAATATGTAATTCTCTACAAAATTTACCATTGAAACAATAATACCAATAGGAAATGTGCCCTTGCATATCTTGAACTGTCATCCAACCATTGAGATCTCTGTGTATTCCTAGCACACTCGTAAACAATTTCATCCTAATTTTTTTCATAAATTAAAAATAGACATATGTTCTATAAGTAACTCACACCATTTAGACTCTTTTCCATCTTTCAAATGGTATGCAACTGATTTATATTTATCAAACTCAAATAAATTATGTCCTATTGCACCTTCGATTTTCTTGTGGATGTAACTTTCCAATTTAGGTAGTCCACCACATGTACCACAACTTCCATCTAAAAAATCCTAACTATAAAATAATTGTCCAACTTATTTTTCACAAAATATCGTAGGAATGAAATCCTTGGAAGATATTAGTGGAACTTGAACACTACATTCTCGATAACATAATTTCGGAATGAAAATTCTAACAAATACGTAAAAATTTAGCATAATGCATCGCAAATTCAACATGTTGCCTACAAAAATTGGTGCATGCATGGTTGATTTTCACATAGAATGGTTTCAAAAAAATTTAAAAATTGACTAATTTTAATTTTCAGATGCTCTTGTTCAACCTTACAAAAAAATTGAGTTGGATTCATATCTAAGAAATGTTTTGGATGTGGTTCATGATTAGTAGAACCAACTCTCTATTTTACAACATCTCTTGTATTAGGTGAAACTCTAGTGTTATCATGCCAAAATTTAATAACAAATTCTCTTATAGAATCATAATTATATTTTTCCTTACATGGTGCTCGAGCATAAGATGCCCAAAAATCGGTGTTATTGAGTGATTGAAGGATATTACATCTTTCAATTGCTTTCATTAGAGTTTTTGTTTAACTTTCAACATTTGACTTATTTGTGCAATCAAACATTGTTTTTTATTTATTCACTTACAACACTAGTAGCAAGTACATGATGCACAATATTAATATCCCTAGTATGTCTCTTGACACCAACAAAGTGTGATATGCATCATGAAGGTTTTAAACAATTGTAGAGGTTTAACCATGTATATTATTTGTTGTCAATCCTAAGGTGTTTGATGTAGGTCTCATTTTAATCAATTTCATCAAACTAACCAACAACTGAAATCTTTGAGAATCATTTAAAATTTTAAAATGATTATCCCGAATTTGATTGGCTTTTCTTCGATTTGCCATTCGAATGTTTTTCAAACCTTGGTTTCAAAAAAATTTCATCAATTTCAATAAAATAATTAGGTTTCTTACGGAAAATCCTAGGAGGTGTTTTTGTCAATATTTTGTTGTTTATAGTTTCAACATGAATTTCCTTATTGACATTTTCATTGTCTCATTCAATTTTAACATTTAATACATCACGAGTATTTTATTCTTCTTCAACATTGATGAAGAAAAGCATCTTCATCATGAGTATTTAATTCAACTTCAACATTGATAGTAGAAACATTATCTGGTTCCTCATTGCTTAAAATAGTAGGGGTTGAAGATGAACCTCTTCTTGATTCATGAAGATTCTACATTCGCTTAGCATTTTGAAATCTATATGCCTCTAATTTGTTTGGTTTTTTTAGTTAATGACTTCCTTTTTGGACTTCGTTTCTTGTCTCCCATGATGTTTTACTTCCGGTGATAAGAAAAACATGCGAGAAAATGAAAAAAATCATAGTAATTCATATGGTAAATTCAAACAGTAAATATCACATGGTAATTAGAACATTGGGATGTGTGTAAATATGTTTTAATAACCACGATTGTGCTTTTTACAAACCACGATCATGGTTTATAAAACACGATGGTGGTTCTTGTTATAAAACCTGCAATCATGGTTCTATCTCGTATCATAAAATCTAACCCTAAGGCTCGGGCAATCTTTGTTTTTCCCCAACCAAAGATATGGAAGGTCATTATGAAGTGTAAAAGGTCAAAAATCTTCAAATTTTCTCTTCCATAGACTTGAGCCATGCTAAAAACTAAAAAAATTCACAAAATTAGTTCCATCATGTAGGGGAGATTGTTAGCTTCGTAGAAATATTGATTTTAAAGTGAAAAGAATAAGATAAACATCATTTTATAATTTTTAACTAACAATAGGTCTTTAAGACATTTTTTCCCACAAATGTTCATGTCTACGTTTAAGACTTCAAATTTTGTTTCTCTTATAAAAATGTGATAAAACTTATACCATCCAAAGCGTAGAGAAATTGAATACACATTAAAAATATATATATTTGATTTTGATATTTTTTGATATAGTTATGGCAAGGAAATGCAAAGCGCTCCATTTTCTAAATATTTTCATACCACTTTCATGGAAAAAATCATAAAAGGAAAAAAATATTGATTGAAAAAATACAAAATAAAATCCATCCCAAGATAGACAACTACATCTAAATTTTCACCAAATGGAAAAAAATAATAAGATTTGGTCATCCAAATCGTGGGAAAATGGACTACAATCTTATAGGTTTTCTCAAAAATATAAAACCAAGTCATATAATTTTAAGTGTTAAATATATCTAAACTTGTCCATATCTTTTTAAATTAGTCGTTTAGAAAATAGATTATAGATGTTACGATTCATATCTATATAAATGTTTCTAATTTTGAGTGCGCATATTGCTAATAATCCCTACAAGTTGAGATTTTGTTGTTTTTACAATATGACATCCACTTATGACCCCTTTTCTGTCCACTAGCTTGCTGCACTTACCCCATATTAGTGTAAAATCACGTACATCTAATAATAATAATACAACCACATATGTTTATCCATATCATCTATTATGCTACAAAGGAAAAATTCATTAAATATAACAATTTTTTTGCATACCACATAATTAATATCTATACATATATTTGAAATATATAGGTAAAATTTTTCAAATATGTAAGTGAAATATAAAAGTACAATAAAACATTGATGTTAAATATATAATTAAGTTCAATGTGTGTTTAACAATCATATTTTCATTCGAAAGGTTATATGACTGGTATTTCATTTGTTATAATTTATTGGATGGGAGTGCCTTGTGCTTTTTCCTAAATTGGTGTCTTGTCCTACATGTACATCTTCTTCCATACTTCTTTTTGATCTTCGTGTATTTTAAGAATGGTATTCAAGTTTGCTACTTGATTTGAAAACAATTTTTCTTCTTCACACATTGTCTTTGAATTCTTAATTTCTAGTTCTAACTCCTTAACCTCGAGCTCTAACTCCATCTTCCTTGAGGAAATTTCTCCTATTTCGTCCAATACTTCCTTTTTTTTTCATAAAATATAAATTTTCCAATTAAAATCTTTCACATTAGTTTTGATACATATTTCTCTTCTTTGTTACAAGTTTCATTTCTAATTACATACAAAATAATGGGGAAGACTCATCTCCTTGTGTACGACCGATATCTTTGTTTATAGAGCTCTTTTCTTTATTTTTGAATGCATAAGTGTCACTATCGAATGTTTCATAATCATTTGGTTCTTGCACTAGAAAATCCTTGAGATTTCCAATCTTATTTTATCTTTTCATCTAAATAAAAATGTATTAAAAAATCTATTATTATTTGTTACCATTCAAACAGAATTAGAAAGGAATTAATGTTATTAACTTATAATTAACAAAATATTATCGTGGATGAAATCTATATAAAATTTTTGTAGGTGCATCAAACCAAAGTACACATACATGGATGAAGAACGTAACTATGTAACCATAAACCACAAACTCTAATCCATAATACACAAAATTTGAAAGTAAAATTGTTAATTATCTACAATAGATTACTTGAACACATCAAACCCAAGTAGAAATAGAAGGACGAAGAGCACAACTATGTAACCACATACCATAAACCGTAATCCAAAATCTATAGTCACATTAATACATTAACCAGATACATAGTGAAAACATCATCATTTATACAATGAATGGAATGTCACATAACAAGAATAAAAACCATCTAATGTGTTATAAAAATAATGTAAATGGATAACTCCATGTAACCCATAACCACAAACCATATTCAATATATTAATAATGCAATACTAAATCATAAACCTCAAACACATTAAAGTAAACTCATCATCATATACACATATATAATAATTTGAATCCTCACACGAAATGTTAGAAAATAAATGTTTCCATATCCTTTGTTGTCTATTGTTAGCAACAGATAATACTCCATAAAATCTAGTATGTTTCTTCTCATCTCTATGAACAGAATTTGGTGTGATGTCAAGAATGGGTGGGGCATCTGATATCTTTATCCAAGTATGCCACACTATCTCGAACCTATACCTCATCATCCCGAAATCCATCCATATAGTAAATAACTCAACATATATGAATATCTTAGTCAAACACATAATTAAATTAAATTATCCATTACATCTACTTTCCTCTTCACGAGTGTCAACTCTGATATCTCTGAGATCCCATATAGCAAACCCTTTGGCACACTCTGCCATAGTTCTTGCTAATGAATTAGGGTATGGAAATGGAGCAATGGGAACAATGGCCTAAGAAATAATGAATTTGACATCAAATTGAGGGAGTTTGATGGCATGAAAGTTTACGTGCGGATACTATCACAAAGCACTCTTCTCATGACAACTATATCATTTGACATTAACCTAACTTCGACCCCATCAAGAAAATCCTAGAATAACGACAATCTCAATTGCATTAATAACTTTATATAATTTCACCAAACAAGAATAAATAAAATCAAATGATAACATTCAATAATTTACCGTCTAGCTCCTCCGTCTCGCATACTATCACCAATGGTGTTTTTTCCCCTCTTCTTTTGCCTCCCCTTGTCACCCTCTTTCTCCTCCACTATAAAATAAGATGATACTCTGAGATTTTTCATCTCCTCCTCTTGACCACTCGTGAAGCTATCTTTCCAATTAAATCGAGACCACGGGTGATTGAGAAGGGGGTTTGTTATCACAAATGTCCACCTACTACAATTGATTCATCAAGAAAATTTGAATATCAACAACATAAGGTAACATACAAGGTTCAAGTGCGTGTTAAGTGGTTTTTACATTTCCTATCTCACACTACAAATCGAGTCTCTCTATCTGTGTAGGAGCTCACTCAAGGGAATGTCATAATCATACGCACACCTATATTTAGTATACATAAAAATAACAAAAGCTACATTTTTATCCTTACTTATGAAAGAACAATAATTTCTTACATTATCATTCGTATGGGGGTCAACATTTGTGCTACTTGTTCCATGCTCTGCTCTATCTTCCCATTCATGATAAAATACTAAGTTTTCGATTTCCAACCAAACATAAAATATAATATATTATACTAATCTTAAATTTACCTTTGTTCTGATATTTGAGTTAATTTTTCTTCTCACTCTAACCTAATGCTCATCTCTCTCCTTTCACATCTTCATTGAATATTAGGTGTGTATTACAGCATCCACATCCCTCTTTCCTTCTTGGATCAACTCCTCAAATCAAGTTTTGCATTTTTTTGTAAACTCAATCGACAACCCTCCTCCACTACAAGCAGAACCATTACCTCATGACATAATTCAATCCCCTCTCTTTTTACATGTCTTCCCTTATCCTATCTTGATGGATAGGTGGTCATTTTCCCATATGCTTACGACCATGATTACGAGGTTCCACGAGAGGAAGACGATTTTCTACTTGGGGATGTCAATTAAATCTATGCAACTCAAAAAACCTAACATCCCCATTAACATCACGTGATCCATGTTGGAAGAAATAACGAATACGATCATTAAAATATTTAGTTTTTTACTCTATGGGTGGATCATGGTTATTTGAGAAAATGGGCTTAGAAGGCCCATGTGATGTACCTTCATCAATCTGTTGGACAAGCATCTCCCTTTGCTTCCTCTATGATCGATGCTAAACACGTACGCGCCATGTGATGTGAAGGTGCTTGTATATAGGGAGCACAAGTGCATAACTATTAGCCCAACATAAAATATTAAGTATTTTACAAAAAAACTAATTTTCACATATTTGAATATTACCATCATGGAGTGTGAAACTACCTGTGTGAAAATATAGCAATTTCATAATTGTTATCCCAACCAATGATATTATGTACATTGCTACGACAAACAATTAATGTTTACGAAGTTATATATTACCGTGTCATTATTTATGTCTTCCCTGAAAACATAGGAATGGATTGCAAACATGAATCGACCCATGTGGCCAAGCTTCCACATGTTTCATTTATGTGTGTTGTCGTAACCATTGTTTAAGTGACATATTGTAAAACAAGTTAAACTAAAACAAATGGTGCATGAACTTATTTTTTCATATTTTACATTCATATTGAGAAAAATAAATGATTTTTGATGAGGTTAGCCATACACATTATTTTTTCAAAACTAGGTTCTTGAGTATAGATGTTTCCAAAGTAATCATGAAATGTGAATTGCGAATGTGTTGGAAGACAAGATAGGATTAAAGCATGATGTTTCATAAATGCCCGGTTTATCAACCAACACTATGTGATGTATCATCATATTTTCCACAAAATATATAATATATATGTTTGAAATAATTCACATAATATTAGTTATTCATAATCTAATAAATAATATATGTCTACCATTATGCAAAAAGGAAATATAGTGTGTACATTTATCATATTGAAATGTCATCCATGGCAAGTGCTATAAAAGATACCACTTCTTGGTTTATAGTTTCCCTAGACACTTGACATACATCTAACCTACCTCTATTCACTTGTACACGCACATATGCACATTTCACAAAGCGAGATACACTCGCTAGTGCTTGAACTCAAAAAATTGAAAGATTTACATTGTCACATTGGTATACACCAGTCATTTGTTTAAAAAAAAGAATATCATAAGAAAACACACAAATGTTTTGAACATCATGGTGTATCACTTCCTCAATACCCAATATCAAGGCCCTATACTCAACATGGTTGAAGGTCGAATGGCATTTCTTGAAATTGTACCTCTTTCTACTATCTTGCTACCATTAGGGTCATATAATATGAATGACAAACATCTAATATTTTTAGAGGTATTCGATACTCCATGAATTTCCAATCTCCAAATGGAAACCATGTTTACCTTTACAATGGACAAAAAAATATCTTTAGAAAATAGAAAAAAATAGAATGAACACTTCCAATTTGACTTTTCAATACAAACATATGTAATTTAACATATGTAAATTCCCTAAAATATTTTCTTCTGAGTTTGTTCATTAATAATGATTTTCTATTATAGATTCAATGGAGTTAGTAATTTTTCTAGGGACATACACTCTAAATGAGTTAATGACATGTGTTCATGAGCGACTTCTTTTTGGGAAGAAATTTAGAATAATTTTTTAAAAATATGTTTTCCTATGTAATGGGTAAATATTAAATTTGAATAAATCACTTAATAAATTGATTATTCTATTATCAATATCTATAAACATTTGATTAGGGTTAAAATAAGTGTAGAATAGTAAATAACATTTGATTAGTTTTCAAAACCAAATCAATAAAGAAATATCTAATACATAGGGTTTAGATTTATCATGTTTGTAGGAGTGACAAGAAGATGATCATCCAAGATAGAGTTTAGATTTATCATGTTCTTGGGAAGTGACAAGAAGATGATCATCAAAATCTTGTAGTACAATTGATTTTTATGAGACACAAGAAAACTAGAAAACTTACATTTATGAGAACCAACAAGTGTATATTGTACACTTGACATTTCAAGCATATGTAAACCATACACTTGACATTCCAAGTAATATTGTTCACTTTAATTCCAAATATTTTATTACGAGTAGATTTTCTAGAAACAAGGGGTCCAAAAAATCTCTCAAGTTTCTAAAACTTCTTTACAATTAATGGTAAAATGTGCTTCTTTATCTTTCCCTAAATAATATGCTAAATTTTAAACCATATGGAAACAATAATATGTTTTGGGGTTTTAATTTTATCAAATATACTAATATTTCTTGATATTTAACAATTCAATCAATTGCAAATAGTAATGTGGACAATATTACAATAATTTTTATAGTTTGTTCACTACAAAACCATTGTAATGTATATGTAGTATGAAAATTACATGCTTCAATGAGTACTTGAATTCTCTAGAATTAACTCATTTTCAAACAATATTGATTTTCTATATTATGTACATTAAGTAGGGTACATGTGCATCTCTAGATGATTTTAACTCATATTAGAACATTATTGACACACAAATAAGCAAACTGATATATGACTATCAAAAATGTGAATAAGGTAGACAAAGAGTCACATGGATAAATTTCAAGAGAATGGGAACTCTTTTCTCTTAAATAGGACAAATGATCATAACCCATACTTAGTTAATTTGAATTTAATATTTAAATATTTTTAGACCTTGTTAATTTTTCCCTTTTTAACTAGACTTTACTATTTGGTTTCAAATAAGCAAGAAGACATTTCATTTTTGGGGTTGTGAAGATTTTAGAAATTCGTCACCAATATGCATTTGGTACCTAACTATAATTATAACATAAATGCATTTTAATAATTCAAACTTGCTATAAAATACAATAAATTTAGTAATTTTAGAAATATAATCCGTAGAAACACATTTTAATACTATGCAAAACATATTTAATCCAATGAAAAACCTATTTAATATTTAAGCTCATGTGAATGAAGAATATATTCGAACAACAAAATGAAATATATTTAATCTCGTGTGAATCGACATTTAAAAGAAAATTAAATATCTATATAGGTTTTTTTAAACATGTCGAAGTTTTTAGTACAAAACATATAAAAGAAGTAACTATTTGTTTTGTTTTTAGTAGAAAACTCGAGCTACTTCAATGTGCAATCTTTTTGTGTAATTTTTAGATCTATCGCTAGTTTTATGACCGTAAATCCCATATTCCTCATCCTATACGGAGGCTGATACTTTTGGGCCTCCTCCATCATTTCATAATGTTAACCGTATGCACGTGAATGAGAATCTATAGTGCGAACTTATACAAATAAATAAATCAAGTTTCCGACAAATCGACTGAGGCTTTAACCATGTTTGCACATTTCCAATTTTGACAATTTATTCTGTGATGGTGGTCTTTGTAGAAAAAAATGTGGACCTCTTGAAATTTTCATCCCTCCGAAATTTGGGAGCATTTAATGTTATTCCGATGGGATTTGGATGAATATAGTTGCGTGTATTCATTTTCTCCAGACATAAGAGAAAGTAAATACAACAACACACATGCATACATAAATATACAATTAATGTTAGTACAATACATGAAAAATATAATATATGTCATCTAATATAATAAAAAAATCACAACATCAGAAAGTTAATATCCATGAAAAATTCAAGTATCAATAAATGCCAATGGCTATCCTTCACTCAGATGCACCCTCCCATAATATCACAATCGTCCATTACAAAAGGGATGGTTGTGATATTATGGGAGGGTGTATTTTTGAGTGGAGGGTCACCGGTAACATTAAAAACTCTACTCAACATAGTATACCACCCAACTATCATTGTGGAATCCTAAGCAGCAATCCCCTTCATCACATAAAGATAGTTTTGTGTATCGATGTGACATCCTAATGGGCAAGCCCCTTCAACATACACTGCGATTCTTGTGTTTATAGAGGAACTTGCCCCATATGTCAAATTTAGAGTGAGAGTATGAGATCACATAATTTTTATAGCTTCAACCATTTTCATTAAAAATATAACTGATAAACAATTTTCTATATACAATTGATATATGCACATTACCATTATCTACAAATATAATTAGTATGAAAAAATCAAACTTACTCTAATTTTATTCCATTTAACAAACAATTTTTCTTAATCCTATTAATAAATTACTAAACATTTGCAATTAATTATATAAAAACATACTAAGCATATGATAAACATACTAAATCAACTAACATAAAAACTACCATACTAAAGTAGACAAGAGTTAATATTTAATTTATGCAGACAAAGAGTTAAAATGAATAATGATCCAACATTATTAGACCTTCAAGCACTCATCCTCGGTCCTCTGTCTATCAAAAGCAAATGTTTCTTTATTTTTAGAAGCTTATGAGAATTTGCGAAGATAGTCAAATCCCATATTATCTAGGTCTATTATAAAATCATAAATGGGTTCTCCTCAAATCAAACACAATCATGGTCTCTCATTTTTCAAATCAAAAATGTTCCTCTTCTCATAATTCAAAAAATAAAAGGTATTTCACTCTTTAAAAGGGATACACACTCTTAATGAGATGCCTTAGGGATAATGTGAAGCAAAAATTCCAACCATGAAATAAAATGTTACTCAAGTTACTAAGATTCAAAGTACTATATTAGATGAAAAATTCCATATATTTGTCTTTCTTTTATGGTTTTATTATCTATTTACATATTTTATAGTAGCCTTGAAGTTAAAAAAATGCTTACGCATCTATGATATATCAACCCCATTTCACCCACTTCTAACTAATTTGCAACAATAAATAACCTATTTTAATTTCCCCTTTTTCTAATCTTCTTCAATATTAATTAACTCTATTTTTAGTTATTACATCCACATTTCATCACATAGTGTATTAACCCTAAATTAATTAAATAGAGTTATCTAATTAGCTTATATAGAGTTGAATAAATTGTACATTTCATCACATAGTGTATTAACCCTACATTAATTAAATGGAGTTATCTAATTAGCTTATATAGAGTTGAATAAATTGTATATGAATTTCATTCATTCGAACACATTCATTTACAATTCAATAATAGAAAATATCATATCATAGTGTGCTAAAGTGATAAGGAAAATACCATTATAATTTTTGTTTCGAGCGGTGATATAAATTATTCAAGTTGACTTATCACAATATGATTGCTACATATAGTATATATGAATAAATCTAAATGCCTTTAGGTCAATGTTTTCTCACATAAATATGGAGGGGAAATACCATACATATTAGGTTGGACTAGATTCCATAATTATATGAAATACTATTGATTTGGACATTTATATTGTGGGATACTAATTTCCTTTATACCACTTTGTCATCACCTTTATATCATGTTCATATCTTTAATGATGTCGATCAAAAACTATAATTTACACCTATACTTGCAAATCAATTGTAAATATTAAAAATAAACATGCATTTTGTTGAATTTGGTTGCATTTGGTTACATTCCAACAAAATGATCAATTTTCCTTCATTATTTGAGATTGATAGCATGTTATGCTTATGTACTCCCATAAAAACCATTGTATGCAAATGTGCATATCATATTATGATCTTGTATGTTCTGATATGAATTATGTAGTAAATAATGGTTGATACATAGACATGTTATTTTTAGATAATAAGCACTTAGAGTAAACATGTATATATAAGAGTCTTGTGCATTAAAATTTAAAACTTAGTGAGAGGAAACGAATAATCAAAACATTGTAAATAAAAGATAAATTATTAATGAAGAGGATCGATGAGAAAAATGTATTTACAAGAAAAAGAGGACAAGAGAATAAAAATTAGGTGATGACCATAGTATGTTCCTAACCATACTTCATAGTCTTGGAAAAAATCATCAAGTAAAATAATAAAGTTCAGATTTTAGAAATATTTATCACGAAGATAAAAAATCTTTAATAAGAATGATTTATGTTAAGATATAGAAACAAATTCTGAAATTTATTATAAAATAAATAAAAAACAATACCAGTTAGACTTCATTTCATCACCCAATACTCAAATATAATACATAAAGTTAACAAAATATGATTTCATAAAATTCCTTTGTTAGTTTTTATTATCTAGATCTACCCTCACATTATGTTAGTGAATGTATTTAATAGTTCTCAAGGTGAATAAGATTATACTTGACATTGATAAATAATTAATAGTTGTTAGACATTATAATATAGTAACCATTATATGGTAAACATTATGATCCATCTACATGATCCCATTGGAGATGGGGTGTATTGTACCAAGTTATATTCATAGTTTATAATAGACATAAATGGCAATATTAGATAAATGGAAATTACTCCTAGCATTCTTGAAATATTGGGGTGATAAATCACCAAGAGGTATTGACAACCAGGTAGGAATTGTGTATTCTAACACAAATTAATGAGAGTCAAACATATTTATAATCTCTTGAGAAAAACACTTCCTGTAATTTGCTACCACACTATTATATACATATCATCATACCATAATTTTGAAAACCTTACAAATTAAAAAGGGAATGAATATTCATAACCACACTATGCATTATACAATTGTTATTTACAAAATATAGTGTCAATTATTCTATATTTTAAAATTATTTTCCTAACATTTAAAATAAATGCAATGGAATGTTAATTTACAATTTCATGATTTATTATTTAATTCATTTTAATAGTCATAGTTATTCCTTTTAGTCACTAGGTTTGTTTATTCATTTGTCCAGTAAGAGGGTGGTTTTATATAACTAACCCATATAGTTTATCCCCTTTTGATGAGAGACATGAAGTGAAAAATATTGCTTGAGATGAAAGCAAATAATAGTAAATATTTGAGTGTGAACATTTGTCAAAGGTGCATATGATATTGATAGTATAAAAATACCCAATCGTGATAATGTACATAGAAGTTATAGTGTTATTATTGGTGTTTTTATCATTGACATATCTATTAGTTGGAAAAGAGTATTAAATTCATATGATTTTTAAATAGAGATTATTTTTTTATAATAAGATAGAGTCATACTAAATTTATAACAAATAGTGAGAAATACAATGAACCTAGAGAGAAAATAATGATAGTCAAATAATAATTGAGACATGGATGATAATATAAATATAATAGTAGAAAAGAGGAATTTAGACAACAATTTATTCTTGCTTCATACTCTGTTAAAAATACATGCATGTTAGCTCTACAATGTTCAAGTGATTGAATTCACTAGTTCATTGGTAATGAAGGGAACGAGTCGAGTAAGATATACCCTCTTTTTTTGTAAATGTTATTTTGAATGGAAATGTTATTTATTCAATATAGTTGTGAAGTTATTTGATAGTAATGTACGAATTCCTAGCTAATACAACATATTTCTACTTACTTATGCCTCACCATGATAATAAATCATTAAATGGGTTATGGTAGATAAATTATGGGAACTTAATTCACTTAAGGGATTTCTAAATGGACAGCTTCTCTATATGTGTATGCTTTACATAATGGTTCATTACTCGGTTAAGGTTGTATGACAATAAAAAATTATTCAATTCCTTGGGTTAAAACTGTGCATGGAGTTACATTGTATAAATTTTAAGGGATGAGGAAAACTTGTGGGAATATCAAAATAGAACTCAATTTTTGAAAATTAAATTTTAAAATAAAATGTAACTTATGGTTTATAAAGCTATAATGTGTCTCTACTAAAAATATTTTACGAGAATCGAATTGAAAACGAGGCACCACAAAGTAGTTGCACTCCAACAAAATCGTGATAGCTCCGAGAAAATTTGCAAGAAAGAATTGATCAGTAATGGAAGAACTTGCTCAATAGAAACAAAGCTTGCACATAGAGGAAAGACAACAGAGTGTCTTGGCATGCTCATAAATGAATAGTAAAGGGGTACATATAGGGTGTTGAGTAACCCTAGTGCATGACACACGTGAAACCCTAAACCTAACCCTAAACCTAACCCATGTTAGATGAACCTCCAATATGAGAGGAGGACATAGAATAACTCACACTAACACCCCCCCTTCATCAAAGATGTGGTAGTGGCTATGAGACAACCTGAAAAGGAAGACACACCTAAACAACTAAGAAAGATGTGTCAATGGTCCCGATAACTAAAGGCCTGATAAGGTGCCTATATACAAACACAATCTTTATAGAAGAAGAAGAAGAAAAGAAGGACTATATAGCCCAAAGAAGATGAGTAGTGTAGAAGACCTCACCCCAAGAAAAGATTGTAAGTGAAGAAACTTCATCTCAAAGAAGGGCTTGGTGAATAAATTTGTAATCGATCAATCGTATGAATGTTTTGAATATCGATGATACCATCATGAATAAGCTCTCGTATGAAATGTGTATGGATCTCAATGTGCTTTGTTTATTGATGTTGAGCTGGATTTATAAAAATGAGATAGTGCTCGTGTTATCATAGTAGATAATGGTAGGCCGTAGAAAGTGGATGCCAAATCGTGTCGTAATACCCTATAGCCAAATATATTTTGTGGCAGCGTTAACTACTCCTCTATATTCTACCTCTGTAGATGATATCGAAATTACATTATGCTTCTTGCTAGACCAACTAATAGGACCCAAACCAAGAGAGAAATCTGTAGCAAGAAGTAGATTTTTGATGATCTAAGTCACCGGCCCAATCAGAATCTATGAACCCAATCAAGTCAATATCTACCCCTCCATGATAGTGAATGCCATTAGCATAAGTGCCACGAATATAATGAAGGATCCATTTAGTTTCTTAGATCCAATGCAGCTCATGTGGCTCTGCATGAATCGGATACAAACCCAACAACATATGATAAATGGGTGAGTGTGAGTCAAGTAAATCAAGCTCCCTACCAAATGTCAATAAAGAGTACCATCAACCAAGGGAGTAGAGCAATCTGAAACCAACTTAACCCCGAAAAGAAAAGGAGTAGTAGTAGACTTGCAATCGACATCAAAAATGAGATAGCAAATCAAGAGCATAATTAGGTTGTGAAATCAACATTCCCGAGTCGATTATGAAATATGGATCCCAAGGAAGAAATGAAGCATTCTAAGCTTGGTCATGGAAAACTTGTTGGCCAAGGCGATCTTCACAGAATCAATAATAGAGGAAGAGTTGCCTGTGATCAACAAGTCATCAACATAGAGAACAAGAATGAGTATGGATTCATCTTTCCATAGAATATAAACATTTGGATCAAAGTGACACCTAGTAAACCCTGATGTAAGTAAAAAGGAGTCCATCTTGGCATACTAAGCCCGAGGGGCTTGTTTAAGGCCATAAAGAGACTTCTTTAACTTACAAACGAGGGAGGAATCTTAGACATAACCCATAGGTTGTTCCATATAGATCTCTTCCTCTAGGTCACCATGAAGGAAGGAACTCTTAATGTCCATTTGATGGACTTTCCATCTATTCACCGTGGCAATGGCTAGGTTCAATCGTATAGAAGTCACTTCACAACTGAGTAAAAGTTTCACCATAATCAACCCCACTATCTTGGGAGAAACCCTTTGTTATTAATCACGCTTTAAAATTTTTGAAATCTCCATCTACTCCATACTTTGTTGAACACCCACTTACACCGCATGATTTTTATTCCTTTCGGAAGAGTGGTGAGATCCTAAGTATCATTCTTTATGAGAGAGGAATACTCCTCATCCATGGCAGAATCTCACTCAGGAATAACATAAGCCTCCCGGAAAGACTGTGGATTAGAAGTAGAGGTGAAGAAAGAGTGGGGTTCGATGACATCTAAGTGAGTATGTCTCATATCCGAAGTATCTCCAACTAAATCTCCAGCACTTTGCAAAGTTTTCTTGGACCAAAGGGGACCAGGAGGATCAAACTTAGAGTTGAAAGATTCTTTACTTGAGTGAGAAGGAACATAGTCCTTGTCATCACTATTATTAGAATCAGAAGACTCAAAGGTCTGATGGTCAGGAGGATCAGGAAGAGGAGCACGCTCAACAACATCATCATCTGATGAGTCAAAATCTGAATTAGTGAGCTAAAGGACCTAAATAGGTGGAGAAGTAGAATTCGAAGAAGAGTCGTCAAATTTAACACTTCTCTCGATATTCAGCTCATGAGAAGTAGGATTCATCAATCGATATCCCTTCATGCCATTAGGATACCCTACAAAGATACAAGGTTTGGATTGTGGTTCTAAGGCCTTGTGTTTCTTTTTAGGGATCTGAGCCATAGCCTTGGATCTAAAGACTCTAAATTACTCAACATTAGGCTTGCATCCAAACTAGAATTCAAAGGGTGTCATCCCTCTTACTACCTTGTGTGGAACATGGTTTTGAATGTAATTTGCACAATTCACTACTTCGGCCCAATACTGCGGAGGAAGAGACTTCGAAAGAATCATACAAGTGACCACCTCATTAAGAGTATGCTTTTTCCTTTCTGGGACTCCATTCTATGAAGGGCTATAAGCAACTATATGCTGTAAAGAGATCCCTTCAGAAGTAAATAAATCCATGAACCTATTGTTTACATATTCACCTCCATTGTCAGTTTGAAGAAGCTTGATAGACTGTTCCACCTGTTTCTCAGCAAGAGCCTTAAAGTCCTAAAAATGTTCAAAGACTTCAAACTTAAGCTAGCAAATATACCTGTATATCACAAATTGTCAACAATGAAGGTTAGCACATAAAGAGCTCTAGTAAACAAAGGAGAAGCAAATGGACCAGAAACATCGCTGTGAACAAGATCCAAAGGATGAGTGGCTCTCCAGGATTTTCCTTTGTCAAAGTTATTTTTAGGATGCTTTTCAAGGGTACAACCCTCACAAAGACCCTTAGAAAACTTGACACAAGGAAACCTGTTGACCATTTCATTTTGTCTCAATTGTTCAAGGTAGTGATAATTTAGATGTCCAAAATGCTCATGCCATAGCTTACTAACCTCATTTACATGAGTGTGCAAGGTAGTGGGCATAGAATCATAAGTAAAGTTGGAGAATTTTTACAACTATGAACGGTGATCTGCCTTTCCTCACCACACTATAGTGTCATTGTTAAGCTCACGAATAATCACCGAGTTAGGACCAAATTCCACTCGCATTCCTTCACCAAGGTGAGTAATTCAAGAAACCAATAGGAGATTGGTAAAGAGATCACAAACACTCAATACTTGGTTAAATGTTCCCCCATCCATCTCTACCCATGCACTACCGTAAACGACACTCGTGTGTCATTACCCATCATGATTTGGGACATTCCACAAGGTTTGATGTTGGAAAACTCAACATGCGAAGAACCCATGTGGTGCGAGGCACCGGAATCTATAATCCATGTCGATGAAGGAGAAACTCTTGTTACAAGGGCCTTTCCTTTCTTCTTATCATTTGTAGTACCTTTTACAGTAGAAGACTCGACCTTCAGAGCACATTGTTTTATGGATTCAGGAACACTTATTTTATTCTTCTCAAGTAAATGAGATAACTTATGAATCTATTTTTGAAAACAATGTTTCTCTTCGTGACTAGACTTCTTGCAATAGGAACACAAAAACTTTATTTTTTGTGCCTTAGGCTTAGAAGTCAAAGTGTTTGTGTCATTTTTGGGTTTGATCTTGGTTTCTTTCTTAGGTTGATCATTTGTTTCTTTCTTATTTTCAGTCTTCTTTCCCTTGCTAGTACTTGCTATAAGGGCATGTGACTTGGACTTGAGAGACCCCATTTGAATGAGTTTTTCCTGTTCTTGAATGAGTTGGGATGAAAAACAGTCAAAGGAGGGCATAGTCCAAGTATCACCCAAAGAATATTTTGTAGCATAGAAAGTTGACACGAAGACAAAATATTTGGGACCTAGCTTAGAGAGAATTGAAAAGATTAGTTGATAATATTTCTTCTCTACTTGACATCCTTTTAACAATAATTTAATGTGGACAAATTTTGGGAAGAAGGCTTGTAGGTTTTTAAATTCACTAGGATTTAACCCTAGTAGTTCGTTTTACAACTCATGCACTCTCATGTCATCTAGTTTTCCAAACATCACATCTAGCATTTTCCACGCATATTTAGGTGTTTTAGACACCTCAATGTGGAAGTACAATTCGTGAGAAACAGATAAGCAAAGAATACCTAAAGCTTCATCACTATTGTTTAACCACTTAGATTTTCAAGTTCATTGTCCTGGTTCAATCTCGCTTCCCATGGTGATGCGGAATAACCCTTTACTCCTCGCCATTATTATTTTTGATCTCCATTCGAAAACGTTGAACATCGTAAGCAAAGGAATTGAAAGAGCATGCATAGTGAGAGAGAGAGAGAAAAGAAATGTAGAAGAGAAACACAACCACCGGACAATAACAACCCCCTACTTTTGGCACTTTATAGTTCAAGGTCGTTGATTACAATAGGTCTGTGCATGTGGTTTGAAACACTTGGTAACTCGTCTTGCAATCAACATAATAACACGCAAGAGAGGATACCACAACAGTGTTTCATGGAGCGCAACAAATAGGACACCATAAACAAGCACAAGTAAAAAACAAGAAAGGAGGTGAAAGCCAACCCTGGTGGTGAGAAAAAATGTCTCACGTCGTAAAAGGAAACCCCCTTGCTGCAAACTATGGTGGACGCACTCACTAGTCACAAGCAATAATAAGGGTGAAAGACAAGGTTTTAAATAAACTCAAGGAGTTCAGAGAATCTTTAAGTACGCTAGAAAAGAGCTCGAAGGAAAACAGTGCTCGTGAGTGATGTTGCACACTTGAGCGCATGATTAGTGAAAAAAAATCGACAAGAATGCCTAAATTTTACCATTTGGAAATGCCCAATTTTACTATTTTTAGAGCTATTGGAGTTTTTAAAAAATGATAAAAAGGGTAATTGAAAGAATGATTTTAATTTACTATAAATCGTAAATGAGATAGGTTAATTTGTAATTAATAAAAAATAGATTTAATCAAATTAAATCTAATTAATTACAAAAACTAATTAAGATCTAAATCTTAATTAAATTAAATATGAAAAATACTTTCCCTCTTTTGTTTAAAAGGCAATTTTAAATTAATCCAACTAAAAAGAAATCGGTTGAGATTTGTTTTTGTTTGTTTAAAAAACACAAATTACAAGGAAGGCAATTTGTTTTTGTGATTGTTTTTAAAAACATCTAAATTTTTTTTTAAAAAGTTTAGAAAGAATTTAAAAAGCTTATCAAAAGAAAATGCAGGCCAAATAAAATGCATACCAAAAAAGCTTTTTAAAAAACATACAACTTACCAAATAAAGTGCTTAGCAAATTTTTTTAAAAAAATCTTACCACGGCCATGAGGAAGTAATTGCAAGTCAGTGCACGCATGGAGACTCCAACAAGGAGACACACGCATGTAGCTATGAAAATGATTTGGAAGAGGGAGATTCTTGGTTGTTTGTTTGCAGTGCTGCGGAAGGACTATTTTTTTTTGTTTGTTTGTTTATGTTGGAGTGGTTTTTATTTGTAGAGGACTTTTGTTTGTTAGGACAGCCATGTGCATGAAAAGACAAAGCAAAGGAGGTCATGTTGGGAAGGGAGGCCATGTTGATGGCAAGGATAACCCTTCATGCAAAAAACAAACTTCCATGGCACAACAGGCAGCAAAAACACCACAAAGAACACCACAAAAGGTTAAGCCCACCATGCGTGCTCAAAAGAAATTGTAGGTGCATGTGGAGTGAAAGATCCTTCTGTAGAATAGATGTAGTCACTGAACCTGCAAGAAAAAACAAAAAAAAGGAGAAAATCCAGAAAACAGAGATCAAAAGAATTTCCAGTTTTAATAAATAAAAAAATTAGAAAATACTCTATTTGGCTGATCTACTAAATTATCCACAGATTGCTCAAGGTATGATGAAAACATGCACATGCACAAAAAAAGGCACAAAAACCAATAGAACTTTTTGAGAAATCTTGTTAGAGAGATTAGAAAAATAATTCTAGAAAATAGTGATCGAAAAACTTGCATGCAGAGTAAAAGAATGAAACCAAGAAAGAGTAATCACAACTAAAAAATAACGAGTGCATGTTTATCCGATCTCACACATGAAACCCTAAACCTAACCCATGTGAGATAACCCTCCAAAGATGAGAGGAGGACACATAGAATAACTCGCACTAACACCTACATGCACCATGAAAATCATTATCTATCATTTTATTGAATCTCCATTGAATCATGTATGTTTTCTAACTCTCTCTTTAGTTCTTTAATATTTCTCTTTTGGGAATTGATAATTTTTCCCTAGTTATTCCTCCTTTATTATACTTTAGTTATAACTTTCAACACCATCAATGAAACCTTCAACTTATCTAAAATATACATTTCTCTTTTCTTACTTCAACAAAGCTTTTACAAGCCTCTCCTTAAACACTCACTTCTTTTATCACTTTCATACCTCGAAAAACCACTACTACAAATAATATTTTCTCCTTTTTCTTTATCACTCTCTTGGGATATTTTAATGCCTCTCAAACTTACTTTCTTATATACATGTTCATATGTAGTTCACTTTCCTCTTTAATAGTATGTGAAGATTGGATTTTAATATAACAAGTATTAGATTCTAATAGTGGCATTAATAGGTTTTTTTGTTGGCACTAAATTTTTGTATTAATTGTATCGCAAATAAACTATAATTATCTTACATGATGTGTAATCTCTATTCTATTTTCCAAAGACACATGTTTCAGAAAACTCAAAAGGATCAAATTTTACACCTTCAAATCTATGGAAAATAATCTCAGTGTCATTCTCTCAAAAAATTTCCAATCTTTCATGCCACAACATCAAACTTGAAATCTTTGATGCTCTCACTTGGTTTTTTAATTTCCATGGATGTTGAGTTAACACTACCCATGATGGGGTTACTCAAATCCAACTTATACAATGTGGTAAGATTTACAACTCCTTTTCCAAAAAAATAATTTTATCGAGTGAATTATAGCCATTTTTGGTGAAGATTGTATCAAATTTAGCATCAAAAATTGACTACCAAGAGGATATTGCATGTCAAACCTTGCACATGTTGTACATAATTTATCCACTTCAAATTTCCATTTTTGTGTTTTGATTCTCAAACCATATTTATCAAAAAATTATTGCCAAGTAATATATTGTCTCCATGATCCTTCTCATTGTCTTTGAACTACTCCCTAGGCTAACTCATATGGAAATAAGCACCTGAGTTTATTATCTATGCTTCATCTAGGTAATTGGATGTCAATCATATAGCTACTTCAATCTACAAATAATACCACAAGATTTTTAAAAATATATATATCAACAATATACTTAATTTTCTTGTGCCCATTTTTCTTCTATTCCAACATATCGATTTGTAATTATTTTCTCATCTATTGGAAGATCCCCTCTTAATTTAAATCTATTTCTACTATATTTTTCATTATTTTGACTCTCCTTAATATGGCCTCTTGTAACTAATGATTCTAAATTCACAATGAGGTGAAAAGTATACTTTGTTATATTTCTAGTAACATATAACCGATAACCACATCAATCTAGAGATTCTCCATCTCAATGATCCCATTAATGGAAAATATATGATTATCTCAAGAAATAGTTAGGATACAAACTAAATAATTATATTGACTAACATCCTTCAAAGTATCTCTAAAATACTTCTACTAATTTGTAAGAATATTGGTTGCATTTTCATGTTTAGTTACCCTTTTACTAGTCTTATGTTAAGAGCATATCACTTTCTTAAAAAGATCAGTTCCCAAGAGACCATGATTCCATATAGTTTACTAATCTTATCCAAAAGCTTTGTTGTCATGCGTTCCTTGAATCATTCATCTACATGAAATCATATAAATCAAGGTAAACCAAAACAATAACCTAATATTTCTTGTCTGAATATTCTTGTATCACCATGTCATGTTCTTTTCCCTATATGAGAACATTATCCAAGTCTTGCTGATTAAGAAAATACTACATCTTAAATCTCCATTATCTAATTAAGTAATACTAGTATTGAAATTGAAAATCCATTTCAGTTGTGTTTATTCGGGTGTATGTGGGCCATTGATATCTTGAACAATCAACGTTCTTTGTAATGGAATGAGGATTCAATTTATTGACTAACTTACCATTTCTTTGAGACATTTTGTCAAATAGATCATAGTTAGACATTTTGTCAAATAGTTCACATTATTTTGAGGAAGCAGTGATTAAGTGATGGCACCTACGGACATCATAGGACCCATTGCATCACTAATATCTGATCTAGAGCCAAATTCATGGTGAGAGTTTAGAAAAAAACTATGTTAATTTCATTAGGATTTGATGATAAAAAGAGAATGAAATAGTTTTGTTTTTCCCGACATTGATAATATATGACATTGGTTTTCCAACTCGGAGGGAAAATATAATTATATATATTGTTTTCCTCATCTCTTTAATAGAATTTTTCTATTTGTGAGGTATTATAAATGGTTTCCCTAATATCGATCTGTGCATTTTAAAATCAGGAGATGGATGCAAATAAGACCCAAGTAGGAGGAGTAGAAGAAAAATAGGCAGTTGGGTGTAATATTTATATTGAAGTTCGTCGAAGGGGTTATGTGAAATGGGTGTCCAAAATTTGACAGCCCAAGAATAAATGTAGAATTTGGTTGGGATGTTACAACATGGCATGATAAGACACATGAGCTTGCTATAGTTCATCCATGTAAATCTCAATTAGTAACCTTACATTGATTCACATAAATTTTGTAGATTATAAATGGGTATAGATAAACAAAATCAAGTATAAATGGAACACACATAGGTCGTCATAGTTCTAGGCACTAGAAAATAATAATATGAACATAAAACCTTACACCCATCCACAAAAATTTTAAAGATTACAAATGGGTACAAATAAACATGTTTGTGGAAATGTTGTTGAGCTGGATTGGATACCTTCCCTACGTCGATGGTCTTCCTCTTCTCGTTTGACCCCAAAATTGCAAAGAAAACAACTTGTATCTGGTTATGCAATGATTTATCTATAATGTGAAAGCCGAAATGATCATGGTTATCTCGGTGTGTCTTGGGCGTGGTTATCAAGTGCTTTGATGATTCATTTGTGTGTTTTGGGTAATGAATGGTTTAGGAGGGGCGGGCATGTGTTTTAGTAATTCAAAATTGTCTGTAGTCACTATAGCCTCTACATTTCAACCTCCATGTCAATCATATTATGGGTTGTGGCGGTGTCATCCATGTTAATTTTGTATTCCATGGTATTATCTAACATCATGCATTTCAGAGAGGGGATATTTCCGGTGAGGGGGATGGCTATGTGTGGGCATGACAACATACCGAAAACACCCACATACATAGGTACAAAATGCATGAATGATAGCTGGTGGCTATAGTAAAAGGGTGTTGTCTAAATAAAAGTAAACCTGCGCAAAGCAAAAGCATCACCCCGTCAAGTCACTTGAGCACCATATGTGATCAACATAGGATATTGGTGGAATGAACCCAAGTCTTCGATGATGGAAATTGGGATCATACAAAGTTAATTTATTTTAAATGTAGATATAGGAATCTCATTATCTAGTGTTCGAACACATTGGAAAGTTACCGCATTTGTCATTCTAAAGATCAATTGAGTTAATATCACTACATATCACCCAATACACATTAGGGTCATTTATGATGTAAAAATGGCATATATCAATATAAAAAAGAGCCCAAATAACTTGATTTTTGGGGTTTGAGACATGTTGCACATAATAGGTTTTCAATTTGGGTGTGGTAGATGTTAGTAAATCTCTAGTGAGCATCGTTGTCACTTATTAGCATAAGGATGACATTATAGATAGTCTTACGTACTAGTACTCACACGTGAATTGTGAGATGGAAATACTAAAGAGGATACATCAAAGATTCTAAAACTAAGGGAGATAAACATTAGAGGAAGGACCAGGGTGATGAAGAAGGATATTGATGGAGGTGAGGTTCAAGAGTGCAGAAAATGTTGTGGAAAACATCTATAAAAAGTTTATTTGTTACAACTGGGTGAAACATGAGCCGTTTGTGTCACTCTTCTAAAGGAAAAATGGGGTGTGTTGTGTAGGTTGTCAAGGCAACATACTTTGGATATATCTTAGAAATAAATGCGTGGTCGATGAATACTTGCAAGGTGAACCTGCATATATTTGAATTCTTGACTCTACATGTGTTAGATACGGAAACTCTATGTTTAGGGTTCTTTACGTCACCAATTTCATGAAATTTTTGGATTAACTTATTTCTTTAGTGATTAGGGCTTCCACTCATCAAATTTTCTAATGATGCCCTCTATCAATGGCCATTTACAAAAACATTTACATTACATTTCCCTTATGCATGTCAAACACAACTACCAAGACTCACATTTAGAAACACCTATCAATGTAATGAATTTTAGAGAAATTGGAATAATAAGAAAATTAATATCTACTTGTATATCTGATCTCCTTCGATCATCCAATACATATAAGGCTATAAATAAGCATTTCAGGTCATAAATTATAATATAAGTTGATTGATGTGAAGATTATAATCTATCGATGAGCCAACAAACATGAATGCATAGATAACAACAAAGGATAGATGGAAAATATTCTAACCCATATGTGGATGAATGGGGACATGTGTAGCATACATAGTCTAGTAATTTAGAGATTCATCCAATTTATTTCTTAACCACTTCATGCAAATTGAAACTAGGGATTGTTGACCAAAATAAGCTCACACTTATTTTTGGTCAACTAACACCATTTTGCCCATTTTTGGTGATCAATAAGCACCGAAGGTCCCCCTGAAAGCATTTCCATCGGATAGGAATTTTTTTCCCATTTCCATAGATATAAGAAAGTCCTTCTAACTCCTCATATTTCGCAAATGGTGGGCTGATGAGCTTGAGAAGGAATTTTGCCAAAAGAGGCCGGTGGGCACAGGGAAGAGTTTTTCGCCAATGGGAAATTGTAGACTAGCGGGGTGGCAGGAGATATTTTTGGTATTTTTCTCCTTTTTGGTGATTCAATCTGAATTATTGTATATTTTAAGCACTAAAGGTCCTCTCAAAGCATTTCCATCGATAAATTTTTTTCCCCCTTTCCACGAGATATAAGAAAGTCCTTCTAACTCCTCATATTTTGAAAATGGTGGGCCGATGGGCCTGAGAAGGATTTTTTGCCAAAAGCAGGCTGGCGGGCATGGGGAAGAGTTTTTGCCAATGGGAAATTGTAGACTAGCGGGCGGCGGAGATATTTTGGCATTTTTAGACTTTTTTCAAAAGTCATAGGTTATAATTGTGGTTCCACGGGCACGGGAAGGAATACTTTTTGCTAAGCTGAAAATGTGGGCGGTGGGCTTGAGGATGACTTTTTGTTTGCTAAGTGGGTGTACGGGGCTGTAGAGAATTTTTTTCCCAAGTGAAAATGCGGCCCAGAGGGTCTCATAGGCATTTTGAAATTTTACAACCTTTCACAAAGTGGTGCAATTTCCAAGTGGAAGCCCATGAGCCCGCAGAATCTTTCGTCGTTGAAAATTCACAGCACCCATGGAAAGTGC
Organism: Taxus wallichiana var. yunnanensis; assembly: GCA_018340775.1. NCBI lineage: Eukaryota > Viridiplantae > Streptophyta > Pinopsida > Cupressales > Taxaceae > Taxus > Taxus wallichiana. Next base: position 774,653,127 of record CM031243.1, on the reverse strand, counting down.
CATGCGTTAATTCGCACAACTTCAAGGTTACAATCTAAAATAGAGTCCCCAAATGAGTGCAGGCTTGCCACATGGTCGATATAAAAATGGAATAGGGTGGGCTAAAATTGGATAAGTATAAAAGGTCCAAGGGAATCCCCCATGTGTCTCAATGACATCTCTTCAAAGTCATGACCCAAAGAAAAATTGTGAACTAGCGCTAACCCTCCACATGTCCAAGGTCTAAAAGGGACAGAGTCATCCATTAAAAATTCCAAACATGTGTAAATAACAAAGTGTCATCTTAGCACAATTTTAAATGATCGGGCCCAAAGTGGAGACTCAAATGAGTGCCAACTCTCCACGTGTCTATGGTCTAAGAGAAATCGAATGGGAAGCAAGCCTAAATTAGCTAAGTCTAGAAGAACCAAAGTGGAAATTGACACATGTCACATCAATGTAAATTCAAAGGTGTGACCCAAAGTGGAGACTCAAACAAGTGTTGGCCCTCCATGTGTCAAAAGTCGGCAAAAGGCAAAAGTAGTCATTGAAATGGAAACAACAGAGCCCATGGAAGCCATCATGTGTCAATCTAGTGCAACTTCAAAAGTAGAATTTGGAGTGGGTTCCCAAATGTGTGCTAAGCCTCCACATATCTAGGGTAAGACATATGGCCCCAAAAAAAAAAGGAATTAGCCAAAACACAAAGAAATTAAAAAAATTAAGCGGAAGGAGCCACATGTCTATTTGGTGCAATTTAAAAGGCACGACCGAAAAGGCAGTCCCCAAAAAACCATGATCCCACCAGTGGCTAGAGTTCGAAAAGGTAAGGTTGGCCATGGAAAAATCAAAAATCCTGCGGAAGCCTCCACATGTGTCATCCACGCAACTTCAAAAGAAAAATCTGGCAGGGTAGTTTCCAAATGAGCATAAGGCCTCCACATGTCTCGAGTCGGGCACAATGTCTCTACCAATACAAGGGACTCAAGCATAGTACGAGGAAACCAAATAGCCCGCATAAGTTGTGACATGTCGACCTGGTGCAATTTCAAGAGTCAAAGAAAGGGGATGAATCTCCACGATGTGTGAGGCTGCAAGGGGCCCCTATATCAAAAAATTCTTTAATTATTATGAGCTCATCACCCTTATCTACAAACAGCCATATCTTTCGATTGGAAGCTCGATTTTGAGTGAAAAAGGTGTTTTTGGAAAGCTCTCGGTGCTGGCTTCTCACCTACCTCCATTAATATTTCAACCCACTATTTTTGGGGGCTGTCAAGTCTCCCACCTACTGCCATGATGAAGAATGGACCTCTTTCTTTCCTAGTAAGGGATAATTATGGGGGCATGGGTGTTGCAATGAGACTCTTCATTGTGGTAGGTGGATTCAATGCACTTCTAGGGGTTGTTTGAGTAGGGTTTTAATTCTTCCTATATATTGTAAAGGAGGGGCATTTTCTAAAGGTTGGTCATTATTTCTCTCCCGCCTCCCCCTTTCATTCTTCCTTAGGGTAGGATGTGGAGTCTAATACTCCTCTCATGTTAGCTATGTAATTAAATTTTCTTTCCTCTTTCAATTGATGATGTACCATGTGACTTATGGAGCAATAAAATTTGTTTCGTAATGCATCTTGTCCATATTTTGCTTATTCTATTGTCTCTTCTTTCCTCTCATCATTTCGGGGTATACCATGCATACTCTAATGTTTATTTTAGGTTCGAGAGTTGTGTTTAATTTTTTTAAAGTGGTGTTCTATGTGAATCTATCTCTAATCTATGGTGCACCTTTTCCACCCTCTCCTTTGCTCACCTCTCTCCACTTCAGCGGTTGGATTTTTGATCAGCCACTTTGTTTCCTGCAGTGTATCGCCGCTTAGTGTATGCTCTGCTTTACACATTTCCCTCTCCCTGGTCCCTTGGACGGTTATATTAGAATAGATTATGTTATGTCCCGCACTAGAGTAGCTTGTGACGAGGTAGTTTAGGAAGCGAGGCTAACTGCCGACACTAAAATTTTCCTCCATAATTTCTATTTCATTAATGTATGTATTAGGAATAGGATGTTGTTAAGTATAATTAGTAGTAGTGTCTGATAGAAGATAGCGGCGCCATCAAGATGGTGCCACTAATAATGTGGAGTATGGTAATAGTCAAAGTACAATAGGAATGTTGTAAAAAGTAAATATTTGTCGTAAGTGGTCCCGTAATGTTAAAATGTCAAAGTTTGGGTAATTAGAGAAGTAGGGTCTACATGATTAGGAATTAGAAATATTATATTGGTAATAAGGACAAGGAGTGAGGTCATAAATATTTTGTGTATTTTATTTGTAAAAAGCCTAAAATGTTGAACCCATGTAAAATGATAAGGTTTATCTTATCTTAATAGATAAGCTTACATGTACATATAAGAGTTAAGGTATGGAATATGATTCGTCAGAGTGGATTTCTTATCCTATCTTAGAGATAAGATGGATAAGCCTAGAAGTTCTATAAATAGAGAGGCCACCCCCCTCATTTAGCATAGAAAGAAGTAGTGAGAAATATTGTAGGAAGTGTGCGAAGGAAGCCATTAGTTTAAAGGTGTGTTGAAGAAGCCATTAAGAGGTGTAATTGTAAAGTTTCTCCCATAGTCTTGGTGAAAGGCAAGTGAAGTCAACAACACTTGAAGTACCCCATGGGTGAGATTGTAACAATTTCATGTTAATATTATAATTTACTTTGATATTTCAGATTTGTCATCATTCAGCCTTATCATAGTCGATGGTATTCTTGTGTTATGTTGTTGTTTTGTTTCCGTATTACATCCACCAAACTAAATGTCATGTGCATTAGTAAATAATCATAGCACGAGGAGTTCGCGGTGAAGAATTATCATAGTGCTAGATTGGTGATGACATTTTGGTTCCGTTGCTGGGACCATTCCTCGTTGGTGGATTTTCTGGAGAGATATTTCCACTTAGTCAAAAATCAATTAGAGGGTAACCTTGTTTTTACTGTGCATAGTAGTTACCATGGTAAAGTCATTTTTGCCATGAATAGTAGTTACCATGGTAAAGTCATTTTTGCTGGAATAGTATTTACCGCAGTAAAGTCACTTTTTACCGTGAATAGTATTTACCGCAAGAACTTTACTTTTACTTGTGAAATAGTGTTTACTACATAGAAAGTCGCTTTTTACCGCATAGAAGTCAAGTTTTACCATAGTTTACCATGGTCATTTCTATTTTACTTGTATAAAGGTGTAAAGTCACTTTCTATTACAATTATTTGTGTACATAAGTCTTGTTGATTGTACTTGTGGGTTGGTATTTCACGGTGGTTACTTTTGAAAATGGGAAAGATTCCTATTTTTTCAGCTCAATCTAATGAAGATGCTTCTTCTTTCATTCAAGAGTTTAAACGATCTTGTATTTGTAATGGCCTTATAAGAAGGGAACAATGGACTGAATTTTTTCCTACCTTTTTGGATGGTTCAACACTTAGGTGGTTTAAAACACTAGGTGATAATGTGAAAAATTCATGGGATTTATTAATTGAAAGTTTTCTTGAAGAATTTAGTGAACAACAGAAATATGCAGATCTCATGATCGAGATCACAAAGCTATCCCAAGGAGAGAAGGAGAAGATAAGGGATTATCATGCTCGTGTTCTAGAGCTAAGGAGGAAGCTCGATGCCCAGATCCGGAAGGAAGGACTAGCGGATGGGTTGATGAATGGCGTGGATAATCTCCTCTGTAAGCACTTCATTCTTGGGATGAAGCCAGAGATCAGACAACAAGTGAAGTATGACCACCCAGCTACCATTGAACAAGTAAAGGAGATTGCAAGAAGGCAAGAAGAAAGCATGGAAGAGGAGCCCAAAGAAATTGTTGCTAAAGTAGAGCCTACACCAGCACCTTTGGTCCAGAATCCACAACCACTCCCGGTGAGCACAAATATTTCTCCTAGTACATCTACTGAGTATGAAGATCTGCTCAAAAAGATGGGTCAGTTAACTATTAATCTTCTTCAAGGAAAGGAATTTAGTTCTCAGGGAGGAGATAGAGGTCCAAAAAGAAATATTTCTGAAGTTGTTTGTTATGGTTGTTATAAAAAGGGTCATTATAAGTATAATTGTCCAGATAGAGCTTCTACATCTGGTAAAGGAGATAATGATAAAGGAAAAGCACCTGTGAATTCTTTTGATGTAGTAGATAAGAGCAGAAATAATGAAGTAGATGTGTTTATAACAAAAAGAAAGAAAGAAAAAGATAATCAAGATGGAAATGATCCTAAGAAGATGAAAGAAGAAACTAGTAAGAAACATAGGAGAAGAAAGTTGGGTGTGCAGGATTTTCTGATTTCACAGGGGCAAGGACCATACTCCATCTTGGAAGATCTGTCCAAAAGGCCTGCAAATATTACATATGGTCAACTCTTGGCTATGTCTTCTGAGAAGAGGTGGGAGTTACGAGGTGGACTCAATGCTCGAAGAAGGAAGGAGGTTGAGGTCCTTGTTTTGGAGGTAGAGGCAGATCCCTATGCTCCACAAGCTGAGGTATTATGTAATGGTATTTCAATTCATGATGTCTTAGTTGATGGAGGTGTTGCAGTTAATGTAATGACCGAGTCTGTAATGAATATGTTGGGTTTAAAAATTGATCGCCCTTCAACACTTATGTTAAGGTCATTAAATAAAGGAAAACTAAACCAAAGGTGTAGTTTTAAATGTGGCAATATCTCTTATGGGTGTGGTATGTGTGGTAGACTTTCGTGTGATGAAAATGGTACTTGCATGCGTACCCAATGCTCTTTGGGAAGACCATGGCTAAGGAGAGTTCATGCAAGAAACTACTGGAATGAAGGTTTCATGACACTTGGACGTGGTAGAGAGAGGGTGAAGATAAATGTGATCCCTCGACATCATAAGGCAAAACTTGTGGATTCAAGTGATGAAACTGATGATTGGACATCTTCTGATTACTCTAGTACTAGTGAAGTGGACACTGAAGATGAAGAAAGTGAGGTTGATGTTTCAGTCATGGATATCCTTCCAGTCACACCAACTCATGACCCCATAAAATTATCTGAAGAAGAAGTTGATGATCGTCTCCAACAAATAAAGATTGGTGATGCTGTGATGGAGAGTGAGAAGGAATCCTACCTCCAGCTCTTTCGAAGGTACATACACCTATTCACTTTTGATTACAAGGAACTCCGTCAAGTAAGTTGGGTAGAACATTCTATTGAGCTGGTAGATGGTGCTAAGCCCATAAAGCAAATGCCATATAGAATGAATCCTAATTTTTCCAAGACTGTAAAAGAAGAAATAGATAAGTTGCTTGATGCAGGATTCATATTTGCTATGGAGAATTCAGAATGGGTTTCTCCCATTGTGATCTCAATAAAAATAATGGGAAGCTACGCATTTGTGTTGATTACAGGAAGCTCAATAAGGCAACAAAGAAGGATCATTACCCTCTTCCATTTTCAGATCAGATCTTGGACGAAGTAGCTGGCCAGGAGTGCTATAGTTTTGCTGATGGATATAGCGGCTACAACCAAGTTCGTATAGCAGAGAAAGATCAGCTGAAGACCATGTTCACCACTCCTTGGGGAATGTTTGCTTATAGAGTTATGCCTTTTGGGTTGTGTAATGATCCAAAGAACATTCCAAATGTTTAATGAATAGGGTGTTTGAACCCTACATTGGGACCTTCATCAGAGTATTTCTAGATGATTTTTACATCTATGGGAGCAAGTTGGACCACCTGCACCAAATGGAGACAACATTTCAAAGGTTAGATGAAGCACAAGCCTCACTAAACCCTACAAAGTGTGTCTTTGGATGTTCTAAAGGTGTTTTGTTAGGGCATGTTGTATTCAGAGATGGTATTGGTATTGATCCCGATAAAGTTTCAAAATAAAAGATTTACCATTTCCTCTTAATAGAAGTAAGTTGAGATCATTTTTAAGCCATGTGGGTTACTATAGAAAGTTCATCAAGAATTTCTCAAAGATTGCACCCATTAACCCAGCTTCTTGAAGAAGGATGTTACTTATGAACCAGAAATAAAGCGCATGAAGCTTTTGGACAATCAAGGAAGCCCCGTGTCTTCACCTGCTTTTGAAGAATCTAGATTGGAGCAAGCCATTCATTGTGTACACTGATGCCTCAGATGTAGCACTAGGAAGTACTTTGAGCCAAAAGGATGAAAATGGGAATGAACATCCAATTTACTTTGGGAGCAGACAAATGAGCAGTGCTGAGGTAAATTATACTGTAACTGAAAAAGAGGCTCTGGCTATCATTTTTGCTGTAAAGAAGTTTAGAAATTACTTGCTAGGGAAAAAATTTCTAGTTGTAACAGATCATCAGGCTCTAAAATATATTGTAAATAAGCCTAACCCATCAGGGAGGATAGCAAGATGGATAATTTTGCTACAAGAGTTTGAATTTGATATTATAGATAGGCCAGGAAAGAAGCATGTCAATGCAGATGCACTCTCTCGAGCCTATGATGGTTTAGGATCATCTTGTGATGATGATGATTTCCCGATGCAACATTGTTCTCCCTTGACACAATCCCTAGTGAATACATGGATATTTGGAATTATCCTAATGAATTCAAGTTTCCTGATGGTGCCAATGCAAAGACTAAGAGAAAGATTACTCAAGCCACCGTCCATATTCTATTCTGCATGGAGTATTATTTCGAATAGGACCTGATGGACAGTACAAGAGGGCAGTTGGACCTGATCAAGGGAAGGAACTGCTAGAAGAATTCCACAATGGTACATGTGGAGGGCACTTCTCTTGACAACTTACAAAGAAGAAGGATCTTGGATGCAGTTTATCACCGCCCACTCTTTTTAAAGATTGTTATAATTATTGTAAGACATGTGATATTTGTCAAACACATGGTAACCGTAAGACATCATCAGCTCCATTATGTCCTATTCTTCCCCTTGGTCCCTTTAAAAAGTGGGGAATAGACATTGTAGGTCCACTTCCAACTACATCACGCCAAAATAAGTATATTGTAGAAGTTGCCACAGATTACTTAACCAAGTGTGTTGAAGCTAGGCCATTGAAAACAGCTTTTCCATGGATGAAGTGGCAAGGTTCATGTATGAATGCATTGTCACCAGATTTGGTTGCCCATTAGAAATTGTAACAAATCAAGGAAGCCACTTCATTAATGAGGTGGTAGAATCCCTAGTCAATAAGTTTTCTATTAAGCACAGGAAGGCAACAACATACAAGCCAAGCACAAATGGACAGGTGGAACGAACAAATTTTGTGTTGTGTCAAATTCTAGCAAAAGATGCAGCCTTGCAGGTACATAAATGGGATAAAAGGATTCATGCAGCATTGTGGGCATATAGGGCAACATCAAAGTCAGCAACATGATACTCCCCATTTCAGTTGGCCTATGGCATTGATCCAGTTCTTCCTATTGAGTTTGATATTCCCACTGTGAGAGTTATGAAAAATGAAAGGATGGATGAAAGTGATTCAGTAAAAGAAAGGTTGGTACATCTTCATTTGCTGGAGGAAATGAGAGAAATAGCAAAGGATACAAGCCATAAGAAGAAAATGAAGCAGAAGGAATACTTTGATCAAAAGATCTAGTGGTCTCCATTTCATGTGAATGACTTGGTTCTAGTATATGATTCCAGATATAAAAAAGAAGAAAGAGAAAATTTCTTCCAAAATGAATGGCGCTCTACAAAATAGCAAGAATCGTGCATGAAAATGGTAGGTACCGACTTGGAGGAATTGGATGGCACTCCCATTACGAAATGGGTCAACCATGACAAGTTGAAGATTTTCCAAGCACCATAATAGTCTACTCCGAGGATGGAGTAGAAGCTAGGAAGGGGGAAGATGTCGACACTAAAATTTTCCTCCATAATTTCTATTTCATTAATGTATGTATTAGGAATAGGATGTTGTTAAGTATAATTAGTAGTAGCGTCTGATAGAAGATAACGGCGCCGTCAGTATGGTGCCGCCAATAATGTGGAGTACGGTAATAGTCAAAGTACAATAGGAATGTTGTAAAAAGTAAATATTTGTCGTAAGTGGTCCGGTAATGTTAAAATGTCAAAGTTTGGGTAATTAGAGAAGTAGGGTCTACATGATTAGGAATTAGAAATATTATATTGGTAATAAGGACAAGGAGTGAGGTCATAAATATTTTGTGTATTTTATTTGTAAAAAGTCTTAAAATGTGGAACCCATGTAAAATGATAAGGTTTATCTTATCTTAAAAGATAAGCTTACATGTACAGATAAGAGTTAAGGTATGGAATATGATTCGTTAGAGTGGATTTCTTATCCTATCTTAGAGATAAGATGGATAAGCCTAGAAATTCTATAAATAGAGAGGCCACCCCCCTCATTTAGCATAGAAAGAAGTAGTGAGAAATATTGTAGGAAGTGTGCGAAGGAAGCCATCAGTTTAAAGGTGTGTTGAAGAAGCCATTAAGAGGTGTAATTGTAAAGTTTCTCCCATAGTCTTGGTGAAAGGCAAGTGAAGTCAATAACACTTGAAGTACCTCATGGGTGAGATTGTAACAATTTCATGTTAATATTATAATTTACTTTGATATTTCAGATTTGTCATCATTCCGTCTTATCATAGTCGATGGTATTCTTGTGTTATGTTGTTGTTTTGTTTCCAGATTACATCCACCAAACTAAAGGCTGTGCATTAGTAAATAATCATAGCACGAGGAGTTCCCGGTGAAGAATTATCATAGTGCCGGATTGGTGATGACAGAACCAACCTTCTTTGAAGGTCCATCTCAAGTCCTGTAAGTCTCACAGCTTGAGAGATGGTCTAATGTTATGCAATCACACCTAATGCGCAATTTCAAACTCAGCCCATTCGAGGGTTCTATGATTTGACATCAACAGTTTGGCACACCCAATTGGACAGTATAAATCACCTTACCACTACATTTCAACAAGTTGATGTGTTCTTGGTGAGATTCAACATTTTGAGGAACAGACAAAACACATCTTACGACTCCATCTTGTCAAAACCCATCCTCCGAGTTACTGCACCTTCTCCTATTGATTTTCATGCATTATTCTTTCCATATGTTTCATTTCCTCCCATTCCATGAAGTTGTGCAATCATGATTTCATTTCCATCTTGGAACTCACATTTTTAGCAACATAAGTACATTCTGTCTCCAAAATATTTCTTGACTCCTCTAGATCAGCATTATGATCAGATTTAGAATCATCATGCTTACCCATAGAGTAGTGTCAAAACTAGTTTGGCCATGGATCTTATCAAGAGCAAGGGTACGCATGTGATGAAAATATTCAAACTAATATTGTTGGTTCGTTGAAGGAGATAAAGAATAGAGGCACACATGGTGCATTCAAGGGCTACAACATAGATGTAAGTGTTCGAATTGGCTACCCATTCCCATAGGAGAAGCTTGACTTCATGATTGAGATGCATCCATAACTTGCACATTGGGCTAAGGAAATAGAGTTCTACGAACGTGGTGTTAGGGGGAGGCCTATCAATGGGTAAGTCTTGCACCATCATCTAGTGATTTCCTCCCTATTCCCCAAACAAGTACCATATCAATTGGACTTCAATTTCATAGCTTCCCATCTATTGCCCCAAGTGTTGATTTCCCTTCCCCATAATCTAGTCTTCCATCTCGTCTTTTTCCTCTTCCCTTTTCCCTTCCAAATCTAAGTCCCCTCGACAAGAGCCAAAATTAATGTCTTCCCCTCCACTAAAAATAAGGAAAAAACTAGTGGTAACCCCTTCCATCACTGGATAAGTGCACCAAGTTGGGTGGCCAAAAGGGGGTCTTATGTGGACACATTTTTTGAAAAAAAAATTCAAATTATACAAGTTTTTCAAAATAGTTACACTCAAAATTGGAAGATGTTGTAGAAATAGGAATCGTATCATTTTGAGTCTAGTTTCTAAGCTACAAAATTTTATTGAAAGCGAATAAGTTTAAGTGGGTCAAACAACTAAAATACCGACAGGTGCTCCTATTTTTGTTAAAAAACAAAATAGAGTGATTTTTGTGCCCCCCACCTTTTTTTACACCATTTAGTATTTTTGAAAACCCTTTGGCAGAAAGATAGCTAGGAGCATCTAGTTTGGGCTCCATCTTTCTGTAGACTTTTTTAGCGAATATTTTTTTATTTATGGATTTTCTAGTATAGAAATTTCATGTCTTGAAAATAATAATGGAGCTCGACCGTGCCCCCTAACTACCTCAAAATACTTTTTTTTTTTTTTTTTTAATATGTATAGTATTATGCCTAGTTTGGGCTAGTATAATTTTTTTTTAATTTCTATCACCCAAAACAAGATACACCATGAAATATAGACATATTTATGCCTCAAAAAATAGCCATAAGAAGGAATTGTTAGAAAATAAATAATATGAAGACCTTATATTAGTCAAAAAATTTGAAAAATTATATTTTTAGAAATAAGAGACTCTGCTCTACATCGTGGTATAATGTTTTTAAAATGGATCAATTGTTTTATTTTAATTATCATAGAGGAAGTGACATTTTTACATTTTCTTTTAAAAATATGATTTTTGTTGTGTTTATGCGCAGGTCCATGGCTCAGGCTTGGGGATCCAAACAGGATCCCAAGCTTTGAGGCATGGCTTGGGAAAAGAGAAAAACAAAACGCATACACGTTACGTAACACGTGCGCGTTCTATGTAGTGTAAACATTATGTATTCTTTTGACATGCCTCTATTTACATAAATAAATGTTTAAGTAAAAGAAATAATAAAATATAAATAATAATAAATCTACATATAAATAAACATTATGTATTCTTTTGACATGCTTCTATTTACATATGTTTATATTTTATTATTTCTTATAATTTAAATTTATTTATGTAAATATAATAAATTAGGGTCACTATGCACCTTATGGGATTAGTCTCACAACTCCATGAGTCATGGTTTAGGAGATAGTTTTTAAAGTATAATTTGGTCAAGACATAGGTAATTTTTAGGACTCCAAAGATTCATCCTAAATCTTTTAGTGTTTAACTTATACAATCAAAACCCTAAACCTTAGGCCATAAACCTAAACACTAAATTTCCAAGCTTGAGCCCTAAACCCTAAACCGTTAACCATGATCCATATACCCTAAAACCTAAACCCTAAACCCTAAACCCTAAACATTCAGCCCTTACCCGTGAGCCCTAAACCCTAAACCTTAAGCCCTAAACCCTAAGCCCTAAATCCTAAACCCTAAACCATGAACCATGAGCCCTAAATGCTAAACCATAAACCTTGAACTATAAAAACTAAATCCTAAACCTTAAACCCTAATCCTTGAACCCTACACCCTTATCCCCGAGCCCTAAAATATAAACCCTAAACCCTAGACCATATACCCTAAGCACTAAGCCCTAAACCCTAAACCCTAAACCCCAAATCCCGAGCTCTAAACGGTAAACCCTAAACCTTAATCCCTAAACATTAAATCCTAAACCCTAAATCCCGAACCCAAAACCATAAATCCTAAAATTTGAACCATAAACCATAAACCTTTATCCCTAAACACTAAATCATTAATCCAAAACAAAAACCCTAAACCCTAAATCCTTAACCTCGATCCATAAAACCTAACCATAAACACTAAACCCTAAACCTTAAACCCTAAACCTAAAACCTAAATCATAAACCATAACCTTGAACCTTAAACCCCGAACCCTAAACTCTAAACTGTAAACCCTAAACCATGAGCCCTAAACCCTAAACCCTAAACCCCAAACCATATTTCATCAATATTGCCCAGTCCTCGTGCCTACAACCATAATTGAGTCTCACGTATAGAACTACCTTGTTTATGAGAGGTGGGACAAGTAACTAGATGGATATGACATATACCTTGTGCCTTGTAATGCATATATTACATATCTCTTCCAAACTTGTTTCTCCCCACATATGCTTACGCTCTTGAATGTAAATTTATTCACACTCTGAATAAATTTCAGATTTCTCATATTTTTATATATGGTATTATGCAAGCCACGATGACCCATTGGAAGCTAGAAAAAATAACCATCACAACAACAAAAATAATATTAAAGGAAACAAAAGAAACATAGAGAATATATCAATGCAAATGTATAGGATCGTAATATCAACAAGATGAAAACCTCAAATTTTTATGACTCTCTTTTAATGTTCGCCTACAAATTCAATGAACCCTAAACTCTATAACCTAAACCCTTAACCCTCAACCATGAGACCTAAACCCTAAACTATAAACCCTAAACCCTAGAACAAAAATAATAAATCCTTAACCCTAAACACTAAATACTAAACCCTAAAACCTAAACCCTAAACCCATAACCCTTAACCCTTAAGCCTAGACCCTAAACCCTAACCCCGGAGCCCTAAACCCTAAATACTAAATCTAGAGCCTTGAGCTCTAACCCCAAACCTTAAACCAAGAACTCTTAACCGTGAACCTTAAGCCATAAACCATGAAAAATGAACCCTAAACACTAATCCCTAAACCATGAACCCTACACATTAATCCTTAAACCCTACACCGTAATCTTTGATCCCTAAACCCTAAATCTAGATCCCTAATCTCTAACCCCTAAACCTTAAACCTATAACTCTTAACCCCGAATCCTGAGTCATAAACCTTAAACCATGCACCCTAACCCCTAAACCATAAACCCTGATCCTTGAGCCCAAAACCGTAAACCCTAAACCTTAAGGTGTAAATGTTAAATCCTAAAGATCCCTAAACACTAAACCCTAAAAATTAAATCATAAACCCTAAACCCTCACCTGTAAACCCTAAACTCTAAACCCCAAGTACTAAATCCTAAACCCTAAACCCTAAACCCTAAACCCTAAAATATGAGACCTAAACCCTTAACCCTAAAACCTAAACCCTAAACCTTGAGCCTTAAACCATAAACCATGAACCCTTACCTCTAAACCTTAAACCCTAACTCCTAAAACTTAAATCATAAACCCTAAATACTTAACCCTAAATCTTAAACCCCGAGCCTTAAACCCTATGCCATATACCCTAAGCCTTAAACCCTAAACTTTAAGCCCTAAATCCTACACCCTAAAACCTAAACCTTCACCCCTAAAACCTAAACCTTGAGCCTTAAACCTTAAACCCATAAACATAAACCCTAAACCCTAAACCCTAAAAAATAAACCATGAGCCCTAAACCCCGAACCCTTAACTCTCAACCCTAAACCCTAAATCCCGAACCTTTTCCCTAAACCCTAAACCCTGACCTTTAAACCTTAAACCCTAAACTATAAACCCTAAATCCTCAACCCTAAACCTTAAACCCTACCTTGTAAACCCTAAACCATAAACCCTAAATCCTCAACCCTAAAACTTAAACCCTAACCCCAAAACCCTAAACCTTGTACCATAAACCCTAATCCATAAACCATAAACTCTAAGCCCAAAATCCTAAACCGTAAAACCTAAACCCCGACCCCTAAGCCCTAAATCTTAAACCCTAAACCCTAAACCCTAAACACTGAAGCTTGCACCCTAAGCCAAAACACTAAACCTTGAACCCTCAAACATAAAACCTCAACCTTAAACCCTAAACCCTAAATCCTCAACCTTGATCCCTAAACCCTAAACCTCAACCTTGAGAAATATACCCTAAACCCTCAACCTTGACCCCTAAACCCTAAACCTTGAACCTTGAGCCCTAAATCCTAAACCCTTAACCCTTGAACCTAAACCATAAACTCTAAACTCTAAACCCTAAACCATAAACCGTTAACCAAGAACCCTAAGCCCCGATCCTCGAGCCCTAAACCCTAAAATTTTAACTATGAGCCTTAAACATTAAACCTTAAACCTAAAATCTAAACCTTGAGTCGTAAACGCTTAGCCCTAAACCCTAAACTCGAGCCCTAAAACCTAAACCCTAAATTAAAAACCTCACCCAAAGGAAATTCCTAAAAGATCATTTAGCATGTTTCAAAGTGTGTAGGGAGCACTGCTTTTAAGGTTATCGATCGACTCATTTGGTTTTGATGAGAGACTACTTCCTTCAAGGTCTAAAAATACATTTTTGACTATTTTCTATTTAATTGAACACCCTTTAGAACAAGATAAAATGAGTTAGTCATTTCACCGAGTTATCAAGGACCATTATTTGTGAAGTATTAAGGCATCGTTTGTCTCTATAAGAGACATATGAGTAAAATCATGTATGAGAATCATGAATTTGATTCCATGAAAGGATGTTTTTAAAGATAGGAAAGGTGAGGGGATGATCTTTGTATGGAGCACCATGTTTCTAAGAATTAGCAATCATCTAAGTTCACTTGATGCAATTAACTTGGTACTATTCGTAATAACTCATTCAACACCTAGTAGTGTTATCACTCCTTGAGGAGGAGGAAAATTACAATCAACTCATTTTGGCCATAGGATAGGAATACCATTCAGGAGAACAGTCCTCTATCTACAAAAAGAGGATCTCCTTTTAGTAAGAAGTACAAAAACATCATAGAGTTAATTCATGCTCACTAATGTGAATTTTGGACCAAATTTAAAAATTATTACCAATTCAAGTAGTGGTAGGGCCAAAATCCATTTTAGAAGGTCAAAAAACCTAAAAAATGACTATATCCTTTCCCAAAACAAAGACCGGCTACAATATATATGCCCTGAAAGTTTTAGGTCATTTCTTTGAAATCCCGAAATGAATGAGTACTAACCAGATTATATTTTGAAAAACTATCTTCTAGATTATAATTGTTGGAGCTAGGAGACAACTTCCATAAGGTCTAGAGTGACTCTAATTTCTTATATTTACTAAAACAAATTTAAAGTAAAAGAAATAATAAAATAAATATTATACTTAATCATTTATTTTTGTAAGTATAAACCACCAAAACACATATGCATGGTCCATACTACACAAAATGTGTATGTGTTATAACACATACACATTTTGAATTCTTTGAAACGTGTATGAGTTATAGGTTCAGTGATTACCAAGCCAAACAAATTAAATGTGATCACATTTTACAAAAATGCGTCGATGTTTCATCTATTTACTGTTTTTGTTCACTTTTTGGCCCGCCAACTTCGTGCACTTACCCCACTCCTCCTACTCTCCCAAGTCCATGTTAGGGAGATACTCCAAAAACTATTCAAGGAGAACAATAAGAAGAGGAACCCAACAGAGAAGAAATGATAGAAAATATGAAGAGTTAGGTCACAAATTTGGGATTACAAATATTCCCTTCTTGGTTAAGCCTTTAGAGGAGGCTGAGGTTAAGCCATAATTGGTGGAAGATTCAGCTACATCACAAGCAAGGGAAGAAGAAGCTACTCCAAATCCAAAAGAAGAGGAGTACATTCTGGTTCTAGAATAGAACCATGTAGTTTTAGAGGCTCCAAGTGTGGAGCAAGCCATAGAGGAACCTTCAATTCTTCCTCCCACTTCATCCCCTTCAAGCTCTAATGTTGAAGAAGAGTTTAATCTTTCAAAATTCATGTTTGAGGATGAGGGGAACCATGGTGAGAGATTTTTAGATTAGGAGGACACCATGGAGGAGGTCAAGTACATGCAGCAAGACAACAAGGAGACAAATTATGTGTCTAATTTGGAGGATTACTTTGGTGGAGAGGAGCCCATAGAGATCACATCATTTTATCCTCCATCATCCATCCTCGAAGCACATGAGCCTAATGTCATGAAGGAGAGCATTCAAGGACAATAACCTACACTTCATAACAACCCTCAAGAACCAAGGTTAGAAGATATGAATCTTCCATGTTCTTCATAGAAGAAAGAAGGGAAAGAGAAAAAGGATGTCATCATCTCTCTCACACCATCCATCTAGGAAGGTTAGCAGGAAGACTCCATTCTTAGAGTTGAAATTCACAGCAAGGGGCACATTGAAAAGACTAGACTATGCCCAATCAAGAACTTGGCTTCATTGGAGCAAAGGGAGAAGCCACAACAAGTCATGATTTCTTCTAGGCATGAGGGAGAGCCTCAAAGTTACAAGGATCAACAACAATACCTATTAGAACCATGTAAGCAATAGATCAAGAGGTATTTTTTTGTTTCCAGTTGATACCTTGATGGAGGGAATGAAAACACAATTTGTAGTTAACCTTCCACTCCTAATAGTAGCGATATTCAATGCAAAATCATTTACATGGATGCCAATTGTAAGGAAGGGAAGCTATTTCTCCCTATCTATGTCGGGCTTTGTTTAAGATTTTCTTTGTTAGGGTTAGTGTAGGAGTAGGATTAGATCTTTCTTTCACCAAAACAAGTGCTTGTGGAAACTCTGCATATCCCACTTGGGGTGTGTATGATTTCAAGTTTTGTACATAGTGGGTTGTGATGGTTTTTTTCTCATACATGGTACATTGGAAGTAGCATTTGGTGAGCCAACTCCAATTCTAGTGGTGTTCCTAGTGGAACAGGGATTAAATTTTCAAATTTCAAATCGATTATTTTTACCAGAAAACTCTATGCCCAATGGATGCTTCGAGGTAACCGATCATTTCACGTAGTAAGTAGGTGATCTCCATGAGTCACCAAATTGTTGAAAAAAATAATCTCATATTTTATTTTGGTCAAATGACACCATTTTCCCCCTTTTTAGTGTTTCAATCTGATTTTTGTATATTTTAAAGTCCTTCTAACTCCTTATATTTTTCAAATGGTGTGCCAACGGGCAGAGAATGATTTTTTTGCCAAAATTAGGCCGACGGGCATGGGGAAGAATTTTCATCAATGGGAAATTGTGGACAAACGGGGCGGTGGGAGATATTTTTGCAATTTTTCACAAAAGGGACAAGTTATAATTGCAGGCTCATAGGCCCAATAAGGAATATGTTTTTCTAAGTGGAAAATATGGGTCGGCGGGCCGAGGATGGATTTTCATTTAGTAAGTGGGTGTATGGGTCCATGGAGAAAAATTTTCCAAAGCAAAAATGCGGGCGGGCAGTGTCAGCAGTGCATTTTGAAACTTCACAACCTTTCGCAAAGTGGCATAGTTTTCAAGTGTAGGCCCGTAAGCCCCTGGAGTCTTTCACCATTGAAAAGAAACAAACCTATGGAAAGTTCCATGCATCAATTCAGCGTAACTTCAAGGTTAAAATAAAAAACAAACCCCAAACAAGCGCAGTTCGCCACGTGGTCAAACTAAAAAAGGGGACAAGATGGGCCTAAATCGGTTAAGTATAGAAGGACCAGTGGAAGCCTCCTCATGTCTCAATGATGCATCTTCAAAGGTGAGGACCAAAGAAAGACCCTAAACTAGCACCAACCCTCCATATGTCTAAGGTCTGAAAAGGGATATAGTTGGCCGTTGAAAATTCAAAACGAATAGAAATAACCATGTGTCTTCTCAATGTAAATTTAATAAATGAGGCCCAAAGTGAAAACTCAAATGAGCACCAACTCTCCACATGTCTAAGGTCCAATAAAATAAAATGGGTAGCAGAGTCCGAATCAGCTAAGTATAGAAGAAATGGAAGAAAATGCCACTTTTTGCATCAAAGCATAAATTCAAAGCATCGACCCAAAGCGGAGACTCAAACAAGTGTTGGCCCTCCATGTTTCCAGAGCTCGAAAAGGTACAGGTGGTCATTGAAAAGGAAATAGTAGAGCCCGAGAATCCACCACATGTTAGTTTGGCACAACTTCAAAAGTAGAATTCGGAGCGGGTTCTGTTGACACTAAAATTTTCCTCCATAATTTCTATTTCATTAATGTATGTATTAGGAATAGGATGTTGTTAAGTATAATTAGTAGTAGTGTCCGATAGAAGATAAGGACGTTGCCAGTACGACGCCGCCAATAATGTATAGTACGGTAATAGTCAAAAGTACAATAGGAATGTTGTGGTAAAAAGTAAAAATTTGTCATAAATGGTCTGGAAATGTTAAAATGTCAAAGTTTGGGTAAGTAGAGAAGTAGGGTCTACATGATTAGGAATTAGAAATATTATATTGGTAATAAGGACAAGGAGTGAGGTCATAAATATTTTGTGTATTTTATTTGCAAAAAGTCTAAAAATGTGGAACCCATGTGAAATGATAAGGTTTATCTTATCTTAAAAGATAAGCTTACATGCACGATAAGAGTTAAGGTATGGAATATGATTCATCATAGTGGATTTCTTATCCTATCTTAGAGATAAGATGGATAAGCTTGGAAGTTCTATAAATAAAGATGCCACCCCCCTCATTTAGCATAGAAGGAAGTAGTGAGAAATAGTGTATGAGTAAGTGTGTAAAGGAAGCCATCATTTTGAAGGTGTGTTAAAAAAGCCATTAAGAGGTGTAATTGTGAAGTTTCTCCCATAGTTATTGTTGGAAGGCAAGTGAAGTTAGTAACACTTGAAGTACCTCATGGGTGAGATTATAACAATTTCATGTTGATATTATAATTTACACTGATATTTTAGATTTATCATCAGTCCTTCTTATCATAGTCTATGGTATTCTTGTGTTATGTTTGTTGTTGTGTTTCCAGATTACATCCACCAAACTAAAGGATATGCATTAGTAAATAATCATAGCATGAGGAGTTCCCGGTGAGGAATTATCATAGTGCCGGATTGGTGATGACATTTTGGTTTCGTTGCCAGGACCATTCCTCGTTGATGGATTTTCTAGAGAGATATTCCCACTTAGTCAGAAAACATTTGGAGGGTAACCTTGTTTTTACTATGCATATTAGTTACCATGGTAAAGTCACTTTTTACCATGAATAGTATTTACCACAGTAAAGTCACTTTTTACTGTGAATAGTATTTACTGTAGTAACTTCACTTTTTACTGTGAATAGTGTTTACCACAGTAAAGTCAATTTTTACCGCAGTAAGTCAAGTTTTACCATAGTTTACCATGGTCATTTCTATTTTCTATTATAGTGATTCGAATTATTTGTGCACATAAGTCTTTTTTATTGTACTTGTGGGTTGTTATTTCATTGTGGTTACTTTTAGAAATGGGGAAGATTCTTATTTTTTCAGCCCAATCTAATGAAGATGCTTCCTCCTTCATTCAAGAGTTTAAACGATGTTGTATCTCTGTAATGGCCTTATAAGAAGGGAACAATAGACTGAATTTTTCCTACCTTTTTATATGGTTCAACCCTTAGGTGCTTTGAAACACTAGGTGATAATGTGAAAAACTCATGGGATTTATTAACTGAAAGTTTTCTTGAAGAATTTGGTGAACAACAAAAATATGCAAATCTCATAATCGATATCACAAAGCTATCCCAAGGAGAGAAGGAGAAGATAAGGGATTATCATGCTCGTGTTCTAGAGCTAAGGAGGAAGCTTGATGCCCAGATCCGGAAGGAAGGATTAGCGGATGGGTTGATGAATGGCATGGATAATCTCCTCTGTAAGCAGTTCATTCCTGGGATGAAGCCAGAGATCTGACAATGAGTGAAGTATGACCACCCAGATACCATTGAACAATAAAAGGAGATTGTAAGAAGGTAAGGAGAAAGCATGGAAGAGCATCCCAAATTTTTTTTTGCTAAATTAGATCCTACACCAACACCTTTGGTCCAGAATCCACAACCACTCTCGGTGAGCACAAATATTTCTTCTAGTACATCTACTGAGTATGAAGATTTTCCTAGGAAGATGGACTAGTTAACTATTAATATTGTTCAAAGAAATAAATTTAGTTCTTAGGGAGGAGATAGAGGTCCAAAAAGAAATATTTTTGAAGTTGTATGTTAAGGTTGTTATAAAAAGGGTCATTATAAGTATAATTGTCTAGATAGAGCTTCTACATCTGGTACAAGAGATAATGATAAAGGAAAAGCACCTGTGAATTCTTTCGAGGTAATAGATAAGAGCATAAATAATGAAGTAGATGTGTTTGTAAAAAAGAAAGAAAGAAAAAGATAATCAAGATGGAAATGATCCTAAGAAGATGAAAGGAGAAACTAGTAAGAAACATAGGAGAAGAAAGTTGGGTGTGTAGGATTTTTGATTTCACAGGGACAAGGACCATACTCCATTTTAGAAGATCTATCCAAAAGGCTTGCAAATATTACATATGGTCAACTCTTGGCTATGTCTTCTAAGAAGAGGTGGGAACTGCAAAGTGGACTCAATGCTCGACAAAGGAAGGAGGTTGAGGTCCCTATTTTGGAGGCAGAGGCGGATCCCTATGCTCCACAAGCTGAGGTATTATGTAATGGTATTTTAATTCATGATGTCTGAGTTGATGGAGGTGCTACGATTAATGTAATGACCGAGTCTATAATGAATATGTTGGGTTTAAAAATTGATCACAACTTAACACTTATGTTAAGGTCATTAAATAAGGGAAAAACTAAACTAGAAGGTGTAGTTTCAAATGTGGCAATATTTGTTATGGGTGTTGTATGTGTGGTAGAATTTTAGGTGATGAAAAATGGTACTTTTGCATACCCAATGTTGTTGGGAAGACCATGGCTAAGGAGAGTTCATGTAAGAAACTACTGGAATGAAGGCTTCATGACACTTGGACATGGTAGAGAGAGGGTGAAGATAAACATGATCCCTCGGCATCATAAGGTAGAACCTATGGATTCAAGTGATGAAACTAATGATTGGACATCCTCTGATTACTCTAGTACTAGTGAAGTGGACACTGAAGATGAAGAAAGTGAGGTTGATGTTTCGGTTATGGATATCCTTCTAGTCACACCAACTCATGAACCCATAAAATTATCTGAAGAATAAATTGATGATCGTCTCCAACAAATAAATATTGGTGATGATGTGATGGAGATTGCGAAGGAATGCTACCTCCATCTCTTTCGAAGGTACATACACCTATTCACTTTTGATTACAAGGAACTCCATCAAGTAAGTTGGGTAGAACATTCTATTGAGCTGGTAGATGGTGCTAAGCCCATAAATAAAATTCCATATAGAATTAATACTAATTTTTCCAAGACTGTAAAGAAGAAATAGATAAGGTGCTTGATGCAGATTAATATTTGCTTTGTGGAGAATTCGAGAATGGGTTTCTCCCATTGTGATCTCAATAAAAAAGAATGGAAAACTATGCATTTGTGTTGATTATAGGAAGCTCAATAAGGCAACAAAGAAGGATCATTACCCTCTTCCATTCTCGAGATCAGATCTTGGACGAACTAGTGGCTAGAGAGTGCTATAGTTTTGTTGATGGATATAATGGATATAACCAAGTTTGTATAGCGGAGAAAGATCAGCTATAGACCACGTTCACCACTCTTTGGGAATGTTTGCTTATAGAGTTATGCCTTTTGGGTTGTGTAATGCTCGAAGAACGTTTCAACATTTGATGAATAGGGTGTTTGAACCCTACATTAGGAACTTCATCGAGTATTTCGGATGGTTTTTACATTTATGGGAGCAAGATGGACCACCGCACCATATGGAGACATCATTTCAAATGTTAGATAAAGCACAAGCCTCACTAAACCCTACAAAGTGTGTCTTCGGATGTTCTAAAGGCATTTTGTTAAGGTATGTGGTATCAATAGATGGTATTGGTACGATCCTAATAAAGTTTCAAAAATAAAAGATTTACCATTTCCTATGAATAGAAGTAAGTTAAGATCATTTTTAGGCCATGTAGGTTACTATAGAATATTCATCAAGAATTTCTCAAAAATGCAAATTTACTAACCCAGCTTCTTGAAGAAGGATGTTACTTATGAACCAGGAAATAAGGCGCATGAAGCTTTTGAAAAACTAAAGGAAGCCCTGGCATCTTCACCTATTTTAAAGAATCCAGATTGGAGCAAGCCATTCATTATGTATATTGATGCCTCAGACGCAGCACTAGGAAGTACTATGAGCCAAAAGGATGAAAATGGGAATGATCATCCAGTTTACTTTGGGAGTAGACAAATGAGCAGTGCTAAGGTAAATTATACTGTAACTGAAAAAGAGGCTCTAGCTATCATTTTTGCTATAAAGAAGTTTAGAAATTACCATATAGGGAAGAAATTTATAGTTGTAATAGATCATCAGGCTCTAAAATATATTGTCAATAAGCCTAACCCATCAGGGAGGATAGCAAGATGGATAATTTTGCTACAAGAATTTGAATTTGATATTATAGATAGGCCAGAAAGAAGCATGTCAATGTAGATGCACTCTCTCAAGCCTATGATGGTTTAGGTTCATCTTGTGATGATGATGATTTCACAGATGTAGCATTTTTATCCCTTGACACAATCCCTAATGAATACATAGATATTTGGAATTATCTGAATGAATTCAAGTTTCTTGATGGTGCCAATGCAAAGACTAAGAGGAATATTACTCAAGCCAGTCGTCCATATTCTATTCTGCATGGAGTATTATTTTGAATAGGACCTGATGGATAGTATAAGAGGGATTAGACGTGATCAAGGGAAGGAGCTAATAGAAGAATTCCACAATGGTACATGTGGAGAAAACTTCTCTAGACAACTTACAACAAGAAGGATCTTGGATGCAAGTTATCATTGGCCCACTCTTTTTAGAGATTGTTATAATTATTGTAAGACATGTGATATTTTTCAAACACATGGTAACCGTAAGACTTCATTAGCTCCATTATACCCTATTCTTCCACTTGGTCCCTTTGAAAAGTGTGGAATAGAAATTTTAGGTCCACTTCCAACTACCCCACACCAAAATAAGTATATTGTAGTTGCCACAGAGTATTTAACCAAGTGGGTTAAAGCTAGGCCATTGAAAATAGCTTCCATGGATGAAGTGGCAAGGTTTATATATGAATGCATTGTCACCGATTTGGTTGTCCATTAGAAATTGTAATGATCAATGAAGCCACTTCATTAATGAGGTGGTAGAAACACTATTCAATAAGTTTTCTACTAAGCACAGGAAGAAAACATATACAAGCCAAGCACAAATGGACAAGTGGAATGAACAAATTTTGTGTTGTGTTAAATTCTAGCAAAAGATGTAGCCTTGTAGGTACATAAGTGGGATAAAAGGATTTACACAGCATTATGGGCATATAGGGCAGCATCAAAGTCAGCAAGAAGATACTCCCCATTTCAATTGGCTTATGGCATTGATTTAGTTCTTCCTATTGAGTTTGATATTCCCACTGTGAGAGTTATGAAAAATGAAAGGATGGATGAAAGTGATTCAGTAAAAGAAAGGTTGTTACATCTTCATTTGCTAGAGTAAATGAGGGAAATAGCGAAGGATACAAGCTATAAGAAGAAAATGAAGCAAAAGAAATACTTTGATCAAAAGATCCATTGGTCTCCATTTCATGTGAATGACTTCATTCTAGTATATGATTCCAGATACAAAAAAAGAAGACAGAAAATTTCTTCCAAAATGGATGGGGCCCTACAAAATAGTAGCTGTGCATGAAAATGGTACATACCGACTGGAGGAATTGGATGGCACTCCCATTACTGAAATGGGTCAACCAAGAAAAGTTGAAGATTTTCCAAGCACCAGAATAGTCTACTCGAGGATGAAGTAGAAGCTATGAAGGGGGAAGATGTCGACACTAAAATTTTCCTCTGTAATTTCTATTTCATTAATGTATGTATTAGGAGTAGGATGTTGTTAAGTATAATTAGTAGTAGCTTCCGATAGAAGATAATGGTGCTACCAAGATGATGCTACCAATAATGTATAGTATGGTAATACTCAAAAGTACAATAGGAATGTTGTGGTAAAAGTAAATATTTGTCATAAATGGTCCGAAAATGTTAAAATGTCAAAGTTGGGGTAAGTAGAGAAGTAGGGTCTACATGCTTAGGAACTAGAAATATTATATTAGTAATAAGGATAAGGAGTGAGGTCATAAATATTTTGTGTATTTTATTTGTAAAAAGTCTAAAAATGTGGAACCCATGTGAAATGATAAGGTTTATCTTATCTTAAAAGATAAGCTTACATGTACAGATAAGTGTTACGGTATGGAATATGATTCGTCATAGTGGATTTCTTATCCTATCTTAGAGATAAGATGGATAATCATGTAAGTTCTATAAATAAAGAGGCCACCCCCCTCATTTAGCATAGAAGGAAGTAGTGAGAAATATTGTATGAGTAAGTGTGTAAAGGAAGCCATCATTTTGAAGGTGTGTTAAAGAATCCATTAAGAGGTGTAATTGTGAAGTTTCTCCCATAGTTATTGTTGGAAGGCATGTGACGTCAATAACACTTGAAGTACCGCATAGGTGAGATTGTAACAATTTCATGTTGATATTATAATTTACACTGATATTTCATATTTATCATCATTCCTTCTTATCATAGTCTATGGTATTCTTGTGTTATGTTGTTTGTTGTGTTTCCAGATTACATCCACCAAACTAAAGGCTATGAATTAGTAAATAATCATAGCATGAGGAGTTCCGGGTGAAGAATTATCATAGTGCTAGATTGTTGATGACAGTTCCCACATGTGCGCTGAGACTCCACATGTCCAGGGTTAGACATATGGCCCTGCCAAACAAAGGGACTTAACCAAAACATAAAGAAACTAAAAAAATCTACGAAAGGAGCCATGTGTCTCTTTGGTGCAATTTCAAAGGCATGACCCAAAAGGTAGTCCCCAAAAAGGGTCATCCCGCAACATGGTCGATTTTGAAAAGGTAGGGCAGCCGTTGAAAAGTCAAAAATCATGTGGAAGTCTCCACATGTCTCATCCACACAACTTCAAAAGAATAATATGGGGGAATTTTCCAAATGAGTGCAAGGTCTCCACATGTCTCAGGTTGGAAAAATTTCTCCACCAAAAATATGGACTCGGGAAGAATATAGAGGAGATCAAGAGCCCGTGGAAGCCACCACGTGTCAATCCAACAATATTTTAAGAGGGAAAGGAAGGGGCTCAATCTCCATGTTGTGAAAGGTTGGCACAAAGCCACCATATCGACAGACTTGTTGGTGCTCAATTTAATCTCACCCCGATTCCTCTAAAAATTTCCCAATCTATTGTTGACAATTTTTACACTTGTGCAAAAATGGGCAACTCAAAACTTCGTTACGATGAATAGTATTGGTGAAGTATACCTAAGCTTTAAGAGATTATATTAGATTATGTTGTTACTTGCTGATTTATTTATAAGATGACATGAAATCTGCATCTAAGTGTGTTGTTACAAAATGTAGCAGATCACATAGTCTACAAATTCATGACCATCCTCAGCAAAAGAAAACAAACCCCGAAGGACAGTTATGTTGTCTTGTTGAGAACATCCAATTGTAGAGTAGGTGAAGTGTAAAGTTTTGGAACATCAAACATAAGTGTAGATCACACAAAAACCAAAGTTCATTACTTAATATTACAAGTTCTATTCAATTTTCTTTCCTTCATGATTAAGACATTCAATTATGTTACTTGATTTGTTTAGTTCATTATACAATCCATACGAAATTAGAAATGCAAAAAGAGATATACAACTCATTTACACAATTCAATACTTTATTTACAATGAGATTCAAATGTTTCCCACACAAGCCATGGGATATAACTAAAAATTAAAGTACAACTACTGCAAAGAAAGATACACATGCATGGAAGAGAAAGCAAAGGAGTATGAGGGTGAACCCATAATTTATTTTTATATTGTTCATTGTGTAGAGCATCTCCTTGCTAGATCCTTCATCCTCAAGGTATGGTACCTAAAAGTAAAAACAAGTCAACCATTAGTTACGAGCTTAGGGATCCAACCATTTTCCTACACTATCCTACTTTGTGCATATTAATCTTCCCCTAAGTAGGAGATGTATTCTACTTGAAGGACAAACTACATGCATGCTTTAATCACTCGAAAGAATAGAGTAAAAGAAAGAAGAAAACATGGGTCCATAAGAGAGGCTAAAAGCCTAAATATTTCCTAATTGTTTCCCTAAGTGTCCAGTGCACAAAGTTGCGGCCAAAGAAAGAAATAGATAATTCATAAGTACATGCTAAGAAGAAGGAAGAGTGCAACTCAAAGTTTAGCAAACATTCTAAAAATGGAAGAGGTTAGAGCTCATAAGAGAGAATGGAAGATGGAAATACATTTTTTAGTTTTACAAAAAGAGGGAGAATCATATTTCAACAAGCTGAAGCTAAAAGTAAAAAGGATTACAATTGAAATAGGATGAGAGAGAAGATTCTGGAAAATTTGATAGGGCTTCACCATGTAAAATGGACATTTACAACTTTTCATCATGTTGTTTCAATTACTACATGCTTTAAAAGAACTATGCAAATCAAATAAGTGATACGAAATCAAAAAAGCATTACATGATCAAGAGAAACAACTATCATGTTTTCAGTTCTCAATTGCTATATCAGTTCAACATGAAAAGTGTTACTTTTTGTACCATAAATCAGAATATATAACTACTATTTCTGGAAATGCATTAAAGAAAAGATTCTGAAAAAAAATTGCTAGGGCTTTGCCTTATAAAATCAACATTTCAGATTTTTCAGCATACATATCAAAGTTGTAATGAAAGGAAATATAGTATATAATGAAAAAAGAATTCTTTATAACTTAAACAATTAAAGGAAATTTAAATTCCAATATAATCTTACAAATTTCAGCTTTTCTATGTTGCGAGCTTTTCAAAATAAAGAAAAAGAGAGCACAAAATTACTACAATGTCAAGGAAGTACATTCATTCAAACAAGGTAGTACTCATCTACAACATAAGCAATAGCCATTAAAGGTGAATAAAAGGATCTATCTCATGACGACATTAAAAATAGATACGAAACAATTTGTGAGCTTTGAAGTAAGTTACGTAAAATACAAAGTATATGAATGATCATCATATAGTAGTCATACAAGCAAAGATCAGATTAAGCTACAGGTCTTCATGAACTCAACTCAAGCAAATGCTTCCAGTATCAACACATCAATAGATGGAATGCAAAGAACAATCAAGAATATCTAGGGTTTTACAAAAGGCTCAAGGATTGACCAAGAAAAAAATTTTAATCAGAGACACATGTAACCCCATGAAGATATAGCGGCCATGAATATGAGCATTTTTAGAATAGAGGGGATTTTTTGACAAGGAACATGTCTAGGTTGAATATTTTTGGAAAGAGAGATCATTCTAGAAAAAAATTGCCGGGGCCTCACCATGTAAAATTAATATTTACAACTTTTCCAACATATATATCAAACTGAAATCGTAGAAAATGCAATGAAAGTAATAGAATAAAGTATCTAAATCAAGGCTTATGCCTAATAGTGACATCAAAACAGATGAACAATTGTATAAATTACTACGATATCAAAGAGTATAAGTGAAACTTGCATATTACAAAGGGTCAATTCAAAAGGTGAACTGAAGAAAGGGATATATAAAGTGCAGAGTTTCGGCAAGCCATTTTAGTTACAGACTTTATTAAAGTTAGGCTAACTATCACTTGAACATCACTGAAGTAAGAAAATATCAAAGAACAGAGTGAAAACTTCTACGAGATCATTTCCAAAAGAGACAAAAGGTAACTCCAATTATTCACAATTAAATTTAATGGCAGTATATACAAGTTACAGAATCACCCTCAAAATCCAAAAGTATGGACTACATGTATCAAGAAACAACATCAATGAACCTTGCAAAGCTCAAAAAAGACTTCAACACCATTTGCACAGTCAACTCAAAAAAAAAAGTGCTCACAGCCAAAAGAAATGACATAGAAACCAAATGGGTATGAAGAGATCACAACAGTGGAGCTAGCACCCACAAGTAATCGATGATCTTAGAAAAGAAAAATCAATAAACACAAAATGTAGAGGCAAGAAATATTCATAATACCAGTCTGAGAGTAATGCTGAGCTCAACAAAGACCCATCAATGGGTATGAAGGGAAAAATCAAATTAAGGAAATAAGAACTTACTACTTAAATCAAATGATAGCAACCCTTGAATGGTCATCAATTTCAGCAGAAAAGAGCAACCCAACACGGGTTTCAACTTGAAATCATCAAGGAACCACAAAGGCACAGGATATGTAAGAAATAAGAAAAGCATCAGTATTTTGAAATTAAGATTTTAAAATGGTATAGTTAAAAGAAGAGAGAATGTAAAACTTACCATTCCATCATCAAAATAATGATGCTCAAATCACAAAGAAGCCAAGATTGAAAGGAAAAATCCGATTCTCGAACAAGCATAGGGAACTCGAAAGGGCCGAGCTTCATGAAGGAAAATGGTGCATAGAAAGAAACCTCAAAGAACCCCATAGGAGGAAGGAAACCATTTTAACACCATTTACACAGTAAAATTGAAAACAAAAGTGCTCGCAACTAAAAGAAATGACACAAAAACCAAATGGGGGTATGAAGAGATCACAAGAGTGGAGCCAGCACCCATAAGTAATTGAGCTTCAAAGCCTCAACAATGGCAGATCTCAGAAAATGATAGAGAATAAACACAAAATGTAGAGGCAAGAAATATTCATAATACCAGTCTGAGAGTAAAGCCGAGCTCAACAGAGACCCATCAATGGGTATGAAGGGAAAAATTAGAATAAGGAAATAAGTACTTACTACTTAAATCAAACAA
The DNA here is from genome assembly GCA_018340775.1 of Taxus wallichiana var. yunnanensis. Taxonomy (NCBI): domain Eukaryota; kingdom Viridiplantae; phylum Streptophyta; class Pinopsida; order Cupressales; family Taxaceae; genus Taxus; species Taxus wallichiana. Next base: position 774,624,592 of record CM031243.1, on the reverse strand, counting down.
TAGCAACCCTCGAATGGTCATCAATTTTAGTAGAAAAGAGCAACCCAACATGGGTTTCAACTCAAAATCATCAAGGAACCACGAAGGCATGGGATATGTGAGAAATAAGCAAAGCATCAGTATTTTGAAATCAAGATTTTAAAATGGTATAGTTAAAAGAAGAGAGAATGGAAAACTTACCATTCCATCATCAAAATAATGATGCTCAAATCACAAAGAAGCCAAGCTCGAAAGGGAAAAATCTGAGTCTCAGAATGACCATAGGGAGCTCGAAAGGGCCGAGCTTCATGAAGGAAAATGGTGCACACAAAGAAACCTCAAAGAACCCTGCAGGAGGTAAGAAACCCTTTTCATTAGAAAATCTAAGCTCATCGATGCAAGACGGATAGTGAAATATCACACGAAGATTTCGAAGACCGTATGCCAAACAGAGCCGAGCTTGAAAATTTCAACCATGGTGTCGAGAGAAATTTTTCCAGGGCTTCACCCACTTCACAAAAATCTGAATGAAATGATCATCGGGTTCAAGTTTTCTTTTACCATACCAACTCAAGGGGAGAGTTAATGAAACCTAACCAAGGGTCAAGCATCGACGATCAAAATTTAGATGGGTATGAAGATCAATGGCCAGGTGATCATTCACCAAATTCAAAGAAAATGACCACATTAATTTTTGGTTTTAAAACCCTAACCACAAGTTATAGATCAACGAAAAACCATAGAAAAGGTATAGAGATCGATGACCATCCATTAAAGGAAGTTTGAATGTAAACATCAGGAGTTAGAAAAACCCTAACCGCAGTTAGGTCAACATTAAAAAGAGCCACCGACAATATTTCATGAGGGGTGAGTCACCATGGGGAGGGGGCCAGCCCACGTCACCAAACAAATATCATTGCATTGACTTTCAAAAGTCCAAAAACTATAGTCATTTCCAAATAATGAAAAAATGCCATCATACGTGCTCATTACCGAAAAGGTAAAGTTTGAAATATGCCAAGACCGATGAGTATGGGTGGCATCTATATGCCATAGTTTTGTTACAAAGGTGGTCAAATATAATATGGTGGTAACTATTACAAAGTTCCCCATGTGTATCCAAAAACATGCCCCCTTTTATATGTACTAAGTCCACAAGGTGGCCAAACCAAGCGAGTTAAGGGTGGTTTCCACAAGGAGGTTGGAGTGCAGTTGCAAAGTGTCACTCATGTGACCACTCCAGAAAAGATGTAAATATTAGAACATGTGCACATAGCAAGTGGTTCCCACAAGAGTAATTATTTTTGTAAATATTGCTAAGTTTTGTAATTATTTTCTCAGAGGTAGAGAGTTGTATTTTTTGCATGCTTCACAAGAACATGGAACAGAGAAGAAGATGAATTTTCATGCTCAAAGGAGGGAGACTTTCCTAGCAAGCAATTTTATTATTAGAAAATTATTCACCCATTCTTTTCTTAAAAATAGAATAGTCAACTTCAGTTTGACTTGCATTGTAAACAAGGCTATTAATGCCTATTTTTAATTGCATGCTCTAGTTTGTATTATTTTATCCCTTTATTTATTATTAAATAAAGGATAAAATTAGGATGCATGGGCGAGTACAACCTTAGTCTATTTTTAGGAAGGGTGGGAAAAATTTATTTTGCTATATATTGTGTGCCTTTGCAAAGCACAAGGAGGATTCTGGAGGACTTTTGGATATATGAGTACTTGAAGCAAATTTTACTAGTTTTTCCCTCTGAGTGTGAAGTATTTTCTGCCTTTCCAAGTTATTTTGCAGTCTTGTGTATGTTACATTAATCTTGTGAATGCAAATTCCCTGATCAACCACCTTACCCTGCTGCAAATTCCAATCCTTTCTATTTAAGTTTTAATGTGCTTGTTAACTTTTTAACAACTTTGTTATTATCTTCCCTCGGTCAATTAAGTGTTTTGCCCTAGATATTCTGTAGAAAAAACTATTGGTTCGTGCATCAAGAATCCTTCCCAAATCAGTTGTGCATATACTCAGTCAAAGCCCTCATACAAATTTGGTGTATCACCTTAGTTTTAATAATTTTTATAGTCATATTTTACTCTCAAAACTCCTAGAAAGCAGTTTAGGATACACCAATAAGGAACCGACCTTGATACCGAAGACTCACCTCAAAATAGGTATACCCACAGACCTGAGGTGTTTCCATTGTATCTACGAAAGAGAGAGATCATTTGTGTAAGCTTAGAAAACCTATAGCCATCTCTCTACAGGGTGCACTTTCGAGAGATAACAATTTTTGGCATGCCGGTGGGACAACGAATCATATCTACATGCGAATTAGATCTATAGCAGATCTATAACAAATTTACAACAAATTAAAAGTCATTTTCGGGAGCAAACTGTAGCTAATTTATTTTAAAGATTTTATGATCTTTTGGCGACTCCGTAAAGCTGAATTTAGACCAGTATTGCAACATGTTCCATGCCTAAAGTGACTACAAGATCATCGGTAAGAGGATTCCTTCTAATTTTGTTTCTTTACCTTTGAATTCTACTAGAAGGAGAAGAGTTGGTAATACTTTGCCTTATAATAGACCTAGTTTTGGTAACCCTCCTAATATTCCTTCACCACGTGTCAATTTTTCTATGAATATCAAAAAAATTTCAATGGCCCAACAACTGACTAGGAATTTTGTGCCCTTTACTAATGGCAGCCCATTAGTAATTCCATTTTATCATGATATTCCCAAGCTACCATGAAATTTTTTCCATCATTTCGGCGTGAAAATTAGGTTACGCCAGTTGAACATATCAAAGATGTTACAGCCCTATGTGTAGTCCATAATATCACTCATGAAGACATAGCCCTAAGACTTTTAGCTGCATCTTTTAAAGGGAAAGCCTTGCAATGGTATAGGAACTTGGTATATTTTAGCTGAAAATTGTTAAAACAGTTCCAAGACAACTTAGATCATTTGTCTCTCATTGAACAATTATCTACTATTAAAAGAGCTCCCAATGAATTTATGTCTAGTTTCAATATCCACTTTGCCAGAACTTGGGAAAGAATTCTAGCAAGTGTCAAGCCTCAAGCTGATCATGCTTTCCTTTATTATCTTAGAGCATTAAACAATGATATCTCAACTATGATTTAGTCAATGGGTGGAGAGACACTCCCAACAGCTTATGATATTGCTATCCGAGCTAAAAATAGCCTTATTCAAGCTAGAAAGTTAGTACCAAGGCCATCAATGCCATTTTCGGTAGATTTAGCACCTATTCCTCATCGTATTACAATCATAGAACCCATTGTTGTAGCTCCATCAGATGATGTATTCAAAGATTTACAGACTATGGGAAATAAGTTAACTTCAATCAAGAACAAAATTACATTACCTAGAAAATAGTACTAGGCTCTTTATCATCCCTACCAATAGAATCAACAAAATAGGCAGCCCTATCAATAGAATCAAACTTATAGGAAGCCTTACCAGCAAAGGTAATTTGACCCAAAGGCTCCTAGTTCTTCTAATGCTTTAGTTATAATTAATATGATTACAAAAGAGTGGTGTCAACCTTGCAATCAACCTCATTCAGCTGCGACTTACCCAAAATATTTTCTGAATCTGAAGTTTTTGCACAACCTCAATTTGAAACATTGTTTATGCCTCAAATGGAGGGTGGGCAGCAAGAAACTCATGTTCAGAAAGCACCTGAACATAATTTAGTCAGTTTTAATGAGGAGGATTTCATTGCAGTCACTACTAGGGCTCAAGGGAGGGCTGCTAAAAATCAAAAGCAAAAAAATAGGCCTATCCTACCTACTGTCATTGATAAGACAAGATCTACAGTTCTAAAGTCAACTAACAACTCTGTTGTTCCTAAAAATCAGCAAGTTTCCCAGTTGATAAAATTCATCAAATACAACTACAACTTAATCCAAGAAGAGTGTTTATACCTCAGATATCCAAGGCAACTGAAGCAAAATTAGTTTTTTCTAAGTCCTACTCTAAAATAGTTGATTTTGTTTCTAAGACAATTGCTTCATTTAACATTATTGATGTAATGATAAAGCATAATGTTAACATCTTGATTTGGGACACTCTAAGTATTCCTAGATAGCAAGATTTACTTTCTCATGAACTAGCTAAGCTATAGATTTCTTCAAATATAGTAGAGAAGGAAGTTCAGAAAAGACATGGTCCTTGGAATGTTTGAGAAAGACCGTATTAAAGAAGTTAAGTGGATGGTTCAGAAAGTTCTGAATGCTCATGACATTAAGAAACCACCACCATTTTATTTATCACTGATTATTGGAGAAAATTTAGTTCATAATTGCATGGTGGACAATGGCGCAAGTAGCACAGTTATGCCAAAAGTGATTGTAGAAAAATTAGGTTTGTAGTATGAGCCTATAGAAAGGAGTGTCTTACAACTTGATGGACTTGCAACTAACATGGTTGGTATAATAAAAATTTTTGGAGGTAACGTTACATGCTTTCCCAAATGTTTCTATTTTATAAGATGTTACTGTTGTGGATCTACCTCCATACTTTGCCTTGTGCTTATCTAGAGATTTCATAGCGAAAATAGGAGGTTATCTCTCTTTAGATTGGTCCTTATTATTTTTACTACACATTATGGAACTAAGGTTACTATCAATTTAGAACCATTGGCTAGATTCCATATTGAGCCTCATTCTCCAAATGCAGTAGCTAATTACTCAGCTTTAGAGCAATCTAATTTTGATGATGTAGCTCAGGTTTCAACATTAGATGGTGTTTCTAACCTATTTATGGATGAAAAGATAGTTGAATAACACACTCATGATCCTTTTAAGGAGGTTGAAGAACATTGTTTTGGTGTATATTATATGCATGAAGAAAATACACTACTTCCCTTGTTGTCTAAAACAAAAAGTTTAACAGAAGGGATTTGGAAGCTTCACTTTGATGGAGCTAAGAACAAGAAAGGATAGGGAGCAGGTTTGATGCTCACTTCCCCAACAAACGAAAGGTATTTCTCATCTTTGAGTCTCTAATTTACATGCACTTGTAATGTAGTTGAATACGAAGCATTAATTCATGGCTTACTTTGGGCCAGAAAAAGAGGTATCAGCACATTACAAATCTTTGTGATTCAGATTTGGTTATCAATCAAGTAAAAAACTTCAATGTTTGTAAGAATCCATTAATGAAGTCTTATAGACATAGAGTTTCATCCTTAAAGGAAGATTTTGAAGCTATTAATATTCAGTTTATTCCCAGAGCTGAAAAAAACATGCAAATAGAATTGCAAAGTAGTTGGTGCTAGTTTTGAAGTGTTGGAACAGATGGAAAACAATAAAATTTAGCCTCATATTAAGCTAATTGTCAAGCCTTCTATACCTAATAACGAATCAAATTGGCAAGTTTTTGAAAGTGACGATCAAATCTGTAGGTTTTTGTAGCAAGAAGCTGAATTTTCTACAGTAAATCAAGATAAGTTACAACATTTATATGGTGATCAGATTGTCCAACTAAAGACAAATAAATTTCCTTGAGGTCTTGTCACTTTGGAAGACATCTTCAGTACTGATGATCAGTTAAGAAAAGATAAAACTAAGTTGTCAACACATGCTAATAATTATGAAGAGATTTCAATTGATGAAGGGAAAAAATTACTTCTTGGAAAGGTATGTTCCTTAACGAAAAACAGTCATTTATTAATCTTTGCAAAGAGTTTAAGGATGTCTTTGCTTAGAAATACCAAGACTTGAAAGGATTTGATCCTAGTCTAGCACATCATACAATCGAGTTACATCCAAATGCTAAGCTTGTAAGACAAAAATAGAGGCTGTGAATCCAAAAATAGATCCCCTAATGAGGAAAGAGTTATTCAAGTTGATTGAATCAGGTATTATCTTTCAAGTTAAGCATTCAAGTTAGGTAGCCAATCTTTTCCTATTAGGAAGAAGAATGGTGAAATCAGAATATGTGTAGACTTCAGAGATCTTAATAAAGCTTCATTAAAAGATCATTACCCACTTCGAATATGGGTCGATTTTGATGACATTCTCGAGTTCGAGATAGATTATCTCTTCTAGATGGTTATAGTGACTATAATCAGATTTTAGTGCGAAGAAGATAGATACAAAAAAACTTTTACCACCAAGTGGGGTACTTATGCTTACAAAAGAATGCCTTTTGGTCTTTCAAATTTTGGTGCAATGTTTCAACGTGTAATGGACATGGATTTTCATAGCTTATTAAATAAATACATCCTTGTCTATTTAGATGATGTGACTGTATTTTCAAAAGTTTCTAAAGAACATCTAATGCATTTAAGGCAAACTTTTAAACTATGCAGACAGTTTGGAATATCTTTTAATCCCAATAATTTGATGTTTTAAGTACATCAAGGTAAATTACTCAGCCATATTATTTCTAAGAAAGGTTTAGCAATTGATCCTTTTAGAATCGAAGCTATATCACAGCTATCATTGCCTCATCATAAGAAGGCATTACAATTTTTCTTGGAAAATCCAACTTTGTTAGAAGATTTGTTCCAGATTTCGCAGCATTGGTTAAATTGTTAATAGCTATGTTAAAGAAAGATAAAACTCTCTTGGACAAGCGAAGGAAGGGAAGGTTTTGAAGTAATAAAATCAGCTATCTCTCAGGCTCCTACTCTTGCAAATCCAAATTTTGATAAATATTTTACAATGTATGCACTTGCAGAGCTGAAACAATCTCAACTATTTTGACTTAGGTTAATGATGAAAATATTGAGTAGCCAATTACTTTCTTTGGACATAGTTTTCATGATTACGAAACAAGGTACACATTTCTTGAAAAAAGTACTTTCAATAGTCAGAGGACTAAAGAATTTTAAGTACATGCTTTCAAACAATAAAATTCACGTTCTTGTTTCTCATCCAAGTGTGAAAGCTTTCCTTTTAAATAAAGAATTGAATGAGAAAAGGGAAGGATGGATAACGAAGGTTATGGAATATGATGTTGATATCTGGGTTGTTAATATAGTTTGAGGTAAAGGTTTATGTGAACATCTAATTGTTGATATAGAAGAACAACAGGATGCATAACCCAAAGATTTAGAACATCATGCTGAAATTGCGTATCAACAATCAAATATCATGGTCCAACTAGAAAATTAGCAACTTGAACTTGCTCAAGAGATCCAAGAATCAAGGTGGATGACTGATTTGGTTAACTACTTATAGCATGGCACCTATCCGAAAGGTATGGATAAGAATAAACAAAGATATTTCAGATTACAAGCTATTCCTTATATTTTCGTTGATGGTGTGTTGTTCAAAAGGGATATAAATGGGATCTTGTTGTGATGTGTTGATTATGATAAAATTCAGAAAATACTATCAAAATTCCATTAAGAACATACAGGAGGTCACTTCTCAGCATGTACTACAACTTTAAAAATTATGAAAGTAGGTTACTATTGGCCTAGCATATTCAAAGACTATTTTGAATGGATTAGAAAGTGTAAGAAATGTGCTTTCTTTATTGGAAAAGAACATCTTGCATCATTACCTTTACAACCTATTTCATCTAATCAACTTTTTATGCAGTGGGGTCTTGACTTTATTGGCATGATAAACCCGCCTTTGTCACAAGGAAATAAGTGGATCTTAACTGCTACAGATTATTTTATATGATGGACTAAAGCAATAGCCTTGAAAGATGCTAATGAAGCTTCGATACTATCATTTTATGAAGGAATAGTTTACAGATTTAGTGTTCCACCAACTATCATATCAGAAAATGCTTTAGCATTCCTTGGTGCAAAGGTAACATATTGGGTTGTCAAACATGGAATATATCTAAGTTTTTCATTTAATTATTACCCACAAGGTAATGGTTTAGCTGAAAGTACTAATAAGAACCTGTTAAGAATCATCAAAAGAAAACTCAAGGATAATCAAAGAGCTTGGCATCTGATGTTGAATTCTACACTTTGGGCTAATAGAGTGACTCCTAAAAGATCAGTTGGTAATTCACCATACAAGCTTGTGTATGGAAAAGAAGCAAGAATGCCTATTTCAATTGAGTTACCCACATTAGATTTGCTGCATCAAATGGAGCTTCTTGAGAATGAACCATTGTAGGTTCATTATGCAGAGTTAATGGAATTACAAGAGCTAAGAGATCAAGCTCATTTAAATATGGAAAAGAATCAGAAACAAATCAAGAAGACTTTTGACAAGAAAGCCAAATTCAGAGTCTTCAATGAAGGAGATATTGTGTTAAAGTGGGATGTTGATCGTGTAAATCCAGGAAGACACTCAAAGTTTGATACACTCTAAAGTGGCCTTTACATGATTTCAACTTCAAGGAACACAATGCTTTTCAGCTTTTGAAGTGGAATGGGAGGAAATTCCATTCCTGTGAATGGTATGTTTCTCAAACATTGTTATTGAAAATGTTACGGTGATTATTAAAGTAGGATTTCCCTTCAATAAGTGTAGTTTCTACACATTGCATTGTTTTTCAATTCAATAAGTGCATTTGAGCACGTGATTTGGTTTACAAGATCCTTTCCTAGCTTTAGTTTGTTTTGGAAGGGTGGACCTTTTGGAAAGGAATATTTTGGTTATATTCTTCAGACTCCATGCCTAATAGACAACAGCAAGGCACTAGTATATAAGCTAACAGACAGCAACTTTCCTTGCGCAGGATTGCGAAAATGTTGACAATTTTTGCACTTGTACAAAAATGGGCAACTCAAAACTTCATTACGATGGATATCATTGGTGAAGTATACCTAAGCTTTGGGAGATTATATTAGATTATATTGTTACTGCTGATTTGTTTAAAAGATTACATGAAATCTACAGCTATGTGTGCTATTACAAAATGTAACAGATCACATAGTCTACAATTTCATGACCATCCTCAACAAAAGAACACAAGCCCCGAAGGACAGTTATGTTGTCTTGATGAGAACATCCAATTGTAGAGTAGGTGAAGTGTAAAGTTTTGGAACAACAAACATAAGTGCAGATCACACAAAAACTAGAGTTCATTACTTAATGTTACAAGTTCTATTCAATGTTCTTTCCTTCATGATTAAGACATTCAATTATGTTATTGAGTTTTTAGTTCATTATACAATCCATACAGAAAGCAGAAATGCAAAAAGAGATATACAACTCATTTACAGAATTCAATGCTTTATTCACAAGGAAAGTCAAATTTTTCCCACACAAGCTGTGGGATGTAACTGAAAAGTACATTATAGCTACTGAAAATAAAGATACACATGCATGAAAGAGAAATAAAAGGAGTATGAGGGTGAACCCATCATTGCCTTGTATATTATTCATTGTGTAGAGCATCTCCTTGCCGATCCTTCATCCTCAAGGCATGGTACCTGAAAAGCAAAAACAAGTCAACCATCAGTTATGAGCTCAGGGATCAAACCATATTCCTACACTATCCTACTTCATGCATATGAATCTTCCCCTAAGTAGGAGATGTATTCTACTTGAAGGAAAAACTACATGCATGCTTTATTCACTCAAAAAGAAGAAAGTAAAAGAAAGAAGAAAACATGGACATAAGAGAGGCCAAAAAGCCTAAATATTTCCTAATTGTTTTCCTAAGTGTGCAGGTACAGGTTGTAGCCAAAGAAAGAAATAGATAAGTCATAAGTACATGCTAAGAAGAAGGAAGAGTGAAACTCAAAGTTCAACAAACATTCTGCAAATGGAAGAGGTTAGAGCTCAGAAGAGAGAATGGAAGATAGAAATATATTTTTCAGTTTTACAAAGAAGAGGGAGAATTAGATTTCAACAAGCTGAAGCTAAAATAAAAAATGATTACAACTGAAATAGGATGAGAGAGAAGATTCTGGGAAAATTTTGACAGGCTTCGCCATGTAAAATGGACATTTACAACTTTTCATCATGTTGTTTCAATTACTACATGCTTTAAAAGAACTATGCAAATCAAATAAGTGATACAGAAATTAGAAAAGCATTACATGATCAAGAGAAACAACTATCATGTTTTTAGTTCTCAATTGCTATATCAGTTCAGCATGAAAAGTGTTACTTTTTGTATCCTGGATTAGAATATATAACTACTATTTCTAGAAATGCATTAAAGAAAAGATTCTGAATTTTTTGTCAGGGCTTCACCTTATAAAATCAACATTTCATATTTTCAGCATACATATCAGAAATTTGTAATGAAAGGAAATATAGTATATAATGCGAAAAAAATTATTTATAACTTAAATAGCTAAAGGGAATTGAAATTCCAAGATAATCTTACAAATTTCAGCTTTTCTAAGTTTATTTTCAAACTAAATTAGAAGAGAGCACAATATTCCTACAATGTCAATGAATTACATTCATTCAAACAAGGTAGTACTCATCTACAACATAAGTAGAAGCCATTACAGGTGAACAAAAGGATCTATCTCATGACGACATTAAAAGTAGATACAGGAATAACAGTTTGATAGTTTGAAGTAAGTTATAGAAAACACAAAGTGCATGAATGATCATCATATAGTAGTCATACAAGCAAAAAGACCAGATTAAGCTACAGGTCTTCATGAACTCAACTCAAGCAAATGCTTTTGGTATCAACACATCAATAGATGGAATGCAAAGAATAGTCAAGAATATCTAGGGTTTTACAAAAGGTTCAAGGATTGACCAAGAACAAAATTTTAATCAGAGACACATGTAACCCCATGAAGATATAGCGGCCATGAATATAAGAATTTTTCATAATAGAGGGGATATTTGCAGACAAGGAACATGTCTAGGTTGAAAATGTTTTGGAAAGAGAGATAATTCTGGAAAAAAATTGGCAGGGCTTCGCCATGTAAAATTAATATTTACAACTTTTCCAACATCTATATCAAACTAAAATCAAAGAAATGCAGTGAAAGTAATAGAATAAAGTATCTGAATCAAGGCTTATGCCTAATAGTGACATCAAAATAGATCAAGAATTGCTTAAAATTATTGCAAATTACAAAGAGTCAATTCAAAAGGTGAATTCAAAAGGTGAAGAAAGGGATATATAAAGTGCATAGTTTCGAAAGACATTTTTTAGCTATGAGACTTTATTAAATTCAAGATAACTATCATTGAACATCACTACAGAAGAAAATATCAAATAACAGAGTGAAAATTTCTACGAGATCATTTCCAAAAGAGACAAAAGGTAACTCCAATTATACACATTTAAATTTCATGGCAATATATACAAGTTACATAATCACCCTTAAAATCTAAAAGTATGGACTACATGTATCAAGAAACAACATCAATGAACCTTGCAAAGCTCAGAAAATACTTCAACACCATTTGCACAGTCAACTCAAAAACAAAAGTGCTCGTAGCCAAAAGAAATGACATAGAAACCAAATGGGTATGAAGAGATCACAAGAGTGGAGCCAACACCCACAAGTAATTGAGCTTCAAATCCTCAACAATGGAAAATATCAGAAAATAACAGAGGATAAACACAAAATTTAGAGGTAAGAAATATTCATAATACCAGTCTGAGAGTAAATTTGAGCTCAACAAAGACCCATCAATGGTTATTAAGGGAAAAATTAGAATAAGGAAATAAGTACTTACTACTTAAATCAAATGATAGAAACCCTCGAATGGTCATCAATTTCAGTAGAAAAGAGCAACCCGACACGGGTTTCAACTCAAAATCATCAAGCAACCATGAAGGCACAGGATATGCGAGAAATAAGTAACGCATCAATATTTTGAAATTAAGATAAATAAAATGGTATAGTTAAAATAAGAGAGAATGGAAAACTTACCATTTCATCATCAAAATAATGATGCTCGAATCACAAAGATGAAAAGATCGAATGGGAAAAAGTGAGTCTCGAATCGACCATAGGGAGCTCGAAAGGGCCGAGCTTCATGAATTAAAATGATGCACACAAAGAAACCTCAAAAAACCACGCAGGAGCCAGAAACCCTTTCCATTAGAAAAGCCGAGCTCATCGATGCTAGATGGATAGTTAAATATCACAAAAATATTTTGAAGACCATACGCCGAACGAGTTGAGCTCAAAAATTTCAACCATGGCATCGAGAGAAATTTTGCTAGGGATTCACCGCTTCACAAAAATATGAATGAAATTATCATTAGGTTCAAGTCTTCTTTTACCATAACAACTCGAGGGGAGAGTTAATGAAGCCTAACCGAGGGTCAAGCATTGACAATCAAAATTCAAATGGTACGAAGATCAATGGCCAAAGATCATTCACCGAATTCAAAACAAACAACCGATTAATTTTTGGTTTTAAAACCCTAACCACAAAGTTACAAATCAATAAAGAACCATAGAAAAGGTACATAGATAGATGACCATCCATTAAAGGAATTTTGAATGCAAACATCAGTTGTTAGAAAAACCCTAGCCATAGTTAGGTCAGCATTAAACAGAGCCACCGACAATATTTGCTAAGGGTGAGTCACTGTGAGGAGGGGGCCAGCCCACGTCACCAAACAAATAGCATTACATTGACTTTCAAAAGTTCAAAAACTATAGTCATTTCCAAATAATGCAAAAATGCCATCATTCGTGCTCATTAATGAAAAGGTAAAGTTTTAAATATGCTAAGACCGATGAGTTTGGGTATCATTTGTATTCCATAGTTTTGTTACAAAGGTGGTCAAATATAATATGGTGGTAACTATTACAAAGTTCCCCATGTGTATCCAAAAACATGCCCCCTTTTATATGTACTAAGTCCACAAGGTGGCCAAACCAAGTGAGTTAAGAGTGGTCCCCACAAGGAGGTTGGAGTGGAGTTGCAAAGTGTCACTCATGTGACCACTTAGGAAAAGATGTAAATATCATAACATGTGCACATAGCAGGTGGTCCCCATAGGAGTAATTATTTTTGCAAATATTGCTAAGTGTTGTAATTATTTTCTCACAGGTAAAGAGTTGTATTTTTTGCATGCTTCACAAGAAGATAGAATAGAGAAGAAGATGAATTTGCATGCTCAAAGGAGGGAGACTTTCCTAGCAAGCAATTTTATTATTAGCAAATTATTCACCCATTCTTTTCTTAAAAATAGAACAGTCAACTTCAGTTTGACTGCATTGTAAACAAGGCTATTAATGCCTATTTTTAATTGCATGCTCTAGTTTGTATTATTTTATCCCTTTATTTATTATTAAATAAAGGATAAAATTAGGATGCATGGGTGAGTACAGCCTTAGTCTATTTTTAGGAAGGGTGGGAAAATTTATTTTGCTATATATTGTGTGCCTTTGCAAAGCACAAGGAGGATTCTGGAGGACTTTTGGATATATGAGTACTGAAGAAAATTTTGTCAATTTTTCCCTCTAAGTGTGAAGTATTTTCTACCTTTCCAAGTTATTTTGTAGTCTTGTGTATGTTACATTAATCTTGTGAATGCAAATTCCCTGATCAACCACCTTACCCTGCTACAAATTTCAGTCCTTTCTGCTTAAGTTTTAATGTGCATGTTAACTTATTAACACTGTTGTGATCTTCCCTTAGTGCAATCAAGTGTTTTTCCCTTAGATATTTTACAGAAAAACTATTGGTTCATGCATCAAGAATCCTTCCCAAATAAGTTGTGCATATATTAGTCAAATCCCTCATACAAATTTGGTGTATTACCTTAGTTTTAATCATTTTTATAGTCATATTTTACTCTCAAAACTCCCAGAAAGTAGTTTAGGATACAAAAATAAGGAACCGGCCTTGATATCGGAGACTCACCTCAAAATAGGTATACCCACATACCTTAGGTGTTTCCATTGTATCTACGAAAGAGAGAGATCATTTATGCAAGCTTAGAAAACTGCGCCATCTCTCTCACAAATGCAGTGCACTTTCGAGAGATAACATCTACCGGTTTGTCGTATTTTCTATCTCCTCATATTGATGCATGAAGGCTCTTTCCTTTATTTGGTTTCCATGATCATTCTTTTCCATTGGTCAACGATTACATTAAGTCTAGATATTATTTTTCATTCCTATGTCCATGCAAAAGAATTTGTAATTTGGGCTTAAATTCAATTTTTTTCCCTTCCTTCTATTTTTCCACAGTCATGTTTTTTTTTCCCACAATTTTGTCCCAACATATGTAGAAACATGGTCCTTTCTTATTGGATGTGGTTTGGTGGGTCTTTTTGTGAAAATTTTCACTTTTTTCACATTTTTTAAAAATACCAAATTGGTCCCACACCCCAATAGTCTCGATTGGCTATTCAACAAATATGAAGTGGTAGGAAAAATTCTTACTCGACCTTGAAAAAGGACACGTGGTGCTTTTTCATGTTACAAGCGGGAAGGTGGATCAATGAAACATTTTTAATTTTTTATCCTCTTAGTACAAGGGAGAAAAGTTATGAAATTACCCGCAACTCCATCGGGGCCCACATCAAAAGTTATAAGTGGAATGGTGGGTCTCTGGGTCATTTGAAACTCTAAATCCCAACTCAATTCAAAGCTTGGACATGTGGAGGGTCGGTGCTCATTTGAGGATCCGCCTCTAGGTTCTACCTTAGCAGTTACACCAAGGAGACATGTGGAGGCTTCCATTGTCTCCTCTCTATACTTGAATTTTTCAAGTAACTTTCTAAGGCCTGGGAAACATGGATGGCCCATGCCTATTTAGGGACCTACCCCTATACTTTACTTTGGAAGAAGTGCCGAAGGGACACGTGGAGGTTTCCATTGGATCTTTTACATACTTAGACGTTTCAATGGCTAAAGAAAATTTTTCGGACTGGGTACGTGGCACCTTCCGATGGTCCTCGAGAATATTTCAAAAATTTGTCGACCGAGACATGTGGTAATCCCATGCTTGTTTAAGGTCTCCACTTTCGGGCACCATATCAAAAGTATGCCAAAGAAACACGTGGAGGATTTTGCTTGGCTCCTTTTACAAGTAAGACTTATTCAAAGGCCAAAAGGCAATTTTATTTGGCCCAATGCACGTGGAAGGCCCGTACTTGTTTGGGAACTTGCCTCTGTACTTCACCTTTGCAGTTGCGCCAAGGAAACATGTGGAGGCTTCCATTGATTCCTCTTTGCACTCGGCCAACTTGGACTCATAGCACAGGTATGTGGAATAGTCCATGCATGGATATTCATTTCTGAGAGGTATGAATGTAGGCATCCATGTGAGGGAAATCATTTCTCAAGGTGTTTCCTTGAGGAAAAAAGATTTCTTGTCAGATCCAACTATATAGAGCCACCTGAAAATGATTGAAATGGGGATTTATCCTATAAGAGAATAAAAGATTGATTACAAGGACTGTAAAAAGGTTATGGTGTGGCATCCTTATCATGGTTGAAGGTTTGAGAAATGTGATCAGTTCATGACTTGTCCACCTGGTAGCTTCGGGTGTCAATTTTTTAAACATTATTTTTTGAGACAAATTGGTAATAAGCAAAAGATTCCTTGAATCTTCTTATTTTTGGGGGGAAATTTTGGATAGCTGAGCGAGTGAATGGTATAAATGAAATTAGGATACTCTTGCAAAGGGTGGAGGGTTGAATTCTTACGAGAAAATTTGAGAAATCCCATCTTCCTAAGAGACCATCTGAGAAACTTGTTAATCTCTTATGTTTTAGATTTAATCATGTGAAGTTGGTTGCAAGTGTACAACTATTGACAAGCTATGATATTGTAAAAAAACCTTCCCCGCCGATAAATCTAATCAACTTCAAATTAATCTCTGTTAATATTGGAAAAATTTGTGTCTGCTTTTTATTTCATAATGTATTAAAATGGTTTTGATTTTTCTCACACAATCTTAGGTTAAAATCCCTCCGAATCACACAGGATCTTGTCCCTATGATAGTCTAGTGGCATTTGCAATTTTATTATGAGAAGAGCCTTCATCCTTCAGTGAGATGAACAATTTAAAATCACTTTACTGTCATTTTTTTGATAAAGATTGTATATAAGCCTTTGAGTGTATCCTATGCCCGAGGAACCGGGGTCTTTAATATTTAATTGAGTCTTTAACTGGAGCCTTCATGTCAAATTCTCAAAGATTGCATGAAACCGTGTAAATTTGGGCCTCCATTGATGCACACCTTCTAGTTGAAGGAGGATTTTAGCTCTTATGAAGAATTTTTCATTTAATTTTCTAATTGTTTTGAAGGTTCTCAAATATCCGGCAAATTCAAGTTTATCCTACTTAATCTCCCACCAAATTTTTTTCAAAAACAATGAATCCTACCCGAACTACCCCCATTTTCCTTCTACATCCACAAATGAATAAATTCTACTTCCAAAATATGCAGAAGCTATCAAGATTCCATAATGTCTTTAGTAACCTTAACCTTGTTTAGAAAATATCACCATTCTTTATAAGTGAAAACTCGTGAGAGTTAAATTATGGTGCATTGATCATATTTTCTCAAGGTTTCCTTTCAAATTTGTGTAAAGAAGGATATATTCATTCTCCTTCACCAACATAGGTTACAAAATGGGTCGTCTCACTCTGGTTGAAAGGCACAACCTAAAGTAGTGAGGATAGATCAAATCCTTTTGAAGGTGCTATCCATTTCTCTAACATATGAGTGATAAAGAACCAACTGAGTCACCTCCATGGCTAAGAAATGACACACATGATGATTTATCTATCTCTAGGCTTCTTGTCAAATCTGTGATGATGCTCATCTTACAAAGGAGAATCAATTTGGATATCAACACCCAGTTGACACCATTATCAAGGATTATTTGAACAATGGGACCTATTTACAGCAACAACACCAAATTGGCATTGTTTTCATGGATTATTTGAACTCCGGATCTATTTTTACGAAAAAACACGATTGGTGTCGTTGCTAGTAATTATTTGAACTCAGGACTTTTTTGTATGGTAACAACACCAAATTAGCACTTTGTTTGTCGAGGACTATTTTAACTTCGGGACCTATTTTTGTGGCAACAATCCTAGATTGGCACTATTTTTGGAGACTATTTAAACTCTGGGGATCTATTTGTGCATAAACAACACCAGAATGGTGTTGTTTCCCGTGGTTATTTAAACTTTGGGACCTATTTGTGCGTAACAACAACAGATTGGCACCGTTGCGAAGGACTATTTGAACATCGGGACCTATTTTTGTGGTAAAAACCCTAGATTGGCACCATTTCTAAGGATTATTTGAACTCGGGACTGATTTTTGAGGAAACAACACCGAGATTGGTGCCATTTTTGGGGACTATTTGAATACCGAGACCTATTTGTGCAAAGCATCAACACATGAAGGGCACCGTAATCGGGGTCTTCAAAGGCATTCTTATATTTGGCCTTGGTAATGTTTCTTACATGATCTAAGTGCAAATATGTTGTTTAAATGTCATCCCGTGTTGAGATTTGGAAGAATTGTGTGAAGTTATAAGTCCGTGTGTAATATTTCCAGGTTTTACTAGTGGTTATTGCACTAAATTCATATCATCGTGGTAAATATTGTAAAGGAAGGTTATATCTACTAATATTTGTAGAAATTAAGTGTTGAGAGATATTTGGCAAGTCATTTATAGTGTATTTACAAAACTAGGTTGAGAATCCTTAGTGACGACTCCATGTTGTTTTAAATTTTGATAAATACTAGTGTCTGAGCTGTTTTAAGTGAATATGTCACTAATCTTTGCAAATATGGAAGTAAGAATATATTTCTTCGGTAAGGACCTTACCAGAAAGTTGTTTCCAGCACTAGGAAAGACAAATTCAAAAGGAAAAAGGGTCTGGAAAATAGTTGGAGATTAGGAATCAAGTAAAGAGTTATCCATTGTGGAAAGTGATCAACCTGCAGTTGAGGATTACCATTCTTCTTCAAGTGATACTAAATTAGGAAATTTTTAAAAAATTGAATTCTCTGACCGGAGAGGGGCATTCATTTTTGTCTAATAAGTGTGCTTCTCAATCTTTCCATGTATTTTCCAAATTTGATAGGGTCTTCCATGAAATGTAACCTTTAGAGAACATTGATTTTGAAAATTATACTCCTTTGTTAAAAAGACCCCTTGTCCCTCATCACTCTATTTCTCTTGTAAGATCACCCCCTCAAAACAATATTGCCTAAACCCCACCCAGACCTCCATTCGTTGTCAACACTTGTGGTCCTATAGATTTTAGAGGTATGGTGGATATCCAAATGTAGTAACACAATATGTTAGAAATAGACTCCTAAATTTCAAGCAAATAATGTTATTGTTGGTGATTAGCACTTCAAGATTTTTGTCAATATGATGGAAGACTTTGAGATTGAATTTGAGGATGTGTACATATAGATATTTTCTGGACAACTCCATTTATTCATGGATAGAAATGAAGAATTATTTTAGATTGCGGTATGGAGATAAAAAGAACATAGGTTTCTTTTATCGAGACTTTGAAAAAATTAAGAAAAATCCTAGTGAATTTGTTCATGACTTCAATACTAGGTTTAATAAGAACTTGTTATCACCGAATCACAGCACCCCTGGATGTTGATCAGATTTCTAGTTTGATCACTCTAAGCATCCAGTGTGATTGGATAACATGGGTACTATCTCCAAGTTGTGGGACTTGCTACTTGAGATAGACCTCCAGAGAAAGCTGGTTCTTGCTCCTAAACTACCTGCCACAATCTACTCTAATGCAGGAGAAACTAGCTATTCTAACCTAAAATTCCAAGGGACCAGAGAGAGAGAATGCATAAAATGAAAGCCTACACTAAAGCGGTGATACACCAGAAAAGGAGGGTGGGAGAGTAGTCTCCAAATGTGTGAAATACAGAGGCAAAGTGCACACTAGAAGAGGTGATGACAGTTCTCCATAATCTAGCAAAATGCATTCACAATAATATTCCAAGCACACACAATGATAATGAATTCCTGCAAGAACATAATAGATAGACACAATATTCTCATAGAAAGATCAAAGGGGCAAGAAGAATGCAAGAAAACACAGCAGGGGAAGATATATCCACAAACTGGTATTTTATTGCTTCATGATATGCACAGTTCAATCTATTACAAGATAAGGGCCTGGATCACCATGCAAGGAGTCCACTACAAGGGCCTACAACACACTGGCTTCACAAAGCAATTTTGACAGAGCTTTGCTACCCAAAAACTCTCCTCTTTACAATGAGCCCAACACTCCAATTTATAGAAAAATGAGAAGGAAAAGAGAAGGGAAAATGGAAATCCCGAAATCTGTCCTTCAACCACCTGTAAGAGGCATTAAATTGAGTGAAAAGGTTGTCCATTACTTGCAAAAGGCTCCCCATACTGTCCCATGTGCTGCAGCAGAGAAAGAATGATGACCATGCCTCTTAATTGCACTCCCAACTACCAAATAAAACACTGTTCTGAACCCGGCCACGTTTCCTTAAAAAAATCAATCAATTTCTGATCAAATCCATAATTTCTTGATTTTTGTGCATCGGGCTCGGAACCACAATTCCAACGGTACCAATTTTGTGTGATTTCGTTGAGAAATGCAAAAGTTATGGCCTTCTGAGTGCGGGCAGCAATTTTGGGTCTGGCAGGCGTTTTCTGTCATTTGATGGGAATGAGCATTGACTGACTGGAGCCGAATATGTTTCTTTTATTTAAATATATCTACCCTCATTAAAATTAAGAAATCCAATTTGTGGCGTAGAGGACGTCGTGCTCATTCCAGAAAGTCCAATTTTATGAAAATCGGAGCTCGGAGTCAAAAGTTATGGCCGTTTGAAGTTTCCGGACCAAACGTTGACTTTTCTTCCCTGCCTTCGGCCATTTCAGCTTTTCACATCCCACGCGTCCCTTTGTCCCATTTGGTTTTGGTGCTGAAATTTCCCATTTCGGCCGAACCGGCCGGTTCGTGTACTTTTTTTTACATATGTCCCATTTGGTTTCGGACCGTCTGGGACAAATTCGCCCGGTTCGGCCGGTTCACGCCCTTTTGTCCCAACTGTTCCGGGACAAAAGTTCTCATTTCGGCTGGTTCGGCCGGTTCACGTACTTTTGGCCCGCGCGTCCCAAACTGTTTCGGGCTGCCTTGACTCATTTCACCCGGTTCGGCCGGTTCGCGTCTTTTTGTCCCGCTTGTCCCAAAGGCGACCCTCTCAGCAGTTAGCCAATTTTTTCTCTTTTGGCCAGATCGGCTTTTCGCGCCCGCCGCGTACTTTTGTCCCAGATGTCCCAATTGCTTCCGGGGCCGCCTGTGCTCATTTCGGCCGATCCGCGCCTTTTTGTCCCACTTGTCCCAAATGCTTCTAGGACTAGGACTTAGCCATTTTTCGTGATTTTTCCTGGCCCGAGCTTGTTTTTGCAAATTTTTTCATTTTCTCAGAACTTGCTCTCTTCTACTTGGACAGGGGAGTTAGAAAAAATATGAGGGGACCCTAGAAATATGAATTTTTGCCTGGACTCAATATAATTGCTTGGGACAAAAGAATTTGATGCATGTTATCAAAATTACCTTGAGGGGTGAATTTTGGATAACGAACTTTAATATGTTACTTGTAATCCTAAGGCCAAGTGATGTTTCCTGTTTAATAAAATACTTTGATGCTTTTGACAAAAAGGATTCATATTATTTAAGGGACAAAAACCCAGGGACATTGAGGTAGGCCTTCACCATGGATTTGCAGATTGAAAACAATATCAAAGCAGTTGGTAAGCCTCCTAAGAGGGAAGGTATCAAGTTGATCAATCTAGAGAAGCCTCAATCAAGTAAGTATATGGACCTAAAAGAGGTTGTAAAAACATAGACCATAGTTGTTAAGGAAATGTCGTATAAAATGGATAGAATAGAGAAGGGGATTGGACAAGTTTACCAAGGTAAGGACAAGCCACAAGGTCAAGAAATATTTACAAATCATCCAAGAGGTGATCATAGATCAAATGACAGGGGTAAAGCACCAAATAAATAGCCCCAACCTCAGGAAAATAGATTGGTGCTTGATCCTTTAGCTGTCATAGTTGCTACTATGGAAGAGGTCCATGATATGGAGTGGTGTGATATATGTTTCTTGCCCCATTCCCCATGTGATAAAGACAAATAAGTTGAGGAAGCTGATGATGATGCATGCATGATGGATTTATCTACAAGTTCACAACATGGAGAAACCTCAACTAAGCTGATGAGTGCTAGAACTATTGAAAAATTATGGGATTGCATTCACCGGGTATTACCTCTTCCTCCCACTCATACTTCGAAATTGATATGGTACAATATTTTGAGTACTTAAGGGCATTAATGATTAAGAAGTATGATGGAGGAATTCCTTCAGAAGAGGACAAACAATTGTTAATGAATGTAGCAGTTGGCAATGAAAAGAAGATAATACAGAGCAAATTTTCAAAGGGGTAGGGCCTTAGGCCAAACCAAAATTTCTAATTCTTACCAGATCTCTAAGGAAACCCCTAAGAAAGATGCATCTAGAAAAGGCTTTGTCACCCCAAATAAAACTTGTGTTCCTCCCCATTCTTAGAATGTGAAAGATCTCGTGCCATCAGATGAATTTGTAAACCTTCCTCCTAACACTACCTTACCTAAATACGTTCCTTGTGACATAGCCCAAATATTTAGTCAGATCAAGATTACTGTTCCTATTTTTGAGCTGCTTAGGATTCTTGAGCACAAGAAAAGGGCCTTTGAGTATTTTGGATTGATAGAAGACAAGGTCACCCGGGGTAAAAAGGTAAACAATGTATAGGTTTCTCCTACCATTTCAAAATTAGAAAAACCAAAAGTATTGCAGGAATTAGGTGAACCGCCTAAGGTTTATTTGGGAACTTCTCTGGTTGAGTCTCGCTCAATTTGGATCCATTTTTACTACTTTGATTATTAAGGATAGACCATGTTACATAACCGCATGTTTAATTTAGGAGCCTCATGTAATGTAATGAATCTTGAGGTCATGAATGAGTTGAATCTCAAAGTAACATCAACTTATGGGAAATGTACTTCCATGGATTTAAGAGAGGTGTTAGTAGTTGGATGTTTTAATGGTTTAGTAGTGTAATTAACATCTTCTCTAGGCAAGTACTTAACTTTTAATGTAGTAATTGTGGATTGTTCTGCTAAGTGGAGAATGTTATTATCTAGAAAGTGGGTAGCTAGTGCAGGTGGAAGTGTGCAAATGGACATGTCTTATGCCACCATACCAATTGAGGGAAGCCTTGTGAAGTTACATGGTGAAAATAAAATGTTATATCTCCTTAACGACCCCAACAATGATTCTTAAGAAGTATTGCATAGAGAAACCGATGTTGATAAATCATGAGAGCTATGTTGTTTTCGAGGAGTATGAAATGATCAATGCAAATATCCTTAGAAGGTTTATTTTCCTAGGAATTTGATGTTTGATGCAGCCTTGAGAGATGTTAAATAACTTGACATAGGCACAAAGGATAAGCCTGAAAAAATGTGGTCAGATAACAACTTGGATGCTAAAGAGAAAAAATCATATGACAAGTTGTTAAAGACATATCAGAACTGCTTAGCATGGTCATATCTAGAATCCAAGGAATTTGAAACGTTTCCTTGATTTATTTCTCATAATCGAGGTATGCACCATTGTACATTGTATAGTCTTTTGGTTTTGTTATGCTTTCATGTTTTTTTGTTTTGGTTTTTCCTAGTCCTTGTGACCAATTTTTGTTGGTTTCTCAGTTCATCTTGGGGGAGTTGGTTATTGTCTTTCATCTCTATAAGAGTTTTCTTTGACTCCATTTCCTAATGGTTTTTTGGCACTTGTCTGCTCTTTTGTTCTTGTGGCACTCGCTAGGAGTTCCCATCCCCATTTCCGAGCCGATGTTAGTGCTCAATTTAATCTCACCCCATTTGCTCTAAAAATTTCCCAATTTACTTGGTTCATCATATTTTCTATCTCCCCATATTGATGTGTGAAAGCTCTTTCCTTCATTTGGTTGCCATGATCACTCCTTTCCTTTGGTCGAGGATCACATTAAGTCCAGATATTGTTTTGCATTTCTATTTCCATGAGAAAGAATTTGTAGTTTGGGCATAAATTCAGGTTTTTCCCTTCCTTTTGTTTTTCCACAGTCATTTTTACTTTCCCTATCAATTTTTTTCCCAACATCTATGGAACCATGGTTCTTTCGATTGAATGTGGCTTTGACGAGTCTTTTTGTGAAATTTTCCACTTTTTTCACATTTGTAAAAATACCAAATTGGCCCCATAGCCCGATTGTCTCTTATTGGCTATTCAACAAATATGAAGCAGTAGGAAAAAAGTCTTACTTTGACCCCAAAGAAGGACACGTGGCATTTTTAATGTTACAAGCGGTAGAGATGGATCGGCGGAACATTTTGAAGTTTTTTTCCTCTTTATACAAGGGAGAAAAGTTATGAAATAACCCAAAACTCCGTTGAGGTCCACATCAAAAGTTAGAAGTGGAAAGGTGGGTCACCGGGAATTTTGAAACTCTAAAGCCCACTTCAACTCAAATCTTGGACACGTGGAGGGTCGGCGCTCATTTGAGGATCCACCTCTGGGTCCTACCTTAGCAGTTGCACCAAGGAGACACATGGAGGCTTCGCTTTAGCTACTCTCTCTATACTTGAATTTTCCAAGAAACTTTCTAAGTCTTGAGACACGTGGAGGTTTCACTTGGATCCTACCCATATTTATACTTTTCAATGGCCAAAGAAACTTTCTCGGACCCTAGGCACATGGTATCTTCCGCTGGTCCTTAAACTCTTTCAACAACTTTGTCGAGGCCGAGACATGAGATCAACCCACACTTGTTTAGGATCTTCACTTTCGGCACCATATCAAAAGTGTTACGAAGAAACACGTGGAGGCTTCTGTTTGCTCCTTTTTATACCGAGACCTTTTGAAAGGCCAAAAGTTGATTTTATTGGTCCCAAGGGGCATGTGAAAGGCCCGTGATTATTTCAAAACTTGCCTATGTACTTCACCTTTGCGGTTGTGCCAAGGAAACATGTGGAGGCTTCCATTGATTCATATTTGCACTTAACCAACTTGGACTCACAAAGCACAATTATGTGGAATAGTCCATGCACATATATTCATTTATGAGAGGTGGGATGTAGGCATCCATGCGAGGGCACTCATTTCTCAAGGTGTTTCCTCGAGGAAAAAAGTATTTTTGTCCGATCTAGTTGTATAGAGCAACTTTGAAAATGATTGAAACAGGGATTTCTCACTTGACGGAATAAAATAATAGTTAGAAGGACTATCAAAAGGTTATGGCGTGGAATCTTGGTCATGGTTGAAGGTCTGAGAAACATGATCGATTCATGATCCGTCCACCTAACACTTTGGGTGTAAATTTTTAAACATTACTTTACGAGACAAATTGGTAGTAAGCAAAGGATTCCTCGAATATTCTTATTTTTGGGGGGGAAATTTGGGATAAGTGAGTGAGTGAATGGTATAAATGAAATAAGGATATTCTTGCAAAGTGTCAGGGGTTAAATTCTTAAGAAAAAATTTGAGGAAGCCCATCTTCCTGAGAGACCATCTGAGAAACCTGTTAATCTCTTATGTTTTAGATTTGATCTTGTCAATTTGGTCATAAGTGTACAACCATTGAAAGCCTTAGATATTTTTCAAGAAACCTTCCCCCGATGAATCTAATCACTTGGAATTAATCTATGTTAATCTTGGGAATATTTGTGCCTACTTTTATTTCATAATTTATTCAAATGGTTTTGATGTTTCTATCAAAATCTTATGTTTAAATCCCTCTGAATCACACAGGATCTTTTCCCTATGATATTTTAGTGGAATTTCAATTTCATTATGAGAAGATCCTTCATCCTATAGTGATATAAACAATTTAAAATCACTCTAATGTTATTCTATTGATAAATATTGTATGTAAGCCTTTGAGTGTATCCTAGGCATGAGGAACCAAAGTGGTCTTTAATATTTAATTGAGTCTCTAGCCCGATCCTTCATGTTGAATTCACAAAGATTGTGTGAAACCATGTAAATTTGAGCCTCCATTGATGCACACCTTATGGTTTAAGCAATTTTTAGCTATTCGAATCATTATGTCATTTAGTTTTCCAATTATTTTGAAGGTTCTCAAAGATCTAGAAAATTCAAGTTTATCCTACTTAATCTCCCACCAAAAATTATTCAAAAACAATGAATCCTACCTAAACTATCCATGTTTTACCTATACGTCCACAAATGAATAAATTCTACTACAAAAATATGCGTAAGAAATCGGGATTCCATAATGTCTATAGTAACCTTATCCTTGTTTAGAAAATATCACCATTCTTTAGAAGTGACAACTCGTGAGGTTAAACTATGGTGCGTTGATCATATTTCGTCAAGGTTTCCTTTCAAATTTGTGCAAAGAAGGTTATATTCATTATCCTTCACTAATAGAGGTTACAAAATGGGTCCTCTCACCCTAGTTGAAAGGCACAACCTTAAGTAGTGAGGATATATCAAATCCTTTTGAAGGTGATATCCATTTCTCCAACATCTGAGTGACAAAGAGTCGGGTGAATCACCTCTCCAGGATACAAAACAACATACATGATGATTTATCTATCTCTAGGCTTCTTGTCAAATCTGTGATGATGCTCAACTTACAAAGGAGAATCAATTTCGATACCAACAAAAATATTTTAAATATTATAATCCCATGACCCTTATCTTCAAACAGCCATATTCTTCAAATGGGAGCTTG
Source organism: Taxus wallichiana var. yunnanensis (assembly GCA_018340775.1). Taxonomy (NCBI): domain Eukaryota; kingdom Viridiplantae; phylum Streptophyta; class Pinopsida; order Cupressales; family Taxaceae; genus Taxus; species Taxus wallichiana. The sequence goes on along the minus strand of CM031243.1, from coordinate 774,598,921 downwards.
ATTTTGATCGGAAAGGAATTTTGGAAAGATCTCGATATCGATTCTCACCTACATTCATTAATGTTTCGCCCAATATTTTCGGGTGTTAAGTCTCCCACCTGCTACCATGATGAATAATGGGCCTTTTTCTTTCCCAGTAAGGGACAGTGATGGGGGCATGGGTGTTTTATTGAGGCTCTTCATTGTGGTAGGTCGATGAAATGTACTTCCAGGGGTGGTTGGACCAGATTTTTAATTCTTCCCTCCTGTCTCTCCAATTCTTCGTATATATTGTAAAGGAGGGGAATTTTCTAAAGGTTGGTCATTGTTTCTCTCTTGCCCCCCCTTTTATTCCTCCTTAGGGTAGGATGTGGAGTCTAAGCCTCCTCCCTTGGCTCTGTAATGGTATTTTCTTTCTTCTTGACCACTAATGATGTACCATGTGACTTATGGAGCAATAAAATTTGTTTCATGATGCATCTTGTCCATCCTTTGCTTATTTTATTGTCTCTTATTGCCTCTCATCATTGCAGGGTATACCATGCATACTCTAATATTCATTACAAGTTTAGGGATCTTTGTTTAATGGGTTTTGAAGTGGTGTTTTGTGTGAATCTATCTCTCGGTCTATGGTGCACCTTGTCCACCCTCTCCTTTGCTCAATTCTCTCTACTTCGTAGTTGGATTTGTGATTAGTAACTTCATTTTTGGTTAACCATCCCTTAGTTTAGGCTCTTTTTATATATTTCCCTCTTTCCCTAGTCCCTTGGAAGGTTAGATTAGGACATATTAGGTTTTTTCCTTCACTAGAGTAGCTTGTAACAGGTAGTTTAGGAAGTAGGATGCAACCTTCTTTGGAGGTCCATCTCAAGTCCGCAAATCCCAAAGCTTGAGAGATGGTCCAATGTTGGGCAATCACACCGAATGCCTAATTTCAAACTCGGGCCATTCGGGGTACATCAACAAGGGTGACATGAGGGAAGATGCAACCTTAGGTGATCTTGTCAGTGGTGCGATGAGATGCCAGATGTGAACAAGTATGAATCACAATACTTAATATGAGATCCATGATGCAATACAATGTCATGAAATCCAACACAAAATATATATCCTCCATTTCCCGATGCGTGTAAGGCATTACAAATAATCCCACTTGGAAACACCTATAATCATAATTAATGTTTGAGGTAGTGCAAAAAAATAATTATTTTTGTTCTCTCAGTAATATAATACCCACATAAATCATATAAAGCAAAAATCACCTTGCAAGTTACACCAAGGGTTTTAGAAAAACCGAATCGTAATTCAAAATAGAAGACATAGCTTTCCTAATCTCGGAGTGCAAAGGAAAACATAAAACATGGTTCCAATGGCATGGAAATTTGTTTTCACTAGTAATTTTACATAAATCAACCATGAAATGGAGATGCCCTTCCACACTTTGGAAAAATTAAACTAGTTACACCTTATTTTTCAACAAAGGTAACCTTCCACACCCATAATAAGAACATAATATGACCCACATAAAAACATAAACAATGACTCCTAAATACTTTAAAAAATTAAGAGTTATACATTGATTAAATTTTAGTTACTAGATTACCTATTACATCGAATCAGAATAATATATATGATAATCTTGATAAACAGTGGATAGAATACCCCATGTTTAGAAGCCAAATTTATACAATATTAAACCCTCTGTAATAAATCTAGGATACGAGATAGGGCCCAGATTCTAGGTTTTCCATTACAAATCCTAACCAAATAGATTTATACACCAACCTTATATTTACTAGTTTACTTATTCACCAATATTTCTATAGCAGTTTATTTTTCAATTTCCCTCTTTATATAGTAACTATCTAAAAGATCATCAAACAATGAACCAAAAACATATTTTACTGATAAGAGAGCGCATTCAAACAAAAAAATCATTATCACTCTTCTTCGTAAATTTTCTACATGAACTTTCTAACCTGAGAGCACATCCAACTGTCATTCTTCCTAAATTTTCCACCTCAAAGCATTCTATCTCGGTAGTTACAGTGTATCCTCTTAATGAATCACTCTCTTTCGCTTTAGTGCCAATAATTGGGGTACCCACTAACCTAGACTCAAACCTAGTTGTATCTCTTTTAATTTAGAAACCATTATAACTTACCAACATCCACACCAAATTAACCACATATGTGACTCACCGAGTTAACAACCTCCACACCAACTGGACTACAATCCTTTCCATCATATGTGTACAATTTGAGAATAATAAAACCTACTATTTGTCGCATTTGTATCTCAATAATTTGAATTTTATTTTTCTTCTTGAAATTTTACGAGAAAATTTAAATTATAAAGAGAATTGCATAGAGATTGTATTCCTCTAGAGAAAATGAACTATATTACAGCGAGATAAAATGAATTATATATAATTGAAAAAAAAACCTATGGAAGGAGGTGAAATGAAATTACTCCTCAACGACATGAAAATTAATGCAATCTGGCTTTCAAGAAACCCCATTTCACCAACTGGATGAAAAAAATATAAATAAATAACCTTTGGAAGGAGGTAAAATGAGTTTATTACCCATCAACAACATGAAAAGTAGTACACTCTAGCTTTCAACAAAACCTTTCACCAACTAGGAAAAAATTAAGTGATCCCCTTGATGAACAAAAATAAAGTGATCCCCTACTTCACCAACTGGACAAAAGCCCATTTCAAGTGATCGAAATGCAATAAAACTCATGTCAACAACTGGATAAAAACAAATTGATCCCCACTATAACATACTTTGATGAGAGAAACTACTCCGTGATCTCAACACACCATAATTTGTAGCAGAATAAAAAGGAGAATATTCATCCTATCTAATTTTATACAAAAAAATATAGTATTTACATTATTGTAAAATCAAAATCCATCAAAGCTTGAGACTTTTGAACATGTCTCATTTAGAATGGTATGATTGGTTATAGAAATAAAGATATCACAGTAGGAGTACGAGACCGCATGGTGTTTATAAATGTTGAACACATTCGGATGCCCAAGAACTTTTGTGGAATTGCTCAAGGGAAACACCCCTAAGAGAGAATCACCAAATAGATGCAAGTTGGAACGAGATGATGTCCATTTATGGTTACCTACATTTTTGGAAGGTATAAGTGCATGTCCTCAGTTGAAACCATGGTAAATAAACTAGGAGGTGTCTTCCTAAACTTGAAGTGGCTTGCTCGGGATTTTTGTGATGAAAAATTCATGTTCAACATCACATTTAGGTCAATATCTACACCGAGAACATCCATTTTGAAAGAAAAGTGTTTCAGTGACACATAATTGATGGACACATTGGTATCTCAAACATTGAACACCATGATGGCTAATATGATACAGAATATGACTAATGCAAGGATAATAGAAATGCTTGGTCTGTAATAGCAAAACACCTAGTAACACCTCCTCCTTCAATGGAATGTCTCTTCGTTATCATAGTTCTTAACCTTCACACTTATGGGCATCATCTAAATCTTCCTTTCTATTATCATGATATAGTAATTGAAAATCTCGACCTAAATATTACTAACACATTCCCTTCCGAGCACTTTTCAATGGATTTAAAGCCATTATAGAATGACTACTTTGAGCTCTGCAACTAGGTTGTTTCAAGAAATTATTTTCTAGGTAGAAAATATGTACATGATTCAATTGGGAATATTTAGAAATGATTTTAATGAGGAAAGAGTGGAATTCAGTGATCAAAAGTTGAAGAATTAAATGTTTTATGTGAAATTTTCATGGTCACAATTTAATGCGATGAAAATCTTCTCTATTGTCGATTTCTGGAATGTGTCGGACATAGCAAGGATTCATCCTTTTAAGTTTTGAATGACTATATGCCTTCACTTAATAACATAGATAAACAAATCTAAAAATTTAACATGTTGTGATTGTAGTATATAATACCTCAAACATTCCACAAGAAGTAATTCATAAAAGATGGGAATTGAAAAAAATATTCATTTTCTCTAGGTCTTCAACAACATCACTTTAGTTTTATATTTATTGTGCATTATTATGATTTAAAATCCAATGGATCTGATCACTTCTTCGTAAGGCTCTCCTAACCATAAACCTAAACATATATCTCTGGTTCTATTTTATGTTTAAGAGACAGAGCATTATCTTGTTAGCATTGGATATGGAAATGATGGTGAGATTCAGCCGAGTAATATATGAAGGGGGAAAATGATAAGGGCTTGTTGGTAGTGGTAGGATCTCCCTCCATGGACATGGTTGCATTGAAAAAGTTAACCATCATGGTTGTGCATACCTACGTATAGGCATTTAATGAAGGATGTTGGGCGGTAGCTCCATTTCTCTATAAAGATGTAAATTTCCCGCATTTGAAGGAGACAAATTTTCAAACTTGTAAAGGAACTCTGCCAAAATTGTTCCAAGATTACTTTTGTGAGTGGCAGCCTCAAATTCATGCAATTTGCAAAGGACTTTTGCCATGTTCCTATACTGTAATGGATTATGCATAATTTTAAGCAATAAAATTAATGTTTTATTGCTCTTCTTGTCCTAGCTTGATTTATATTGTGTTTCTTGCCTTCTATTATATTTTGTAGGTATATTGTGCATATTGTGTTCCTTTGCAGGGCTTAAATTTGTTGTGCTCCATGAAATTGGAGGTTTGAATGTGTTTTGGGACTGTGGCATTTTATTTTCCCTCTTCTTCCCCATTTCCCTCCACTTTCACTCACTAGGAATCTCTCTAGTCTTGTTTTGGTGCTATCACCTCCTTAGTTTAGGATTTACATTTATGTATTTCTCTTCCTTTGGTCCCTTGGAATTGGTAGTTTAGGAGTAGGTTAGCATTAGAATAGGTCAAGAACCAGCCTTCTCTGGAGGTTTTCTCAATTGCAAGGGTCCCACACCTTGAGACAATCCCATGTTAGTCAAAAGTAGGGTTTTGTAATGTGTAAATCCTAGGGTGCTACTTTTCCGACATAATAGTTTTGGCAAGCTGGTGGGATGAAGTCAATATTTTCATTTTTATCAAGATTGGGTGTGTGTCTTGGTGAAATTATAGCCTTTGGAGGCTTTGTAGAAACACATCTAGTGACTCTGTCACTCAAATCTAGTGGTTTCAGCAGCCCAAGTTTATCAAGTTCATGAGAAGAATCCAAACAAGGTCAAGAACTAGAGAAGATGGGATATTTTTCTATCTACACTTATCCAGAGATAGAAAAATAAGGGGAGAAGAGCTCAAAGGTATCCATCTCCACCGAATAGAACCTTATCGACACCTCCACCTAGAAGGCCTTTTATTCAATCAACTAGAGTTCTCTGACCAATTAGGATGGTGTAACCCAATCCCTATGTCAACTTCACTAGAAGCAACCCACTTGCTCTCAATGCATAGAATCCAATTCTAGTTGTAGCATTGAAGAACATTCAATTTTCACCTGGAGAGAACCAAACGACTTCAATTGACCACATCTAAGACATTTGAAATGTCTGTATAATTCTAAAATTTCTAAAATAGACATTGTTGTTAAGTTGTTGGCATCCTCCTTTAAGGTTAATGCTTTGCAATGGTTCAAGATTCTAATAACAAGATCTATCCAATTGGGACCATTTGTGTATAACTCTTCATAATCAATTAGGGAAAAGGGATATATTTATCTTTATTGTAACGATTGACAACAATTAAGAGGTCTCCTAATGAAAATTTGGTCAATTTAAACTTCATATTCTTGAGGACATGGGATAGGATTATGTTTTCCATGAGACTAGTAGCTAAAGCTACATTTCTATAATTCCTTAAAGATTTAAATTCTTATATTGCTATGATGCTTAAATCTATGGGAGATATAACTTTACCTGTAGACTATAAAATCACTATTAGAGCTTAAAATTACTTTATTCAAGTTGGTAAACATGCACCTTGGCCACCTACACCTTTCTATAAAAAATATGACCCACAAACACTAGTCAAACACCTACATTATCTCATATCCTGCTCCAAGAAATCAGATTTTCTTGAAGCTTCCACCTCATCTTCGAATACATCAAGTGAGCTCTAAGAATTCATGAAGAAGCTAAACACCTTGGCCAATGAGTTGGTGACACTTAAGAGGCAGCAAGCTCAAAAATTTAGATCATATCAGCCTCAAACCCAACCTAATAGGCCTTTGTATCAACCTAACAAATCAGCGATTCAAGCGCAAATCGAACCAACTCAAACCTCCTATTTATAGGTCATTTCAACCTTACAATCCTAGTGTTGCATCCACCTCTAGAGCCTTGGTTCCAGTACAAAATAACATGGCTCAAGAATATGACTGGTGCTTCCCATGTAATCAACCTCATAACCAGTCAATGTGTTTCAATGGTGCTTTGAATCAAGCTCTTATGGTGACATCAATGGGTGTGGAATAAGAGACAAGATAAGGAGGAAATCAGCAGTAGGAAGCTACTCAAGAAACACCTCTGAATGAAACCACACTTGTCAATTAGCAGGCTAAAGATTTATGCGGTATAAATCAAGCCCCTTCTCAAAGTGTAACAACCAATACATGGTCTAATAAAATGAATATAAGATCTAGGAAAGTCATCCAATTCAAATCATCTACCTTCCCCTATCACTCAACAAGGTATTGTTAATCAAATTACATCCCCAAATGTGCAAAGTCAACCCAAGTCACTGGTAGACCAGCTCAAGTACTTATTATTCAACTCATGTGCAAGAGAAAATTATGGAAGGAAGGGGAAGAAAAAAAGATAAATCATCTCCATTCAACATCATTGAGAAAATGAATAAAAATAATGTAAACATCTAAATGTGGGAGACAGCAGCTATCCTAGGACAAAGGACTTATTACAAGTTGCTATGGCTAATTGGTCGGAATCAAATTAGTCACCCAATCATCAAGAGAAGGTGTTCACTAATGCAGCTCCATAAGAAGGAGTCCATGGAGGTCAGCAAGGTAAAAAAATTGTATGATTTAATCATGGGCTATCATTTTGATACTACCAAAACAAATTGTAGATCAGTTGGTCTTAAAATATGACTTGGTTTCAAAACAATTCGTATAGATAGATAGGATAACAATGGTAACTGTTGGGATCATAAAGGTTTAAACCTCACATTGCATGCATGCCCTAATGTCATAGTTCAACAAGATATATCAGCGATTGAGTTTCCACTTCTCTTTGTATTATGTCCATCAAGAAACCTCACCACCAAAATTGGAGGCTACTTATAAGCTGATTGGTCGCATATGCTCTTCAGAACAAGGTATGGAGCTAAGGATACAATCTGGTCTAAACCTATTACAAATTTCCATATTGATCCTCATGTACCAAGCCCAATCAACACAAATTTCTCAGCTTTTAATCAAGAGGATTATCCAAGCACCCATGAAACAGATACCAAGTTCAAATGCATTCCATACTTGACTCTTGATGAATGGGAAAATAAGAGACATGCTTTTGACCCTTATAAGGAAATTGAAGAAGCTAAATTGGGAGTCTATTATTTACATGAAGATAATCAATCTCTCTATAGCATTACTAATCCTTACCATAAAGATGATAATGAAGTATTGCAATTATTCTTTGATGGCTCAAGGAGTAGACAAGGTGCGGGAGGATGAGTTATGCTCATTTCACCACAAGGTATAAAATATTACTCAACTTTCCATTTAAATTTTTCTTGCTCAAAAATCACAACTAAGTATGAAGCCTTAATTAACATATTACATTCGAAAGAAAGAGATGTATTAAGAACTTACAAGTCTTTGGAGACAATGAGCTAATTGTGAACCAAGTCATAGGATAAAATTCTGCTAAGAATGATCTGTTGAAGCACTAAAAAAATCGGGTATGGGACCTCATTGAATATTTTGAAGCTTTTAGCATTGATTCCATCCCAAGAAATAGGAATGAAGTAGTTGATGACTGACAACAATTGGGGCAACATTTGATGTTGTATAAAGTATCAAAAGTGATAAATCTTAGCCTCATATCAAAGTGGTTATAACACTAGTTGTGCTAATAACATAAAATTTGGAAAGTATTCAAGAATCATCAGCAACTTGTCAATTTTCTACATGAAGAAGTTGAGTTCTCTGCTAGAAACCAAGACAAGTTGGAGCAGAAGTATGGTGACCAAGTGGTGCAGCTAAGAACTTAAAAATCACCAAAAATTCTTGTCACTCTAGAGTCAATATTTAATCCTAATGATCAATTCTGGAGGGATAGAGAAAAAATTCAAGTCAAACATAAGGAATTAGAGCCAATTTCAGTTGGAGAAAGAAAAAAACTTCAAATTGGCAAGGTAAGCACTGAACAACAAAAATATTATTTTATAAAAAATTTCCATTAATTTCCAAATGTTTTTACTTAGAGCTATGAAGATTTGAAAGGATTTAATCCTAAGTTGACACAATACACTATTGAACTAGATACGAAGTCAAACCCATCAGCTAAAATAAAATTCTAGTTAATCGTCATATCGAGACTCTCATGAAAAGAGAACTGAACAAACTCATTGAGGAAAGAATCATCTTTCCAATGAAGCACTCTTTATGGATAACAAATATGGTTACGGTTAGAAAAAGAACGCGTAAATCAGATTTTGATGCATAATCATAGCACCCCTTAGTGGCCCAATTTTGAATTGGGCATCAGGTGTAACCCGCATAATATGGGACCATCTCTCAAGCTGTGGGACTTGCGGGCTTGAGATGGTCCTCTAGAGAAGGATGGTTCCTTCTCCTAAACTACCTGCCACAATCTACTCTAATGCAAGAAAACTATCTAATCCTAATCTAACTTTCCAAGGGACTAGGGAGAGAGAGTGCATGAAAACAAAGCCTACACTAAAGTGGTGATACACCAGAAAAGGAGGTTCTTGATCAAAAATCCAACTACCTGAAATGGAGAGAGGTGAGAAATGGAGAGGATGGACAAGATGCATCATAGAAAAAAGATAAATTTCACATAGAACACCACTTCAAACCCATTAAACAAAACTCCCAAAACCTACAATAGACATCAAAGATATGCACAATATACCCTGCAATGATGAGAGGAAAGAAGAGATAATAAAATAAGCAAAGGATGGACAAAATGCATCACGAAACATATTTTATTGCTCCATGAGTTCACATAGTACATCATTAGTGGGAAAGAGGTAAGAAAATTTCATTACAAAGAAAAGAGAGGAGGCTTAAGCTCTACATTCAACCCTAGGGAAGAAGGAAAGAGAGGGCAGGAGGAAAAAATGACCAACTCTTTAGAAAAATGTCCCTCCTTATAATATATAGGAAGAATGAGAGGGAAAGGAGAGAATAATTTGAATCATGCTTTAACCACCCCAAAAGAGCATTGCATTCACCAGCAACAGTGATGGGTTTTACTATAAAACCCATGCCTCCATTAATGTTCCTTGTTGGGAAAGAAAGGAAGCCCATACCTCATTATGGTGGTAGGTGAGAAGCCTTATAGCCTCAAAAATAGTGGACTGTATTTATTAATTTTGACTAACTTAGCCTCACTAATTTAAAGATATACTGATTGTAGTTGAGATCATCTAAAGGTTGGGTTCGGTGTCTATCCATGCAAGATCCACATGGAATCCCTGCTCATTCTTAAGATTTTACTGCCTTTTAGGGTCCTAGGAATGCAACGTGTCGACACTTGGCACCATCCACAAACATGCTACTTTGTTCCCTTGGGTGAGTAAAGGGCCCCACTATATATAATGTAAAAACCCCTTTTCGGGTGGGAACTTTGTAGTTAGCTCCACGTGGAATCCCCGCACATTCTTAAGATTTTACCCCCTCCTTTCACTCTTGAAGTTGCATGACTATTGAACACTTGGAATCATCTCGTGATCTCGCTCACGATTTCTTTGTATTTCTGATTTTCCACCTATTTAGGAGAAACTATGTTGGACCCTAGACATGTGGAGGGCTAACGCTCATTTGAGGACTGCCTTTGGATTTTACCTTTGAAGTTATGCCAATGAGGCACGTGGAGGCTTCTGTTGGCTCTTCCCATGCTTGGAATTTTCAACGGTGATTCTTCCTTTTCGGGCTCTAACCACGTGGAGGGCCCATGCTTGTTTAGGGACATACCTTTGAATTTTACCTTTGAAGTTGTGTTGATGAGGCACATGGAGGCTTCCACTGGCCTCTCCCATGTTTAGACTTTTCAACGGCAGGTGCAATTGTTTGGGCTCTTACCACGTGGAGGGAATGTGCTTGTTTGGGGACCTTCCTTTGGATTTTACCTTTGAATTTGAACCGATGAGGCATGTAGAGGCTTCCCGATGGCTCTTCCCATGCATGGAATTTTCAACGGCCAGTTCTACCTTTTCGAGCTCGACCATGTGGAGGGATCATGCTTGTTTGGGGACCTACCTTTGGATTTTACCTTTGAAGTTGCACCAGTGAGGCACGTGGAGGCTTCCACTTTGTCATTTTTATACTTAGCCAATTCAGGTCTCGAGTGAAAAAATAAGTGCTTCAGCTTAGAGGAAGGCACGCGCATAGGAAGAAGGTAAGAAAGTGAGTGCGCATGAGGAAGGCATGAAAAGGGAATATGGAAATGGAGAAGAATGCGAAGGAAGAAACAAAAAGGTGCATGAGGGCAAATAGATGGATTTCAGCAAGGAAGCGAGGCACGTGGTAAGATGCAAGTAAGTCAGAGGAAAGTAGAGAGAATGTGCACGAGTAGGTGTATGCACCGTAGAAAAGAATGCATACTTACAAAGACAAGTATGGAAGTAGGGCATGGATATCCAACTAAGGAAGGGCATGTGACACCAAAAAGAAAAGAGGGTGTGCGATAGGAAGACCTAGAACTTAGATAATTTGGAAGGCATTTGAAGAAGGTTGTGTGGAAGAATTGCAAGGCATAGAGGAGCACACAGTAGGAATACAGCCTATGCAAGGAGCAATATGAGCAAGCCTACAGGCATGCAACCTGAAATGTGAAGCCCATGTTAGTGCAGAATCATAGCACCCCCCGAATGACCTCATATTTGAGTGGGGCATCCAGTGTGACTGTATAACATGGGGCCATGTCTAAAGCTGTGGGACTTGCAAACTTGAGATGGCCCTCTATAGAAATCTAACTTCTTCCTAATCCTAATGCTAAACTACTCCTAATGTGGAAATGATGCTGACTACATGTATTCTAACAATACAAATGAGAGAGGGAGAGAGAAAGTGCATAAAGGAGGAAATCCTACACTAACGAGGTGATAGCACCACGAAAAGGGGAGTGTTGGACACAATATCAGCTACCCGAATTGTTGAGAGGTGAGCAATGAAGCGGATGGAAAGATGCATCACAAACCAAAGATAGAGTTCACACGGAAAACCACTTCAAACCCATTCAACATAGCTCCCAAAAATTGCAATAGACACCAAAAGTATGCAAAAGTATACCTTGTAATGATGAGAGGAAAAAAGAGACAATAAAATAAGGAAGGATGGACAAAATGCATCACAAAACAAATCCTATTACTCCAAGAGTTCACACAGTATATCATCAGCGGGCAAGAGGTAAGAAAATGCCATTACAAAGCCATGAGAGGAGGCTTAACTCCACATTTAACTGAGGGGAGAGAGAGGGGGGAAACAAAGAAAAGATGACCAACCTTTAGAAAAATGCCCCTCCTTTACAATATATAGAAGAATGAGAGAAGGAGAGAGGGAAAATTCGAATCCTTCCTCGACCACTTTAAGATTACATTGAATTAACCTACTCCAACCACCCTAGAAAGCATTGAAATTCACCTACAACAATGATGGCTTCCCTGACAGAACCAATGGCTCTGTGTGATGCTCCTTGTTAGGTAAGAAAGAAGGCTTATTATTCATCATGGTGGTAGGTGGGAGACGTGACAGCCTCGAAAATGGTGAACCAAATTTAAAAAATTTCATTAATGGTGGCAAGTGAGTAGTAGGTGCTAAGGAATTTCCAAAAATTCCTCTCTCACTTGAATATGAGCTTCCAGTCAAAAGATATGGCCGTCTAAAGCTGCTTTGGGTTGGGGTCTATTCGCGCAAGGTCCATATGGCAGCCCCACGTGTCTTAAAATTTCACCCTCTCTTTTTACTCACGAAGTAGCACCGAACTGACACGCAACGTCATCCGTGGGCCTTCTTTGTTTTCTTTGTATTCTACCTAATCCCCTCTTGTTGGTGGAGACATTATGCCTAACCTGAGATGTGTGGAGGATCAATATGTATTTGGGACCTACCTCTGGATTTTTCCTCCGAATTTGCATGGAAAAGGCACATGGAGGCTTTCGCTGTCCCTGATGTACTTAGACAATTCAGGCCCACTTCCTTTCTTGGTCCTTGACTACATGGCGAAATGGCACATGTTTGGGGACCTCCTTTTGATTCGACCCTTAAATCTGTACCAATGAGACACGTGGCATCATCCACTGACTGGTTGGACTTTTCGACAAGCGAATTTGTCCTCCTCTTGCCATGAAATCATGGAAGGGCTTGCGCTCATTTGGGGTTTCAAATTTAGATTCTACCTTTGAAGGTGTTGTTATCCATAATTCATCCCTCAAGGTAATTTTGATAACATGCATCAAATTCTTTAGTCCCGAGCAAGTAGATTGATTCAAGGCCAAAAATTATGTTTTTGGGGCCCCCTCGGTTTCTCTCTAACTCTTTCATCCAAGGAAAAATCCCAACGAGTTAGAAAAATTGGAAAAATACAAAAATAAGGTTGCAGGATTGTTTTAAAGCATTTCGGGTCTGAAGGGTGCAGATCGTACCAGTGCGGGTCATACCAAGGTTCGTCATACCAAGTTTGGGGCCGAAATACAAAGAAAATTGGCTAAGTTGGACATTTTTGTCCCAGGCGGTCCGCGGGACAGTTGGGACAAAAGTACACGGGCGACGTGAAAAGCTGAAGCGACCGAAGGTAATAGAAATCATCAAATTTTTTTGTTTTGCATGGTTTGGGACAGCCGGGAAAAAAGTACGCGTGGGACATGAATCGGCCAATTTTCCACAAGACGGTCCATTTCGGGCAGTTCGGAGATTTTCGTCCGGGACAGTCGGGACAAAAGTACGCGTGGGATGCGAAAAGGTGAAGAGGCTGCAAAAAGGGACAAGGAAGCCAAAATCAGCTGATGCGAGAGAATTCTTCCGGGACAGCTGGGAAAAAAATTACACGTGGGATACGAAAAGGTGAAACGACCCTGCGTGAAAAAGAAGAAAAGTCAACGTTTGACCCATGAACTTCAAATGCACCATAACTTTTGACTCCGAGCTCCGATTTTCACAAAATTGGACTTTCTGGAACAAGCACGATGTCCTCTACACCATAAATTTAATTAGGGTAGATATATTTAAATATAAGAAACATATTCTGCTCCATTCAGTTAATGCTCATTCCCGTCGAATGACAAAAATGCCTAGTAGACCCAAAATAGCTGCCCGCACTCAGAAGGCCATAACTTTTGCATTTCTCAATGAAATCACACAAAATTGGTACCTTTGGAATTGTGGCTCCGAGCCCAATGCACAAAAATCAATAAATTATAGATTTGATGAGAAATCGATGGGTATTTTTATAAAACGTGGCCGGGTTCATAACAATGTTTTTATTTGGTAGTTGGGAGTGCAATTATGAGGCATGGTCACCATTCTTTCTCTGTTGCAGCACCTGGGATAGTATGGGGAGCCTTTTACAAGTAATATACAATCATTTTACTCCATTTAATGCCTCTTGCAAGTGGTTGAAGGATATATTTCGGGATTTCCATTTTTTCTTCTCTCTCTCTTCTCAATTTTTCTATAAATTGGAGTGTTGGGCTCATTGTAAGGGGAGATAGTTTTTGTAGCAAAGCTCTGCCAAAATTTCTTTGTGAAGCCAATGTGCTACAGGCCCTTGTTGTGGACTCCTTGCATGGTGATCCAGGCCCTTATCTTGTAACCGATTGAACTGTGCATATCAGGAAGCAATAAAATATAAGTTTGTGGATGCATCTTCCCCTGTTGTGTTTTCTTGCATTCTTCTTTCCCCTTCAACCTTGATTACAAGAATATTGTGTCTATTATTATGTTCTTGCAGGGATCCATTATCATTGTGTATGTTTGAAATATTGTTGTGAATGCATTTTGCTAGATTATGGAGAACTGTCATCACCCCTTCTAGTGTGCACTTTGCTTCTATATCTCACGCATTTGAAGACTACTCTCACACCCTCTTTTACATTTGTATCACCGCATTTGTTATGTAGGATTTCATTTTATGCATTCTCTCTCCTGGTCCCTTGGAATTTAGATTACAATAGTTAGTTTCCCTGCATTAGAGTAGATTGTGGCGGGTAGTTTAGGAGTAAGAACCAGCTTTCTCACGGAGGTCTATCTCAATTAGTGAGTCCCAAAACTTGGAGATAGTACCCATATTATCCAATCACACCGTGAGTTCAAGTATATGCACTTGTATAAACATAGGGTCTTTGTGATTCGGTGATAACAGGTGTGTCGAGCTAACACATGGCTCCTTCCTTGCCTTATACTTTTCAATAGCTGGCTCTACCTTTTAGACTCGACCACGTGGAAATCCCATGCTCGTTTAGAGACTAGCTTCAGATTCTACCCTTGGAATTGCGTCGATGAGGCACATGGAACCTTCCACTACTCTACTCTAATTTTTGCATGTTTTACGTAACTCCCTCCTGTTTGGAGGAGAAATCTATCTAACCAAAGACATGTGGAGGCTTCATGCTCATTTGGAGAACTTGTTCGACTGACCTTCTAAGTTGTGCCGATTGGAAACGTGGAGGCTTCCACCTGATGGTTAGACACTTGGTATTGTTTGCAAGCTTTTTGTGCCAAGATCCATGTGGGGGCCAATGCTCGTTTGGAGTCTCTCTTTTCTCATGCCTTTTAGAATTGTGCTGAAATGACATGTGGCACCTTCCGCGAGTCTATTGCTTGGTCTGAGTTGACTAGTATGTGAAGTCCAAAAGCTTGAGCCCTTTTTATGATTTTCTCCTATGAGCTTCCGACCTCCTTTTAATATTGTTTGACCTCATCGATGACCTTGCTCCTCCATTGTTGAGTCCCACCTTTAACCTAGTTGTTGGATTTTAAATGTGAGCTCACAAGACAGGCAACCGACCCCTTCATTAATCTTGTGCAAGATTGCATTCAACCAGATTTTCCTCGAGGGTAAAATTAGGATAACAATTTGATGACTCACGGGGAACATCTACCTACTAGATAAAGAGACTAGTGTCTTAGTTACATCCATTAGGCATGGAGTCATGAATGATATCCTCGTCTTGATCCCATCCACGAAAAATCGAGCGACTACTTGCACTTTGTGATCCAAAACTCACCCTACTATTCGTACTCTCAATTTTCATAATAAAATCATGGAGATGAGATTTCTGAGAGTAGAAAATTATACTAACTTGGGACTTTCACCTATCCCTAGAAATTGAATTCCTCGAAACCCAATTTTAGTTACTTTGTATTTGTTTTATTTTCAAATTAGCAATCATTCATACGGAAAATATGGGTCTCCTGCCATAAATACTAAAGGGTTTGGTGCATTGGCCTATCCCGGGAGATGTATTGTGCATGAGCAAAAACACCACAACACACTATGTAAAAAACTAAAAATCGTGCATACCTTAAAAGGATATGTAGAGTGTGCAAAAGCACTTGTTCTGCTTTGAAGACAAATCTACTCCTACTCTGCATGAACCTTAAGAACGAAATGCTAAACAAAGCCTCAACAAGTATGGATAAATAGCTTCCCTTTCTCAAAAAATGCATCCATGTATATGATTTGGCACTAAACATGGCTTTTATTATGAGTGAGAAACTGACAAGAGGTCGATCCTCCACCCATATCATCAAGTTATCAACATCAATCAAAAAGACATCCTCAAGTTGATTGGTATTGAACTCGTGGAGGTGCAAATGGTGACCCTTGGTGCTTTGAAACTCATCCTCATGTCGTGAAATGGACATGACTAGTTTTTCTTCTCCCTTAGCTCCAATGAAGCCAAGTACCTGATAGGGCATAGTCTGGTCCTTTGAATGTGCCCATTTTTATAAAATTCAACTCTAATAGTGGATTCTTCTGCGGACCTTCTTCGGTGAATGGTGTGGAAAATATGGGATCCTCATGTTCTTTTCCCTCCTCCATTATTTCTTGAAGACTAACTTGCTCTTCTGTAGCCTCTTCCTCTAACATCAAATTTTTCAAAACAAAATCTTCCATCCACTTTGCTCTAGAGGACTATTTAGTGAAGCAATGTCTTCTTGATAGCTCTCCTCCGTCATGGATTCATTAATCAAATCAAGTTGTTCAAGTGAAAGAAAAAAAAGTTGGATATTCTTGATATTCTTCCCAACATGGGCTCAGGAGAGTAGGAGGAGTGGTGGGTGGGGTCTCCACTAGTTTTTTCTTTACTTTTGGGGGAGGGGAAGGTATTTCCTTTGGATATTGTGGATAGTACTTGGATTTAGAAGGGAAAAGGGCAGAGGAAATGAGATGAGATGGAATATTAGAAGATGGAGAAGGGAATTCAACACATGGGAGAGTATATGGGAAGCTTGAAGATTGAAGCTCAAGTTGAGATGGTCCTACTTGAGAAAGAGGAAAAGAAAGCTATGAGATTGTGGACCTACCCATTGATAAGGCTCCCGACACCAAGCTCGTAGGCCTATATTTCCTCGGTCCACTATGCAAGTTGAGGCAACATTTCAACCATGAAGTCAAGCTTCTCTGACGGTGTAATGTCTTGGAAAGGGCCTTCCCATGGATAAGGTTCCCTATGACCAATTATGATTACCTTCATATTTGTTGTAGCCCTAGACTACACCATGCTAGCCTCCATTCTTTGAATCTTCTCTAGCAAACCAACATTCTCCATGTAGTTGTTACCATCATATGCGCACCCTTTCTCTTGATAAGCTCCATGGCCAAAATGGTTTTGACATTGCTCATATGGGTAAGCATAATGGTTCTAGATCTAATCATAATGTTGATCTGGAGGAGTTGGGAAATACATTAGAGATGGACTACACTGCTATTGCTACAAGTGTGAGTTCCAAGTTGGGAATGAAGTCATGATTGCAAAAATTCATGGAGCGAGAGAAGCGAAAGATTTGGAAAGAAGAATGGGTAGAAATGGATGGAATGAGGGTCTACAACTTTAGATATGTGGGTTGTTGAAAAGATGGAGACACCATAATTTTTTTTAAAATGCCTCCAAAGGCCGGATCTCAACAATAACAATAAAACCTACTTTGAGATGAAGATGTAAATCTCTTGATCTGGTCCCACTTTGGGTGTGACAAAACTATTAGTGTAGAATCATAGCACCCCCAAATGGCCTCAAATTTGATCGGGGCATCCAGGTGTATTGGATAACATGTGACCATCTCTCAAGTTGTGGGACTTGCCAACTTGAGATGTTCCTCCGAGAAATTTTGTTTCTTCTTCCTAATCATAATGCTAAACTACTCCTAATGCATAAATGACACCTAATTACACCTATTCTAACAATGCCAAGGATACGGTGAGAGAGAAAGTTCATAAAGGGGGAAACCCTACACTAAGAAGGTGATAACACCAAGAAAAGGGGATTTCTGGTCACAATCTAAGCTACCTGAAATGGAGAGAGGTGAGTAATGGAGAGGATGGATAGATGCATCACATACCAGAGATAGAGTTCACATGGAACACCAATTCAAACCCATTAAACAGAGCTCCCAAAACTAGAATAAACATCATAAGTATGCACAATATACCTACTGAATGACGAGGGCAAGAAGAGACAATAAAATAAGGAAGGATGGATAAAATTCATCATAAAACATATTATATTGCTCCATGAGTTAACAAAGTACATCATCAATGGGTAAGAGGCAAGAAAATGTGATTACAAAGCCATGAGAGGATGCTTAACTCCACATTCAACCTAAGGGAGAGAGAGAGGGGGGAAGGTGATAAAAGATGACCAAACTTTAGAAAAATGCCCCTCCGTTCTGATATATAGAAGAATGAGAGAAGGAGAGAGGAAAATTTGAATCCTACCTCAACCACTCCATGATTACATTGAATTCACCTACTCCAATCACCCTTGAAAGCATTGAAATTCACCTGCAACAATGATGGGTTCCCACAAAGCCCATGAATTTGTATGTTGTTCCTTCTTTGGGAAAGAAAGGAGGTGCATTCTTCATCATGGTGGCAGGTGGGAGACTTGACAGCCTTGAAAATGGCGGACCAAATTTACCATTTTTTATTAATGGTGGTAGGTGAGTAGTAGGCACCAAGAGCTTTCCAAAAAGTCCTCTTTCACTTGAATCCAAGTTTCTATTCGAAAGATATGGTTGTCTAAAGGCGCTTTGGGTTTGGGGTCTATTCACGCAAGGTCCACATAGTATCCGCACACATCTTAAGATTTCACCACTTATTTTTACTCTTGAAGTTACACTTGAATTGACACATGGTGTCATCCACGAGCTGCTCTGTTTCCTTTGTATTCTTCCTAAGCCCCTCTTGTTGGAAGAGACACTATGCCTGAGCCGAGACATATGGAGGCTCAATGTACATTAGGACCTACCTCCATATTTTTCCTTTGAAGGCTTGCCTGAGATGAGGCACGTGGAGGATTTTGTTGACCTTATTATACTTAGCCGATTCGGGATTGTCGTCTTTCTTAGTCCCTAACTACGTGGCAACATGGCACTTGTTTGGGGATCACCTTTGGATTTGAACCTTGAAGGTGCATCGATGAGACACATGGCTCCATCCACTGGCTAGTTTGAATTTTCAACGGTGACTCTGTCCTCCTCAGGCCATGGATGCATGGAAGGCTTGTGCTCATGTGGTGTTTCCACTTTAGATTCTATCTTTGAAGGTGTGCCGAGCTAACACGTGGCTCCCTCTACTAGCCTTAGACTTTTCAATGACTGGCTCTACCTTTTTAGACTCTTACCACATGGAGGGCATGTGCTCATTTAGAGACTACCTTCGGATCCTACCCTTGGAGTTGTGTCAATGAGGCATGTGGCACCTTCCGCAGCTCTGCTCTACTTTATGTGTGTTCTTCCTAAGTCCCTCATATTTGGCGAGCATTCTATCTAACAGAGACACATGTAGGCTTCACATTCATTTGGAGACCCTGTTCGGACATGACCTTCGAGAGGTGCGCCGATTAGACACATGGAGGCTTCCACCAATAGTTGGACACTTGGTATTATATACAAGCTTGTTCTATTTTGAGATCCACATGGGGGCCCAACACTCATTTGGAGTCTTTATTTTGTTGTGCCTTTTGGAATTACATCGAGTGAACATGTGGCACCTTCCACGAGTCTGTTGCTTGGCCCTAAGTCGACTCGTATGCGAAGTCAAAAACTCAATCCCTTTTTATGATTTTCTCTTATGAGATTCTGACCTCCTTTTAACATTTCTTGACCTCATTACCAACCTTGCTCCTCCATTGTCGAGTTCCACCTATAACCTTGTTGTGGGATTTGAAATGTGAGCTCGAAAGACTGAAATGACACCTCCATTCATCTTGTGCAAGGTCGCATTTGACAAATTTTACTTAGGGGTAAAATTGGGATAACAACACCAGAGTTAGATTGAGAGTAAAAGCCATCCAAATAGCTGGGAGAGTTATTTGGATAACACATATTATGTGTTGATTTGTGAGTCTTAAATAAGGCCTCTCTCAAGGACCACTAACCACTTCCTTCCATGGAGAAAATCCTATAGGTTATAGCCGGTTCCGAAAGTTTCTCATTATTGGATTGCTACTCGGGATACAATCAAATCATAGTGAAATAAGATGACCACTTCAAGAAATCCTTCACCATGAAGTGGGGCACATATGCTTATAGGAAGATGCCATTTCGACTGTCAAATGTCGAGCCACTTTCTAAAGGGCGATGGATATGGCATTCAAAGGATTGACCAATAAGATAGTTCTTATCTATATATATGACATTACCATATTCTCCAACAACTTAACAAGTCATCTCTTTCACCTCAGACAAGTATTCCAAAGATGGAGGAGATTCAAAGTGTCTCTGAATCAAAAAAACTACATATTCTTATCTCATGAAGTAAAGCTCTTAGGCCACATTGTGTTAAAGGACGGGTTGGTAATTAATATAGAAAGGGTGGAAGTTATTCAAGAATTTCCATTTCCAATTCATAAGAAGGCTCTCAAAAGAATTTTTAGGAAAATTAATTTTGTTAGGAGGTTTGTTCCTAACTTTTCCCATCTTGTCAAGCCACTAACAATGATGCTTTGAAAAAGACCATGGTTTTTAGGCGGGCTACTAAAGGAACAGAAAGCTTTCAAACTATAAATAAGGCCATTACACGAGCTACTGACCCTTAGAAATCCATATTTCTTGAAGGAATTTATTTTATACACTTTTGGAGGCACATATGCAATATCCGCCATACTGGTATAACCAAATCAAGAAGGACTAGAGAAGCCTATCACATTCTTGACTAAACCCTTCATGATTATGAGGTGAGATATTCATTCATTAAGAATTATGTCCTTTCTGTGATTATAATTTTAAATAAATTAAGATATCTAGCGTGAAATAATAGAATTCATCTATGAGTTTCACATGCTAGTGTTAAACATTTCTTTTAAACAAGGACCTTAATGAAAAGAGAGCTAGTTGGATAACCAAGGTCATCGAGTATGATATTGATATAAATGTGACCAAATTAGTTAAGGGAAAAGGGTTGTGTGAACAACTAGCTTCTAACCAAAGATGTTGGATCAAGGGAGAAGGAAGAAGCTATTATAATGTCATAGTATAGTCAAGAACATGCTGCGGGTGGTATACCCATTCCTCATTGGACCCGGGATATTGTACATTTCATTCATACGGGTAAAAATCCCGAGGATTGAATTAATCAAAAAGGAAATATTTTAGAATTCATTACATCCCGTATGTGCTTGTAGATAAAAAAATTTTCAAAAGGGATGTGAATGGTGTCCTCTAAGGTACATCAAGATGGATCGGATAAAGAGGGTATTGCATAAGTTTCATGATGGAGAGGCAGGTGGTCATTTTTCCCCAAAAGAAATATCCATTAGAATCATGAGGGCTGGTTATTATTGGCCTAATATTTTTAATGATTGTCACTCATGGATCAAGAAATGCAAGAAGTGTTCCTTCTTCACAGGTAAACAGAAGCTAGCATCCCTCCCACTCCATCCTATCTTAGTTGAGCAACCTTTCATGCAATGGGGCTTGATTTATTGGGATGATCAATCCAAGTTCTAGCCTAGGTCACAAATGGATTCTTATAGCCACGGACTACTTCACTAAGTGGAAAGAAGCAATTTCACTTAAGGAAGCAAATGAAGCCAGCATTCTAGACTTCTATGAAGGTATTGCAATAAGGTTTGTTGTTCCTTCCACTATAATATCAGATAATGCCTTAGATTTTCTTGTAGAAAATATATCTAATTAGGTTGTTAGAAATGACATCTACTTGAGAACTTATTCTAACTACTACCCTCAAGGTAACAGAAAAGAAGATTCCACAAACAATAACTTACTAAGAATCATAAGAAGAACCCTAGATGAGAATCAGAGGACTTGACATATGAAATTGAAATCAGCCTTGTGCGCTAATAGAATCACTCAAAAGAAATCAACTAGTTATTGTCCTTTCAAGTTGGTTTATGGAAGGGAAGTGTAGCTTCCAATATCCCTTGAATGACAAGCCTTGGAACTTATCAAGCAGCTGAGTTGTATGAGTTTCCAGCTATGGAAGTCGGAGACATATACATCTCATGGAGTTGGAAGAGCTTAGGGACAAGGCCATGAAAACAATGGAGAAGAAACAAGCTCAAATCAAGATGAGCTTTGATAGAAAGGCCAAAAATAAAACTTTTCAAGAAGGAGACCTGGTTCTAAAATGGGATGCAGACAGAGCTAAACCTGAAAGGAACACAAATTTTGATGAAATATGGAGTGTCCCTACTAGATTTCAGGGTGCAAAGAAAACAATGCTTTCCAATTGATGAAGGTGGATGGAGAATAATTATAGATTCCAGTAAATGGCATCTATCTCAAGCATTATTATTGATGGGAGTATCTTTCTTATAAATATTAGTTTAGAGTTTGTAATTCCTCCAAGTGCTTGTAGCACATCGTTCTGTATCAGAGCTAGGTTTTCTTTTAGATAAGTGCTTGTCAACTCTCTAAATGTTCCATTTTGGGATATGTATGATTTATTTTTGTATGTGGTTATGCTTTGTTGCTATTGCACATTCCATTTTCACAAAATATTTGATGATAAAGTAATGTCTTAGCAGTGTTCCAGAGAAACAAGAGGTTTCGGACATTAGACCAATTTTAGCAATCAGAATGACTCCATGCCCAATGGATGCAAAATCACTAGTCTTTCAGATCTAATAGGTAGATCACCCCATAAGTCACCAATTGTTATCCATTTTTGCACCTCTTTTGCAAAATGGTAGGTCTAGGAATTATAGTTAATGGGAGCATGATTTGCATTAATGGTCAAACTGATAAAATGTATGGATTTTCATCTTGTTGTCATGTGATAACCATCTCTCTTGTTGTGCGATAACCACCTCTCCCGTCACATTAAAAGAACTTATTTTGTCACGTAACAACCACATATCCTATCTGGCGATAACCACATCTCCTATCACATGAAAACCACCTCTTTTTCATGCCAAAACCACCTCTCTTGTCGTGCGATTACCACCTCTCCTCTCGCATGATAACCACCTCTCTTGTGGTGTGACAAACACCTCTCATGTCATGTGTCAACCATTTCTTCTTAACACGGTGATTCTTCCCTTCTTGTCTTGTGTTAGCTAGTGATTTTCGTCAGGTGACAACAAAAGGTTTCAAATAAAACCAGACATTAATGACACCGTTCAAGGCATATCATCAACCAGATTAATGAGATATGGCACCCCTATTTTCCGTGCAAGAAAAGTACTATTGAAAAGTTAACCATCATGGGTTCCCTTACCTACGTACAAGCATTTACTGATAGTTTTTGTTGGTATATCATGTTCTCTATATATATGTAAATTCCCCTCATTTGAAGGAGAGAGATTTTTTAAATTGTAAAGGAACTCTGCCAAAAATTTTCCAGCACTTTTGTGAGCTACAGGCCTCAAATTTATGCATTTTGTGAAGGATTCTTTCCTTGTGCCTATATTGTAATGGATTTTGCATCATTTTAAGAAATAAAATTAGTGTTTTGTGGCTCTTCTTACCCTAGCTTGATTTATATTATGTTTCTTGCCTTCTATTATATTTTGTAGGTATATTATGCATATTGTGTTCCTTTACAAGGCTTAAATTTGTTGTGCTCCATGATATTAGAGGTTTGAATGTGTTTTGGGACTATGGAATTTTATCTAGCCCTCTTCTTCCTCATTTCCCTTCACTTTCACTCACTAGGAATCTCTCTAGTCTTGTTTTGGTGTTATCGCCTCTCTTAGTTTAGGATTTACATTTATGTATTTCTCTTCCTTTGGTCCCTTAGAATTGGTAGTTTAGCAGTATTTTAGCATTAGAATAGGTCATGAACCAACCTTATCTGGAGTTTTGTCTCAATTACAAGGGTCCCACACCTTGATACAATCCCATGTTAGTCAAAAGTAGGGTTTTGTAATGTGCAAATTCTAGGGTGTAACTTTTCCAACATAATAGTAGTTGTCTTTCTTTTATTTCTTGTAGTGCTGATTATTATAATTTGTCTTTCTGGCCTTTTTGTACCTATGTCAGTTTCAATCAAAACCCTTATATACCTATTATCAAAACTTATGCTTTTGAAACTTCTAAAACTCAAATTTTCTTCTCTAAGCATACTTAATGTTATATTTCTCATATTTCAAGTCCACACTTTGGGTTGTGCAATGCGAGTGATCTAGTGAGTTACGGTGTGATGGGATATGATCCCTTTTGGCAAGACATTGTGTAGAAGTAGGTTCATAACGTATGGAATTGGGAACTATTGAGGTCACCCAAAATGAACTTGAGGAATTGTTGAGCACATTAGCATCCCTATGTGTGATCTTGAACTTAGGTAACATAACATGAGAATCTTAATAAACTAGATCTTTGGAGAGTTATTTTACCAATTATTGTTCCTTAATTATTTGGTCATTAGGTATATCACTCACTAAGGTCTTGTCTTAAGAATCATTCAGTAATCTAATCATTTTTTTATTATTCTTGTCACCCAAAACCTTCTTCCACATTTATTCTTGTTAGGGATTAGAGGAATCGGTGGCTTTGTTTGGGATTGGGCTTATTGCATGGAACATACAATAGGAAGTTCCTTAATTTTTATTTGTACACTGGAACCTAAATAAAGTATTTGATAAATTAATGTAAAGTGCTCTCTACAAATAGTAAGAGTTTCCCATTTTGATATCAAAAAAGTATTTTATTTCATGGGATAGATATACTTCCACATAGATCCACCTTTGGGGTTTGCCATTGTAGAACCTTTGAGGTTTGATACGAGACAAATTCTTTTAATGGAAGATGTTATCTAGGGAAAGAAAATGCGAATGACAATTGAAGCACAAGAAAATCGACCCAAACCATATCTTTTAGTGTTGTTTTTCATACACCAAAAATACAAGTTCCATGGGGATAAAACAATAAAGGAATTGTGAAAATATCGGGTGGGACATAATCTACTAAGAATGGTAAGAGCATGTGAAGTGTTAGAACTATGAAATAGAAAAAACCCTTTTTTCATGTTTCCCACACTTTCTAGCTTGATGTTTTGGGA
Organism: Taxus wallichiana var. yunnanensis; assembly: GCA_018340775.1. NCBI lineage: Eukaryota > Viridiplantae > Streptophyta > Pinopsida > Cupressales > Taxaceae > Taxus > Taxus wallichiana. Next base: position 774,574,080 of record CM031243.1, on the reverse strand, counting down.
AGACCGTAAGAGTTAGCCCATATCTTAAACATACTATTACAGGGGATACAACCCACAAATTATGTCAGTAAGTAAAATTGTTCTAGTCATTGACATGGAATATTGAATTCATAAATAGGAAGACCAACATAATGGGATTTTTTACCTCATGAAACACCTTCGGACAACCTTTTAGCGATGGCATCATTGTTTGCAAATCCCTCAACTCTAGTCACAAGGTATTAATTCTTTGGATTAGAACTGGAGGAGGACATTATATAGGCTTTTAAGGGGGAAATACCCCAAGAAAGGATAGTATTTTTATATTCTCCAACATCCGGAAGACGCGGTATGACCATGTACTTATTAACCAAAATCCTAACATAGTGAAAAAACCATCCATTATTTGAGTGTCACTTAAATGTGTTTGAAATTATCAAATGTACCAGAGTAATACCCTATAAATGTAAGCACTTTCCTCTTGAATACAATAATGAAATATTAGTTTTTTGAATTAATGTAAATATGAACCAAAATTTTGTTTTGCGATCAGAACTTGAGTGATTCATTCGAAATTCAATATTGAGTATTATTAGATATTATTAGGGGAATTCATCTTATTTTCCCTAATAATATTTCAAATACAATAAGACAAGAAACTTAAAGTATAATTAGTTATATTTCTCTTAACATTTTATTCTTATATCCTTGAAATGAATTCGTCAATTCATATTCTTCACATATATAGATTGATTGGATACACATTCACAACAAATTACATTTTAATCAAAACATTTACTTCAAGAGAAATTACCTATTCTTACTCTTGTTTTATAAAAGCTTTGGCTTTCACATCAATTAATTCTTGTTGCACAAATCATTCCATAATCTATTAAGTGCGACATTTCAAATGAATGAAAGCATCTCATAAGACGTTGAAATTATTAGCTTTAATGTTCTATTGGTCTAGTTGCAAAAAGAGAGAATTCCGTTAAAATGTCCCCATCGAAAGTGTTGGTGGCGTCATGCGCCTAACTCGTGGAAACTGCTGGAGACAACTGTTCGCATATTAACGCAAAGATAAACCTCTGCTCTCCCGCAACCGAATTTTAATTGTGCGCATAAATCAGTGCATTCGATTTGCTTTGCCACACTCAAACTGCGAATCCCACTGTGTACAATGATGAATGGTATTGAGAAACCTCACGTTGTTGCGGTGCCGTTTCCGGCACTCGGTCACGCCATCCCTCTGCTCGATTTTGTAAAGCTCCTCGCCTCCCATGGATTGACCGTCACCTGCGTCACCACCGCTGCTAATGTTCCCCGTCTGCAACATCAACTGGCTTCCGCTGTTTCCTCAGGCCTTGATATTCGCGTGCTTGTCCTTGTCCCGCAGTTTGTGGAAGGTTTAGCAGAGGGATTGGAGAGCTACGAACAAGTTCCCACGGAGCAATCTGATCTTATTTTTGAGCTGGCAGTTAAACTTGAGGGCCCCTTTAACAGTTGGCTCGAGAGCCAACTTGAAGGGAGGGCACCTCCTGTCTGCATAATGCATGATGTGCTTTTGGGATGGACTATGGATGTACCCGACAAGCATAACATCGCCAGGGTGGTGTTCAACACATACGGGGCATTTGCAACTAGTCTTCTGCATTCAGCATGGCTTTCCGAGTCGCAGAACCTGTTGGAGAAACATGGAGAAAGTGTTATGCTGAGCTTGGATCTCCCCACTCCTCTCAGATTAAGTAAACACGAGATGGACCCTGAATTGTTCGCCGCCTCCATGATGGACATTTTGGGACGTTTTCAGACGATCAGTCAAAGTTCAGGAATGCTCGTGAATACGTTCGAGCAGCTGGAGCCTGAGTATCTCCAACACTTGCGAAATCTGACGGGGAAGAAAGTGTGGTCCATAGGCCCTGTGCTCCCACCGGCTTGTTTTGGCGGCGCAGAGAAAAGCGGTGCGCGAGGCAAAACGGTAGAAGTCAGCGAAGAGGAGCTGCTACGATGGCTAGATTCTCAAAGCTGCTGTTCTGTTGTGTATGTTTCGTTTGGAAGCCAGACCTTCTTATCGACAGAGCAAAGCATGGCGCTGGCGAGTGTTCTGGAAGCCAGCGAACAGCCATTTATTTGGGCCATGAAAGTGTCACCAAAGATCGAACCCATGACATCGGACACCCCAATATTAGATTTAGCTCGCACATATCTTCCGGAGGGTTTCCAGGAGCGAACAAAGAATAGAGGGCTGGTCATATGGGGCTGGGTTCCACAGCTTACAATTCTCTCCCACTCATCTGTAGGTGCCTTCATGAGTCACTGCGGGTGGAATTCTTTGCTTGAAAGCATATATCTGGGTATCCCATTAATCGGGTGGCCCATGTTTGCAGATCAGCACTTCAATTGCAAGCTTGCAATTAAGCTGGGAATTGGAATCCAAGCTTGCGAGCATAGGGTTGGAATTCCTGACGAGAAAAGAGTGAAGGATGCTGTAACACTAATATTGATTAAAGATGAGGGAAAGAGATGAAAAGAGATGCAGAAAAGCTGAAGGGGATGGCCAGAAAGGCTGTTGCATATGAAGGATCCTCGAACACAAATTTACTGGATTTTGTGAGTGAAGTTCAAAAATACGCAATGGCAAGAAACAATGGTACACGTGGAGGGTCTTTAGAATCTGAAGTACAAGATGATTCTTTGACGGAATTTCGTAAGCTATGCTTCTCAAAAAGCACCTAGAAACGTTTCCACCTGTGAAGCATGGTATCAAATTAAGAGTCATCGAAAAAATATCGTCGACATGGAATGAAGAGCTATCGCTAAGAAGGAAGGTCACAGTCAATGGAGGGTCTTCATACTTGCCAGATATATGTTTGAGTGAATTAGTCTGTCAAGGATATGGTTGATAGTATCGATTTGGTTTTCATGGTGTTTAATAGGTTATCCATATTATGGGTTTGGATGTCTATTCTTGTTGAAATCATCAGCAGCCGCACATTAGGGTGGTATTTTTAACAGATATATGTTAGTATAATATATATTTGCAGCGAGGACATTCCATTTTCTTTCAATTTATATTGGAAGCAACAATATAATGTGTTATTATTGTTATAATAAGTTGTAGAGAGTGAATTATATATTAGGAGTGCCCTAGGCAATAATTGAAGTGGACACCCTTCTTATAATTTTAGTTAATAATTTTTCCCACCAAATAAATAAATAAAATTGGAATACAAAAAAATACATTAAATATCCTATAAATTATCAAATAAGGACAAGTATTAATCCATGGATGGAGAGAATTAATCATAAGAGATTCTCATAATGCAATAAATATAATTCTTTATACAAGGTTAGTTACTCATTTTATTTACCAATATCAAGAGGTGATGGGACACAAAGCACCTTTTTCTCCAAAGAAATATAAATTCTTAGGTAGCTCCCATGATTTTATGAAGAGTGGTATGTAGACGAAGCCTAATAATTCTTCTATAAAAAGAGGCATTGCCCTCAAAATATTAGGAATCGAGAATTAAATAGTTTTTTCTTTCAAGTATATTTGTCTCTACTAGCTACACCAATGATATTATAAAAATAAATGAACCTTTTCGATGAAAAAATTACACACTTGACTTATGTAGAGCTACATTAGAGAATAGGTAACAATACAAACAATATTGTATTAGATTTAAAACATGCATATTTATTTTTACTTGCAAAAATATTATAGTTTATGTATATAGATGAATTTTATGTTACTTTATCATAATATTAATAATAAAAATTAATTACTATTTACTTTGGGTAAAAAAAATTATGTTAAGTTATAATAAAAGTTTAAAATAATGAAAATCTATAAATTTAGGTGCCCCCAACTAACTAATGTCTACCTAGGACTTAATGCCCCTTAGAGTTGCCTTTTCTAATATGTTGGTTCGTAATTTCAATTAAAAATATTTATCTATTTATAAAAACTAATAACACAATTTCTATGCTATATGACATGTATGATTCTAATACTCATTCATTATTGTTAAGGAAACTTAAGATATAATTCAGTTGGCCGATAATAAATAATTAGCATTTCAAAAGTGTTATTTATAATTAAGTTTTAAAACTTTCAATAAATTAGATATCAAAATCTCTATTGTATGTTAAAATAGAGTGTACATATAATTGATTATATTTATTGATTAAGGGTAGCTTTATATTAATTTTTCAAATTTTGTTAAGTAACAATCATTTATAATTTAAAATTACATAAAGGATAAATTGTTTGAATTTATAATTTATTATTAGAAAATATTTCACCAAAAATATATCCACAAATCGCTCCACATCCCGAAGGAGACACGAGTGTCTTGCGTCCAACCAATATAGACATATTTGTTACTTGTGGTGATTACATTCCGTGTAAAAGTGAGGCTTCTATATTCTCTATTTTGTTCATGATAATATTCTCACATCCTTTTGAAAACTAGTGACAACCTTGAAAACTTTTCGATAATAAGCCTTCATTGCAGCAAATAAGCATTCATTATTCATTATCACTAGAGTTTTATGCATGTCGAATTTTCAATCTAATTATGGGGAATGTTTTTTTTATGTTTTGTCGGATGTATACTGAAAAACATTTGTTTCCTTCTATGTAAATAATTCAAGATTTGTGATTCATTACATCAAAGGTTATATGCATACATACATTTACATACCCTTACGTGGCGAAGGCCAAGAAAATTTCTATGTAAATTATTTTTATTAATGATGCTGCATGTCATTTATTTAAGTGTTTTGTTAGGTGAGAGAGATGTGAAGGAACAGTAGGAGTATCGTGTATCTTCCGCATTGATGTACCGTTTCTCAACGTATGGTAAATTTCAAAAGTTTGACTATTCTTAAGTATTAGGAGTTGCATCATAAGTGTGCAATGGAAATGTCGATAGGTGGGCATGACAAGGGATATGTGTTCAATAAATAAGTGTGGTTAGAATCGTCAATATAATTAGAAGTAATAATGCAAGTAATGATATTCCAAGTGTTATTCCTTTAACAATAAGCCATGTGTTTCAAATTCTATTTCTTCAGAATGCTAGAAAAGTAACATCAGTGTACATTGTTTGAATTTTTGTACACATTGTGTTGATATTGTCTTATTATAATGTGTATATTGAATATTTTACCCACTGTAATGACATTATCTTGCTATAATTGGTGTGTATATTCTGCAAAATGTCGATAAATATTGCATTACGACATCAAATATGGAAAATATATGATAGAAAAATCCTTCGAATATTTGGACAATAAGTTTGTGAATATTGCATATTTTAATGATGATTTCTTAGATCTAGATTCTTATTTAATTAACACCCAATGGCCTTCTTGAGCTATTTATTCAAAGAAAAAATAATACATGATTGCTCGTACACCTTAATTGAGAGAATTATATGCAATTTATAGATGTTTAGCATAGTTTTCATGTGGGTTAGGAAGTGGAAAACTATAATTCCTATTTAGGATGTGATTTAATTTAATTTGAATTAAATTGAAGGATATTGCAGAGTCACTAATTAACCAAATAGCGTATGAAATTTGAAATAAAGAAGTGACACAAGCAATCTAAAATGGAATATTTAAAACCCTTAGAAAATAAGGATATAGAACTTTACTAATTTACTCACAATTTGGAAATGATCTAAGCAAAAAGAGTGATGAATAGATCGTGCGAGTGTCGCAAATGCTATGTGGAAATTTTGGACTATAGTAATAAGGTCGGACATGGGCGCCTAGTCTTTGGATAGGGGCACGTGGGCATTGGAGACCTCTTATGGGCACTGTGTTGTATAGAAGCTCCATTTATGATCTCGATGTGCCGAGATATGCCAAAATTACTATGTGCTGATCTCTTTTGAGTCACTCTTTGATGGTCGAGGTACTGTAACTGCGAAATAAAAGATCACTGCAAAAACATCAAACCATATCAAACCAAAAAGAAAGAAACAATATGAGGAGTCAAACCGACCTTGAGAGTCACCTCGAGAGTGAGCTTATGATAGATCGCTACACTACATCTCTGATTTCATGTAGTTATTATGTTTATTTGTGTATAAATTGTGCCTTAGGATACCCTTGTGCAAGTTTCACTTGATAGCAGGTTGTAGCTAAATATAACAATGTAGTAGAATACGTGGATGGAAAAATAAACTTCCCCTTCTTAAGTTGTGTATGGAGATTTTTGTAGCCCTTCTACCCGTGATGGATGCTTTAGAATGCCTTAGGTGAATTTTGATGCTAGCTTAGGTGATAATAGTAATACTTAGTGTTTGGTCCTTTATTTAGAACACATAACTATGTATTTATAGTATTTTGTTGTTACAATTTCCTAATTGGCAACTATAAGGCTAACCCATAAGTGAAAAAGATGTCCAAAAGATAAAATAAACCCAAAATAAGAAAGTAAGATCGGAAAGGGTTAAGGGCGCCAAGAGGGGACATGGGCGCTTGGTGTTGATGCCTGGATGGGCACTTGATGTCTAGAGCCATAAATTATAAATAATTAAAATACCAATTGATATGTAGGTTGTGTAAGACATAATAGAAAACAAGAAACATAGAAAAGATGCCAAATACATTCGTCAATTACTAGTTTTCTTTCTTAGGAATCATATGACTACTAGTATATGTTTAGGACGTAGAAATGTTCCCGAGTGTATGATTTTGTGTCAAAATTTTCCCTACTTTACGTTGTTAAGTGAATACTTGATTACATATAAATTAGATAACAAATGTGTACACGATAACCATGTAGAGCGTGAGATGAAATGTATACCAAGTGAACAAGTGACCCTAGGAATGATGCAAAGTGAAGAATGGAAATTAGGAAAGGAACGTGACCATAAGCGGGTGAAGCATAAGTGGTTATTTGTACATGTTTTTGTATCTTGTTGCTGCTTCTTCTTGTAAGGATGGACCTACGAAAAGAAGGGCAAGAATGTAGGAAAAGTCCTATATATGAAAAATCGGAAAAAAAAAATGTGCATTATTATGTAAAAGCATGTAATAGTGTGTAAAGAGGAGTGTACATGCTCGATTAAGAATATTGTAAAGAATAGAAAAAGTTTCCCAAAATGGAGTGTAGAACAAGTTTTTAGGCGATATTCCGCTAAGAGCGGTTTTTTTGGGAAATATCATGAAAAGTGCAAGTTATTCAGCGATCTCATGCCAAGTGTATTATTTTGGGTGATCTCACAACAAAGAGAAAATGTTGGGGAGAGAGTGCAGATTTACTCCCCTTCCATGAGTCTACTTGATAAGCACCATAGTTGATAGTGCGTACTACTTTATTCCTACTTGACCTAAATTACTTCCGAATGTATTATTTGTTCCGATTAAAATGGAGGTAGAATATATTATATTGATAGAGGAATGTGCACATCTTGTAAAAATAATATGATTTTTTTGTGAAATTTGTTGATATGATAAGTTGATTTTAATTTCCCCATGATATTACCGCCTAGGGGAGGACACAGGGGCATACGCACTGTTGTCTGAGTCTGGGAACTAGTGTCTGTGTGATGATTCTGACCAAATTCTGATTCTAAGCCATTTTTATAATTGTAACAAGTGATGATTATATGTTTTAATGTACCATGTTCTATCTCTCACTATTATATGGGTGGATTTTTCCACACGATGGATGCCCCCTTATTTGAGGTGCATGCGATGACTATAGGAGTGTGCATTCCAAATGAGAGGACTGGCATTGATTTGAAGTTTTATTCTAACAGGTGTGCATGGTAGAAACAAAGGCACATGCAAAAAAGTGGTTAGATACTTGTGTTAGTAGCAAATGTAGAAAACATGTCATAGAAGACAGTGTAAAAAGAAAGTATGCATATAAGATAGACCATAGAAAATGAGTTTTAAACATGATACATCGCTCACAATGTCACAAGACAATCGGGTTGAAATGGCCAAGAGCATACAAATAGTGATCAAATAGGACATGGGTAATAACTCAAAAATAAAGACATACAAATAGAAAACAATGAAAAATAAAATCTATCGAACAACCATGGTGCCATATAGTCTAGGAAGGAAAATGCTACACATGAAGCACACGTTACCATTTTAGAAAGACAAAAATATTTCAAGGAATGTATGTAGCGGTGGAAAATAATGTGCTTAGAAAGTAGAAGTCGTAAATAATGGAATAATAACACCAGTAATGTGTAAGCATAGTAATGTTAGATACACCCAAGATCCTCGGTGGGACTATAAAAGGGTACAATGCCATGCATCATTTCGGTGTGTATGGGCCTCTAAGATATCTACACTCACACTAAAATACGAAGTGAATGTGCATGTGCATATAGAAAGGTTGTTGACATAGTAAATATTTTTCTAGCATCGAAAACAAAAGTGTACATGTAATTATAAGCAAGTAAGATGAATTCCAACCAAGATATGTAAATGTAGTGAATGATTGTCATGTAATGGTACATAATGTGTGAATGTGGAAGGAACAATGTGCCCCTAACATATGTGTATGATATGAGGTTCATTTATATATTCCCCTTAGTAGTCGGGAATCAACCATAGAACAAGAGTACATCATAGGGAAATCGTTTTAAAATGTGTTCTAGAAAGATAGATCATGAAGTATAGAGTGTGAAAAGGCAAGGTTCATTTCATATTTAGACCGTCAATGAGTCTTGTATGAACCATGGAATTAGAGTGTTTCATATGGTGATGGTTTGAAAATGTGCACTAGAAAGATAGAGTATGAAGCATATAGCGTGAAAAGTGAATGTGGTGAGGTTCATTTCAGATTTAGACCCTCAGTAGTCAAGTATGAACTATGGAACTAGAGTGCGCCATAGGGTAATGATGATATAGGTTGTGTATCAATGTGCATAAGAGAGACTAGATGTTAAGTGCGAAGCGTAATGTGTATGCATAGAGATTAGAAAGAATTGATAATGATTGAAGGGGAATAATAAATAATGACTCCCCCTAAGTGTGTGATGTGGAAATGAATCAAATAAAATAATCTAGGATGTTATAGGTTTGAGGATTGCAGTAGCCAATTGGAGCTAGATCAAATAATTGGTAATAATTAGTGTGATTTTGATCATATAAAGAGCCCTTATGGCATAAATTATACACACCCATTACATATTATTCACAACCGAAAGGTAGTTATGGGTAATCATGTGCATGCCATCAAGTCGATTTTGAGAATAGCCCATGAAAGATTCATTGTTTATAGAAACATAGTTTAAAGGCATGGGAAATGTAATATCAACATTGGTGAGAAAATTTGTTAGGTGGACAAACTTGTGGATTTCTTGCCAATGCTCTGGGAATATAAGTCCCTCTACTTAACCAGTGTAACTTCTGTATATGCATGCATCAGAAAATGTGGATTTTTATGGTGGCTTTTCAACCAGGGATCCAACAAGGACACTCTCTTGACCCTGTGAAAAAGCTAGCAATTTCTTGCTAGAGAGAACTTTGTCTGAAGTGCGGGAAAGGGGAGTGAGAAAAGAGGTAGGATAACTAATGTTGTAGGTAGGAAATCAGATTCTGCACACACACTAGTTAAAAGTATCATCACATGCATTTATGAGAATAAACAACTTTATAAGCATCATTAAGACAAAATGAAATTTGATGAACACAAAGTATCAAGAAATCCCTTAGTCGAAGAAAGCTAGAAACTCCTTGTATTAATTTCTCAAACAAAAGTTGTACATAGTGGAGAAATGGAGGAAATTGAGAAGGGGGGAAAGGAAGAATTTGGCTATCTCCTTTGTTCTCTCAAGGTAGAATGCACTCTTGAGCTTAAAAAATTAATGACCAACCCTTTGAAATGGGAATGGCGTTACAATTTATAGAATGAGAGGTGACTTATCATCTTCCTCATGACCCTCCATATGCCTTATTTCTAACTTTAGACTATTCATATTCCTACAAAATATTTAAGTCCCTTTTATAAAATCAAGGCGACTTAATTTACATTATGTTTCTAAAGTCACTTTTAAGTGACTTAAAGGCATATCAAAAGTGTAAACCCCAACGAAGAATTAGAAATTTTGAAGGGATAGAAAGTTGGGGGAGAGGAAAAAGAGAGAAAAGGAGAATATGTTTCCCATGATGAAGTTTTACGGTCCTTGTTCATGGAAAGCTCTAATGTGATGAAGTTTTGAATGTCCCATTATGCCAAAATTGCTCTTTCAGTGTGACTTTCTATTTTTAGCAGGTGTCCATGGGACCACTTACTATTTTTAGTAAGTTTCAAAAATGTTCGTTTTAGTGAATTATTAGTTGTCGTGCACCTCTAATGTCTCTGTATCCTTTACAAATTCTTACATTCTTGACTTTCTGAAATAGCGCTTTCTATGTAGAAGACCTGCTATTTTTAGAAAGTGAGATTTTGGAGGTATAATTGATGCGAACAAAGTTTTTTGATATGGTTTTTTTCCCAATATTGCCCCTCTGAAATTTTAGACCCACCCGCTTAATAGTCCAAGAGATTTTAAACTTTCAAATTTTGGACCTTGCGGTTATTCCGGATACTGCGGTCATTAATGGACCTCAAAATTGTAGGTCTGGTTTTCTCCTCTGTTTGTGATGAAATAAATTTCATTGTGATAGGTTTCTTCTTCTAATGCTTCATGTGCAATTCTACTTGTTTCACCCAATGGTTTGACGGAAATTGGATTTTTTCTTCGTTGAGCTAGAAGTGGGATTTCTTCATTGTGGATGCTCTGTTGCATGAGAGGAGAGTTTGAAGGTGTATTCTTGATGGAATTGGGTAGAGGAATGAAAAATATATATATAACCTTTTTTTTTCAACCGTTTTTGGATATTTCTTTAACTTCTTGTTTCATGGCCATGGATTTTTCACTATTTTCTCCTTCTTTTTGTGCTTCTCCTTTCGTGTTTGCTCCATTTTTCCTTCTAGGACCTGCATGATTTCATGGATTGAAGGGAAGTACCTTTGTGTCATGTCTCGTTTGAGATTCAGTAATGAAGGAATGGTGGTGAGAAGTTATGAGGAAGAATGGATAAAATATGTGCACGGGAGTGGAAGCAGTTGGAAGCACTGAAGCAACAGTTAGAATTTTTAAATTTTTGAAATAATGGAAGGAGAAGCTTGGGAGAATTTTTCATGAATTTATTTCCTTGACCTCATGGATGTGAGGGACATCAAATTACATGGTTGTTAAGAGGACAACAGGTGGCGGCGATCCGATGGCAGGGAATGAACGTGAGAAAATTAGGTCACATGGGTGACCAAAAGACTCCCCATAGGGGATGGGAACATTTTCCCATGCTTGATGTCCCTAACCTTAATTACATAAGGAACATCAATTTCCATGGTGGTCCTGGAAGTGACATGTGGCACTTGATCCAACTAAGCGAATGAATGCTCCAAAAATGCACCCGGGGCTTGAAGCTGTCAAAGTCTAGAGGTCACATGAGGGTCCCAAAGGTAAAATGGGGTTGGGTGATTTTTACATGGCTGGTGTACACTGAGCTCGGGAAATCGATGACATAAAATCCTACCAGCTCTGTGTTGACACATGTCCTCTCGAAAATTGACTAACTCCTGAACTGCCTTTGAGAGGGAAACTTGGAACAATGATAACTTGAGCTCTAGTGGAATTCATTAGATAAACGTTATATGATACTTGACTGAAATTTCATTTTTAATCCAATGTTGGGAATCTCATTTCTTGATTCATCCATTTGATCCCTAAAAAATTGATTTGTGATTTGAGACTCCAATTGTGCTGAGAATAACTGCCTGAAAATCCTATGCGCCAAGGTGTTGTGAAAAATAGAATTTCACCATAATTTAGGTATTGGAATCCTCATTCTGAATATTTTTTATTTCAAATTCTAACTCTATCCGGAGCTCCCAGAGTCTTCTTCTAAAGCCAAACAGTTTTTTAGGCCTATGTACTTCCTAGGCTTGTGAACCCTATTTTTACTCAAACTATTCCAAGTCTGTAAAAACTTCCCCAAACCTTCCAAAATCATTTCCATGATGTTATAAGGTCTTCAATTCACCTCCATGTTGAATTTTTCCCTTTTTCCACTCCGGAGGGTTGATCAAGTCACAGGAAGGCCAATGATAGACCTTCCCAATACTTGCCGAAGATGGCATCTTTTAAGAATTTCCTAAAATCACACAGGGGTGATTAAATTGGATTTCCTAAAGAAGATAGGGGATAAATTTGAAATCAAATAGGGGTGACCATACTAAAATATTTGACACAGGGGTGATTAGGAATGATAAAACATGAAAATTTCTAAGCATGACAGGTATAGTTGTCGTGTTTGAAATTGTCAATTTCCTTGTTGCACATTTGTGCAACAACAACCGGCTCTAGCTTGGGTACATGACATAGACTAATTGCAATGAAGACATGGCATGAGAAATCCTAGAATATCAACTTACAACATATTGACCAGTTCCTTATCCATTGGGCCTGCAGAGTCATGTATAACCTACAACGAGAGAGAGAGAGAGAGAGAGAGAAGAAGAAGGAAACACACACACACACACAAAAATATGGAAAGGAAACATCGACACACAAAGGGAAACACACCTAGAAATCACCTATGGTACAAGGTAGGGACAAACCACTTTCACTAAAGAAATTTTCATTTCTCAAAATTTACCCCTAAAGAGGAAACACCGAATGATGATGTTTTGTGAAGCCGTTGATGGGTTCCAGAAAGTACCCTCCTCCTCATCTACTTATGAAAGCTAGGTGCTTTCACAATTATCTATGTACTTGGTAGGAGTGAGTCCATGTGAGCTTCTTGATGCTCAAGTCCTTGCTTGGAAATTCCATTGCCTTCATCCTCTTTGAAATTGGTTTCATAGTGCCAATTACATTCTGCATTTATCCACGAGATGATTATTCGTTGAGAACGTTATCTCTGCCCCATGGCTTCTTTTTGTTCAAATTGCTTGAACATTCTAGATTCTTTTCTTTCCCAGGTCTATGATCATTGACCTCTTTTCCATGAGAAACCTTAGACTTATCCTTTTCCTTTACTCCATTGTGAAGTTCTTGAGTGATAATGGAAGGATTTGACATGACCTCATACTTGTCATGTATATCCATGGCATGAGTGAAGATATCAAGAATCAGCTCGGGGTCTTCTATAACTTCATTGCATCCAATATTTCTTGCATGGAGTTATGCTTTGTCATTTCCTGCAGCTCCTCTTTGTATGCCTTTGAAGAATATTTATTTTACATCTCAAGGAAACTATCTAGAGGGATTACCTCATCATCTTGGGAATTGCTGCATTTTATCACTCCTTTTTCCATAGGGGCTTTAGCTTCAAAGGCCTCAAAACTTCTTGCTTCTATTTCTTCATCATGGAGAGAATCTTCTTCTACAAATGGGAAAGAAAATATCTCCATTTCATCATCATATCCACCAACCATTGGCTCGAGAGGGACATCATATTTCTCATCTAGATTTATTTCAACATAGCCCATCTTCACACTAGTTGAGGTTTCCAAGTCATCTTCTGTAGTGCCCACTTCCCTTTGACCCATTTTGATATTGATTATGACATTGTTGAATCTATTATGGACATTATCATGACTTTTGATTTAGTATGATGATTAGATGTTAAATAATGGACTATTATTGACTCTTATTCACATATGATGCATGATGATGGTTAGAGACATTTTATATAGATGTTGATATCTTGGTTGACATGGTTATATTTATTTATGGATGTTGTTAGGACATGTGATATTTGGATATATTGATTAGACCAAGAAAATTGAATCAAAATTGATGATGATATAGTTGTTGATGAAATTGTAAGTGATATTGTTGATTGTCTTGATGTTGTTGTGATTCATATATATATATATATATGATGATTTTGAAATTATATTTATATTCATTTGGATATTCTAATATGGCCATGAGGCTGAAGGAGGTATTTTTGTTTTGAAGGTTAAAATATATTACAATAAACATCGGGGGATTGGAGACCAACCACATTGGAATTCTAGATGAATTCAACAAGGTCACCATGACAACTTGTAATTGTTTGTGTGTGTTTGATTGTTGTTAGGGATTCCCATGGGGGATCACTTTCAAATGTGACCATGGGACTTTTTTTGTTTCTTTTATTTGCTTCCTTTGTTTAAAGTTAGTATCTCTTTTATAAGTAATGTGCTTCTCCTTTTTATTTAATTAAATTGTGGTAAATAATGTGAGTAATCATATTGTTAAAATTAATTAATCAAATTGGGTCATAAGAAATTAATTATTAGAGTTATTGGCCTGAAATTAGAGTTATGTGTAAGAGATGTGTCAGTTGATTTTGGAGTATGAAACACTCCACCTTCCTTGAAATTCAATTTGTCGTTGGAGGTCGATTTTGGAGGCTTGTGGGACAAGTTAAACTCACCCCACACCTCTTAAATTTATACACCAACCTTACTTATGGTTGGAGAGTTAAATTTAGACCTTCATTATGCATTTTTGGGAAGTCAAGTTGTATGTTTTAATTGCACTTTCTTACATGCTTTAAATTTCAGTCCTTATGGGGTGTGGGCTTGACTTGAGTGTGTAAGTAAAAATGTCATATTATTCACCTACTTATTTATTTTTCCTTGGAGATTGAAGTTGACTTATGAGGTGGAGTTGAGGTGCATTGCTTCATTTTGGGTAACTCCTTTTGGTTTTGAGATCCCTTTCTTTTGGAGAAGATTTGGGAATTGTTACATACTTGTTGATTGTTAATCTCTTGGATTGTTTTTGCATTGGAGAGTTTTCTATTTTGAACTTGGAACAAACTCCGTCATGGAGAGGTAAGAGCTTGGCTCTTAGAAATGCTCTTCTTTCCTTTTTATGAATATGTAAATGATTGTATGTTTGTTATTGCTTGTCGATTTGGTTGGGTAGAATGCTTAGGGATTGTGTGGGAGAAGACTATGGGGTATTCTTGTAAGATGCATAAGCTCTTTGGGAGGTATAAGTGTGGATGGAGTTGGGATTTTGGTTCCACCTTGTAAAAGGAAATAGCTTGTGTTTTTTTACTCATAATGGGGTGCCATAAGAGGTTGGGGAGGCATAAGGAAATTTGAGGAATAAGGGGCACTTAGGGGAGGTATAAGGGCATGTCAGGGATTTGAAATGATATATATATTTTGGCAGTTTGTTCTCAGGTGGTGATACCCATTTCCCCTTTAGGAGGCATAAGAAGCATCCCCCATAGTTTCTTGCTCCTTTGGATTTCTTGATGAATCCTGAGTATTGTTGTGTTTTTATCTTGTGGTTGCTAAAATTTTGTTTTGTTTTGGACTTTGTTTTAAATATGAAATTTGCATGTGTGTTATGGAAGCCTATTGTTGCCATGAGTTGAAACACATTTCTTATTGCATTGTGGTTGGGGCTCAGGGGCAAATGAAGAAGGATGGCTTATCCTTTTCATTGGATGTCTTGGTTGGGTGGAGAGCATTTCCTTTCCCCTGTTCTATTGTGATCAAATTGGAGAATGATGGAAATTCATATTGTTGTTCTGGAGCTGTGAAAGAAGATAAAGTTTGGCTATCCTTTGTGAAACTTCTTTTTGTAAACCCTTTTTCCCACTTCAAGTGGATGACTTGTAATATTATTGGTATTGGATAGTATTTTGTTTTGGAAATAAAATTCCATTTGAATGTGAAAGGACATGCTCTGTAATTTTATTCTACGAAAGGAAAAGAAAGATTTGTATTTTGTCTTTTGAAATGGAATGGAAGGAAGTTGTATAAGAAACATTTGAATTAATGGAAGTTGTTACATTGGAAATATGTGTTCAAATTTTTGAGGAACTCTTGTTTGAAGGAAATAAATACATATGAAGAAAATACATTACTCTATTTTTTTGAAATGCATGTTTTGAAAAATAGAACTTACATTCATGTTTCTACATTTTGATTGAAGGAAATGATAACTATTTAAAATAACATGGAATGAATTCAATGTTTTTATATGAGGGAAAAATAAATAGATTAATATTTGTATTTGAAATGATTCCAAAAAAGCCAAAATACTTATGAAAATTTTAGAGAACCTTTCAAATCAAGCAAAGGAAAAATTGTAGGCCCTTTTGTTGTGTAAACATTGGTAATTTCGAATGCAAATCAATCAAGCAAATTTAACCTTGCAATCTATCCTAAAATCTTCCAAGTGAAATCCTCCATGCCTATTTGGCATGTTGAGAAAGAATTAATGGCAAATTTGAACAAAATTGATAAGTTAAAAAAATACCAGTTCACTTTCTAAGTGACAGAAAGATGTTTTCTCAAAATTGACCATTAAAAGTTTACCAAAATTAAATTCTTAAGGGTGTTATGTAAAGAGGATGCTGAGAGCTTTCCAGAAAGTCTTTTTTTTCCAAAATCTAAGTTCCCAATCAAAATTTATGGCCTCCTGAAGTTTATACTTCATTTGGCTTCAAAACTAATCTAAGTTCAAAAATGGAAAATTTGGAAAAATTTCCCCGTGGCTCCGCCTTTCACTTTTGGAAGCATTTCCACGGGTGCGCGGGCCCATGACCACTAACTTAAATTTCTTCCAATTTTGGATAAAAATTCTATCTTCTACGCGGCCCCGCATCCCCGCCCTTCATTTGGAATAGCTCTTTCGCTGGTGTGCTCTAACAAACTTAACTTTATTTTATTTTTTAAATTCCTTTTGATGAAAATTTAAAAATTTCTTCCCACGCTCCGCCTTTCCGCTCTTGGGAAAATTTCTTCCTGTGCTCCACCTTTCCACACTCGGGAAAAATTTCTTCCCGCACCTCACCTTTCCCTACTTGGGAAAAATTTATTCCCACTCCCCTTTCTACACTTAGAAAAAAAAATTCCCATGCCCCGCCTTTCCACACTTGGAAAAAATTTGTTCCTATCCCCGTCTTTCCATGCTCGAGAAAAATTTATTCCCATGCCCCGCCTTTACGCACTTGGAAAAAAATTCTTCCCACGCCCGCCTTGCTACGCTCACAAAAATTTCTTCCCGCACCCTTTGCCTTCCACGCTCTCAAAAACAAAAATTCCTTCCTGCGGTCTGCGAGCCCACTCTTTGGAAAAAATTTCTCCAAAGGTCACCGCCCATAACTTGAGAAATATGAGGAGTTAGAAGGACTTCTTTATATCACTAGAAAGGGGAGGAAATTTCCTATCTAATGGGAATGTTTTTAGGAAGTTTTAAGTTCATTAAACATGAGAAAAATCAGGTTGAATCTTTTAAGAGAGTTCTAGGAGTGGGTAAGTGAGAATTTACCCTGTTAGTTTAAATGTGTATTCTTCCCCTTATAATTAGACCTTGTTAATTTTTGAAACCTTATAGAATTAAATACCTAGGGTATTTAATTGTTTTGGCTCTTCTTACCCTCTGAGTTTAATTAAGAATTGTTTGTCTTAGTGTTAATCTAATTTTAAATGGTTAGATTATCACCTAAGGGAAATTAAGCTATGCTTGGGATAAATTTCACTCTCTTAGAGTTTTGTAAGGTGATTTGATAATTGTTGTAATGGACTCTAGAATTTTTTTGTGTACACTATTAAAAAAAAATTAAAATTATTCCATAATTTTTCTAACTAAACCTAGGTTGTTCTTGGGTCTCAAGTGGGAAATTTTAGAGGGCATTACATCCAGGGGCATGTCTTACCCTAGGCAGCTTAGGAAGTTCCCTAAGACGCACAAAAAGGAGGGCACCTCATTTTATAAAAAAATTAGTCCGGCGATTGGCTTGTTAAATTTTTACAAAAAAATTGATATTAATAGTTGATCCCCGAAATGGCATGCCCACACCCATTAAGTGCATTTGTTGTTTCAGTTTCACATATATAAAAACAATTACAAATTGAGGCAAGAAAATAATTTAGCACTAACACTATCTCAAGGTCACGAGACTCACATGTGATTGATGATCCTCATCCGTTATAAAAACATCAGTCCTCAAGGTGTTACGGTGTTAAAGAATGGTCCTCGGACCTCCGTGAAGCCTGAAGGGAGATTCAAGACTGCCACTGGAGTGTGTTGTGAGCCTGTGTGTTGTTATACACTTTCAAAATCCATCTCCTCTTTACTCACCTGGAAATCCTCCCTCCTTACTATTATTTCATTGCTTACCCCTTTTGAGAGCTCTTCTGACTTAAGCTGAAACCTTCAGAATTATGACACCATTTATTTCAAACCACACTAAAATACTCGAAATTTACCACAAGCCATTGGAATCCCACCCAGGAAAAAAATAGCTAGTACATTATTGTCATTATTTTCAGCACTTAAAGCTCTCTCCCTTCATAGATTTGAAATATCGCAGTTTTCTAATTGTCATAAATAGTGGTGAAGGACTTAGTGTGGATGCAAGGAATGATTAAATTCTTTGGAATGCCATGATCCATGACACCATCATTATTTTCAATTCTAAGTCTTAGAGGAGTCACATCCTCAACCACAATGTTGAGATTGTAGTGGTCATTTAATACAAAGGCCATGGCAAATTTGCACCGCAAGAAATGAATTCGATGGATTCCGATTTTTATGACACCTTACTTCACCATCAAAGAAGGCACTAAGAATTTTTGAAACCTTGGAAATTGTATAGATCCTCCCACCAACATAACCTCATCTATTTGGGTAACATATTTATTACTCAACTCGAAATATTTAAGTAACATGTTTAGTCTTTACTAATTTCAAAATTCAACAGGAGATTGGCCTTGCATCAGATATTTCTCCAAATTCCAAAGCCTAAAGTTCTGTAAAATCAATTTCACCACCGGATCTCGTAATGTATATCGTGACTCGTCATTCAACTTGGGGACAAACATAAAGATAAGTGATAAAACCCTAATCGCTTTACCCTCTTACATTTGATTTTACAGGAATAAAATGTGTTAAGAGTTATACTATAATTGCTTTAAAAAGATGCACATATAGGTGGGTCACTAGTCCCGGGTGGGAGGAGGGGTGTACGCTCTCGAGTACTACCTAGGGTTCCTTGAAACCTTAATTCGGCCTTGATTACACTTCATGCTTGTCTTCAAGATTCATGGATTGTATTAAAATTTCAAGACTTATTTTAGGGTCTTCTGCTTTCTTTTGCGGCTCTTAGCGATCCTTTTACGATAGTTCTTTCTCATTGCTCAAGGGTTCAATTTGGATTACATTTATCTCTTCCTAGTAACAGGATCAAGGGATTCATCATCTTCGAATGGGAATGAGAAAATTTCTTCATCACAAATAAACACATAAGCTGATTTTTCTGTTTGAAAATCGTCAAGAACCATTTCCTCTTCTTCATGGTTTGCATCATCCAAAAATTCAAAGTTTCCCTCTTGTAACTCAAATCTCCTCAATGCTTCTTCAAAGTACAAATCTCTCAGGAAGGCATGTATGGACCTATCAAGATGGGAATATCCTCTTCCTCCTTAGTTGTCACAAAGTGATTCATCCACCTACTACCCTGGTACAAAATGTTAGCTTTTGGGCTTCCATACTTTCATACCATGTACCTCATCTTCTTCTCAGGAAGCAATTTCTCTGTGTCTCCCTTCATTGGTATGGTTACAAAAGACCAATTCATTTGAATTTTCTCTTGCAAGTCTTGATAGAAATTTCTACTCAAAGAACATTTTGAATGAGGCCGGGATGTCTACTACCAAAATCATTGTTGAAATTTTCTAGTTTGGAAATCTTACGAGAGCCACCTATACATCTTTTACCTTCCCTACAAGAGAGACCTCTTTTGATTCCAAAAAGTAATAAGAGATGCTATGTGGAGTCATGGTAATTTTGAGAGCCTTGGCAACCTTAAAAGGCATCATGTTGTCTAAGGCACCACAATCTATTATGCAATTATTCATTACATATTCTCCAACAAGAAGGGAGATGTAGAAAGGTTCAAATTTATCAGTCTTTGATGCACTCAGAGAAATCATGATCTATGAGGGAGGTGTATGTGAGTTTGGTAGCATGCCTTTGGAAATAGAAGTTAAAACATTGGGTGTTAGACTATAACTCCTAATATATTGGATGAACCTATCAAATTGTTCAGGATGAGTCCAAAACTATTCGGTTTCAATAATCTATACTTTGGTTTTGTTTGGATATTCTATGAAGTCAAAGGGAGAAGATGTGGACAAGGGGGGTGAAGGGACTGCTTTTGCATTCAGGACAAGTTTGGAAGTAGGAGTATATTTTTGGGGAATAGTGTAATGCCCACTAAAACAACCCACTTGAGATCCAAGAGCAACCTAGGAATAGTTAGGAAAAATTATGGAATAATTTTATTTTTCTTTTGTTCAGAAGAATCTACAACCGGGTTACAAGCCAACAATGTCACTAACATGTTCCAGAAAAATTCTAATCCAATAGAATATACTTTTATTTTATTAACAATTATTATAGGTCATAAGGTCCAAAATTTAGGGTTAGAAGGTTCAATTAGGTTCAGAGGGTAATTCCTTACCATACCCACTCTCTAACAGGCTTAAAGATTCAACTTGATTTTTCTCAAACTTAATGCATTCAAAAATTTCCTAAATTATTCCCATTGGATAGGAAATTTCCTCACCTTTCTAGTGATATAAATAAGTCCTCCTAAATCCTCATATTTTTTGAGTTATGGGCCAGTGGGCCTTGGGGTGAAAATTTTCCCCAAGAGTGGGCCTACGGGCCCAAGGGTGAAAATTTGCCCCAAGGGCAGTCGGTGGGCCGCGAGAAGACTTTTGGAAAATTTCCTTGTGGGGAAAAAAACCAACTTTGCACCCGCACAACCGCAGGTCCGTAAGTCCACAAGGGACATGTGGCACCTCCCAAGTTAGTGTGGGGAAGGCGGCATGGTGGGAGACATTTTGAAAAATCTTCCCACGCGGGACAAAGGTCAGCTTTGCACTCGTGCTCCTATGAGTCTGCAAGGGACATGTGACATCTCCTAAGACAACGCGGGAAGGTTGTGTGGCGGGAAGAAAATTGGTTTAACACCACCGAAGGAATAAGAGGGTAGCATTCACCCACACCTCTTCCAACACCTCATGATCCCACGTGGCATCTCTTGATTGGCTGCGGGGCGGTGAAGGTGAGGCGGGGAGAAAATTTAGAAAATTTTCCCCAAATTTTTTTCTAAGCGCTAAGCTCAAAAAAGGGTCCACCCCTCAGCCGACACCTTGTGGTACCACGTGGTAGCCTCTGATTGGCTGCGGGTCAGCGAGGGAAATTAGAAAAATATTCCCAATATTTTATTGAACTGCTAAGGGAAAAATTCGGGCTCGCCAAGGAAATTTTTCACAAATTGTTTTTTCACACCAAGTGAAGGAAAAACTTCAGAAGGCCATAAATTTTAATAGAGATCTTGGTTTTAGTCAAACAAGGACTTTCTAGAAATATCTCGACGTCCTCTTTACTCAGGAATCATTAAATTTTGATTTTGATAAATTTTAAGGGGTCAATTTTAAGAAAATGACCTGTGAGCTTCTACAAGATCTTGAATGACAAATTTTACCTTGTGAGATATGTTCAATTTGATCTTCTTCCTCTCTCAACATATCAAATAAACATGTAGAATTTTTCTTAGGTGGATTTTGGGTAAGTTTGTAAGGTAGATTTATTTGATTAGTTCCACCGAAATTTTACAATTTTGACAAAGTAAAAAGATGGTGAAGCTTTGAACTCGGTTTTGCAGGTGTTGAAATATTTCATTTAAGTATTTTTGTCTAATTGGATTCGTTTAGGGAAAAATACTACAATTTAATCATTTATATTATTATTTCATTGTTATAGGTCCGATCTATGCATTTTGGATTAAATAATTTCCTATTTTAAAATACAAGACGGGGACCAAATTTTTAAAGGGTTTATTTGCCATTTTCCCTCTTCCAAGCATTATAATATGTTCCAATTCTAGTCTAATACATTCGATTAATTTAATTCAGCTTATTCAAAACTATAATACATCTCGATTTCCAATTTTCACATATTTCAAAACACAGAGTATTACACTTCCCTTGTACGCATTTCTTTTTTCAAACAGAGATTTCAATTATATTTAAAAGATCATATTCATTTAAGTATTTTTGTCTAATTTGATTCGTTTAGGAAAAATACTACAATTTAATCATTTATATTATTATTTCATTGTTATAGGTCCGATCTATGCATTTTGGATTAAATAATTTCCTATTTTAAAATACAAGACGGGGACCAAATTTTTAAAGGGTTTATTTGCCATTTTCCCTCTTCCAAGCATTATAATATGTTCCAATTCTAATCTAATACATTCAGTTAATTTAATTCAGCTTATTCAAAACTATAATACATCTCTGATTTCCAATTTTCACATATTTCAAAAGACAGAGTATTACACTTCCTCGTATGCATTTCTTTTTTCAAACAGAGATTTCAATTATATTTAAAAGATCATATTCAATGCCACTGTGTAATTTGAAAATGGTAATACATCATTTATTGATTCCAAAAGACAACTTTGTAACATCCTTCTTTTATTCCTTCCAAAATCATATATTATAAACAGTGCAGAATATTACATTTTCTTCTCACGTGTTTCAATTTTCCACTTTCCAAATAGGGATTTCATAGTGAATGCTACACACATATTTCTAATGGAATAATATCATATGGACAAGAAAAAATGACTTCCATTGATTCAACTGAAACTCTTACAACTTCATTTCCATTTGATTTCAAAATACAACATAAAAAATATGTATCATTCTTTCACATCCTTTCAAAAAAATAGAATACATAGTATAATTGTTTTACATTTCAAATTTCAACTTTCATAATCAACACCACATATTTCCATTACAAAACATTTACAGGTTCATCCACTTCAACTGGGAAAGGTTACAATAAAATTTATCTCAACAAGGGACTCACAAACCGTCTTTTCTCACTCCGAACAACAACATGCATATTTCTCTTTCTTCCAAATTGTGATCACAACAAGAGTAGGGGAAAGGAAACGATCTCCACCAAACCAAGACATCCAATGAAGAGGAGAATCCATCCTTCTTCATTTTCCCCGATCCCCAACCACAAAGCAATAAAAGATGTGATCCAACTCATGGCAACAATAGGCTTCCACAAACACACAAGCAACATAATCACAATAAAACACAATCCAAAACAGAATGTAGTTTACAACTACATTAAAACATGACAAACATTACTGAGGCTTCATCAAGCAAGCCAAAGGAGCAAGAAACTATGGGGGATGCTGCTTATGCCTCCCAAAGGGAAATGGGTATCACCACCTGAGAACAAACCACCAATATATATATATATATATATATATATATATATATATATATATATATATAATTTCAAATCCCTGACATGCCCTTATGCCTCCCCAAGTACCCCTTATTCCTCACATTTCCTTATGCCTCCCCAACCTCTTATGGCACCCCATAATGAGTAAAGAAATGCAAGCTATTTCTTTGTAAGGTAAAACCCAACTCCCAAATCCCTCCACCCTTATACCTCCCTAAAACACAATTGTGCGTCCCACAAAATTACTGCATAATATTCTCCTACACCATTCCTAGGCCATCTACCTAACATCCCATAAACAAGCCAAAACATTCATACATTAACATTTACATTCATACAAGAAGAGCATTTCAAGAGTCAAGCTCCTACCTCTTCATAATGGAGTTATCCCAAGTTCCAAAATAGAAAGATTTATCCCAATGCAAGAAATCCAAATCAACCAAGCACAAGCATGGAACAATCTTCCAAAAACTTATTTAAAGCAAGAGCTCCGAAAAAAACAAGTAATTCACCCAAGATTAAAGTCTCCAAAATGAAGCAACCCCAAAACAAGGCAAGCCATTAAAATTTTATAGAAGAGGGAAGGGAAGAGAATGAGGTGGATCCATATAGGATGCCACATCACACATCCTCAACCTAAAACCCAAAATTCAAATTCTTTCTCCAATGCATAATAAATAGGTGGGTGAATAATATGACAGTTTACTTACACACTTCAAACCAACCCACACCCCAAAGGACTGAAATTAAATCAAGTAAGATAAGTGCAATTAAAACCTATAATTCTCCTTCTCAAAAGGCATTTAAAAAGTCTAATCTCCACTCCCCAACCATAGGTATGGTTGGTAATTAAATTTAAGAGGTATGGGACAAGTTTAACTTGTCCCACAAGCCCCCAAAATCAGCCTCCAAGGACAATTTCAAATTTCCAAGAAGGTGGAGTGTTTCACACTCAAAAGTTAACTTACACATCACTTACACATCTCTTACAACACTTTAATTCAAGGCCAACAAATCTATTAATTACCTTCTTATGACATATTTGATTTATTTATTTTAACAATATGATTACTCTCAATATTTACACACCATTTAATAGTTAATGAAGGGGTAAAAGCACCACAAAATAAACACATGCAAACATAAACAAAGGGACAAAAATAAAAGAAAATAAATAAAACCCCTTGGTCACAATTAAAGATGATCCTCCCATGGGAATCCCTAACACTCACAAACACGCACAAACAAACACTAGTTGCCATGGTGACCTTGTTGAATTCATCTAGAATTCCAATGTGGTTGGTCTCCAATCCCCCTATGTTTGTTGTGATATTTTAACCTACAAAAATGAATACCTCCTTCACCTCGTGGTTGTTGGTTCTCAAAATGGTCTCGTCCCATCTGTGCCTTTGAAAGATTATTCATTCATGGCCTCTATCATTTTCTCCTTCCCGTATTGTGCTTGGTTGGTCTTATTGCCATTTTTAATCTGCTCTTGGTCGAGGATCATGTGTGAGTTTGTATTTGTCTCATGGTTCCTTTATTCTGCTGAAAATCTCTATACTTTGAGTCTCCCATGCTTTGTTCCTTCAAAACTCATGTTTTCCCATTTCCTCCATTATCCACAGTCAAGATCTGTCGTCCTTGCCACTTTTTCCCTAAATACTCAAAGATAAATGATTTGATGTGTCCCCGAGGATCATGTTTGAGCCTTGTAATAGTCTAAATTATCTATCCTTAAAGAAAACCTCATTTTTGGCTCGAATGGATGTTTCTATGTGTTTTACGGTTTCACGAGTGTTTCTCCTAGTCAAATCTACATCATTAACTCAACAGGGAAACGTTGCACCTCTTGGTTGGATGCGGATCAGCTTAATACTTTGGAAATTCCATGAAAACCTCATTTTTAAAAATGTATCCTCGTGGAGGAATGGCACTCATTTGAGAATAATATTTTTAGTTTGGATTTGAAGTAGCGTCGAGAGGACACGTGGAGGGTTAGCAGGAAAGAGACACTTGGAGGATTCCACTTTGGGTTTCCCATACTTATATAAATTTCAAAAAAATCACAAATTCCGGGACACATGGAGGAACGACACTCATTTGAAGATCAACTTTTTGGTTTGGCTTTGAAGTAGCATCGGGAGGACACATGGAGGCTTTCGTTGCTTTCCCATACTTAGAAATTTTTTTATGTAGATGGAAATACTTTGGCAGAGTTGGGACACGTGACGAGCACGTGCTCGTTCATGGTCTTCAACTTGGGCACCATTTTGAAGAAGCATCATGAGGACACGTGGGGCATTCCACTCACTTTACATATTTTCTTGGAATTTTCAATGACCAAGGAAGACTTCCTTGGAGCTTGACACATGGTGCCTCCCGTAAAGATTCAAGCCTTCAAAAAAATCTTGCCAGAGTAGGACACATGGTGAGCCCACGCTCATTCAAGGTGTCAAATTTTTGGGGCTGCCTCAAGGTGTGCCATTGTGACACATGGCAATTTGAAATTTCATAGGGGGCGGGGAGGCGGACCATCGGAGGCAATTCAAAATTTTCACCTCTTTGCTTCATAAAGGTTAAAATAGCAAAAATGGCCCATGAGCCTAATGGGAAATAGTCAATGTTTTTCCCTGGTCAACAACGGAGGTGTGGACTCATGGAGGAAAATTGGAAAATTTTCCTTTTGAGAAAAAAGAGTTAAAAGTAAAAGGGGAAGCATAGTTTCGCTAAGACCCACATTGGGACATGTGTCAAGAGTATTTCTAAAGGGGCGAGCTACGGGAAAACTTTGGAAATTTTTCCTTTTTTCAAAAGAGAGTCAAATGGAAGAATTTATCTACATTTGTATTTGGGCCCACATAAGGGCCAGTGTCGAAGCCCCCATTTTCGAAGCGGAGTGCTGGGGGCAAAAAGGTGAAATTTTTATATTTTTTTAAAAGGGTCAAAAAGGTCAAAGGAAACCCCCGAATCTATTTTTGCATCTTCCACGTGGACAACCCACATTCAAAATCAAAGATCAATGGTACATTGAGCATCTAAATCTTATTTTCTCCGTATTTTTTCTATAAAACTCTTAGGAGTGCGAGTCTTCATGATTTTTTGCCATTTTCTACACGCCAAATAGAAGAGCGAGATAATTTTGATATCTAGAGTTTGGTAAAAGAGATCTGGAGATGTCTTTCTCCATTAAAACATTCTCATTCTCACGCCCGATATGGTTTTTTGTTTTCCTTCTCCTAAGCACACAAGGGGCCATATTTGATTGATATGGGGCGAAGTGGTTGGCGAATGGATGGAGGCATGTTTTTCCCAAGAAAGGAGTTGAATGTGGGAAGAAATCGAAGAGATTTTCCCTCGAGCACCTGGAGATTTTTATAGATCTGATTTTGTGAATCACAAAAGAATCATGGTGAGCACTGGTGCATTTAATGTTTTTGTCTTTTGGGAGGAAAGGGATTAGTTGTAAGTGTTATAAATGGAAAAATAAATTCGTGTAAATGGTTGGGAGATTTTGGAAAGATCAAGATTGATTCTCTCTAGCAGAAAAAGCTTGATAGAGCCCATCCATTTTGAGAAGCCATCTAGAGAAGCCTGTATATCTCTCTTTGTGTCAAATTTGATCATGTCAAGCTGGTTGCAAGTGTATAGCCATTGCCAAGATTTGAGATTATTCTAGAAACTACCCCTTGCTGATAAATTTGTTCAAAATTTGAGCTATTCTCCGTGTCAATCTTGAGTAAAGTGTATCCTTGGTGACGACATGTCAGCATCATGTTATGTGTTAAGCAAGTCAAAAAAAAAAAAAAAAAAAAAAAAAGTTATCATGTATTTCACCGTGTTGTTCATGTGTGGATTTTTGGATAGTTACTGATAACTCAAAAGAGAACCTCCTTTGGGATTGTTCCAGGTGGTAACATCCTAAGTTCATAAAGAAATCCATATCTAAACACAAATAATAATTTCATAAAGCATGTACACATGAGAAAAATCTAAAATCTTACAAAACTAACCACCCAAAGTAAATGCTCTTATATGGAAATGACTTAGAATCGAATAAATTAAAAATAAAAAATCTTAAAATTAAATATAACTAAAATCACAATTCATCCACTTAAATAAACTCACAACAAAATAAATGTAAAGTGGTTAAACTGTTTCTAAATCTCATTAGGGGTCTTTTTGAGCCCTAGATGGCCAAAAATTTATTAAAAAGTACACATGTGCCATGAGTAGGAGTATGGAAGGGTTTTCAGAGTGTGGGACAAGGTTTACTTGTCGCACACATCACTGAAAAATGGGCTCAAAGGATAAATTCGAGTTTACAAAAATGGGAATAGTTCCAACAACCCAATTATAACAACACATATCCAAAGAAATTAAGTATATTAGTTATTAACCAAAACTACTAAAAAAGTTTAGGAATAAATCAAGCACGTAAATAAAATTAAGATAAGGGTCCCCATGAAGATGGCTAACAATAATACTAAGCAAAAATAAATTAAGTCAACACAGAGTCACCATGCACATTACTCAACCATCTAATTCCATTTCTAAGTGACTCATGTTAGTCAAGGAGATTTGCAGTAGTTAGTCCCAATCTATGTTTTATGTGTTATGTATCCATAAAATTTCTATATTATCCTTATGGAAACACATTTATGGGTAAATTAGAGACCTCCAAAATTTATCCCTAGAAGTGAAGGATATTTAATCATGAACATGTTCCTCTTATAGCAAAATTAAATATTGGCATCCCTTCTGGTGTACTTCACAACTCATGTGCAAGTTTGAATATTTAATTGACTTTGGTGTTGTCTAGTGTATGAAAGCCACCTTTATATAGGCAATGTATTAAATGTAAGAAAATAATATGACTCTATTGGTTGGATACAACACACTTGTGCTTCTTTTGTCGATTGTGATATAGACCTAAGGATATTTTTGTGGTGAAACCTCTACCAATACTACGCTAATAATGGACCTCACTCAAACAATTTATTTTTTATGCAGTTTAAAATAAATGAAATACTTTACATTGATGTGACTCTAATATATTATGTAGATGCTTAATATTATTTATTTAAAGTAATAAAGTGAAAAAATTTATTTTTTCAATGCATTACTTTTTGGTTAGTGATTGTAATTGATGACCAAATTATGTAGGTAATCCATTTTGTGTTTAGTCACGTGAGCACTTACACCTTAAATGGCAAAATTACCAATACTACTAATAATGGACCTCACTCAAACAATTTTTTTAATATAATGTTTTAAGCATTTATGAAAATAAATGAAATACTTTACATTGATGTGACTCAACTAATATATTATGTAGATGCTAAATATTATTTATTTAAAGTAATAAAGTGAAAAATATTATTTACCTGCATTTACAAAATGACCTTCTTTATTTAAGGAAATGCTCGGTTTAGGAAACGCTCGGCGTAAGAGTTTCCCTAACAAAATTATCTTCTAATTGTGATTTAAATGACCCTGGACCTTTTCTTTCCATCGCTAATTTATGGACTTCTCTCACAAAATCTAGTAAATTCGTGTTTGAGGACCCTCCATATGCAAATGTCTTTCTCGCCATCTCTCTCAGCTTTTCTACATCTCTTTTCATCTCTTTCCCTTCATCTTTATTCAATACAATAATTACAGCGTCCTTCACTCTTTTCTTGTCAGGAATTCCAACTCTATGTTCGCAAGCTTGGATTCCAATTCCCAGCTTAATTGCAAGCTTGGAATTGAAGTGTTGATCTGCAAACATGGGCCACCCGATTAATGGGATTCCGAGAGATATGCTTTCAAGCATAGAGTTCCACCCGCAGTGACTCATGAAGGCACCTACAGATGGGTGGGAGAGAATTGTAAGCTGTGGAACCCAGCCCCATATGACGAGCCCTCTATTCTTTGTTCGCTCCTGGAAACCCTCCGGAAGATATGTGCGAGCTAAATCTAATATTGGGGTGTCCGATGTCATGGGTTCAATCTTTGGTGACACCTTGATAGCCCAAATAAATGGCTGCTCGCTGGCTTCCAGACCACTCGCCAGCGCATTGCTTTGCTCTATCGATAAGAAGGTCTGGCTTCCAAACGAAACATACACGACAGAACAACAGCTTTGAGAATCCAGCCACTGTAGCAGCTCGTCCTCGCTGACTTCTGCTGTTTTTCCCCGGGCGTCGCTTTTCATTTCTCCGCCAAAACAAGCCGGTGGGAGCACCGGGCCTATCGACCACACTTTCTTCCCTGTCAGATTTCGTAAGTGTTGGAGATACTCAGGCTCCATATGCTCAAACGTATTGACCAGCATTCCTGAACTTCTACTAATCGTCTGAAACCGTCCTAAAATGTCCATCGAGAAGGCGTCAAACAATTCAGGTCCATCTCGTGTTTACTTAATCTGAGAGGAGTGGGTAGATCCAAGCTCAGCAAAACACTTTCTCCTTGTTTCTCCAACGCATTCTGCGACGCCGAAAGCCATGCCGAATGCATCAGACTAGTTGCAAATGCCCCGTATGTGTTGAACACCACCCTCGCGATGTTATGCTTGTCGGGTACTTCCATAGTCCATCCCAAAAGCACATCATGCATTATGCACACAGGAGGTGCCCTCACTTCAAGTTGGCCCTCAAGCCAACTGTTAAAGGGGCCCTCAAGTTTAACGGCCAGCTCAAAAATAAGATCACATTGCTCCCTGGGAACTTTTTCGTAGCTCTCCAATCCCTCTGCTAAACCTTCCACAAGCGGCGTTGGAAGAACAAGGAGACGTATATCGAGGCCGGAGGAAATAGCAGAAGCGAGTTGATGTTGCAGACGGGGAACATTAGCAGGGGTGGTGACGCAGGTGACGGTGATGCCATGGGAGGCGAGCTGCTTTACAAAATCGAGCAGAGGGATGGCGTGACCGAGTGCTGGAAATGGCACTGCAACAACGTGAGGTTTCTCAATACCATTCATCATTGTACACAATGGATTTGCAGTTTGAGCGAGGCAAAGCAAATCGAATTTGAGGGATTCAATTGACTGATTCGCAGTACAGGAGGAATTCGGTATAGTCACAAGTACGTATATAGAGACGAGTCGTGCAAATATATAGTATTTAAATATTGTTGTTCGTTCTTTGAAGAGATACTGGGTGATTTTCATCAGTGGTCTCCAAGAGCTTTCGATGACACGTTCTGATTTTATTGAATTTTTTATATATTTTTACAATTTAATTGTATGGACTTTTAAAACTAGCAAGGGTACGTGAAATGCACGATGGGATCTTTTCAAGTATTCAATTGACTGATTTATGCAACAGAGACGTACAGTAAGAATTCGCTGTAGACATGCAAATATTTAGTATTTAAATATTGTTGTTAATTATAATATGAGTTTCGGCCCGTCGGTACATTATGTGAACATGAGTGGTCTCCAAAGAGTTTGCTTCGGAAGATACGTTCTAGTTTTATTGATTTTTAAAATATATTTTTGCAATTTAATTTTATTGACATTTTTAATATTTTATTGATTTGATATGTTCGATATTAGGGATCCCAAATGATACATTCAATTTTATTGATTTTATAGCGAAATGTGATGATTTGAATTATTGAGATTTTTATAAAAATGTATTATGTGCAACTTGGAAGGTTTTAAATAGATATTCTTTAGTTTGATTTGATAAATATATCTTTGGTCAATTAACTTTTAAATGTATATCCACACTAAAATACCACACACATGTTCTTGTATCATTTTACTTCTTACTACAAGATATATGGTATAGTATCCACAATTTTTTCACAATTTCGTTGTGGATATTTTAGTTCAAATTGTGAATCCAAATTTGTGGACTCCACCTACAATAATTTTGTGGAAACATAAAACGTGACAAAATTTGTGAAAATATCTACAATAAAAATAAGTGTAAAAATTCACAATAATATAATTGTGGAATTTGTCATAATTTTAATATTGTTACATACCTACAATTGAAATTTTTGTGTATATATTTACAAATTACAAATTGTTATCGATCTACATTTATAAAATCATGGCATGTGTCACAATAATTAGAGCTTAATTTTAGATAAATTCTTGATTTTTAAATTATACCTATTTTCACAATTTTATTTTATGAAGTTATAATAAAAAATATAAGATTATTTTTCGATTTTAATTGTTTATTTTATAATTCTTAGATATTATTTTTTTGTTTCACAATTTTCTTATTAATATTCATTTTCATAAAATATTTATTTTAACTTGCATAATAAATTTTATAAAATAATAGAATATTAATTTAATTATTTTATTCAAATTTATAATATTAATAACATGAATTTAATAATTAATTAAAAAATATTTTATAAATAAAATAAGAAAAAATATTAAATTAAATAACTTGAAAGTAAATAAAAATATAATAATAGTTATAAAACCATATTACATGTAAATATGCCATTTAATTTTTATTTTTAATCAAATTAGAGATAAATTTTTAAATATAACTTGACCTAAAGATAGAACCTTAAAATATAAATATTGAAAAAATCCATGTTTCTAAAAGAGTAGTGTGACTTCATATAGTTTGGGCAAAAGAGTCATTTTTCTTTTTAAACATGGAAAGCATTTGAATTATTTGAAGGTTTTTCATTTTAGATAAAACACATAATAAAATAAATTATAATTTAATTAAAAAATTGTATAAATAATAATATTTTAAAAATATTATATACTATAATAACATTTAAAACGATTATATATAGAATTATATTCCATTTTATAAATGTATATGAAACTTTTGTTTTTTATATTGGAATACTACTAAACAATAAAGTCTTGTTTCATTTTTGCTTCAAAAAATAATTACAAAGTAAATATATTCCTTAATTTTAGAATAACAATGAAAAATATTAATCTTACAAAATAGTCACCTACTATATTGTAATTCTAAAGTTTAGAAGGACAATTTATTTTTTATTTAAAAAATTAATTACATTTTAATCGCGAAATATGTTAAAATATAAATAGAGATTTCAATTCATGACAACCAAATAAACAAAAGTTCTATTTAACCAGTCATGTATGTGAAATGGTTAGAATATAGTAATGTTGTCAATAAGAGACTTAAATAATTCATTATTAACAATTATATTTATTTATCAACCTTAAGAGAGCACGATTGCAATTGTTTCATACATTTTTAAACTAAATTATTTTTTATATTTAATTTTTAAAATTTAAATACTATTATAAGATATAAATAAGATTTTATAAACCTTACACTAAAAGAAAGTCAAAAAAGATTTATTCATTTAATCCAAAAGTAACATTGCTCCTCCACTTCAAAATAACTGCTCTGCAACAAAACCAAAAACATGTAAATTTCTTAAATAATACAATATATTTAAAATTAGAGTATGCAAAAAATTATAAAAATCTAAAAAAATCATACCAAATTCATGATCTGAACCATTCTCGTTTTATTGTTAAAACCTCAAAATTATTAATGTTTTTTTGAAATCCTACAAAATAAATAGACCCAATCACAGATCTATAGAAGAAACATACCTTTCAAAATTCATCATACAATCCTTAATTTTTTTGTCCTTTCTTTAAAGCATTGAGAAAGTCCCGAAAAAATTCTTTCCTCTCATCATCTCCCAAGCACCCCTTAGAAAAAAACTTAATCTGAATTTCCGTATTAATTTAAAGTTGATAGGAGAGACCAATGCATGTCTGTCATCAATCTAATTCTGATTATCAACGGTTCAAAATACTTTGTACTCAATCCGTGTATAATTCACATGATTGTATGCTTATTTTTTGGGTTTAGTTACATTCACTATTAAATCGGGTTTAGTTATGACTAAAATAGACATAAAAATCATAATCACGGAAATGATCATGGAGTTTCTAATTATGTAGATATTCACTCCTAATTAAGGAAGATGAATGAATATTTAAATTTTGTTATAAGAATTCGTTTAAGTTTGAGTTAATGCCAAGATAATAACAAGTTGGAGGCCATTTCTATTTTTATTTAAAATGATATATTTGGAATTCTTTTATTAATTTGCATTGCATTGCGGAGGGAAAACATTGTAAAAGTAATGAAAACTGATTTGAAATACTGTTTTTTCAAATTATATAAACTTTTATCGTTGTAGTTAGTGAATTATTACTTTTATGTAGAAGTAAAGTATTCACAAAATCTGCGATTATTTTTAAATTAGTAATATGTTATTTAATTTTGTTAATATATAGGCTAGAGAAGTATAAATATTGTGATTAAATAATAATTTATATTAGTCATTATTATTTGTTAAAATTAGGGATTTTTTTAATAATATATATTATCTATAATATATTTTGAAAATGGTATAAATGATTATATATTTATGTTTTATACATCAAACAATAAGAAATAATAATAAATAGATTTATTGTATATTATCTAAAAATAAAATTGTGAAGTAGTCATGTATCTAAAAATATATAAATAAAATTAAAACTATTTTTTTCATTTATGATAATGTTAAAGTGAGGTGTGTTAAAAAGTGTGTGTGTTTTATGTTTTGTCAATTATTCATAATTTAAGATTTAACTAATAAAAGTTTGTAGAATATCCACAATCCTTTTTATCAAAGTATAATGTTATTATGACCTTTCCATTAATATTAAATATGAGAATAAATTCGTATAATATCTACAATATTATTTACCAAAGTATAATTTTATCATAGATATTCCACAAATATTACACAATTCATTTTTTTGTGGATATCAATGTGAATAATGGAATTTGTCTCTTAATTACTTCATTCTTGTAACAACCCAACAACTCACGCACAAGAACAATACAAAGAAAAGATAGGATAATTTTTTTGACTTGCTTGAAGATAATACGACACTACACAAGTTCTCTAGGAATACAACCAACTAAAGGCATGCTTTCCACAACACGGACCCACACTGGTTACAGATAAACATGAGGCACACACTAAGGACACACTGGTTCATCTAAAGTAAGCAACTTTACAAACAAGGTCTTCCCACAGAAGGTTTCTTTAGAATCATGTTTTAGCTGTAAGTGCTTTTACATTCTTTACTTTTCCCAGAGGAATCATGATAGGAAAATCTGAAGTTCATGTCTCCTTTGAAGAATTTTCCCCACCTTGTTAAGGTTAATATACAGTGTGAACCAATTATTGTATGGTAAGAGGTTACTTCCTTTACTTGATTAACTTATTCATTTGTGAGGAGACAGTTAATTTCTCAAGGCTCTTAACTTCATCAATCTGTTTTCAGCATTGTGCTTTTAAACATGTATGTTTTACCCTTTTTAAGTGGTCATATTTTTATTTTATTTTATTTTTACAGTACATGACTGTCTAAAACTTGGATTCATCATTAAGATCTTATTAGTGGTTAAAAAGGATTTCATTGGGGTCAAGAGCCTAACCAGAAATATTACAGGTTTGACTCGGGCTTCACTTGAAGAGATAGACATAAGTATACTGTTTACATTTTCAACGGGTAAGATAGATCAAAGAGTTTCTTAGTCCAGTTCCTTCTATTTATTATAATCCTATTATCTTCCAAGAATTTAATCATTGATTTCACCTTAAGACCATTCCAAGGATTCACCACAATAAGAGATTGTTGATTAGTTTACGTGGGGTCACCAGGTATATTTGTTTCTCTTGTTTTTTTGCTAGATTCAAAACATAGTCCTCTACCAAATGACACATGACCAAGGTAACTAGAGCGATGCAAGTTGATTCAAGTTTAGGTAATTATATTTAGGTTTGAAAATTCCAAGATAAATCATATTAACAGGTGAAAATTCAACGAAGGATACGCATGTCAAACAAGTTCATTTAATTTTATTGACATTAATATTTCTCAAATTGACTTTCAAACTTACATGAGGACCATACAAAATTATAACACAATGCCTTCTATATAGTCTTCACAATTTCCATACCAATGTTTTAAAGCAAAGGAAAACATTCATACAATAGCAGTTCCTAAGAAGGCTGGAAACCACTCTCTACACGTGTTTCTTTTTCTCTCTCTTTTTTTTTTTTTTCTACTCAGGAAATCCTCCTGCACATTTGTTAGCACATGTCAGTTCGCAAGAACTGAGCACGATAAAAGCTATAACATTAAGACAATATGTTGTTATCTAACTGTTTCAAGGAAGAAAAACACCGTTGATTATGAAAAATAATCTAAGAGTCTAAACAAGAGCAATTAAAGAGTTGTCCAATAGCATAAAATGTCTGAATAAAAAGGGACGACACTAACTCTATTTAATTATCATTTTCTCATAGGAGCAGTTAATAAACATCATAGTGAATTTCACCCATATCACAATAATGACCGTCATTTTAACAAGATAACATTTCGAAATGAAACAATTACAAGAAGAGAATTAATTTCAAACGTGATCTGTCCCTATTTGTTTAAGTTAGTTCACCAAGCCAAGGATTCACTATGCCACTGGAAGATCCCAAACAATCAATCGACATGAGAATATCTAAACCAACATGACTTATTAATATTAAGATGATGTGCCTATAACAGTTAATTTTATGTCAGTACCGAATAAATAAATTGGAAAGAAAAGGGATGAAACACACAAATGACCTCGTATGGGTCACATCCTATCCTAACAATCCTTCTATTAAACTTTCTTCTAATCAAGAGAGTGTCTTAAGAAAAAGGACAAACTTGGCAAGACCAAACATAACCATTATAAATCTTACAGGAGGGTTACTCAATCATTCACAAGAACACAACACAGGATACATAGCTTCCAAAGGATCTGTCGTCAACAACAAGTTGACTTAAACCTTTCTGGTCAATACATAACCATTCTACTACAATGACAGCAAGGAGGTCGTATCACAATGATCATCACAAAAACCAGTCAACCAATGAGTTTCCAAACACACCAACCTCTAAGTCACAGAAGAATGAAATTTAAGCATCTTTACGGAGCAAAACGTAGAGTAATTTCTTACGCATAAAACCAACATCCCAATTTTAAGATTTGAAAACTTCCTCACTAATGATCAAGTAGATCTCGTATCCTCCAACATGTGTGAAACAAAATCAAGGTAAGAAAGAGTATTTCCTCTGACATTTTAAGCTATCCAAAAGAAATGTGAGTATCGTCAAAAGAAGACATTCCATAGGATCAGCTACATTCCTCAAAACATACAACAGTTACCAAGGGAGAGAAGGTGATTCCAAAGACAACAATCTCCAAACGGTGAACATGAATTGATATCAAATTATGACGATCAACCATGACACTCGAAGAATAAAATTATTTCTTTGAGCGATTCAAAAAAATAACAAAAGCAACTAACCTAGTTGAAAGTAATATCAACTTGGCTCAATTCAAAAATCAGTCAAGCTAAGCACACACCAAGCCAACCAGAAGGGTTACTAGAACCTAAACAAATGAAAGAAAAGGATAGAGACAGGAATAGCATCATTCACCTATACACAATGCACTCGTACTCAATCACCAATTCGCAAATACCCAACATAAACCAGAACTACAGATCTCGAACCGAAACAAGAATAAGAACAAAATAGGAACTATAAAGTTGAGTCCAACGACAATGTTTGATAAAACATTCAAATCGTGAGACCAACACAAAGAACTCGGGAATTTTCATTACAGAACCCCACCTCTTTTGTTTTATTAGTCTTAAGAACAAAGTTCACCCAACTAATATTTATTAAAACCCAGAAAACAATATAAAGGCTTCAACCAGCGCAATCATTTCTAATGCCAAAAAAAAAAAACAAACGAGCAAGGGAAGTGGAAACCAAATAGCATACCATCACACGAGACATTTATATGAAGAGTAGAGTTATTTAATGATTCAGTTAAATAACAGCATAAGAATCAATGGTATAGAGAATATCGTGCCTGATTAAGCTCCCGCAGTCGATAACAAGATGGACGGGGCCTGCAACAGCAACCCAACCAGCGCAACTTCTCTTCCTCAGCTTGCTGAAGGTCCAAACTCTGTTAACGGCCATGCTCTTGTCTTCATAAAATCAATTGTATAGTCCGCAATGTGCATCTCTGCCCATATACTGATGGGGTAAATGTTAAAGCCTCATTTTACAATATCATGGGGATGCCGTGACATTGAACTGTTTTCGAGAAACTTGTGCAAGTCTGGGATGATAAGCTGGGGGTGAGAAACTAGAGCTTGTGGGACTTGGGACGCTATTTGTGCTGGTTATTGTTGAACTCCAGCTTGTACCACTTGATTACGCTCGGTGTACTCTGCAACCGCACCACCTTGAGCCTGAGGAGCATTTTCTTGTTCTTTGAACTGGCCATGTTTCCTAGGGCAATTATGAGCATGCTCTTGTACTTTTCGGTGGACAATCTGGGTGCCACATCTATTACATATAATAGGGGATGAACCATATTGGTAACATTACTATGAGCCATACTCTCGAAAGAGGCCCTTGCAGTGCGGATGAACCAATCATCACATGGCCTATAATCGGCCGATCACTGGATTTGCCTCTTGCAAGCCTTCAAATCTATATCATAACTACCCATCATAAGAAAGGCCTAGTAGTACTTGCACATAAGTTAGGCAAGGCTTGCGGTCGATCTTGTGGTATATAACAATGAAGTTGGACAACCTACTGGCCGCTCATAAGGCTTTACCGTTATTACAGCATTTGCCTCTGAATATTTTGATCTGAAAAAGATCCTTCCATGGGATACTCTTCCATGAGTTACATCGTAAAGAAAAATCAATAGAGAAACTTAACAATAAATTTCATCAGCTCTAGTAATACTCACACCTTTGCCGCATAATCGATTTTGATAGAAACAAACTCAAGACATGTTCTAGGATCTAGAAAATATCCTGCTACCTTCATCTCCCAAGACGTTTTCTCGAGTTGCATAGATCTCCTGTGCTTGGTTGCGAGTGTCACCTACACAAAAAGCATGCACCTTTTTATTTCCTTTAATCCAACTACACCAAGTTTCTTTTTAATTCCTCTATCCGTCATCGATCTCCTAAAAGCTCTCTTGCAAAGCAAATCGTGCTTCATGAATATTCTCGATATGAAATAGATCCACCTCTATGATACCTTCTTTCATGAGTTACATCGTAGAACAAGC
The DNA here is from genome assembly GCA_018340775.1 of Taxus wallichiana var. yunnanensis. Classification (NCBI taxonomy): domain Eukaryota; kingdom Viridiplantae; phylum Streptophyta; class Pinopsida; order Cupressales; family Taxaceae; genus Taxus; species Taxus wallichiana. Next base: position 774,535,581 of record CM031243.1, on the reverse strand, counting down.
AAGGTCTCAGTAGAGAATCTCTGTAATAAATTTCATCGGGTCTCTGTAACACTCTCACTTTGTCACTTAATCGATTTTGATGAAAATATCTTGAAGGAGAACCCGAATTTGAGGAAGCGATCAAATAGAACAGATAATAACATAGCTAGACAGACATGCTTTTCATTGGAAGCGCTCAAAGCGTCTGAATATAGCCAAGCTTGATAGGCCAACAGGAACAAGCCAAAGTGTGACCGAAGTCACCAGAATCGGACACAAGGAGGCAGATACTCATCTACGGGCAGAGTGGAAAAAGTGAAACGGCAAGGCGATTTGTGCTTCGTGAATATTCTGATAAAGAACAGATCCGCCTTGAAGGAGAATCCCAAATCTGAGGATGCATCTGGTACTGAACAGATAACAACATAGATGGATGACTTTCGTCATTGGAAGCTCAAAATGGCTTCGCCTTCTTGAAACGCACTCCGCCTAGCTAGAAATCTGTTGTAGGCCGTCTGTGGATCCCGAACTGAACACATCCCGAGCAAAGACCCAATGAAAGGAGGAAACATGCCTACTTCCTCGGCTGGAGCTTCATCTAAACCCACGCGCACAGGGGGGGAGCCAGGAGAAGAAGAAAAATGCCATGACAGAGATTTTTTCTGGCCTCTCTGCCCACGCGACCAGGAAGAACGCCTCTCACACGCCACACGCAGTCCAAGAAAAATGTGCCCATCACTCCACCTACACGCATTGAAAGAGAATCAAGAAGAGATCATGGCGAAGAAAAAACGCGACTCCACCCACTCCCGTCTCCCTCACGCAAGGATAGAAGAAACGCGGCGGTCATTACAACCCGCAGGTCAGGTGGTTGGGAGGAGGCCAAGGTGGCAGTGGAGGCCGATGCCCACGGGGCATTACATTCTCCTCCCCTTAAGAAAGCATCGTCCTCGATGCAACATAACACAACGGAAAAGAAAAGGGCGCAACAAGGAATAGATAAAGAAGCATACACACCCTATGGTTTAAAATTTTAGTTGATTAAAGCACGGTCACAAAGTGGCCTTAGGAACATTTGGTAGAAATTTTAACTTTCAATGTTCTGTGAAGATTGGCAGTTCTTTCTTGTTCATCATTTCATTAGTCTCTTTCCATTAACATTATTCTTAGTTTAATTGCTTTTAAAATTTCATCATTGAAGAGTTTTGGTTTATTCCTTATTGTGGGTGCCCAACATGAACTGCTAACACAACACCCTATCAGGTTCACAAGACCCTACAGATTCACAAGCACACAAGTATATACTTCAAGATTGTATTACACCACATAAAGGTTACTCAAATACGGAATGGAATAGGCACAGTCCACATAACATAGTACTCGGCACACATCAATGACTGACATACCAAAATACTTAACCAAAATAGTACTACAATCCATCAGACATTTCCTCAATTTGCATCAATGAAAAAAAAAAAAATCACATAACACCAAACAAATGCTACAGGTACATAGTGTCCACAAGGGAATCAATGACATAACCACAACATCACAACACAAATCCATCTGAACATGAGTAACACATACATCAAAAAACCACTACCAAACAACACAATAACTCAACATATATCCTGAAACATCAACCATACAGACAAATATCATAAGCCTCCCTCAAACTCTTATGCCTCCCTCAAACTCTTATGCCTCCCTCAATCTCTTATGCCTCCCTCAAGACTCTTATGCCTCCCTCAAGATGTCCCTCAAACTCTTATGCTCCTCTTAACCCAGGTTGACCCTATGGTCCAAGACACATAGAGTTCGAACACTCCTAACCCAAGTGACATAATAACGCGTGGTTCAACAACCCGCTAGTTATATGTACTCCTTGGGGCGTACCCCCATACAATGAAGTGGGTCCATAGGTCCAACCATTCCATGGTGCATCCCATGACCCTATTCCACACATCACGACAATAGAACCAACACAACAATCGAATCAAAGTGCCAAGTGGCAAAGTACAAGCCTTGGGCAAGGCGGTAAAAATTCCAAATTTAAAAGAAGACCCCAAATCAAGCTAAAATAAATGGCCAAATAGCCAAAGTTAGTATCAAAATCCCCATGTTAGTGCCACAAACCAAGGAAATGCCCAAAATTGTAAAGCATTGCAATCAAGAAAAGTTGCTGGTCCTTACAAAATAAAGAAAAAAATCAATTACGAATAAAATCAACTTATAATGATGTCACATTATGATAACTGTGTGGCCTTATCTAGCCACCAAAGGGGTACTCAAGGAGTTGCTAGCACTTGGAACATCGAGCCTCAGCTCGTAAAATACATATCAATAATACAACTGTCATCACCTCCATCTGAATCATCCCGCCACCACTTCAACAAGGCTAAACATAGTCATAGATACACTAAGGTTACATACATACAACCACATAGGGAGAGAGGAAAGAATCACATGTAATCTACTAAACCGAGTTTCGGCTCAAGTTATTGACCCATGGTACGCCATTCCTCACTCTCAACATACACTTCTACCGATTTCCCTCAGGATCGGTTAGCGTAAGGTTCACAACATAACATACAACAACAGTACTAACATAACGGTGGCACACACATAACTACCATAACGTCTCACGTATGGTATGTATACAGGGTAGATCACAATCATACATTCACTGAGTGTAACACATCACTTTACAACACTCTGCACCCAAAGTGCAAGCACCATACGATAGGGTTCATACACTCACCGTATGACCCAAAATCACAACATGAAGCATTACACATTTGCACAGTCATACATACGATGAACATAGTACATCTCAACATAACATCTACTGCTGCATAACAAGGTGGTACACACATTTCTTTAGAACATGGTAAAGAAAAAAAAATCATGATACAACTCATTTCTTTTAACATCAATCTAGTCATACAACACATTGATACACCCACATATCACAATATGCCACAATGCTCCAACACTACGTCATCCACATTATAATTCTTTTCACACATCACAAACAATAATTCACAAGTGAACTCTTCCTAGAATCCACAAGAAGGAGAGAGAATACTCCCATCCCCAACATATCAATATGATGACAAACACACACTAAGTGACATACACATCATGTGCGTTCACAATATCACAATTACGACAATAATCACATCACGTTTAAAGCACATTACTCTTCCAATATCTACCACCATCATGCAACATCATCATCATCATGCAGTATCATCATGTAACACCACCACCACCATGTAACATCATCATATAACACCAATCCGGCCCATAGGTTTGAGAGCATGAACCTATGCTCTGATACCAAGTGTAACAACCCAACAACTCACACACAAGAACAATACAGTAAAAGACAGGATAATTTTTTTTGACTTGCTTGAAGATAATACGACACTACACAAGTTCTCTAGGGAATACAACCAACTAAAGGCATGCTTTCCACAACACGGACCCACACTGGTTACAGATAAACATGAGGCACACACTAAGGACACACTGGTTCATCTAAAGTAAGCAACTTTACAAACAAGGTCTTCCCACAGAAGGTTTCTTTAGAATCATGTTTTAGCTGTAAGTGCTTTTACATTCTTTACTTTTCCCAGAGGAATCATGATAGGAAAATCTGAAGTTCATGTCTCCTTTGAAGAATTTTCCCCACCTTGTTAAGGTTAATATACAGTGTGAACCAATTATTGTATGGTAAGAGGTTACTTCCTTTACTTGATTAACTTATTCATTTTTGAGGAGATAGTTAATTTCTCAAGGCTCTTAACTTCATCAATCTGTTTTCAGCGTTGTGCTTTTAAACATGTATGTTTTACCCTTTTTAAGTGGTCATATTTTTATTTTATTTTATTTTTACAGTACATGACTGTCTAAAACTTGGATTCATCATTAAGATCTTATTAGTGGTTAAAAAGGATTTGACTCAGGCTTCACTTGAAGAGATAGACATAAGTATACTGTTTACATTTTCAACGGGTAAGATAGATCAAAGAGTTTCTTAGTCCAGTTCCTTCTATTTATTATAATCCTATTATCTTCCAAGAATTTAATCATTGATTTCACCTTAAGACCGTTCCAAGGATTCACCACAATAAGAGATTGTTGATTAGTTTACGTGGGGGTCACCAGGTATATTTGTTTCTCTTGTTTTTTTGCTAGATTCAAAACATAGTCCTCTACCAAATGACACATGACCAAGGTAACTAGAGCGATGCAAGTTGATTCAAGTTTAGGTAATTATATTTAGGTTTGAAAATTCCAAGATAAATCATATTCTGAACAGTGAAAATTCAACGAAGGATACGCATGTCAAAACAAGTTCATTTAATTTTATTGACATTAATATTTCTCAAATTGACTTTCAAACGATAACAACAACCTACATGAGGACCATACAAAATTATAACACAATGCCTTCTATATAGTCTTCACAATTTCCATACCAATGTTTTAAAGCAAAGGAAAACATTCGTACAACAGCAGTTCCTAAGAAGGCTGGAAACCACTCTCTACACGTGTTTCTTTTTCTCTCTCTTTTTTTTTCTTTTCTACTCAGGAAATCCTCCTGCACATTTGTTAGCACATGTCAGTTCGCAAGAACTGAGCACGATAAAAGCTATAACATTAAGACAATATGTTGTTATCTAACTGTTTCAAGGAAGAAAAACACCGTTGATTATGAAAAATAATCTAAGAGTCTAAACAAGAGCAATTAAAGAGTTGTCCAATAGCATAAAATGTCTAAATAAAAAGGGACGGCACTAACTCTATTTAATTATCATTTTCTCATAGGAGCAGTTAATAAACATCATAGTGAATTTCACCCATATCACAATAATGACCGTCATTTTAACAAGATAACATTTCGAAACGAAAACAATTACAAGAAGAGAATTAATTTCAAACGTGATCTGTCCCTATTTGTTTAAGTTAGTTCACCAAGCCAAGGATTCACTATGCCACTGGAAGATCCCAAACAATCAATCGACATGAGAATATCTAAACCAACATGACTTATTAATATTAAGATGATGTGCCTATAACAATTAATTTTATGTCAGTACCGAATAAATAAATTGGAAAGAAAAGGGATGAAACGCACAAATGACCTCGTATGGGTCACATCCTATCCTAACAATCCTTCTATTAAACTTTCTTCTAATCAAGAGAATGTCTTAAGAAAAAGGACAAACTTGGCAAGACCAAACATAACCATTATAAATCTTACAGGAGGGTTACTCAATCATTCACAAGAACACAACACAGGATACATAGCTTCCAAAGGATCTGTCATCAACAACAAGTTGACTTAAACCTTTCTGGTCAATACATAACCATTCTACTACAATGACAGCAAGGAGGTCATATCACAACGATCATCACAAAAACCAGTCAACCAATGAGTTTCCAAACACACCAACCTCTAAGTCACAGGAGAATGAAATTTAAGCATCTTTACGGAGCAAAACGTAGAGTAATTTCTTATGCATAAAACCAACATCCCAATTTTAAGATTTGAAAACTTCCTCACTAATGATCAAGTAGATCTCGTATCCTCCAACATGTGTGAAACAAAATCAAGGTAAGAAAAGAGTATTTCCTCTGACATTTTAAGCTATCCAAAAGAAATGTGAGTATCGTCAAAAGAAGACATTCCATAGGATCAGCTACATTCCTCAAAACATACAACAGTCACCAAGGGAGAGAAGGTGATTCCAAAGACAACAATCTCCAAACGGTGAACATGAATTGATATCAAATTATGATGATCAACCATGACACTCGAAGAATAAAAGTATTTCTTCGAGCGATTCATAACAAATAACAAAAGCAACTAACCTAGTTGAAAGTAATATCAACTTGGCTCAATTCAAAAATCAGTCAAGCTAAGCACACACCAAGCCAACCAGGAAGGGTTACTAGAACCTAAACAAATGAAAGAAAAGGATAGAGACAGGAATAGCATCATTCACCTATACACAATGCACTCGCAGTACTCAATCACCAATTCACAAATACCCAACATAAACCAGAACTACAGATCTCGAACCGAAACAAGAATAAGAACAAAACAGGAACTATAAAGTTGAGTCCAACGACAATGTTTGATAAAACATTCAAATCGTGAGACCAACACAAAGAACTCGGGAATTTTCATTACAGGAACCCCACCTCTTTTGTTTTATTAGTCTTAAGAACAAAGTTCACCCAACTAATATTTATTAAAACCCAGAAAACAATATAAAGGCTTCAACCAGCGCAATCATTTCTAATGCCAAAAAAAAATACAAATGAGCAAGGGAAGTGGAAACCAAACAACATACCATCACACGAGACATTTATATGAAGAGTAGAGTTATTTAATGATTCAGTTAAATAACAACATAAGAATCAATGGTATAGAGAATATCGTGCCTGATTAAGCTCCCGCAGTCGATAACAAGATGGACGGGGCCTTTAACAGCAACCCAACCAGTGCAACTTCTCTTCCTCAGCTTGCTGAAGGTCCAAACTCTGTTAACGGCCATGCTCTTGTCTTCATAAAATCAATTGTATAGTCCGCAATGTGCATCTCTACCCATATACTGATGGGGTAAATGTTAAAGCCTCGTTTTACAATATCATGGGGATGCCGTGACATTGAACTATTTTCGAGAAACTTGTGCAAGTCTGGGATGATAAGTAGGGGGTGAGAAACTGGAGCTTGTGGGACTTGGGACGCTATTTGTGCTGGTTATTGTTGAACTCCAGCTTGTACCACTTGATTCTGCTCAGTGTGTGCTGCTGCAACTGCACCACCTTGAGCCTGAGGAGCATTTTCTTGTTGCTGAACCTGGCCCTGTTTCCTAGGGCAATTCTGAGCATGCTCTTGTACTTGTCGGTGAACAATCTGGGTGCCACATCTATTACATACAACAGGGGATGAACCATACTGGTAACCATTACCATGAGCCATACTCTCTGAAAGAGGCCCTTGCCAAGTGCAGCCGCTCTTGTGGTACAGGCAATGAACTGTCACATGGCCTATAGCATCAGCCAGTACCGGATTTGCCTCTTGCAAAGCCTTCGAATCTGTATCAGTAACCAAATACCCGTCATAAGGGCAGGCCCTAGTAGTACTCAGCACATAAGTTAGGCAAGGCTTGCAGTCGATGCTGGATAGATAACAAGGAAGTTGGACAACCTGCTTGTTGGAGCGCTCAACAAGGCTTCTACCGTTATTACAGCAAAGCAAACGTGCTTCATGAATATTCTGATCTGAAACAGATCCGCCTCCATGGGATACTCTTCCATGAGTTACATCGTAAGACAGTAAGAAATCAATAGAGAAACTTAACAATAAATTTCATCGTCTTCTCTCTAATACTCACCCCGCATAATCAATTTTGTTAAACAAACTTATTACATGTTCGGATCTAGAAAATATCCTGCTACCTTCATCTTCCAGACGTTTTCTCAACATTGCATAGATCTCCTATGCCTCAGTGGGTGCGATATGTCACCTACACAAAAAGCATGCACCTTTCTATTGCCTTTAATCCAACTACACCAAGTTTCTTTTTAATTCCTCTATCCTTCATCGATCTCCTAAAAGCTCTCTTGCAAAGCAAAGCCGTGCTTCATGAATATTCTCGATATGAAAGTCCACCTCTATGAGACCCTCTTCCATGAGTTACATTGAGAACAAGCATCTTGAAGAGAGAATCTCTCGTAGTAAATTTCATCGAGTCTCCGGTAACACTCTCACTGTCACTTAATTGATTTTGATGAAAATATCTTGAAGGAGAATCCCAATTTGAGTAAGCGAATAGAAGATAACAAACATAGCCGGACAACTTTTGAGCAGCTAGACAAATGGAAGCACTCAAAGTGGCCTAAATATAGCCAAGCTTGATAGGCCAACGAAACGAGCCAAAGTGTGACCGAAGTCACCAAATCAAACACAAGGAGACAGAATACTCATCTACGGGACGAGTGTAAAAAGTGAAACGGCAAGGCGATTTTTGCTTCTTGAATATTCTGATAAAGAATAGATCCACCTTGAAGGATAATCCCAAATCTATGGATGCATCTGGTACTGAACAGATAACAACGTAGATGGATGACCTGCTCATTGGAAGCACTCAAATTGGCTTCTGCCTTACTGAAACGCTCTTGCCGCCTAGCTAGAAACTGCTGCAGGCCGTGTTGTGGTGGATCCCCGACCAGAACACATCCCGCAGCACCCAATGAAAGGAGGAAACGCGCCTACTTCACTCACTGGAGCTTCATCTAAACCCACGCGCGCAGGGGGAGCCAGGAGAAGAAGAAAAATGCCATGACAGAGATTTTTGTTGGCCTCTCTGCCCACGTGACCAGGAAGAACGCCTCTCACACGCCACACGTAGTCCAAGAAAAAATGTGCCCATCACTCCACCTACACGCATTGAAAGAGAATCAAGAAGAGATCATGGCGAAGAAAACGCACTCCACCCACTCCCATCTCGAGTATTGTTTTGAATGATCCAAATTACATATATACTCTATTTTAAGAAAATAATTTTTGAAAAAAATCAAATCATGTGATTTAATATTTGGATTGTATAGACTATTCATAACTCTAGTTTTAAAGGCCTAACATTTTTCAAAATTATGAGGAAAAATTTCCACAACAAAATTTCAACAATGTAGATATTTCACATGTTTAAATTTCACTCTTATGAAATAGTGGAAATTATTTATTAAAACATGATAAAATTTATTTTTCCACAATTAATTTGAAAGAATGTAGATATTTCACATATTTAAATGTGAATTTTATAAAATTGTGCAAAATCTACATCATGTTTATAGAATCTATCCATTTGATGTTGATAATTCACAAATTTTCCACAAAATCAATTTTTGTGGATAACAATGTAGATAAATGATCTTATTTCTAGTAGTGAATTCTTACCTGTTCCTAAGTTTCTTTTTTTATCTCGCGTTGCGTCTGGTGGAAGAGGTGAACTGTGTAGTTTGGGCACTTGTTGGTTGTTTGGGAGTGAAGTAGAGTAGTTATTTTTAACCACTGTTTGTGCTTATCCTACTATGATGGCGTCCCATTTTTACGCAGTTATTAATATATTGGCAAGGTTGTGGAGGATGGTTTTATTCCTCCTTTCACGTGTGTATTGGGTATTTTTTAATAAACCCATTTTTTGTAATTACTATAGTCATGGCAGTCTTTAAGACCACATCTATTTCTGACTGATGCCGCTCAATGGATTTTGGAGCTCCTGTCGGTGCCTATGTGGGAGTGAGCGGGGTTTTAGTGCCAAGCCAATGGAAGAGATGAGTTTCGACCTGAGAAATGTTGTTGCATGTCTGTGAGTTGTCCATGCGACTTGTAGAAGCTGGAGGATCAAGAAAGATAACCCTACTATTGCTACAATTGCTAAAATTTAAAAATATCATGAAATAGAGCCTTCTCTCCCCTAAATTTGGTTTTCCTCTACTAGTTTTGTTTGTGGGTTTAGAAGACAAGATGGGAAATCTCTCTTTCCTTATGTTATCTTCTTGTTTTAGCTACTAGTTCTCATTGTTAAAATGAACAACATAGATATATCCCCCTTCTGAGGCTATTGCGTGTTCATGCTTGAATGATCAACCTTCTACCATTAATTTCTACATTTCTTTGATTGAGAATCAAGTTCATCATGGTGTTTATAGCCAGTAATTTTCTGTTGTGAGAGCACTCATGTTGCATTTTTTTAAAACCTCTTGCTTTTAATACGAGCTTATTATATTTTTTTGGATTTGATTTTCTGACTGGATAATCGAGTTTCCTCTAATTTCATGACTCGTAGATCTGGTTACTCAAGTAGTTACCTTATCTGAATATTCCCCTTCCAGGTATCTCGAGTTATTTTAATCATTATAGGTTTATAACCCCCTCTCTCTCAGTTTTCCTTAAATAATTTGGGTTAGTGAAATCAAGACCAGTGAAGGTTTTTCTTGTCATTGCGGGTATGTTGAGTATAGTTCTCACGAGTATGACAACCTTGCTTTAGCAAACAACTACTAGAGGGAACCCAATTTGGGTTGACCATCGTTTATGGACACTTAATCACCCTCTTGGATTATGTCATCAATCTCGTAATGTCAATTGTTCTTTGGTGTTGCCCAACCTTGGAGTGGTGTGGTTGTCGAGGTTTGTTAGATCTCCATGTTCTCTTTTCTCAAACCAATTAAATGTCCCCTTCGAACTATCCTGTAGGTTTGCAAAACTATATGTGTGGTTGACTTCTGTGGTTAGATTTATGCTTAGAGGGTGTATCTTGGCTAAGGTACCCGATTTCTAGTTGTCTTGCACCTTGAGTATTTCTTCTTAATTGTTATGACGCTTGACGTATACCCTTTTTTCCTATTGAACATCAATATAGTTCTAAAATGTTTAAGTTTTTTCCCTAAGAGGCACTTTGACCATCCCCTACGAAGCTTAAACCGTAGCAAAGGTTTTTTGTCACTGAGATTTATAGTTTCATGTGTTTGTTATGGATAATATTCCTTTATTTTCAGAACTACCTTGACATAATTCTAATCATGATGAGTCTTGGTGCATTTTTATAATTTTTCATCTTGCTGATTTTAATTGACATTTGGATGACGTATGTGCATTGATATCTTGTTGACTTAGGATAGAACGGTTAAGAGCATTATGGATTTTTTTGGGTTATTTATATATAGATGCATTGTTGATTTATATTTTAAGTTGATGTTTATTTAATTTCTTTTGCTGATACTTATAAATGAAATTTTCTTTTTTGAATGGTTTGAATATGTTAATGAGGGGTACTTTAAAAGCACTTTTGATGGAAGGTTTTGATCCACATTGTTTTAAACAAAACTATAGGCTTATAGAGAAGGTTTGGAAATCCCTAGTGTGGTAAAACTTAGATTGATGTTTAAAATGTTAACTTGTATGATGAAACTCTCTTTTAGTCTCACTTTTTGTTACTAGCCTATAAGGGCAATGGCCTCTTCTTGAATGATTCTGAAATTCCTTGGAGTCAATGGCCAAAACTAGTATTATCTACTTTCCCTTGTTAAACAATGTTGAGTTTTTGTCATGCATTATTTTTCCATCATATAACCTATATGATTACATGATTAAAATTTTAATACACTCAACCTTTCATGTTAACCTTGAAATCCATGCTTCCTCCTAGATTAATTGTTCTTTTTTGTCGTTTCTGAAAATGAGTATCGTAGCTTGTTCTTTTGGTACCTTTTTTTTATGAATGTAGATTGTTGGTTTGAATATCAGTTCTCAATCTTTTAACCTAATTGTTTATTCGATGGAAATCTCGTTACACTAGACTATTGTTTCTAACTTATCAGGCCATTGGCCCCTTCTCAAATGATTGTTTAATTTTTATTGCTTTGAGACAATGTTCATAATCAAGGATAAGGATTTCTTCTTAGATTGGCATGGTGGAAATTTTAATTATTTTAAGAAATTGTTAGTAATATAAAAAAGTAAGACTTCAAGTAATATTATATTTTTAGAGATTATATTATATTATAATTACAATATAAAAAATATTTTATGAAGAGTGTACAACTTATCATAATTTTGTTAATATTGAAAAAGTTTAAAGAGTGACAAGCTTACATTGGTGAACTATATTTGCCAACTATCACTATGCTTTTATATTAAAAGTGGATAAGAAGTTTGGTTCAGATTTACACATATTGAACACAAAAATATTTTTTTATTAAATTCAATAGAAAATTTCTTACAATTACAGGTTAGAAATCTACTTGATTTAGTGAGTCAAATGAGTGATATGCACATTGATCCTATGAATAATACAATTTTTTTTAGATTAGGTAATTGAGTGATTTTGTAGGGATCAAGAACCCTATACATACGAGAGATAAGCATTACAACCCAAACAAGAAACCAATAGAATCTATGTCAAATACCATAAAAGAACTAAACCAAAACCCCACCAAAACAACAAGCTAAGAAAGCAAAGAACAACTCTAGTGGGTTGGTCAAACAATCTTGACCAACCATAAGAAAGATTCTAAAAACAACCTAACTAGAAAGAAAGTACGGTTTACCCATTAGACCCCATTCTATGGGATATTAAGTTCATCTTAAGTGGGTCTATAACAATTTTTCTTTTCTTTTTTTCCTTTTACAACCGTCCAATCCACCACCCTATTAGGATCCTCATTTTCATCATTGTGGATTGGTAACACAATTTCAAGAGTCTCTTTATTGCTCATAGATTCCTTCTACAAACTACTCATTTTAGTGCTAGATATCAACCTTGAGAGGTGCGAAAAACCACCAAAATGTTGTAGAGTATCAGAACCCTCAACCCCCAACCCAGTAGGAGAAGCGAGGGTATCATCTATATACTGAAACTCATCTTCTTTCAACCCTGAAACCTCCAAAGAATCATTTGGAACATCTCTCACAACTAGCATATTGGTTCGGGAATATCTCTACCAAGATATTGTTATCCAATTCTACCTCTCAAGCCAAATTGGACAACACGGACCTAACAGGACCTAGACACTAAACAGACCCCACGAGATGAAACTGAGTCATAGGAAGTTGTTGATGCGTAATCACAACACCCTGAATGTCTGTAACTTGATGGGTTGAAACTCCCATTATGATTACATAACATGGATCTTTTCCCAAAGTGTGGGACTTTAAAAGCTCTCTAGATGAAGGCCGGTTCCTATTCCTCTGTCAGGATGCACACATTCAAATTATAGAGGATATTCTCTAAAATCTAAGCTAACTTTCCAAAGAGACAGGGTTAAGAGGATGCAAGAAATTAAATCTATACTAACAAAGGTGATGCACCAAAGGAATGTTCAACAGTTGTTTTACAATTAAACACAAACCATTAAAAATATAATACAATCACCATGCACAGATAACCAGGATTGCAATGAGAGATCATGTAATGCCCCATATATCTAGCCTTGGCTATGGATGCGTAGAAGGAGATATTAGGAGGAGGCACAATTTTTGAGGGGGCTATTTTGCTGCAATGATGAAGGACTATTATTAATGTGGAATTTAATGTTTTATCTTCCAACTTCCTCATCTTCCCTGGCAACATTCTAACCTTGCTCATGGCTTCACCAACCGAAAGTAATTACTTGCTGAGTAAACACGTTATTTTTTCTTTATGTTGACCGCTTGTTATTTCCCTTGTTTTTCCTTTGTGTTTGTCTTAATTGGCAATGATTTGGGGGAAATGGTTATACTTCATTTGCAGGTTGGACACCTGTTGGTTGCTTCTTATTTTTGTCTTCCTGGTGCTCGTGGTGGTTTGCTATGCCTAGAGATGTGGCTATCTTTGCATGCTAGAAAGGGCGCACTATGCAGGCTATTTTGGTTTGTTTTTCTTCTTTTGTGCTTTTCCTGCAGTCATGGAATCCCTTGAGACCACATCTCTTTGAGGCAATTTATCAACAACTTTTCAGGCCTTTTGATTTGAATTTTCTCCCTCCTGTCACATCTTCTCTACCTCGTATACCTTCCTCCCATGGTGCCTACTTCTAAAACATGGAAAATTCTTTGTTTTGATGCTCGGGTGGATATCCATTCCTATTTTAAGGATTTTTATTTTTCTTTGGCTACGTGTATGTTGGAATGGTGACTTGAAGAGTCTAGTTTTGTAGACCCCCTTTGTTCTCATCCTGCAACGTGGCTTTTCCTAAGACCTCATCTCTTTGAGGCATTTTGTCAACAACTCTCACACCTGATGTTTTATTCCTCCACATTGCATTCTAAGCTCCTGAGCCTCCTACGACTATAGATGAAAAAAAAGGATTCCATTTCATTGTGCTTTGATGGATGTTCTTACCCTGTTCCTAAGTTATTTTTTTATCTCGAGTTTCGTACAGGCTGGAAGAGGTGAACTATGTAGTTTGGGAACTTGTTGGTTGTTTGGGAGTGAAGCAAGAGTAGTTTTTTTAACCCGTTTGTGCTTATCCTGCTATGATGGTGTCCCATTTTTTATGCAGGCTGTGAAGATATTGGCAAGGTTGTGGAGGATGGTTTTATCCATGTCTTTCATGTGTGTACTGGGTCTTTTTTTAATAAACCAATTTGTGTAATTACTACAATCATGTCATTCTTTGAGACCACATCTATTTCTGACTGATGTCACTCATGGATTTTGGAGCTCCTTGTCGGTGCCTATGTGGGATTGAGTTTCGACACGAGAAATGTTGTGCATGTCTGTGAGTTGTCCAGTTGTCCATGACTTGTAGAAGCTGGAGGATCAGGAAAGATAACCCTACTATTGCTATAATTGCTAAAATTTAAAAATATCATGAAATAGAGCCTTCTCTCCCTAAATTTGGTTTTCCTCTGCTAGTTTTGTTTTTGGGTTTAGATGCCAAGCTAGGAAATATCTCTTTCCTCTTGTTATCTTCTTGTTTTAGCTATTGTTGTCAGTGTTAAAATGGACAACATAGATATATCCCCCTTCTCGGGTTGTTGTGTGTTCATGCTTGAATGATCAACCTTCTACCATTAATTTCTACATTTCTTTGATTGAGCATCAAGTTCATCATGGTGTTTATAGCTAGTAATTTTCCATTGTGAGAGCAATCCTGTTGCATTTTTTTTTAAAACCTCTTGCTTTTCATACGAGCTTATTATATATTATTCTGATTTGATTTTTTGACTAGATAATCGAGTTTCCCCTAATTCCATGACTCCTAGATATGGTTACTCAAGTAGTTACCTTATCTGAAAATTCCCCTTCCGGGTATGCAAGTTGTTTTAATCATTATAGGTTTATAACCCCCTCTCTCGTTTTCCTTAAATAATTTGGTTTAGTGAAATCAAGACAAGTGAAGGTTTTTCTTATCGTTGTGGGTTTGTTGAGTACAGTTCTCACGAGTATGACAACCTTGCTTTAGAAAACAACTACTAAAGGGAACCCGATTTGGGTTGACCATCGTTTATGGACACTAAATGACCCTCTTGGATTATGTCATCAATCTCGTAATGTCAAGTTTTCTTTGGTGTTGTGCAACCTTGGAGTGGTGTGGTTGTTGAGGTTTGTTAGATCTCCATGTCCTTTTTTCTCGAACCAATTAAATGTCCCCTTCGAACTATCCCGTAGGTTTGCAAAACTATATGTGTGGTTGACTTATGTGGTTAAATTTATGGTTGAATATTATATCTTGGCCAAGGTACCCAGATTTCTAGTTGTCTTGCACCTTGAGTATTCTTCTTAATTGTTATGACGCTTGATGTATACCCTTTTTTCCTGTTGAACATCAATATAGTTCTAAAATGTTTAAGGTTTTCCCTAAGGGGCACTTTGACCATCCCCTAGGAAGCTTAAACCATAGCAAAGGTTTTTGTCACCGAGATTTGTAGTTTCATGTGTGTGTGTGTTATGGATAGTATTCCTTTATTTTCATAACTACCTTGACATAATTCTACTCATGATGACTCTTGGTGGCATTTTTATAATTTTTCATCTTGCTGATTTTAATTGACGTTTGGATGACATATGTACATTGATATCTTTTGACTTAGGATAGAACGGTTAAGAGCATTAGGATTTTTTATATTATTATATATATATATGCATTGTTGATTTATATTTTTAGTTGATGTTAATTTAATTACTTTTCTGATACTTATAAATGAAATTTTATTTTTTGAATGGTTTGAATATGTTAACGAGGGGTAATTTAAAAGGACTTGTGATGGAAAGTGGTGATCCACATTGTTTTAAACCAAAACTATAGGCTTATAGAGAAGGTTTGGAAATCCCTAGTGTGGTAAAACTTGGATTGATGTTTAAAATGTTAACTTGTATGATGAAACTCTCTTTTACTCTCGCTTGTCATTACTAGCCTATAAGGGAAGTGGCCTCTTCTTGAATGATTGTGAAATTCCTTGGAGTCAATGGTCGAAACTAGTATTATCTTCTTTCCCTTGTTAAACAATGTTGAGTGGTGGTCATGTATTAGTTTTCCATCATATAACCTATATGATTACATGATTAAAATTTTAATACACTCGACCTTTCATGTTAACCTTGAAATCCATGCTTCCTCCTAGATTAATTGTTCTTTTTGTCATTTTTGAAAATGAGTATCGTAGCTTGTGCTTTTGGTACCTTTTTTTATGAATGTAGATTGTTGGTTTGAATATTAGTTCTCAATATTTTAACCTAATTGTTTATTCGATGGAAATCCCGTTACACTAGACTATTGTTTCTAACTTATCAGGCCATTGGCCCCTTCTCAAATGATTGTTTAATTTTTGTTGCTTTGAGACAATGTTCATAACTGAAGTATAAGGCTTTCTTCTTAGATTGGCATGGTGGAAATTTTAATTATCTTAAGGGGTTGTTAGTATTTAGAGCTTCAAGCCAATTCTTGGAATAGAATATTTTCCTTTCTTGATATTGTTAGATATTAGCTTATTGTTGCTTTGTGTAGTCTTATCTTGCTTAGTTCTCATGAATTGAATCAAGTTAATAATTGTTACGAGATGGCTTATGCGAGTAGATGAGGGAAAGAATTGTAGAATATTGCATCAAACTTGGTTGTGAAGTTATTTTGTATGAATAATTTTATGTTGTAAAACTCTGGTATGGGTTATGTGGGGAATTTAGAAGAAAACCAGTGCCTTAGTATTATGTGTTGTGGAGTATTGTTGTCGTGGCTATTGAAAATATGGCTTGTTTTTTTATCGTGGAAAATATAAAAATGTGATTACCGCATGGTTATGGGTGATTCTAATGTATTATAGAAATTCTAAGAATAGTGTAGTGTGGCATGACCAATGTGTTACTCTCTTGTTCCCTAGTCATAGTTCCATATATTTGGTTTGTCCCTTTAGGTGTGTGTCGTGTTGGAAATAATTGATGTAACCTTGTATAGTTTTCACAAATGAGTAATGGTAAAATTTTCTCTTGAGATAAAATGTTGAGTTGTAAACCCATCTAAGATATAGTAACAATTTATTTATAAGCATAATAAAATGGGTTGGATAATCAATTATAAAAGTTAAACTAATATATATATATGAATGAATTAATGTAGATGTGATCTACTTGATAACTTTTTAGCCCCTAAGTGATAAAGGATACTATATTTGATACTATATTATAATGTGTGTGTGTGTGTGTGTACCTTGTTTTTCCCAAGCTAAACTAATCAACATTATCCTTTTATGGTGAATTATTAAATGATCTTATGGTGAAATCAATGATTAGTTTTTGGAAGATAATAAGGTTGTATAAGTAGGGAGGGAAATTTATTAAGAAACCCTTCAATCTCTCTCTCAATCATTTGAAATGTAAATTATTTTCCTGTGTCAAACTTAATAAAGCAAATTCTAAATGAAACTTTTAACCAATCTTGATAAATTCTTAGCCTCAATAAAAGGCTGGTTAATAAGCAATGAGACCTTGAAGCTGAATTATTTTTGACCTGTTTCCCTTAACCCTTGCCTTGGTTCATTGTGATATTTCTTAAGTAATGTTAAATTTTTGATCCTTAAACAAAGAAGATTATTGTTCCGAACCTAAATTGGTACCTTACCTCAATCAGAGCTTGCATTTATCACTTGTGCAATAGAGGTGTGGAACAAGTTTCAGTGGCTTGAGTAAGATTAATTAAGCTCATGAGAAATGGAAAATGTCCTTAAATAAATGAATTAAACAAGTTATTGACATATTTTAGAATGATTCTCCTTCAAAAAACTTGACCTTAAGCTTACCAGTCAATATTATAAAATAAAGAAGTTCACTTTTGTAAGAATAATTGCTCGGATCATAACATGAATCTTATAATTCGTAAGACAAGTTTTGAAAGATGTTTTAGTAAATAAATAACCTTAAAACATTTTACTCTGTGGGATGTCCTTAATTGTAACTGTGTATTGTGGTTGGTCTATTATGTTGTGCCTTGTCGAAGAGTAAAGTGAATTATTTGGGATGGGTGTTGTATGATTCCTTGTTTCCTATATGATCTATGTTGTGTCTAACTTGTTGAGAGTTGGCAGTAGCCCCTTCTGGTCACTTGTGTCCTCGTGTAAACTCCAAGTAAGTCAAAAAAAAAAGGTTATCCAAGTTTTCGGTGTTGTGTTGTGTGTGTTTTTAGTGGGTATTACACTTGGTATCAGAGTGGAGGTTCATGCTCTCAAACCTTTGGGATAGATTGGAGTTGTGATGGTGTTGCGTGATGGTGGTGGATATTGGAAGAGTAATGTGATATAAGTGTGATGTGAACTATGTCGTAATTGTGATATTGTGAGTGCACATGTTGTGTATGTCACTTAGTGCATAACTGTTAGCATGTTGATGTGTTGGAGATGAGAGTATTCTTCCTCCTTTTCAGGAATTCTATGAGAATTTGAGTGTGAAACACTATCTTGTTGTGTGTGTGGAAGAAATGTGATTGTTGATTTCGAGTGTTGGATCCTTTGGGCATTTGTGATGTGTGGGTGTGTTGATATGTTGTATGACCAAAGTTGGTTGTAGTGAACTGATTTCTTAATGATGTCATTATCATTGTGTAGAAATGTGTGTATTCCCATGTTATATGGCAATTGATTGTATGTTGTAATTGTGCTCATCATAATTGTAATTCATGTAATATGTAATGATTCATGTCATGATTTAGGGAAATATGGTGGGTATATGATCCCTATTGTAGTGATTGCACTTTGGGTGAAGTATGTCGTGATGTGGTGTGTTATAAACCGTGAATGTAATGTATGTGATATACCCTGTATTGGTACCATGTATAAGATGCTATAGTTAATGTGTGTGAACCACCATTGTGTTAGTGATGTAGTTGCATGTTATGTTGTGAACCTTACGCTAACCAACCTTGAGGGAAATCGGTAAAAGTGTATGTTTGGAGTGAGGGAATATGTACCATGGGCTAGTAACTCGAGATGACCTTAGGCTCAGTAGATAACGACCTATGCTCCTTTTTTTTCTCTCTCCTTATGGTTTTTGTATGTATGCAACCTAAGTGTAGCTATGACTGTCTTTAGCCTTGGAAGTGGTAGCGGGATGATTCAAATAGAGATGATTACAATGTATTATTCTTATGTTATTTTACAAGATTAGGATCAATGTTCCGAGTGCCAGCAACTCATTGAATACCCCTTGGTGACTAGATAAGGCCACATAGTCATCATAATGTTCTATTCTTATATGTGTATTTTATTCGTAAATTGAAATTTTTATTTTATTTTTGTAAGGACCAAAGTTTTCTTGATTGCAATGTTTTATATTTTTGGGCATTTCCTTGGTTTATGGTACTAACATGTGGATTTTTGCACTAACTATGGCTATTTGGCCATTTGTTTTGCTTGGATTTGGATCTTCTTGTAAAATTTTAAGATTTTATCGCCTTGTCCAAGGCTTGTACTTTGCCACTTAGCATTTGAATTGGATTGTGTAACGACCCACCAATTCACACACGTGAACAACACAGTAAAAGACAGGATAATTTTTGACTTACTTCCACACATAACATGACGCAACATGTCGTCACTAAGGGTACAACTAACACTGTGAGCAACTTGATACAAGGATGGCCATAAAGGTAGCACGGAAACATTCACATCTTTCAAGGACAATTTACTTTTCTTTTAGACATGACAACATAGTAGTCCAACCACAACACACACTTACAGTTAGGGCCAACCACAAAGAGATATTCTTGGGGTTTATTTATTTTAAAAGGACATCTTGCAATTCTTAGCTTACGTTTTCAAGGAGGCTCAAGATATGATTCTTACAAATCATCTTTACCAAGCTAAGTTTATTCTTTTTACACTGAGTAATCATCTTTAAATCTTCTCTGTTTTGACATTTATTTTCTTAATTCGTTATTTGGAAAAAGGGGGTGTAAATTAATTTTACAAGGCCATCTAAAAACCCTTACGCTACTAGAACTTGTTCATGCCCATATGACAACATGGGTTTGCGTTTAACCTACTTAAGAGAAGAAAGACAAGGCACCTTGGAGAAAGGTTAGAGGGAGAAGGTTGAGTCGAAATCATCTTCAAGACCTCATTTGTTATTACCAAGATTTAATTGAGGCTTGAGAACTTAACCAGAATTATTAAAGATTTTACTTAGGCTTGACTAATTGAGTTTTATAAAAATAAAACAATTTACCATCCAATGGCTAAGAGATAGATTGCGTGATTTCGAAACTGATTCCTCCTACTTATTAAATCTTATTATCTTACAACAACTAACAATTTGTTTCACCTTAGGATCATTTTAAGAATTCACCAAAGAAAGGATAATGTTCGCTAGTGTAGCTAGGGATATCAAGTTATATAATTTTTACTTCACAAAGGATGGTTTCATTTTGATCACTCATGGAATTATTTGATTTCAAATAGATCACCTCTACATTTATTTGTTGAATATAAAATTATTATTTTTGTTTAGCTTCTTTAAGGGTTAACCGACCCATTTGACTTTACTTATAATATATTGTCACTCAGTCTTAGAAAGATTTAACTTGACAATTTATTCTCAAGATCAAAGTTTTACAATACTCATATCAATGTAAAGATTGAATACCATTTCTTACAAAGGTAAGTTACCAGTTTACCTACAGAAGGACAAGACAACATCATCACGAAATTTTAGAATATCCCAAGGCAAGAGGTCTTCTAAACTCCTTTGCAAGCACTATTACAAAATTTACCTCACATTGGACATTTTTACAAGGAACCTCATAAATTGCACTGATGAAAACTTTACAACTCTTTCCTTTAATCTACTCGCATAATCCATCTGCACAAATACTAGCTGGAATCAGTTCGCGAGAACTGAGCATGTTAAGGCTACACATTGCAACAGTAAGCTAACATTTAACAATATCAAGAAAGGAAAGTTCTAATTCAAAAAAATGGATTAAAAACACAACCCACAACTCCAAAATTATTCGCATGAGAAAGAATTCTAAACCATCCAGCAAGGAGAAAGTCAAAACACCAGTAAGAACAAAATCACATAAATCAAGGCAAGACCTTATGGGTTAGGAACAAGAAGGTCAAGAGTGTTGATATCTCCTTCATGTAATCCTATGGATTACGTGATTGGAATCCAAAACTTACTCCATCCAACTAAAGGGGTCCAAGAGAAGACAAAACATACTAATCATGATCGTAGGCGCGAAGCAAAAATGACGTTATCCAATTCTCACAAGGGGAGGCTTCATAGCAATAATTAGGGTTCGACGCCCTTAAAAGAAAAACAACTATAGTTTCAGTTTTAACCAAGGAGCTTTACCACTACCTTCATGTAGGATTTCTTAAACATAGGACTAGTTAACCAAACAATTCCACTCTTTCAAAGCGTACAAAAGAGACACAAAAAGGGCCATTATTCTACCAACAACCTTATCCTAATCGTCAACCTCTCGACATAAAATAAGGGAAGGCTAAACCCAAAAGTCGTTAGTAATTTTTATATATTTCCGACAAGCCAAAAAGTATTTTAAAATAAAAAAATAAAAATTGATTTCCTTAACAAGGCCACAAAATGGGACTTTTAGTAACCAAGTTCGAAGCATAAGATATTCGAGTTCGAAAACAAAGGGATTCGATACACGGTGGGTAATACACCAGCGATGCCCCAGACTCAAAAGGCCTTACCACGAGTACAAGCACAAAATAAGAACCAACGCACAAATCCATCAGGAAGGTTACGCAGGGCAGTCAGGCCTAGAAGTTCTATGAACTCCTTGCCAATGGTATAGAAGTTGGAAAATTTACCCGATCCATGTGGGCTTATCAAGGACATGTCTAGCAAATATCAAACAGATGAATATAGTAACCACCTATTATATTATCACTGTAAACAGCTATCATCCAACAGGAAATGAGTTCACAAGTACAATACCATGGATTCACCTACAACTTTTGTTTCGGTCCAGCTATTAATAGCTTGCTTGCGACCCTTAATAAAATTTGTAGAAATTTCATTCAATAAAACTTACAATGTTTCCCCCTTACTTTAATCAAACAAGAGTTTGAACCAGGTAGTAGGTATAGTAATTTTCTCAACACGTAGAGGCCAAAATAGATGTCGGGTTATTCCTCCTCTAGAACTAGGTACAAAATTCAACCATGTACGGTTCTAAAACAAGACCCTAATGCCATTTTCCAATTAAATGAAAGTAAGGAATGCCCACAGGCTTAAACAAGTTTTAGAACACAACGTCACTATTAATGTACCTTTTAGCAAAACAGGAGAGCCCTAAACAGGAAATACGTATTTATTCAACCAAATAGAGATATGAAGGCTTAACCTTCCATTTAGTAACCTTCAATTATAATTACCATCACAAAATTCTTTTAAAAGAGAGTCATATAAGCAAACAAAACTCAATAATGTTTCCTTCCCTACGAACTAGATTGCATCACTCAAAATTGCAGTAACCCATTTAGACAAATATAAATAGAGTAAGCTATAAGAGAGGAAAGAACATTCCAAGCAAAACCAGCGAAATTGGATCGAGATTTAAAGGAACAACCAACACAATCAGGCAGCGATATAAACAACCACGAAAACATTTTGTCTAGGCGCCATTCAAGAGGAAAGAATATTCATTTCAAGATACTGAAAGAAAGTAGAAAACTATTACAAGGAGTAGATTTAACATGCCTGATTATAGTTCTTCCAACCAACAAGCACGTCGACCAGGGCTCGAGCAACAGCAACACAACCTGCGCAACTTCTCTTCCTCAGCCTGCTGAAGGTCCAAACTCTGTTAACGGCCATGCCCTTGACTTCATGAAATCAATTGTATAGTCCGCAATGTGCATCTCTGCCCATATACTGATGGGGTAAATGTTAAAGCCTCGTTTTACAATATCATGGAGATGCCGTGACATTGAACTATTTTCGAGAAACTTGTGCAAGTCTGGGATGATAAGCGGGGGTTTTGGAGGAAAGGAAAAAGAAAAAAGGAGTGGATTATGGCCATGGGCATGAGAAGGTCCACACTGACGATCATTTAAACAAGTAAACATGTGAATAAAACACGTAGATGGCTCAGTAACTCGAGCTACAGGTGACTTGGAAGTTAATGCTAAAAGCAAGCTCAGGGCCATCGGCCCGGATCTATAGCAGGTCAAACCCAGCTAAATTCCTCTAATGAAACAGAGCCATACCAAATCTGGGTCAAGCTCATGGCTGAAACAATAAAATACAAGCACAAATAAATGGCGAGTTAAGAACTAAGACCAGGTCGAGCAACAGTTAGATTGGAACATAGAAAAGGGAGGTCATGAGCCTTTGACACGGTGGCAATAATGATATATTGCACCTAGTGCATCCCTAGTGTATGTTGCCAACACTGCCAACGGGTTATGAGCATTGCCGGTGGAGGGACAGAGCGCTGCGGCTTGCATGAAATAATTAGCAGTAACAGTCCAAAATGATTACTTGCATTTTGCACTGCAAAGAGCTCCTGGCTCTGAAAGGCATCTACCGTATTGATGGATAAACCTTTTTCCTTCAGCAGATTTGAGGGCAGCATCAAACACTCGGTGCAAACATTTCAGCTGTAGCTTGAAAGGTGTGATAATTCCAACAGAAACCTTTATGCCTGCCAACTTAGTGACTCGTAGAAGATGCTCATATAGTTGCAAGGCAAATTGTGCTTCATGAATATTCTGACATGATACAGATCCACGCCTAAGAGATTCTCTTCCATGAGTTACAGCGTAAAACAAGTAAAGTCTCAAAAGAGAATCCTTGCAATAATTTTCATCAGGTCTCCTGGTAACTCTCTCACTGTCACAAGGTCGATTTTGACAGGAATGTCTTGAAGGAGAGTCCCGACTCAGAGGATGCATTGATATTGCACAGAAAACAACATAGTTGGACAACCTGCTCGCTGGAAATGCTCACATAGGCTTCCACTAAACTGCCACCTGCCTGCCGCTGCACTTCTTCCATACCGACTAGGAGGAGCCGTGACATGCCATGGGGGTGTCTCTGAGGGTGAGTCCATCAGATCATCAGTCCATGAAGGCTGGCATTGTGAGAGATAGCCCACAGAGGGTGTGCGCTGATGTTTAAAGGTATTTCCTTGGAAGGAGAAATTAGACCAGCCCATATACATATTATTGGAGTCTTGGCCGCTAGAACCCATAAACGCTGGACTTTTAGGGGGGGTAGCTGAGGCAGCTTTGAAAATGTGAATCCCCAGTTTGCTGGAGAATCCATCAAAAGAATCCATGTTGTGCCATTGGCAATAAACCTGGGAACAAGCTTCAGTTAATGGATGCCAATGTACATTACAGGATAAGAGTCCAATCGCAAATCGGCTCTGTTGAAACCACCAAAACAAACCCAGCATTCACGCAGAGAATGGGGTAAAGGAAACGTGCTAGAAAGAAAAAAATGCCCACGCAAACCAAAAATGACAAACCCAAAGGAACAGGTCCCAACAAAGAAAAACGGGATTTTCCATGGCTCCAACCACTGCATTGAATAAAGATCCAAAAGAGATCATGTGAAGAAGAAAAAAATGGGACTCCACCGACTCCCATCTCCTCACGCAAGGAGAAGCAAGGCAGTCATAAAAGTTGGCGAGGTAGGGGTGGTTGGGGGAGGCCAAGGTGGCAAAAAAGATTCGATGCCCTACGGGGCATTACAAGTACACAGACTTGAATCATGCAATTTCATAACTAATGCCTCAAGGCCACTTTTAGGTGTTTAAGTGCATATGAAATGTATATCAAGGAAGCTCTGCATTTCACTGCGTACCATAGACCCAAAAACCAATCCTTTTCTTTATTACTTTGCAAACCTAGGTGCCTCATAATGGTTTTCAAAAAGTAGATAAGGAAAGTAGGTTTACATTAACAATGCACTTACAATTAACCACATACGCTGCAATTCAGATCTAAACAGATATCAATCTGAAAAATCAGACCTAGTTGCATACAAGAATGCTCTTGAAGTAATAATACTTGTTAAGAAGAAAACTATTTGAATTTGTAAAAGCAAGAAATTTCTTTATTTCAAGAGCATCCCCATGGCAAAAGCAGAATTCAAGCACATAGAGAAGAGCAGCTAGTATTTATTTGCTACATTAATCAGAGGATTGAAGACACAAGGGTTGCATTACATTCTCCTCCCCTTAAGAAAGCATCATCCTCGATGCGACATTACACAGAGGAAAAGAAATGGTACGCAACAAGGGGAGATAAAGAAGCAAACACACCCTATGGTTTAAAATTTTAGTCGATTAAAGCACGGCCACAGGGTAGCCTTAGGAACATTTGGTAGAAATTTTAATTTTCAAGGTTCTGTGAAGATTGGCAGTTCTTTCTTGTTCATCATTTCATTAGTCTCTTTCCATTATCATTATTTCTAGTTTTAGTTTCTTTTTTTTTTTTTAAAAAAATAAAAATAATATCATCATTGAAGAGTTTTGATTTATTCCTTATTGTGGGTGCCCAACATGAGCTGCTAACACAACACCCTAACAGGTTCACAAGACCCTACGGATTCACAAGTACACAAGTATATACTTCAAGATTGTATTACACCACAAAAGGTTACTCAAATACGGAATGGAATAGGCACAGTCCACATAACATAGTACTCGACACACATCAATGACTGACATACCAAATACTTAAACAAAAAGTACTACAATCCACCAGACATTTCCTCAATTTGCATCGATGAAACAAATTCACATAACTCCAAACAAAAGCTACGGGTACATAGTGTCCACACAGGGAATCAATGACATATCCACAACATCACAACACATATCCATCTGACATGAGTAACACATACATCAAAAGACCACTACCAAACATCACAATAACTCAACATATATCCCGAAACATCAACCATACAGAAAAATATCATAAGCCTCCCTCAAACTCTTATGCCTCCCTCAAACTCTTATGCCTCCCTCAAGTCTCTTATGCCTCCCTCAAACTCTTATGCCTCCCTCAAGTCTCTTATGCCTCCCTCATGCTCTTATGCCTCCCTCAAGTCTCTTATGCCTCCCTCAAGCTCTTATGCCTCCCTCAAGTCTCTTATGCCTCCCTCAAACTCTTATGCCTCCCTCAAGGAGGCCGGTTGACCCTATGGTCCAAGACACATAGAGTTCGAACACTCCTAACCCAAGTGACATAATAACGTGTGGTTCAACAACCCGCTAGTTATATGTACTCCTTGGGGCGTACCCCCATACAACGAAGCGGGTCCATAGGTCCAACCAATCCATGGTGCATCCTATGACCCTATTCCACACATCACGACATTAGAACCAGCACAACAATCCAATCAAAGTGCCAAGTGGCAAAGTACAAACCTTGGGCAAGGCGGTAAAAATTCCAAATTTAAAAGAAGACCCAAAATCAAGCAAAATAAATGGCCAAATAGCCAAAGTTAGTATCAAAATCCCCATGTTAGTGCCACAAACCAAGGAAATGCCCAAAATTGTAAAGCATTGCAATCAAGAAAAGTTGTTGGTCCTTACAAAATAAGGTAAAAAGCTCAATTTACGAATAAAATCAACTTATAATAATGTCACATTACGATAACTGTGTGGCTTTATCTAGCCACCAAAGGGGTACTCAACGAGTTGCTAGCACTCGGACATCGAGCCTCAGCTCATAAAATACATATCAATAATACAACTGTCATCACCTCCATCTGAATCATCCCGCCACCACTTCGACAAGGCTAAACATAGTCATAGTACACTTAGGTTGCATACATACAACCACATATGGAGAGAGGAAAGAATCACATGTTATCTACTAAACCGAGTTTTGACTCGAGTTATTGACCCATGGTACACCATTCCTCACTCTCAACATACACTTCTACCGATTTCCCTCAGGATCGGTTAGCGTAAGGTTCACAACATAACATACAACAACATCACTAACATAACGGTGGCACACACATAACTACCATAACGTCCTACATATGGTATGTATATAGGGTAGATCACAATCATACATTCACTGAGTGTAACACATCACTTTACCACATTCTGCACCCAAAGTGCAATCACCATACGATAGGGTTCATACACTCACCGTATGACCCAAAATCACAACATGAAGCATTACATATTTGCACAGTCATACATACGATGAACATAGTACATCACAACATAACATCCATTGCAACATAACAAGGTGGTACACACATTTCTTCAAAACATGGTAAAAACATCATGATACAACTCATCTTTTTTAACATCAATCTAGTCATACAACACATTGATACACCTACATAGCACAATATGTCACAAAGCTCCAACACTATCATCCACTTTATAATTCTTTTCACACATCACAAGCAGTAATTCACACGTGAACTCTTCATAGAATCCACAAGAAGGAGAGAGAATACTCCCATCCCCAAACATATCAACATGATCACAAACACGCACAATGTGACATACACATCATGTGCGTTCACAAAAACACAATTACGACATGGATCACATCACGTTTAAAGCACATTACTCTTCCAATATCTACCACCATCATGCAACATCATCATCATCATGCAGTATCATCATGTAACACCACCACCACCATGTAACATCATCATATAACACCAATCCGGCCCATAGGTTCGAGAGCATGAACCTACGCTCTGATACCAAGTGTAACGACCCAAAATATTCACACACGAACAACACAGTAAAAGACAGGATAATTTTTTTTTTTGAACTGACTTTTACACATAACATGACACAACATGTCATCACCAAGGTTACAACTAAATAAGAGAATAACTACATACAAGGATGACCACAAAGGCAAAGCACGGAAACATTCACACCCATCAAGGACAATGCTTTTCTTTTAGACATAAGACAACATAGAAGACCAACCACAATACACACTTTAGCTTAGGGATGTCCACTTATATAGATATTCTTGGGGTTAATTTTCATTTTAAAAGGTCATACTTGCAATTGAATTTGGGACCTAGGAGGCTCATGATGTGTTTCTTACAAATTCTCTTATGGTATGGGTTTATTCTTTTTCACACTTTTAAGCATCTTTAAGGTCATCTCTAAATGACATTTATTTTATCTTTTTCAAAATTTGTGAAAAAGGGGGAGAGAGAAGGTCAATTAATTTTATTATGGTGATCTATGTAACCTTATTAACTAGAACTTTCAAAGAGAACCATGAGTTAAACATGGGTTTGGGTAACAATCTTCATTTATTTATTTATTTATTTATTTTTATTTATTTATTTTTTATTCGAAAGGTTAACACAAGACTTATTATGTCGAAATCATCTTCAAAATAAGATTTAATCCATAGCTTAATGTTCCAAATGGTATTAAATATTTTATGTTAGGCTTGACTCCTCTGAGTTTTATAAAAACTAAAAAATTATTCAATCCAAGGTACACAATCCATATTTATTTTATTTATTCACTCAACTTATGAATTAATCTTATTATCTTTGACAACTTTTAAAATTTGTTTCACCTAGGATCATTTTAAGAATTCACCAAAGAAAGGATAATGTTCGATGTCAAGACTAAGAAGAGTTATAAAGTTATAAATTTTTACTGATTAGGGATGGTTTCATTTTGATCAAAAGATGGAAGAACATGATTTCAAAAGATTTCTACTCTACATTTATTTGTTGACCTATAAAATGATTATTTTTGTTTAGCTTCTTGGGTTAACCATAAGAGTGACTTTACTTAAATATATTGCCACTCAACCAAAGATTTCATTGACAATTTATTCTCAAATCAATTATCAAATACTCATATCAATGTAAAGATTGAATATTATTTCTCACAAAGATAATTACAATCTTACCTACGAAGGACAAAGCAACATAACATCATTAAAATTTTAGAACATCCCAAGGCAAGAGGCCTTCTAAATCCTTATCAAGAATCTATTACAAAATTTACCTCACATTGGACATTTTTACAAAAAACCTCATAAAACAATTGATGAAACCTTTACAACTCTTTTCTTTAATCTACTCGCATAATCCATCTGCACAAATATTATCTAGAGTCAGTTCACGAGAACTGAGCATGTTAAGGCTACACATTGCAACAATAAGCTAACATTTAACAATATCATGAAAGGAATGTTCTAGTTAAAAAAATCAAAGCACAACCCACTAATCAAAATTGCTTCATATGAGAAAGAGATTTATACAGCCAGCAAGGAGGAAGTCAAAATTTCTAGTAAGAAAGATAACTCTAGGGTCAAGGCAAGACCTTATGGGTTAGGAAACAAGAAAGTCAAGAGTGTTGATATATCTCCTTCATGTAATCCTATGGAATACGTGATTGGAATCCAAAACTTACTCCATCCAACTAAAGGGGTCCAAGAGAAGACAAAACATACTAATCATGATCGTAGGCGCGAAGCAAAACGACGTTATCCAATTCTCACAAGGGGAGGCTTCATAGCAATAATTAGGGTTTGATGCCCTTAAAAGAAAAACAACTATAGTTTCAGTTTTAACCAAGGAGCTTTACCACTACCTTCATGTAGGATTTCTTAAACATAGGACTAGTTAACCAAACAATTCCACTCTTTCAAAGCGTCAAAAAGACACAAAAAGGGCCATTATTCTACCAACAACCTTATCCTAATCGTCAACCTCTCTACATAAAATAAGGGAAGGCTAAACCCAAAAGTCGTTAGTAATTTTTATATATTTCCGACAAGCCAAAAAGTATTTTAAAATAAAAAAAAAAAAAATTGATTTCCTTAACAAGGCCACAAAATGGGACTTTTAGTAACCAAGTTCGAAGCATAAGACATTCGAGTTCGAAAACAAAGGGATTCGATACACGGTGGGTAATACACCAGCGATGCCCCAGACTCAAAAGGCCTTACCACGAGTACAAGCACAAAATAAGAACCAACGCACAAATCCATCAGGAAGGTTACGCAGGCGGTCGGGCCTAGAAGTTCTATGAACTCCTTGCCAATGGTATAGAAGTTGGAAAATTTACCCGATCCATGTGGGCTTATCAGGACATGTCTAGCAAAAATCAAACAGATGAATATAGTAACCACCTATTATATTATCACTGTAAACAGCTATCATCCAACAGGAAACGAGTTCACAAGTACAATACCATGGATTCACCTACAACTTTTGTTTCGGTCCAGCTATTAATAGCTTGCTTGCGACCCTTAATAAAATTTGTAGAAATTTCATTCAATAAAACTTACAATGTTTCCCCCTTACTTTAATCAAACAAGAGTTTGAACCAGGTAGTAGGTATAGTAATTTTCTCAACACGTAGAGGCCAAAATAGATGTCGGGTTATTCCTCCTCTAGAACTAGGTACAAAATTCAACCATGTACAGTTCTAAAACAAGACCCTAATGCCATTTTCCAATTAAACAGAAAGTAAGGAATGCCCACAGGCTTAAACAAGTTTTAGAACACAACGTCACTATTAATGTACCTTTTAGCAAAACAGGAGAGCCCTAAACAGGAAATACGTATTTATTCAACCAAATAGAGATATGAAGGCTTAACCTTCCATTTAGTAACCTTCAGATATAACTACCATCACAGAATTCTTTTAAAAGAGAGTCATATAAGCAAACAAACTCAATAATGTTTCCTTCCCTACGAACTAGATTGCATCACTCAAAATTGCAGTAACCCATTTAGACAAATATGAAATAGAGTAAGCTATAAGGAGGAAAGAACATTCCAAGCAAAACCAAATAAATTGGAGGATCGAGATTTAAAGGAACAACCAACACAATCAGGCAGCGATATAAACAACCACGAAAACATTTTGTCTAGGCGCCATTCAAGAGGAAAGAATATTCATTTCAAGATACTTGAAAGAAGTAGAAAACTATTACAAGGAGTAGATTTAACATGCCTGATTATAATTCTTCCAACCAACAAGCACGTCGACCAGGGCTCGAGCAACAGCAACACAACCTGCGCAACTTCTCTTCCTCAGCCTGCTGAAGGTCCAAACTCTGTTAACGGCCATGCCCTCGACTTCATGAAATCAATTGTATAGTCCGCAATGTGCATCTCTGCCCATATACTGATGGGGTAAATGTTAAAGCCTCGTTTTACAATATCATGGAGATGCCGTGACATTGAACTGTTTTCGAGAAACTTGTGCAAGTCTGGGATGATAAGCGGGGGGGTTTGGAGGAAAGGAAAAAGAAAAAAAGGAGTGGATTGTGGCCATGGGCATGAGAAGGCCCATGCTGGCGATCATTTAAACAAGTAAACATGTGAATAAAACACGTAGATGGCTCAGTAACTCGAGCTACAGGTGACTTGGAAGTTAATGCTAAAAGCAAGCTCAGGGCCATCGGCCCGGATCTATAGCAGGTCAAACCCAGCTAAATTCCTCTAATGAAACAGAGCCATACCAAATCTGGGTCAAGCTCATGGCTGAAACAATAAAATACAAGCACAAATAAATGGCGAGTTAAGAACTAAGACCAGTCGAGCAACAACTAGATTGAACATAGAAAAGGGAGGTCATGACCTTTGACACGGTGGCAATAATGATATATTGCACCTAGTGCATCCCTCAGTGTATGTTGCCAACACCGCCAATGGGTTATGAGCATTGCACGGTGGAGGGACAGAGCGCTGCGGCTTTGCATGAAATAATTAGCGATAATGAATAGTCCAAAACGATTACTTGCATTTTGCAATGCAAAGAGCTCCCGGCTCTTAAAGGCATCTACCGTATTGATGGATAAACCTTTTTCCTTCAAAGCAGATTTGAGGGCAGCATCAAACACTCGATGCAAACATTTCAGCCGTAGCTTGAAAGGTGTGATAATTCCAACAGAAACCTTTATGCCTCGCCAACTTAGTGACTCGTGAAGATGCTCATATAGTTGCAAGGCAAATTGTGCTTCATGAATATTCGACATGATACAGATCCACGCCTAAGAGATTCTCTTCCATGAGTTACAACGTAAAACAAGTAAAGTCTCAAAAGAGAATCCTTGCAATAATTTTCATCAAGTCTCCAGTAACTCTCTCACTTTCACAAGGTCGATTTTGACAGAATGTCTTGAAGGAGAGTCTCGACTCGGAGGATGCATTGATATTGCACGAGAAAACAACATAGTTGGATAACCTCCTCGCTGAAAAGCTCACATAGGCTTCCACTAAATACCACCTACTTGCCACCGCACTTCTTCCATACCGACTAGGAGGAGCCATGACATGCCATGGGGGTGTCTCGAGGGTGAGTCCATCGATCATCAGCCATGGGGCATTGTGAGAGATAGCCCACGAGGGGTGCGAAGATGTTTAAAGGTATTTCCTTGGAGGGAGAAATTAGACCAGCCCATATACATATTATTCTTGGCCGCTAGAACCCATAAACGCTGGACTTTTAGGGGGTAGTTAGGCAACAAGATGTGAATCCTCTCTTAAACCCAAAAATCCATCAAAGAATTATCACTGGTTCCATGCAGTGCCATTGCCATCCCTTGCTGGCTAAACAAACAACAAGATTCGCTTAATGGATGCCACACTACATTACGCCCAGATAAGAGTCCAATCGCAAATCAGCTTCATCTAAACCACCAAAACAAACCCAACATTCACGCAGCTGACCAAGGGCAAAGGAAACGTGCGGGAGAAAGAAAAAAACGCCCACGCACTAAAAATGACAGGTTTGGGAACATTCAAGAAGGAAAACGGGATTTTCCACGGCCTCAAACTGCATTGAATAAAGGATCAAAAGAGATCCAAAAGAAGAAAAAAATGGGACTCCACCGACTCCCATCTCCTCACGCAAGGACAGAAGCAAGACAAGTCATAAAAGTTGGCGGGTAGTGGTTGGGGGAGGCCAAGGTGGCAAAAAAGATTCGATGCCCTACGGGGCATTACAAGTACATGACTTGAATCATGCAATTTCATAACTAATGCCTCAAGGCCACTTTTAGGTGTTTAAGTGCATATGAAATGTATATCAAGGAAGCTCTGCATTTCACTTTGCGTACCATAGACCCAAAACCAATCCTTTTCTTTATTACTTTGCAAACCTAGGTGCCTCATAATGGTTTTCAAAAAGTAGATAAGGAAAGTAGGTTTACATTAACAACGCACTTACAATTAACCACATACGCTGCAATTCAATTCGGATCTAAACAGATATCAATCAAAAAATCAGACCTAGTTGCATACAAGAATGCTCTTGAAGTAATAATTCTTGTTAAGAAGAAAACTATTTGAATTTGTAAAAGCAAGAAATTTCTTTATTTCAAGAGCATCCCCATGGCAAAAGTAAATTCAAGCACATAGAGAGAGTTGTCCTATGATGTATGTTTTACTCATGTTAGTTGGATATGTTGTGTGATGTTGTGGATATGGCTTTGATGCCCTTGTTGACACTATGTACCTATAGCTATTTTTTTGAGTTATGTAAACTCTTCATCTGTGGAATTATGGAAATTTTAGGTTGTTGTAGTACACTTTTGTTCAAGTATTATATGTCAGTCATAGATGTGTGACAAGTACTATGTTATGTGGACATTGCCGAGATCTCTGAAACCCTGAAACCTGAAAGTATGAAATTAATACTTTCGAAGTTTCAGGTTTCGGAAACCTTTTTCATGTTTTCCAACTTTGGTGACCGAGAACTCCAAAACCCCGAAACCCAAAAGTCTGAAATTTTGGAATTTTGGTGTTTCAGGTTTCGGACATCTTTTTCACTTTTTCCAACTTTGGCGACTAAGAACTCTAAAAGCCCAAAACAAAAAATTCCACAATTTTGGACTTTCGGATTTTTGGGTTTCAGACATCTTTTTCCCTTTTTAGTCCATGAAATCTTCCTTAGCCTACCATTGAAGTCCCAAATTTTGGATTTCGGGCTTCTTCTTTCGCAAAAACTCTGCAACTTGCTCAGGCCTGCTTCAACCTTTTGGACTAACTCCAAAATGTAAGCTCTCTTGATGGATCAACTCCATTTTCATTGCATGTAAGTTCTGTTTGTCTAATTTTTCCCGAGTCAAAAAATTGGATAACAGAAGTTTCGAGCCTTCAGGAGCACATTCAGTAGATTCTAGAGTGAAAATCATATCAAGGAATTTTTTCCTCTTCTTGGTTTTGACCCTTAAGATCAAATTAGAAAATGATGAAATGTGAGCCTCATGGGCCCAAACCAAACCAAAACAAGAAAAATAAGAGGAAAATATGATGATCCTAAAAAACGTATTACATCAAATCTTAGTCAAGCCTCCAACAAAAAAGAATTAAAAAATTCCTAAGTTGAGAGCTCTGGGTCAAAAATTCACATTTGGGCCTTATAG
The DNA here is from genome assembly GCA_018340775.1 of Taxus wallichiana var. yunnanensis. Taxonomy (NCBI): domain Eukaryota; kingdom Viridiplantae; phylum Streptophyta; class Pinopsida; order Cupressales; family Taxaceae; genus Taxus; species Taxus wallichiana. Next base: position 774,501,218 of record CM031243.1, on the reverse strand, counting down.
ATGCCACTGAGCTAAAAAAGAGCTTGGCAAGCTCGAGTTACACATTGGTGGGGCAAGTCGAAAGGGATCACCGAGTAGCTTGGTGAGCTACTTAGAGAGATGGATTATATGGATAGTCTATCAAGCCCTTGGGAGAGTCTGGCGAGCAGTTGGCACCACATGACAAGTTGGGGTTTGTGCAAAGATGCAAAGTACTTGGTTGTGGTTCAAGCTAGCTCATGTGGATGTGACGATGAATTTAAGGGGAAAACTTTGAAATTGTAAAGATCAAATGATGTGTGGGTGGGGAGGATTCAATGGATGGCTCGAACAAGCCAGGGAGAGCTCAAACTCAGAGTTTAGGTTGGCCTACCTCAATGAGGTATGGACCGAGACAAGGGAATAGCTTGATTTGAGAGCTCAATGAATAACAACATGGAAAATATAGCTCACAGAAAAGTGATCCTCTACTGGGGGTTCAACGAGTTGATGAGCTATGTTAGCGAGCACAAGAAAATGTGAAGGTTGGCTTATTGTGAGGAGGGATGGCTCAGGGTGAAATCGGTCAGACAACAAAAGATGAAAGCCCAGTAGAAGGGACTGGCACAATGGGTCGAGAGAAGGCCAAACTTGTTATAAGGTAGACAAGTGTTCAACATAAAATATCATTACAGGAGCTTGTTGAGGTTAACGGCAAACCAAGCCATAAGCTCAAGTGAGGCACATAGAAATGTAGCTCGTTGTGTCGAGCTGATGACATTAAAAGGCTGACTTAGCTCAAGGTCACACAAACGGAAACCTCTATAGAGTGAGAAAGTCCAGTGTCAGAGACTTGAAGTACAAATATTTTATACTTCGGAGGTATAGCATTTTCGGGGTCAATGGCAAATAATTTCAGACATTAGGGTGGTAGGAACTCTGAAAATGGTGAGCCCAATTTCTCTGAAAACATAAGAGCTCAAACTCAAAAATGGAGTTTCCAGAGTCAACTTGATGTGGGGTGATTCAAATGGCAGGAGCGATTCTTAGTTTTACGACATTCAATTTTGGGAAATGTGTGAGTTAGAAGATCCGAAGGAAGAGGAGTCTGAAGTCTGAAATTTTTAGACTTCGAAGGTGGGAAATTTAAAGATTCGGGTTCAAGCAGTTTTAGATGTTGTTTTGGGGTTTAAGGTGATCAAGGTTTGAAATGAGGGGCTCACAAAATCCGAAGCGTCAAATCCTAAAATCCTGAAAACAAACTCCCACCCAAGAGAATTCAAATGAACCCGTCGAGCTGGCACATTGGTCACCAAGCCATGTTGAGAGGTGTGTAGTGTTATGTAAGAATGTAATCCAAATAGGTCATGCACTGAGATGGTAATGTCAGAAAATCCAAGTTGCATTGAAGAAAGGGCTCGATAAGTGAGTTTTGAGCTTAGTGGAGGGAGACGAATTCAAAAGAAGCAACCCACAATAAAACATGAATAACTTGAGAAATTTTTAGCCAAATTCAACCAAATTATACTTTATGGAAAGGATTTTTAGATTAAAATTTAATGGTGATGGCCAAATTCAGAAACTAGTAGAGTAGGTGAATTTTTAACCCATGCAAGAAACCTGTGCAAAAATGATGATAACTTCTTTTTTTACTCCAACATTTTTCACAAAATCACAATTGATGGAAAGCTAATTTCGAGCTCTATAGCATGGAATGAGCAGAAAGGAGAAATTAATGGGTTTAAAGGGAAAACTATCATGATAACTTTGTAGGACTAAATCCATACCCAGCTCCATCATGAAGCTTTTCCTTTAAGCACAAGACAGGGTACAAGGAGATGAATTTTTGTAGGTTTTCCCACTATTGCACGAAGACAATGATGCTTTTTGTGAGCTTGGAGGTGATTTCTTATTTCTTCCTCTTCTCTCTTCTCTATAATTTTATCCTATAAATGTAAAGGGGTTACAATGTGCAAGTTGTTGTTCATTTTCTCCTCCCATACACCCCTATTCTTATGGTGCTTTAAGCCTTCCTCTAAACACTGTAATGGTTTTATGCCTTCCCCTACTGGATGATGTATTGTGTAAGCTTCAATGGAGCAATAAAATCATATTTTTTTAATTTCTTAGCCTCTCATGAATGTAGTTTCTTCTTACCTTTCATTTTTAATTGGTGGTTGCATATATATCTTATTCATTGCAGATTTGGTGTGTTGTGCTGGTTCGGGAATGGTGTATTGAATGTGATCTAGTCGTTTGGTGTAGGATCACCCTTCCAAGGTTCGTTTCTTCATTATTATGTAGGCTGAGAGAAGTATCTAACACTCCTTTTCTTTATGTATCACTACTCTTAGTGTAGGTTTATTTCATGAAATCCTCCTATCCTTGTCTCCGTGGAAGCTTTTCATTAGGGTCGAGCTTAGTAGTTTCTCTTGCATTAGTAGTAGTTTGTGGCGGTAGGATTGAGAGAAACAACTAGACTTCTCCAGAGATCTATCCCATTTTTCAAAGTCCCACACTTTGGTAATATCTCCATGTTGTGCAATCACACCAAATTCCTCATCAACAACCAAACTATTCGGGGGTGTTGTGATTTCACATAAATAGTTTTTACATGCCTAAAGCAGACAACATTGAAGTTAAGGTTTCATTCTTATAGGTGTTCTATTGAATAATCTTGTTGCCTTGATTATCTAGGTTCAAACATTTCAAATTTCATAGGTTTACTTAATCTTCGAATTTCAAAAGTTACAAATTTTGGATTTAAGAGGTTTTTGCATCAGGGTCAAACTCCAAAATAATTTTTGGAGGGCCAAACATGCTTAAAATGGGTTCAAACTTTCATAGAAGATGGATCGAGGGATATGTTTCTAAAGGATATTCTCAAATTTTCAAATTTTTGATTTTTGAAATTTTAGGATTTTTGGCATTTCGAATTTCAGACCTTTTGCAATTTTAGGATTTAGACATTTTAGATTTTAGAGGTTTCCCAATTTCATACATTTCAAGTTTTCAGAACTTTTGAGTTTTAGAATTTGTATTTTTGAGATTCGGACATCGGAGGTTACTTGCTTTTGATTTCGAGTTTCTCTTACTTCGGATTTTAGAGGTTTAAATTTTATGATTTCAAGACTGTGGGATTTCAAGATTTTAGAGATCATTTGTAGGTGAACTAGTTCACTGTGCAACCAATTTTGAGCCCTTCAAGTGTGCATTCAAGTATTCAATTAAATTTCATCAAGTTTTCTGTGCTTATTGAGGAATCACTTCCTTTGAGGCACATGTAAGCCAACTAGTGACTTGGTTTGATAAAAACCCATCTCCTTAAGTAGCAGATTTTCCATTCTTTTCACCCATTTTCATCCATTTTTTCCCTTTCATATATTTCATTTTCTTCCATTTCACGAGGTCGTGCATTAATGGCTTCATTTACGACATGGGATTCACATATGAGATAACATCCATGCCATTCCAACCCACCTCCAAATTTTCAAAATTCATCCCTAGGATATTTTCAAACCCCTCCATGTCATTCTTATGATGAAAATACAACTCAAGTATGCATAATTCTATGATGAAAACATGCCTTTGATGTAATAACCATTTATTAGGTAATGTTTCTAGTCAATATATTATGTTCAAGCTATTGATCACCTAGGGTCTTAAAAATGAATTAAATATGGAAAATATGAAAGATGAATTAATACAATTTTCTATATTACATGAGTTTCAATTGATATATAAGTTTCCTTCATTAACAAGAGAATTGTACTCCATACAAAAAAAATTTATAATTGACCTCCAAGAAACAACATGTTATATAATATTTTAATTTAATAGATTGTGGTGTAGAGTGTTCTAAAATACATTGTAAATAAAAAATATTCTTCAATGTTTACATATGAACTAGAAAAGATGATTGGCGTAATAAAAACCTCATAGAAACATTTTTATATTGATTTTATAGGTTGGTGAAATAAATGAAAATATTATATTAGATGTGTAAATATGATATTTATTAAGAATTCTCATTAGAATGCAAAGTATGATTAATTTTATCTCCTATGCCATTTTTTTAATATCCTTATAAAAGACAACCTAAAAAATTGTGGAATTGATATCCTATAAATATGATACCTCCCTACACTCGAAATAACTAGATATGAATATACAAATAAAACCATTTATTATATAACTTTGCAAATGATATAAAAACAAAATGTTGATGTTGAGGAATATTTAAGTGAATTTCATTGATAAGATGATTGGAAGATATTTACGAAAATAATATTATTATTTGATTTTTAAAATTATATGCATATAAGAGGAACGCTAGATACATATAGTGGAGAAGGATGTTTTAGTCTCTTTATTACTAATAAAATTTAGAAAAAAAGGTCTGGGAAGCAATAATGAGGGTTACATGAACACAAGGCATTCAAAGGACAAAATATAGAGATGGAAGAGGTAAATTGTGTTGTAACTTCTTCATGAGTATGAGAATAATAAGACATCCAAACATTTTAAGGGAAAATGTGTACTATTTTGGAGTGCTTAATGTCCATTTGTAATCAAAAGTTTCAATCTCTAGATTAAAGAATACATAACTTGGTTGCAATTTTTCCTCTAAACAATTATTTTGTCTATGCATTTTTATGTGTTTTGAATCAACAAACCTTCTATATTTTCCTTATGAAAACTCAAATATAGGTAAATTAGAGACCTCCACATTTTATCCCTCAAGGTGAATGAAATGTATTTATGAACATGTTGCGCTTATGTAGGGGAATTAAATATTAACATCCCTTTTGGTGTACTTTGCAACTCATGTGCAGTTTGAAATATTTTAAAGATTTTGGAGTTGCTTTGTCTATAAAAGCCACGTTTTTAGGGAATGTATTAAATGTAAGAAAACAATATGACTCTATTGGTTGGATGCAACACAATTTTGGTTTTTTGTGGATGGTGATATAAACGTGTAGATAATTTTGTAGTGAAACCTCTTCTAGTACTACTAATAATGGACTTCATTAAAATAATTTATTATTGAATCATTTTAGAATAAAGGAAATAATTTACATGGAGTGACTCTAATATTTTGTGTAGATGCTAAATATTGTTTCTTTATAATAACAAATTGAAAAAATTATTACTTTATAGATGTATTATTTGTTTGTTAACCACTGTAATGATGATCGAGTTATCTAGTGCGGTCCATTTGGAGTGTGTTTTGTCATGACAAGAACTTGCAACAACTAAACAACACTAAATACCACACTTCATCCAAAGTTGATAAACCAATTACAAACCTTAAGACTTGGGTGACTAATTACTAAAGATCTTGCTTCAACACATAATATTTATGGATATTAATAAGGTTTTAAAACATAATTTTTAAGCATATTTTTGAATAATAAATGAGAAGATAACTTAGCGAAAGGTAATATGAGATATGGTTTATATTCGATTTATAATCATATTTTATCTCTAAAAATATATATTGATGACAAAAACTATGAGCAAATCAATATAAAAACATAGCAAATTCAATAAGATTATAATATTTCACTATGAAATATAAAGAAGTCTTCAACCTACTATATCATTTGAGTTCCCAGTGATCGTCTTCCCACTAGAAAGAAAAATTAAGCGGGTTTACGAAAACATGTTGAAAATCAAAGTTGTTAAAGGTTTGGGTTCATGTAATTTTACGTACGGTTCCCATATCTTCAAAGTAATTTGACACTTGCGACATATATTGTTTAATTTATTGTGAATAATTGACCATTTTATATTCAATAACATAGCTGCTATTTTGACGATAAAAAACACACAAATTCGTGCATACATCACCTGCATTTACAAAATGACCTTATTTATTTGAGGGTAGCTCCTCCCATGTCGAAACTTTCTTCCATGGGTTATTCAGACCATGCTTGGCAGGTGGAAACATTTCTAGGTAGTTTGGGAGATGCTCAGCTAAGGAACTTCACTCACAAAATTAACTTCTAATTCTGATCCAAACAACCCCCACCGTTTCTTTCCATCGCTAATTTATGAACTTCACTCAAAAATATAGTAAATTCATGTTTGAGGATCCTCCATACGGAACAACCTTTTTCGCCATCTCCCTCAGCCTTTCTGCATCTCTTTTCATCTCTTTCCCTTAATCTTTATTCAATACAATAGTTACAGCATCCACCACTCTTTTCTTGTCGGGAATTCCAACCATATGTTTGCAATCTTGGATTCCAATTCGCAGCTTAATTGCAAGCTTGGAATTGAACTGTTGATCTACAAACATAGGCCACGTGATTAATGAAACACCCAGAGATATGCTTTCAAGCATGGAATTCCACCCACAGTGGCTCATGAAGGCACCCACAGATGCATGGGAGAGAATTGTAAGCTGTGGAACCTAGCCCCATATGACCAGCCCTCTATTCTTTGTTCACTCCGTGAAACCCTCGAGAAGATACGTGCGAGCTAAATCTAATATTGGGGTGTCGGATGTCATGCGTTCGATATTTGGTGACACTTTGATGGCCCAAATAAATGGCTGCTCGCTGGCTTCCAGACCACTCGCCAGCGCATTGCTTTTCTCTGTCGATAAGAAAGTTTGGCTTCCAAACGAAACATAAACGATAGAGCAACAACTTTGAGAATCTAGCCACCGTAGCAGCTGCTCTTCGTTCACTTCCGCTGTTCTGCCTCGGGCGATGCTTTTCACTCCACCGCCAAAACAAGCCGGTGGGAGCACTGGGCCTATCAGACACACTTTCTTCCCCGTCTGATATCACAAGTGTTGGAGATGATCACCCTCCAGATGCTCAAACGTATTCACGAGGATTCCAGAACATTGACTAATCGTCTGAAATCATCCCAAAGTGTCCATCATGATGTCACTAAACAATTCAGGGTCCATCTCGTGTTTACTTAATCAGACAGGAGTGGGGAGATCCAAGCTCAGCAAAACACTTTCTCCTTGTTTCTCCAATCCATTCTGCGACGCGGAAAGCCATGCTGAATGCATCAGACTAGTTGCAAATGCCCCGTATGTGTTGAAAACCACCCTGGGGATGTTATGCTTGTGGGCTACTTCCATACTCCATCCCAACAACACATCATGCATTATGCAGACAGGAGGTGCCCTCCCTTTATGTTGGACCTCAAGCCAAGCGTTAAAGGTGCCCTCAAGCTTAACGACTAGCTCAAAATAAGATCACATTGCTCCTGGGAACTTGTTCAAAGCTCTCCAATCCCTCTGCTAAACCTTCTACAACCGGTGTTGGAAGGATGAGGAAGTGAATATCGAGGCCGGAGGAAATAGCGCGAGCAAGTTGTTTTTGCAGATGGGGAACGTTAGTAGGGGTGGTGACGCGTGACTGTGATGCCATGGGAGGTGAGCAGCTTTACAAAATCGAGCAGAGGGATGGCGTGACCGAGTGTTGGAAATGGCACTGCAACAATGCGAGGTTTCTCAATACCATTCATCATTGTACACAATGAATTCGTAGTTTGAGCGTGGCAAAGCAATTCGAATTTGCAGGATTCAATTACCTGATTTAAATATTGTTCGTCATTCTAAGAAGAGTTTCAAGTCGCCGGTGATTTTCATCATGTGAACAATGGTCTCCAAGGGCATGGTTAGTGAGCTTGAGCGGGTGCTTCAAGCTTTTCCCATGTACTAGCAACACGAAGGCCCGTGTTGCGATTCATCTTCTTAGGAATGGAGTAGGTTTCTGGTAGAGGACTAAGGAGCAGAAGCTCCACGTAGATTCAGATATAGTTACTTGGGAGATCTTCAGGAATGGTTTAGGAGAAAAACTTATCCAGGATGTTTATTCAGCAGAGGATAGATGAGTTCCATGACCTACTCCGAGGCATCCATGACAGTAGCAGAGTACGAGAGTCAATTTCTGGACTTACTTCTATATGTCGACTATATGCAAGATGAGCAGGTCAGGATTCACAGGTTCATCAGGGGCCTAAATTTGGATTTGGGAGGTGTGGTACACATTCATTGCCCAAACACCTTAGCAGAGGCTATTGAGAAGGCCTACATTGCAGAGGAGACTAGGGGGAAGACTCAATAGGCTAGAGATAGAGTGCGGAGCTGAATCCAACAGATGTAAGATACAAGTCGAGGGGGTCAGCTCCTCCTCCTCATGCATACATGGTTGCACATAGTCTTCATTAAGGCCACCCCAGCAACCACCTCAACAACAACAACAACATACTTGTCCACTGTTCAGACCTCCACAAAGATTCGACACTCAGAGGGGATATATTATGGGGCCTTCCCCTAGGGGTCCCATTAGGACACTAGGTGCACCGAGGGCTCAGTCAGTAGGATCTCGTCAACAGTGACCACAACAGTCCATAGCCGGATCATCAAGATCCATGACACAGACCACTAGAGTACCTGCTGGAGCCATATCTCATTGGAGAGGACCAGAAGTTGTTATGGATGTGGTGTTCTTGGACATCATTGGAGAGAGTGCCCATAGAACCCTAGTAACAAGGGTAAGGCACCAATTTCAGATCCTATAGTTGGTGACATGGGACATAGCCATCGGATCTATGTAACGGTTGAGAACTTCCAGATTGAACACCAAGGCATTGTGATAGAGACTATAGGTAGCATTGGTGGTATTCCTACCTCTATTCTATTTGATTCTAGTTTGTTTGATTATTTTATTGCACCATCTTTAGTAGAGTGTTGCAGCTAGTGGCGCTTAGGAAGGACATTAGTTGTGATGTCGAGATGGCTTCTGAGCCAAAATCTCTGTAGAATCCTTAGTTAAGGAGTGCGTAGTGGATTTGGGACCCTTCACCACTACCTCAGATCTTCGTATCCTTCCATTGGGTTTGTATGGAGTCATCTTGGGCATGGATTGGTTATCTACACACAGAGCCAGAGTTGATTGTTACCATAAGACTATATCATGTACAGATGATTTGGGAGTTGAGTCAATGATAGTTGGAGTTAGGAGGCCCATTTCTATTTGTGTTATTTCCGCTATGCAACTTAAGTGGTGTGCACGACATGGGTGTCAGTTATACGCTATTAATATTAGTGATAGGTCGAGGATGGGGCTAGTGGACCTTCACTTGATGATCACCCCATCTTAAAGAGTTTTCTATGTCTTTCCTAGTGAGCTACCAGGGATGCCTCCCCCACGTGAGATAGACTTCCACATTGAATTAGTTCCAGGAGTAGAACCTATCTCATGCGCTCCTTATAGGATGACCACACCTGAGCTTTGTGAGCTCAAGTTGCAGCTGGAGGGACTTCTTGAGAAAGGACTAATCCATCCTAGTGTATCCTCTTGGGGTGCACCTTTGATTTTAGTTAAGAAGAAGGATAGATCCTTGTGGTTGTGTGTGGAATATAGACAGCTAAACAAAGTAACGATCAAGAATCGTTACCCCCTTCCTCACATTGATGATTTGTTTTATCAGATGAAGGGGGCATAGTATTTTCTAAGATTGATCTTAAGTTTGGATACCATCAGATGAGGATTGTAGAGGAAGATATCCACAAGTCAGCTTTCCGCACGAGATATGGGCACTATGAGTTCACATTTGTGCCTTTTTGTTTGATGAATGCCCCTACAGTGTTCATGAGTTTGATGAACGGGGGTTTCAGAAGTTTTGGATCACTTCATACTCTTCTTTCTTTACAACAATCTGATATACTCACGTACATTTGAGGAGCACTAGGAGAACCTTCATCAGGTTTTACAGTGTCTTCGTAAGCAACAACTTTACAGGAACTTGGAGAAGTGTGCATTATTTCAGATCGTAGGTGCATTATTTTTGTCAAATCATTTCGAGGAAGGTATCACACTCAATCCTTCCAAGATTAGAGCCATTATGGATTGGCCAACACCCACTAGTGTTATCGAGGTGCGGTTTCATGGTTAGGTCCGTACTATAGGATATTTATTCAGAACTTTTCTCAGGTTGCACCCTATCACTTCCCTTTAGTTGAAAGGAAGAAGTTCTTATGGTTAGATATATGTGACAAGACCTTCAGACACTAAAGGAATGCCTCACGACTACACCTATTCTTTAAGTGCCATACCCTCAGGGTGAGTTCTTCATTTGCACAAATGCTTCTTTGGAAGGACTAGGAGGTGTGGTGATGTAGGAGGATGAGTGGTTGCTTTTGAGTCTCGCAAAATCAAGGATTATGATCTCAATTATCTAAATTATGACCTTGAGCTTGCAGCAGTTTTTCATGCCTTGGTTTGGTGGACACATTTCCTTCTTTGTTGGGGATTTACACTCAAGAATGATCACTTGAGTCTTCGCCACCTCTTCATGCAGCCCAATCGAACACTTGTCAACAACATTGGATGGAGTTTCTTTGTGAGTATGACATGGAAATAGAGTATGTGAAGGGGAAGGAGAATGTGGTTGTAGACACCCTAAGTAGATGAAGACATGTGGTTATGGCTACTTTAGTGGGTACAGATTTGCGGAGAAGGATTTTGCAGCAACTTCCTCACGACAACTTCTACCTTGTGGCCATATTAGAGATTAAGTCTCAGAGGCCCCTTGAGGGGAAATTTGATGGATTTTCATTGGAGGCAGATGGTCTTCTCAGACATAGAGGTTAGATATACATTCCTAGAGAGAGAGGCTTGAGACATGATATTTTGGTAGAGGATCATCGTGCACCTTATTCAACCCATCCTGAGGTGAAAATATGCACACCACCTTGAGACAAATATACCATTGGAGGGGACTTTGGAGAGACATAGCTCAATTTTTTTGTGTTGTTTAGAGTTTCAGAAGGTGAAGGCCAAGCATCAGCACCTAGCTGGCCTTCTCTTTTCTCATGCCATACCAGTGGAAATGGGACACCATTTCCATGGATTTCATAGTTGGGTTACCGACGTCGAGATATCACCACGACGCCATCATGGTCACGATGGATAAATTGATGGAAGTGGCTCACTTTTCTCCGTGAAGACCACCTACACAACTAGTGCAATGGCACGAGTATACCTTGATGATATTTTTAGACTTCATGGGATTCCATGAAAGATAATTTGTGATCTGCGATCCCACCTGCACTTCTCACTTTTGGACTACCATGCAGCATGCTCTCGGGATGAAGATCAAATTTAGTACAACTTATCACCATGAGACAGATGGACAGATAAAGCAGTGAATCAAATCTTGGAGGACATGCTTAGGATTTACGTCATGGACCATCTTTCGAAGGTGGGAGGAGTACTTGTATTTGGTAGATTTTCCTACAATAAGAGTTTTTAGAGTTCGATAGGCATGGCTCATTTTCAGGCATCATATGGTAGGGAGTGTAGGACATCGATGAGTTGGGATAGATTGGAGGAAAAAGTTTCCCTTGGGCCAACTTTATTGTAGGATTTAGAGCAGTAGGTTGTTATGATCTAATAGAGATTACATGAGGCTTACATAGATAGAAGAATTATGCGGATCTATGGAGGACAGATTGTAGTTTTAAGGTAGACATGAAGGTGTTTATTCATGTCAGGCCTCATAAGAGCCCTATCTATTATGGAAAAGTCTCAAAGATCACTCATAGGTTTGTGGGTCCCTTTGAGATCTTGGAGTGTATCGGTCCTTTGGCCTATTGTCTAACATTTCCACCCAGCTTGTCTCACATCCATGATGTATTTCATGTTTCTATGCTTAGGAGGTACATTTAGATCCTTCTCATGTATTAGATTCGACCTCATTGCAGGTATAGGATTAGGGGTAGGTGATGGTGGAGCCCATCTATATTTTAGAGAACAGACCATGGGCCTTCAAGGTAGAGATATTGATCAGATTCATGTTCAGTGGGACCAATATGATGAGACAACAACTACGAGGGAGGACACCACGCCTCTAAGAGCACAATTCCCACATTTGTTCCAGTGACTTCTAGAGGAAGTCGAGTCTAAGGGGAGCGGGATGTAGTGCCCACTCCTCTTCGACATTTATATGATTATGATGTTGCTTAGTATAGACTAGAGTTATGGAAATTTCTATCACAGTTTAGATATTGATAGATGGACATTGTTATTTTGATTAGTTAATTGATAGACAATATGGATGTTAGACTTATGACATGATTTACAAGATGGATTATATGCATGTTTGATATATCAAATTGTTTATTTTGAGCTTATATTGAATGATGCATTTATTTCGATAATTATATGATGCTAGATGATGTATTTGATGTCATGATCTTATTTCTAGTTGATAAATTAATGAAATTGAAATAATTGAAATTGTGAACGATGGAAAATTACTTGTTTTGAGATGGTTTAGTTACGATAATTGATTATATGTATATGCATGTATTTTTACTATTTCGATGTCGTTAATATGGCCACAAGGCCAAAAAGGTATTGTCTTGAATTTTTAGGTGTTTACAACATAATAAACCAAAGGGGATAGGATACCAATAGTGAAATAATATGGAGTATTAGTACAGGTCACCATGAAAACATGTGTATTCATATGTTGTATGTTGTTGTAGTTTGTTAGGAGGTCCCCATTGGGGGTGACCTCAAATGTGACCTTGGGAATGTTTGTAATTTTGTCTTGTTGATTTTATTTAATTGTGAGTTATTGTATTTTATTAGTATGTGGAGTCACTTTTATTAATTTTGTTCAACACTCCTCTTAAGTTAATTAAAATTGTTTAACTAGTGCTTATTAGGATGTGACAAAAGGGTGGGGGGGGGAATAAATGTGAGTTGGTAGCCTTAATGTGTGTTGGTTTGGAATGATTTCATTTTGTTTTGGGGTAGTGTGTACTCAATCTTCCTTGTGAAATTCGGATTTTGACCTTCTAGGCTATTTTGGAGACTTGTGGGACAAGCTAAGCTTGTCCCACACCTCTTAAAGTCACCCACCCACTTAGCCTATGATGTGAGGGACTTATTTTAGGTCCTATTTTGTGTTTTAATGAAGGAAAAGAGCAATTAATTGCACTTTTCTTACATGGGTATTTAATTTTTCCTTAAGGGGTGTGGGTTGGGTTGAGTGTGTAAGAGGGTGGTCATTTCCCTAACCACCAATTTATTATACTTTGGGGTTTGGGTTTGACCTTGGTGATGTGGGATGGAGAAGAAATGATGTGGCATCCTACATGGAGCCACATCATTTCCTCTCCCTATTTTCTATTTATTTGAATTTTTGTGAAGTTTTGGGCGTTACACAATCACATATATTCATATTTATAAATTCCTCTATTTACACATCTTGTATTGTAGAAAAGTCGTATAAACCATATATGTGGTTATATATCCTCTATTTTAATAGAATCATTTACATAAAAATGAAGCCATCATTACATATCCACATTCCTCAAGTATTTTTGAAGCTTATATGTTTTCTAATAAATAAATAAAAATTAAAAATATTTAAGTGTAATCTTACCATACTTTATATATATTAAAAAAACTACGTAGAAAATACATAGGGGTTGCGGCTGCACAATCCACAACCCGATATTTCCATTGACATGGCCTTTTGTTGCACCCCATATTAACCCTAGAAATGTTTGTAGGGCTAATTGCAAGTTCATGTATAGATCCATCCATATATATATATATATATATATATATATATATATATATATATATATATATATATATATATATATATATATATGCGGCCATAATAGTATAAACACATGATTATATGTATAATGTCCAAGTATTCGTATATAAAATGTGGGTTAAAAGGTTTGAAAATATAAATATGAAAATTTGTGTGTGTGTGATTTAATGGAAATTAAATCTTAATCGGAGAACTAGTGATTAGTCAGATATATAAAAAACACACAAATATAAACATGTAATGAAAAGAGATTATAAGTAAGATGAAGATAAAAGTTACTTAGCATACTTCTAACTATATGGACTGGATCTAGGCTGGGAAGATGATGGAAAATTATCTATCTAGACTATGCATGCTTCGTCTAAGAGATATTCACCTACAAGTATGTTGGACAATATTTTCTAGAAGGGGACAATACTACCCCGAGATCTAGTGTTTGAACTAGGTACTAGTGTCCTAGTAATGTATGCATATATGATTACTTTAGTGTATGATGATGTTTTTTTTTCTTTTTTTCTGTGTCACATCCTTTAGCCATAGGATTTTCCTATCACAGATGTTCCTATAAAATATACCTTAACTAGCTACACAAGGCTCAAACACACATTGATGGAAAAAATATGCATATACTTGAGCCGGACTAATCTCAACAGTTAGCCCAATATGATTTTCATCTAGCATTGTATTACATTTCATACTTAATTTTCTTGCACAGTTCTTTTGTGTGTGTGTGTGTGTGTGTGTGTGTGTGTGATAGAATTGTGTCCCTTAAAGCTAGTTTGAAATTTTGTAAGATACACCGAAATAAATGAATACAACTACTTTTCCCCCAAGATAATTTGTTTCATGGAATTTATAATTTTTCCTTTCTATGTAGTGAATAATACATCCCAATTGTTGTCATCAAGTGAGATTTTTCCCCAAGTAGTAGAAATAAAATATTAACTCAGTTTCCCCTTAGAATAGTTAGTAGGTTGTGTGTATATATGAATCCTTTGTTTGAATTTCAATACTTAGTGACCCAAGATGCTGACCTCCAACTTTAAATATGAATTATAAAATATCCATTATTAGGAACCAAAAGATAATTTGAAATATAAGCAAGAGGGGACGAAAGCACCAAGAATGGAGACTAGCGACAAGGTGTTAGTGTATTTAATAGGCACTACCATACATATGACAAGAAATATAAACTAGACAATATACATATCGAGGGATACCTATGACATGACCTAGAAAGCATAAATATGGAAATTATAAGACAATGTCACAATCAAAATCAATAGAAGGATTATGAGAGATGTCACTAGTGTCTAAATTTCTCACTTAGGAATCATGTATATAATTACATAGTATAGGTGTAATATAATAGTAATAAGTGCATAATTTTGGGTCAACATTTGACCCCACTTTATGTTGGTGAAACAATATTTTGTAGATAAAGTAGATAGGAAGATTGTAACTTGTGCGCAGCCAAATAATATTTTTAGTGATTAAATTTTGAATCGAAATAGTATGGTGTGTATCATGTTTTCTAAGATGGTGTAAGAAGCACATGAGTGATTCGTGCATGTAGTAAAAAGGATACTTGTTTTTGTAATTAAATATTTCCTTTTTTTGCAGCATTTTGTGCTTGATATTTCACCTTGTTCCCTTTGTGTTCCCTTCTATTAGGATAAGGATGGATCTACAAAATTAAAAAAATATATTTAATGCTCATAGTATATGAAATTAAGCTTTATCTTAGAAAAATGAACATAGAAATGTGTAAAATAAATGATTGAATCAATGATAGAGTACACTTTAATGTCGAGAGAGAGGATAGAATGTTACTTTATATTGTTTCCATGGAGAACTTGACCTTGGAGGTGTTTGGAAGGTTCGGGAGTGATCAATTATTGAATTGATGTGAATACTCTGAGGATTTAGGTGTCTTTCCACCAGAGGAAAACTATTGGGATAAAGGTCATCTTTTCGCTCCATCTATGATGCTTCCCCATAGATAAGCGCCACTATAAATGGTCAACAACCCAATAGTAATGGCCATGGATGAAAATATCTTCTAGTTATATTGATGTTCCTGCATATGCCCTAGATGTCACTCCTTATTAGATATTGGTAGGAAAAAAATGAAATGACAAAGAAGATTAATTATATCCCTTGCCAAATTATGAAATATGTCATTGATTTTGTTCATTTTACTAGATAATAAACTGATTATAAATATATGTTGATGGATAGTATGTAAAAATTCCACCGAGAACATTTTCCAACTATACAATACTTGTTTTTTACCCAAGACAAAAATTCTTAGGTGGGACACTAGCACCAACCATTACTTGTCTAATCTAGACACTTTTGGCCCTTTATTGTTTCTAGATCATTTCTAATTTTGAACCATTTTTGAGTTTATAATCTACTCAATTATGTTTTGTAACATTTTTTTCTAGGATTTTTAATCGATAAGAGGGTGACGTAATCACCCAATTTTTACCCCCTCATTTGGGGTGTATAAGATGGATCAATGCAAACAAAACCTAAATGAGGTCCTAAAGCTGATGTGCACATCATAAGAAGGTTTCATAAAAATGGAATAGGGTATGTGCATGGTAACAACCATGACACATGTAAAACATTGGAAAGAAAGCTAGTAAGAAATATTAGTGAGAAATAATAGTAACATAATGTAATAGAAACTTGTCAAGTATGCAATAACACATAAATAGGACACCATATTAGTTGGTGGGATATATGTGAAACCATTCAAGATATCAAAAGAAAACCAAGGCCTTCAAGGACATGTAAATAAGAAATAAATAATAGGGCATACCCATCAAAAAAATGGCAAGTAAGTCACAATCATAGAAGACAAGGTGCATGAAATAGTATAAATAGATAACCATGGTTGGAATGAAGTCTCCAAAACAAATGTTACACATGAAACACCCAATTCCATGTTAGGATAATGAATGATATGTCACAATGTATATAGCTAAATGATAATAGAAATTAAAGTAATACATATTACAATGATATCACCTTAATGTGGATAGGTACAAAAAAGATATTCCCTTAGGAGCCTCGATGGGCTGGTAGATAACATTATTAAGAATCATGCATAATGTAATAAAATTTATATATCCTACATTCACCTAAAAAAACCATGTGATTGCGCATGTGTATATATAAAAGGATAGAATGTACTTTGAATTAGGATAAAATAATAAGAAAAATGCAACATGGAATACTACACGAAAGAAAAGATACATCTAATAAAGATCTAAGATTAAAAAAAATTGAATTTTTACAAATTTATGATTTTTTTAATTATTAGAATGTGAGTTCCTATAAATAGGGGAGTGAAGAATGGTTTACTCCCAACGTGTATGTGATCAATTTGATGATTGTGTAGGGAAGTGTGCCCTCAACAATCATGTTTGAACTAGAACAAGAGTGTGTCACTGGGTAACAAGGTAGACAACTATTGAGATTTCTCACACCTGTGTGAGAGGTCATTTCAAAACTTTGTTTCTTAGATTAAAGGGGGTAGGCTGAGTGATCTAACTAAAGGAAGAAGGGTATGACCTATTGTTGTATTTGTTTCAGAATGTCAATCTTCCTCCTAGGATGTATTTCCATGCATCATCTCCATCATGATCGTGCATCATCCCTTCAAGAACTGATGCAAGACCCTGACATAGATGGGAAAGAGGAGTCAGGTTGAAGAAGAACATCCCAAAGAGAACAAAGAGACAATCCATTCTTAGAAAATAAAGTAGGTTTTTACTTTCATTAATTTTAGTTTTAGATTTAATCAACTAATTTTTATTCATTACTTTATGATTAAGTGAAAATTTCTTAGTGTGTTGAGTTGTAAAAGGTTCATTTAACATTATGTTAATGAAAAGAAAATACAAAATAAATATTTATAACTCATCACAATAAGTTATTTTCATTTATTTCATAATTTAAAAGTATAATGGTCCCACACAAGCCATGGGAAATAACTCTAAGGTACAATACAAAGAAAATAAAATGCATGTATATGAAACTATGAATGGAAGAGAATGGAGAGAATCCATCATTTACTAGACTTTGGATGGATTTTCCCTACAGCTCTCAGCTTCCTCCTTTTCTCTTCTCTTGTTATCTCTGAATCATAGCACCCTTAGGTTTATGCAAGTGTGTGTGCTTGAGCTCATGGTGTGACTGGATAACATGGGTACTATCTCCAAGTTGTGGGACTTTATATTTGAGATAGACCTCCAAAGAAAGATGGTTCTTGCTTGTAAACTACCTACCGCAATATACTCTAATGCAAGAAAAAATATCTTGTCCTAATCTAACTTTCTAAGGGATCAGGGAGAGAGAGCTCATGCAAAAAAAACCTACACTAAAGCGGTGATACACTAAAAAGGAGGGTGTGAGAACAGACTCTAATGTGTGAAAAATAGACACAGAGTGCATACTAGAGGGGGTGATAACAATTCTCCAACAGTCTAGAAAAATGCATTCACAACAATATTTCATACACACACAATGATAATGAATCCTTGAAACAACATAAGATAGACACAATATATTTGTAATGAGTTTGAAGGGGTAAGAAGAATGTAAACAAACACAGAGGGGAAGAGACATCCACAAACTTGTATCTATTGCTTCATTGATATACACAGTTCAATTTGTTACAAAATAAGGGCTTAGATCACCATGCAAGGAGTCCACTATAAGAACACTCTGTAGCACATTGGCTTCATAAAAAAATTTGACAAAGTTTTGTTACTAAAAACTATCTCCTTTACAATGAGCCCAACACTCCAATTTATAGAATTTGAGAGGGGGAGAGAGAGAGAGAGAGAGAGAGAGAGAGAGAGATAGAGAAAATGAACATCCCAAATATGTCCTCCCACCAATTGAAATATGTCATAAATGGATTGAAATGGTGGTATGTTACTTGCAAAATTCCCCCCATACTATCCCATAACTTGTAGTGAAATATATTTTCCCATAATTCATTGAATGTATCCCAATCACCACTAAAATCACTATTCTAAACTGGGCACGTGTTATGTAAATCACCATTAATTCCTCATCAAATTCCATATTTCTTGATTTCTATGGATTGGGCTCGGAACTATGATTCCAACGGTACCAATTTTTTGCATTTTCGTTGAGAAATGAAAAAATATGGCATTCTTAGTGTAGGCAGTTGTCTTGGGTCTGCTAGGCATTTCTATCATTTAACGAGACTGGGTATTTAATTTATCATAGATATAGATGTTTAATTTATTTTCACATATCTACCCTCCTTAAATTAATAAATCCATTTTACTTGGCATAGAGGACATCGTTCCCATTCTAGAAAGTCAAATTTCATGAAAATCGAAGCTCTAAGTCAAAAGTTATGACTGTTTGAAGTTCGAGGTCAGGATATTCTCTCAATGCACATATGGCGGGTTTTCGGTTCCAACTTTCCCACTCATACCTATGCATCTTGGGCCAATTTTTTCTACGTCGCCTGATTCCTTCTTGGTGCGGTGATTTTGGCTTTGGATGTCCCAACTGTCCCGCTGTTGACCAGGCCGTGAAGGTCGTTGACTTCCGCTCCACCCACATTGCTTTGTGATCGGCTATTTTTCCTTTTCGCATCCCATGTTTATTGATGTCCCAACTGTCTTGGAATCTTTTCTCTGATTATTACGCACCACACTCGATCTTCCTTGCAAATTGGTAAAGTCACCTTTTTGGAGCCCAACAGTCCGCTTGAACTTGTGTGGCCTGGAACAAAAACATCCAATTTTTCCGCAATACAAAAAGTTTCGACCATTTTGGCTTTGGCGTCCTAACTTTCCCAATGTCCCACAAACCGCAATGGACAAAAACTTCCACATTTTCTGCAATACACTAAAAGAATCCATTTTTAAAAAAAATTCTAACTCCATGGACTTTTTCCTTAGATGGGAAAGTTAGAGAAGAGCCAAAGGGACCCAAAAACCTGATTTTTGGGCCTCGAATCGATTCTACTTGCTCAAGGATGAAGAATTATGCAGGTTATCTAAATTTAACTCGAGGGGTGAATTCGGATAACACCTCCTCTTGTTTTCACCAAGTACCTAAAAACAAAACATCATTATGTTAGAGCTCCATATTTTTACCATCCTTTTACAATCATAGTTTCAAAAAATGTACTTTCTTTAATATGTACATGAAAATCATAAAGTACGAAAGGAATACAAGGTACAAAATATCATAACTAGAAAAGAGAGCAGATTTTCATCATTTAGAATCACATCAAGGCAAGGAATCAAAAGAATAATGAAAGGAAAGGCCTATGGTCTTCATTTTTCTAAATTTTATCTTGAGTGTGCAGTTATAGGTGCTAGAAATGGATCTAAGTAGAAGATTTACTTCATAATGGAACAAAGATTCATCAATGTGGTTGAATATAAAGAGATTTATCATCAAAAGAATTGTGTTTTGTTTACATCTTTAGGGCTTCATATTATCAAAAATAGGACTAAAAAACAAATACAAAATTGCATTTGTACTTTAGAATGAAAATTTGTAAAGAATTCAGGAACATGATAGCAAAAAATAATCATCAGTTTCAGCTTTCAGGAAAAAACAAAGTTCATTACATATTTGAGTTTTAGTCAAAGCTTTCACTATGCATCTTAAATGGAATGAAACATTCAACTACCATACAACTTTCAGAAAGCATGTGTTTCATTACATGATCATAAAGGAACAAGGATTTTATTTATGAAGTGAAAGGATAAACAAAGTTTTCAAAATCAACTCAATATCCAACATTTGAAGTATTAAAGTGCATCAAATCAACTTAGAAGCTATGAGAACCAAAGCACCAAGATACAATAGCTAGAAGAAATTTTCATTTCCATATTTCTTTCAACTACTTGTTTCAAGACAACATGCATGGGGAGTAATCCTCATAATTTTGAAATGAAGGAAGAGTAATAATAAATAGATGTCATGGAACAAAAAGGAAAGCATTTTTTAGTTACAAATTTTGTTTTCAAGGTATCCCATTAAGTTCAAATTATATAAGGGGAAGCATATCTTCATCAAAATGCCACTTTCAATCAACTACCACAAGTATTTTTTCTCAATATTACATTACTTTATGGATATACAGGCTTGCAATGTTTCAAGGTATCTAAGATTACAAATGATGATCTTCATGAGAACATTTCCATCAAGTTAATGCACAAATGCAAGTTTATTAAGCTTTCATAGTAGAATCATCCCACAAATAGCTGATAAAGCAAAGCAAAGAATATGCTGAAGTAAAGTGAAGTGTTTAAAAGAATATGATAAAGAAAAAGTAGCTTCCTATCAACTTCCATGATTTAAATAATAAAAAGATATCAAAATATAGTTATAGGTTTCTATGCACAAAAATAAGGACATATTTTCATTTAAGCATAGTTTTTCAAGATCATTAGAAGCTTTCTAGAAATCAATCATTTTGGCCATCTCGGAACAAGCACCAACTAAAAAAAACAAGTGCATCTAATAACAAATCCAAGGGTTAGATAATGATCTCCAAAGACATATTTAGAAAAGATATGTCATTTTCAGAACAATATGGGTATAAATCACGAGAATGAAGGATAAGTTATGCACATGCTAATGGTAAAATTATTCCCATGGAAATGCAGGAAAAATACAACACATAGCCCAACTCACCATAGAATGCAAGGATTTAAATTTTAATATTTGGAACATGGTATGAAAGTAAACACATCCATCCACAATGAGTAAATGGTGAGCTTGAGTGCACAATTATCCCAAAGATGCAAACCTAGATTTCATAACTTCGAGCTGGGTAAAAGACATAGCATGCTCGAGCCCCATAAAAAAATTGGTCATCTCAAGCTATGAATTTTGTAACTAAAACAATGAGCTACTTTTCAACATGAAAATTTTCACCCAAAAGAAGCAAGCCATGTCTTTCAAGTAATGTTAATAGAGGCAATAGTTATTGATCAGAAAGAAATATTAATTCAAGAGCTTGCAAATTCCTACCTTCAAAGATAATAAAATAAGTTACAAAATGATTTTTAGCTGATTCAAGTCAGGTGCATTATAAGACTCTTAACTTATAAAACTCACATAAGAAAGATAATAACTTAAATCAAAGAACTAATGGCCTAAAATAAGATATTCCCAAAGTATTTTATGTCAGTGTTCATGAATGAGATGTACATACAAATCAGTAGCAAGAAAGTAGGGATTAAAAATAAAAACATGGCAACATAAATAACAAGAATGATGGTAAATAGAAACAAGGAAAGATAGAGAGAATCATATAATAGAAAACCCTCGAACCTAGCAGAGGCAAAATGGCAAAATTCTAGGCCTGATATCACCCATTCAAACCAATGTTTGCAAAAATAAATATTTGGAGCTAAACCCCCAAAACGGCTATAGATAATAATGATAACCACCTAAAATGCAAAATACAATGTAAAAATTTAGCGCACAAATCTAATAGAGCTTCGAATGATGAGTAGATCACCTTATATCTAGAATAAAAGGCACACGTTTGGAACTAGTAAACACAAGGACTAAAGCCTCAGATCTCAAAAAGGTTTGTTCCAAGGTAGTTAGGCTTTCTCCTTAGGAGTTTCCAAGCCTCTTTGACCTTCATGTTTAGGGGCCCTTTATTTTTTTGGGACTCCCTTATTTGGGGTTTAGTCTTGTCTATATGTTTCATCTTTGGCTTGGATGGGCCTTGTTCCTTGATATTTCAACTTTGTGCCTTGATGCTTATCTTTAAGTTTTTGTACAAGGTTCTTGATCCATTAAAAATCTATTTTTACCTTATCTAATAAAAATCATAGGTTCTAAATCCCTCAAAGTAAAAAGCCAATACTCAAACACAGAGTGTATAGACATACATGTCAAAATCACAGAGAAAACAAAAACATGAGTTTATTATAGAGAAAGGGTTTTAAATATTAATCACATTGCAAATTAGGGTCAGAAAGAGCTTTACCTTTCTTTTTGGCAACTAGAAAATGATATAGAGCCATAATAGAGAACCAACAACTCGATAAAGGGACCTAAATCTTCAAAAATCCCTCACTTAGAAGTGCATTGATTGTAATGGCCAAACTGACGAAAGATCATCATATTTGGAGCATTGTTATAACTTCCAGGGTTCATATCTTCAAAACAACATTGAAAAACAACTTGGATGAGGAAATAATAGAAAACTCCAAGAAAATCACACAAATCAGACCTCGAATATGGAAGCTATGATAAATAATGAGAGATTTGACAATGATTCCATGGTGGAAAGACACATAACATCACTTTGATAAGTTTCCACCAAGCTCACAAAATGTAAATGACATGTGAAAAGTCTTTTAGGTTTCAAAACCTAATCCCAACTTGACCTAGGTGGAGTCAACTTGAATTTGTTCAAGTTAAAATATATCATGTCCTTCTTTAAAATATATATAATTATTCCAATGGCCAAGTCAAAAGGGGGTATGATTAAGGTTTCAATGATTAACACCTAGATGTGACCACGTAAAGTGGGGATGGTAATATTTTTGGAGTTTAATCAAATTATAGCTAAGCATTATCACCACATAGAAGTAAAAGAAGTTGCATGAATTCCAAGGTGGTTGGCTAAGTTTTTCCCCTTTATGCATGGTGAAAAGAGACAAAGGGTTGATTATACCATGATGAGTCATGCATGTGATAGGTGTCAAAATTAGCTTTTGCAGATAAGACAAGGTGTTCAATTTACCTTAAATTTTGTTACTTATCTTAACTCATGCAAAAAGGGACCCGTATTTTTCACAAAGGTAGATTGGAGAAGTCAACATAAGTTTGATAAGTCAGTAGGGGTCCACATAGTCCAAAATAGACTTTTTAAGTTTATTTTTGTCTTATTCCCTCATGCATGCTAGAAATAGCTCATATCATTGGAGATTGTATAAAAATTTATTGATTAGTCATGTTTGATGGAATCGAAGTTAGAACTAAGTATTGACCTTTAGCTCCACTTGGATTTTTCTATTTATTCATGCTTTGTAAGCATTGTAGGAGGGGATTTTTGATATAACTAAGTGCTTTGGAGGATTTTCCAATTGTGCCCTTTTTATGAGAAGAAGCTGAGTTTTCCTTTCCAAAAATATTTTGTAGTGTTGTGCATTAATGTTAATCATTCTTGTGTCTAGTATTCCCCAAATTCATTAATTTTAATTCTTAAACTATCTACCTAACTACAAAAATCAGGTGTTGTGATTCATTTTATGTGCATGTTTTTATAAACTGTTATTATGAGAAATCCCTTAGTAGATTTCAATTTTTACCTTGAAACTCATCCGTAGCCATCTGGATCGTGCATGTTTAATAATTTTTTTTTCAAATTGTGCACATTTGTTTTTCAGAAACCCCCAAAAACCCTTTGTGTATCACCTATTTTAATTTTCAGTTTACTTTCTTACCCTTAACCCCACAAGATTAGTTTAGGGATACGCTAAAAGGGAACCAACCCTTCAAAATCTAGATATTCACCTCACACCCAGGATACCCAAAGCCTGTAAGGTGTCTCAATTGTATATCCACATATGTGAGGAAGGAGAGAAATAGACAAATTTTCCATTCCTCATACAAGGTGCACTTTTTAGATAAAAATAACACAAGATCTAGCAAAGAAAATTTTCAAAATAGTGACGGGAGAATCTTGTGGATTAAAAAATCCTAATTACATGAGTAGTAATTTTAATGCAATAAAAAATAAGAGTGTGGTATGTACAAGAATAAATAATAGGTGGAACATTCATAAGTAATAAGTGGAATTTAGGAATATAAGAAGCGTTAAAGATGTATGAAATAGCCCATATGACTATAGAAGACACCATAGACATAAATATGGAAAGAGGGTTATTGATTTTCCACATGGATGCAAAATGATTAGGTATATCATATGATTTAGTCATATAAGTTCTAAAAGTTAGCAAGTTAAGAAAATAATGAATCATTATCAAATCAACACATAGTGTTCTCGTTTATGAAGAGGAATGTGTAGCAAGTGATTTAACATTGGAATCAATGAGAATATGATCATTAGAATTCCATCAACATTTTCTGTAAGAAATAAATTTGAAATCCATTCATGGTGACATTGTGAAGGGGGGTATGAGTGTCTTCCCATACCTTATGTATAATAGATGTAGCGACCATCATAGGTGACAAATATTTAGATATATGCACATGTGAAACATTATGTATTAGGGATCGAGCATCATGTGGATAAGAGTGAGACATAATGACATGCATATCATGCATTCTAATGGAAATTTCATCATTTAAATCAATAGAAAGTTAATTTGACCCATTAAAATATTCTTTTGACTCGATACTAGTTTGGGTTAGGCTTCTGGGTCTTCCTTTGCAATTTTGGTTTGAATCTTTCCTAGAAAGCATTAGTAACAATTTGGGAGTTTATAAAAATAAGATGGAGATACCACTCAGATGTTACACCCATCTTATGATCAAATATTGGTGGAATTGGATGATCCACTTGATCTCTATGATAATATTAATCTACATATATGAGAAAGGGTATCGAATCAAAGATTGGATTATGAAAAAATTTCTTTCAGTTATCATATATTTTTTCAAACATGTCATTTTGTTGAGGATTTTGGGCAATCCAAGTGTAAGAGATGAGATTTCCTCCCTTTATCAAATTTATCATTGATTAATCCCTTCTAGAATTTACTCATGTTGGATTAATCTCCTAGAAAGTGCACCTTGATAGGGTAGAATGTACTCTAGTGGTTGATAAATATTCTAAGGTGCCAGTATCGCAATCTTTGAAGAAATATCCCCATGCATCTATGGGGTTGGTAAAGGAGAGGGATTCTCCTTCCTCTTCTTCTAAGCTATTGTTCCAACCTATTTCTTATATTAATTTTCTTCTTCTATGTGGGCTTGGTTATTTGATGATTATAATAAGGAGTAGTGGAAATTTGTTCAAAACAAGAAAAAAACATCCTAAAAATAACTTTCAAGTACAACACATATGACTCTTATATTTTTCTCCTCTTCTTTGGACTAAGTTTTTCATATGTCATTTGGGTTTTCCCTATTCATTATGATTCTTGAGTAAATTTGGTTTGACTCTTTTTTTAATATTTTTGACATCTCTGATAGATTCATTGTAATATCTTTCTTGTAACTTATCACTTGGAGCCTTTTCCGACTGTTGACAATTTTTGCACTTGTGCAAAAATGGGCAACTCAAAACTTCATCCACAAGTATGATGAAAGGAATTTTGGAGAAGTATACCTAAGCTATGGGAGTTTTGATATTATTGGTTTCACATAGATTCTGAATTAGTAAATGATTAAGTGAAATATGTAACTATGTGTGCTGTTACAAAACGTAACAGTGTTTTATCACATAGTCTACAATTTCACGACATCTTCAGCAAAAGAACACAAGTACCCCGAAGGACAACTATGTTGTCTTGATGAAGATGAGACACGAAATTACAAAATAGGTGAAGTGTTGAGTTTTGGGATAGCAAACATAAGTGCAGATTGAAGAAATCGTGAGTTCATTAATAAGTGAAATGTCTTGAGAATGTTACAAGTTCTCATTAATGTTCTTTCCTTCATGATTAATACATTCAATTATATTACTGAGTTGTTTAGTTCATCATACAATCCATACAGAAAGCTAAAATGCAAAAAGAAATATACAACTCATTTATAGAATTCAATGTTTTATTCATAAGGAAATTTCAAATGTTCCACACAAAAAGCAACATGTGGATGTAACATGAAATTAAAGTACATCTACTGAAATAAGAGGTACACATGCATGAAAAATAAAGTAAGGAGTATGAGTGAACCCATCATTGCCTTGGGGTTTTCTTCATTGTTTGGAGTAGCTCCATCCCAACTTTTGTTCCTTCTTCATCTTCATTGTAGAAGTCATATTTCTACATTAATTTTCTTCTTCATAGTGGGCTAAAAAGAAGAAAAAAAAAAACTTTCAAGTACAAAACATATGATGAAGTGTCGATTCTTGAGCAAATTTGTTTCGACTCTTCTTCGATTGCAAATTTTGTTTGACTCTTAGAGATCAATTCATATTCCTTTGACTCATTTGTCCTAGTTCGTGCATATGAATCTCTTCAAAAAAAGAAGATATAATTTACTTGAAGAACAAAAATCTTATACATACTCTACTCATTCGTAAAGAAGAAAGAGAAAGGAAATAAGAAAAATGGACATAAGAGAAGCCAAAAAAAATCCTAGTTATTTTCTAACTGTTTTCTTAATAGAATGTGTGTAGAGTAAAGGTTTAAATGTTCCCACTAATAATATCCAAGAAGAAATAGACAATTCATAAGTACAGGCTGGAAAGAAGAATTAATGTAACTCAAACTCAATATTTTCTTCAAATGGAACAAGTTACATATGTCATTAGTTTTCCCCTATGAAAAAAATAATGGAAAATAGAAAATAAATGTTTTAGTTTGTTTTCTTAAGTGTGTGTAAAGGTGGCCTAAGAAGAAATAAAAGGAATAATTATATTTCAAGAAAGAGAAGTGAAGTTTGAAAAGACACTGGATAGAAAGGCTTACAACTGAAAAAAAAAGAATTATGGAAAAAAAATTGCTGTGGCTCACATGAAAAAAATCAACATTTCAGATTTTCCAACATGCTAGAAATGTTACTATAAAGGAAATAAAGCATCTATGTAAAATAAACAAGTTACGAGATCTTAACAAGCATCTGAATCAAGGCTTATGCCTAAAATAGTATAAAAAATTATGAACTGCTTGTAATTTCCAGAAAGAATCATACAAGGTACAAAGATCTCATGAAATCAAGAACAATCAAAGTACTAATACTGCAAGTTCCAGAATCAAATGAACAAGCCTATCTGTCTATCAAAAGATGTCAAATCTCAAAATAGCTAAATTTCATAATCAAGAAGGATAGAAGATGAAAGCAATGGCAGAATAGATATTTGTGATAGAGGAGCTACAAGTGCAGCCAAACAACTTCAAGTTTACATAATGATTCAAGACCTCAAAACCTGGAACAGATGAAAGTGTACAGTATGCTACATTATACTTCAGAGCTAAATTCAAATGCAAGATTCATGGTTAAATAGAACCAAAAAAACACATGAAGGATCAAAGGTATTTCCTTGACCATGGCTCAACACAACAAAGCTGAAACTAATGGGCAGAGTTGACTGAGTTTGAATCAGAATAGAAGAAGACACCAAAAGCTCAAATAGAGAGAAAACCCATAAGGTGCTAAACATCAAAGTAAAGGAATCTACACAAGGATGAAATGCGAGAATAAGTGCAAAGTCTGATCAAAATTAGATCAAAATCAGGGGAACTCAGAGTTTTAAGTAACAAGAAGTGGATCTCAATCTTTCCTGAAGTCATTCTATTCCTCAAAACAAATTTCAGAATCAAGAAGGAATGAAGAAGTCTGAATACCCATATCAAAGGAAGGATACCCAAATCTCGGGTTGCATTGTCTCATACCACAAATTAAAAATACATGTGCAGATAGCCATTAAACAGATCCATTTATAGACATTTTGAGTATTGAAAATCAGATCCGAGGAAGGAAGTTACAGTTTCTAGTTTAGTCGACAAACCATTAAATGGGTATCCATAAATCAGGAAAGGAAGTAAAAACTTACTAGTTAAAATTGAAGCTGAGAAAACCCTTGAGAGATCATCGAGTTTAGAGCCAAGAGGAGTAACCTAGAATGAGTTTTCAACTCAAAATCCCAAAGGAAACACGAAAACATGAGATATGCAAAGAAGGAATGAAATATCAATATATTGAAGTCAAAATGACAACAATGAAGCATAAGAAAACTCAGAGATCAAAGCTTACCATTTGTTATCGAATAGTGATACCAGAAGAGCCAGTTCAGAGTTCAAAACAATTAAATGACAACCATAATACTTTCGGAAGAGTTGAAAGCCAAGCTCAATAGGAGAAATGATCACAAAATACAAATAGATCAAGACATACAAAATCTTAAGAGCCCGAAAAGGGAAGAAACTCGAACACCAAAGAATAGCCAAATCCCAAGCTTGAGTGCCAACAAAGATGTCTACCAAGAAGCTCACATAACTCTCGTAGAAGGTAGAAATGACCAAGGTTGAGCTTGAAGACAACCAAAGTGATGGTCATGAAAAGAACAACACCCAAAGAAGTTGTAAAGAGCTCAAGTTAAAGACGAACAACCAACAAACCTTCAAAAGTTGAGCTCGAAGCTCATAAAAATGGCACAACTCGAGAATATTCAAACAATGGCACCCCCATAATCTCTCAAAAACTTAGAAATGGTCAAATGTACAACCATGAAGAGAGCCCCATAAAAGTAAAAAAACAACAGAGACCATTTTTGCAAAAGAGCCAAGTACAAAATCTCATAATAATGGCATCAAAAAAAATTTTCCAGGGCTTCACCCGCATAGTGAAAAATCAAATGAAATGTGCATTAGGGTCGAGCTTTCCTTTAACATGCAAACTCGAGAGGTGAGTTCAACCTAACTCAACCAGGGTCAATAATCAATGGCTCGAGATCAGAAGGACAAAGATCAAAGGCTAAGGATCAAGCTCCAAGATCAAAGTAAGTAACCACGGTCAGTTCCCACCGGCCACATTTAATGCAGAGTTTAAACCCTAACTCACAATCAAAAATTGATGGCATTGAATGCATCAAGGACAGAGATCAACGACCCAAGATCATCACTAGTTTTCAAAGAAAACTCAATCCAGGTTAGAACACCACCAACAAAGCATGTGAGGGGTGAGTCATCATGCAAAAGGGGCCAGCCCATGATTAAAAACAAAATCATTACTTTCAAAATGTCAAAAGATCAACTATAGTCCGAGTTCCCAATATGCTAAGGCCAACCAAATATTTTATATGCATAATCAAAGTAAAAGGTGTTTCCAACCTTTTATGCTAAGGATGACAACTATAAAGTGAAAAACTATATATTATATAGCATATTTACAAAGTGAACCCCGTGTACATCTAGACACAATAATTAATGGTGAAATGAAGGTCCATCTCCTAATGTTGCGTGGGTGGGTTTGGTTCTCAAAATCGTGTTGTATGAGGCGATTCGGTGGAGTCGCAGCTGTTTTTGCAACGAGTTTCTAGCAGACAGGTCGTGTTTAGAATGGGGCCGAATGTTTTGTTGTTAAATGCTTTCAATGGTTGCGAGAAAGTACTGTTCCTTCCTCCTGCTCGCTCGTGAAGCTTCGAGAGAGAGTAAGTGCGACTAGGCTGCTGCGCTGGCGAGCCCAGGGAACCGTTGGTGTTGATCCTGATGTTCTGTTGCACGCGACCATAGTCATGATCTGCTGTGCAAAATCTTGCAGCTGTAGTAGAAGAACGAGATAAAGTTTTAGTTGAGTTGTCTTGCCTTTTCATTTTGGAAAGTCGCTTCTGTCCAGGTGGTGAATTTAACATGGAAGAAGCTCGATCAAATCTTGAGGCAAGTTTCCTGCAAGTAGTGCCTCCCAGAGAGATTTCGGAATGTTGGGGACACCCATTTCTATTTTTAGATTGCAGGAACATTTCGAGGCCTAAGGATCTTCAGGTGTGCTGGTGGGTTAGATATGGTGGTTATAGATGAAGCTAGTAGGAAGCTAGTGAAATCGGGCGTGTTACCTCCAGTTTGTAGAAGCCTTGGTGAGTGCCTCGAGGCATGTTCTTGTCGAGGATCCACAACACTATCTGCGCATTTTTTGCATTAGCCAGGCTCTCGCATGTCCTCAAATTGGGATTCTCCTTTTTGAGCACACACCCACAGGCACAAGAGATTGTGCAATCTTGTTGCGTTCGAAAATGTCTTGGGAGATGATCTTAGTAATATTCTTGAAATTCTCCTTGAAGATATTTTTATCAAAATCGATTAAGTGTGACAGTGAGAGTGTTACCAGCAGACCTGATGAAATTTATTACAGAGATTCTCTATTGAGATCTTACTTGTTTTACGATGTAACTCATGGGAGAGAATCCCATAGGCGTGGATCTGTTTCATATCAGAATATTCATGAAGCACATTTTGCTTTGCAATTATATGAGCATCTTCAACGAGTCACTATGTTGGCAGGCATAAAGGGTCTGTTGGAATTATCACACCTTACAAGCTACAGCTGTATTGTTTGCACCGAGAGTTTGATGTTGTCCTCATATATCACAAGAGGAAGGAAAGATTGGTTGTTGTATCTGAGGAAACAACTACCGGTGTTCACAGGCTGTACCAGATGCAAGCTATTGGATCGCTGCTCTTCCCTGCTATTAATGACAATGATTCTGTTACCAAGAGCAAGTTCGATAGCTTGTACGGATGCAGGCACTCTCTGCTAGATGGTCTGATGAGAGCCACTGATGTGATGATTGCTGGCAAGGTTGTTGTTGTCTGTGGAAATGGAGATATTTCTTCTGTTTCGTCACCTTCACACAATTTTTACCTCCGTTGAGTTATTCCACTTCAGCTGCTCCACCGACTACGGCCTCTGTCTTCTCATAAATTGGTTTTCTGTCCAGTTTGTAGGCAGCTTGTTTACCCTAATGAGGCTGTGCAAACCCGATGCACACATCTTTACTGCAAGCCTTGCCTAGCTTATGTGCTGAGTACTACTAGGGCCTGCCCTTATGATGGGTATTTGGTTACTGATACAGATTCGAAGGCATTGCAAGAGGAAAATCCAGTACTGGCTGATGCTATAGGCCGTGTGACAGTTCATTGCCTGTACCCCCCCCAAGCAGCTGCATTGAAGCAATCTAGTGTTTGGACAGCCACCTATTGCATTCTTCTAGTCGTGCCTTCAAAAGGGAATCCTGGTGTGGTATATTGCAAAAAACCCGGTGAAGCGAGAGGATAAAGCGGAAGGCGTGTGGCTGTAGCAGTCCTTGCTGGATGTTCACGACTGGTGGATGCGTTAAAACAGGCAAGATAGACTAACCATATACATAATATGCTAGTATCTAATAAACCTCTTGAAATGAAACTTTTTCTTTCTAGAAATTGGTTTAAATCCGTGATTTTGTGGATTTGCATTCATTATATGGTTAACAGTTTGTTACTTCTGGATTTGCCTCTGTTGGTTGTTCTTGTTGACGTGATCAAACCCTTTATATATAAAACAAACAAAGGTTCTCAGTGTATGCTTTGATTGATCATATGAAATATATATATATATATATATATATATATATATAATCTTAAAGTTACTTCCTTCTGCAAAAATGTCGTTGTTTCTTTTGTGAACCTGGGTATGTAATCGCCCCTAGAACGTTGCAGCGTTGACTAGTATTGGTTTCCTGTTATGTTGTTGCCCTAGAGGAAAACATACAGTTAAATTATTATTATTATTTTTATGATAAGCGTGATTATGCACTTCGTGTATTGTGCAAATTATTAGGGCTTTTGGAAATTAGAAGTTCAATATATATGCTTGTTAAGAAGGAAGTTTTGGGCCGAAAATATGTCCTAGGTTGATAGAAGGGCATAAATTATTGATAGAACCCCATTTTGATTCTACTCTTTCTATGAGTAAAATTTGATAAAATTAATGACCTTTATGGTGTTAAGATATGGTATGTTGATGATTCCTTGTGTGATCGATTTAATCATGTATAGACATAATGCCTTGATGGAGTAAGGTAATATCTTTCACGGTTCGTGAAAGTTAAGGTTTTCATCAACTGCTTAAGGTAACATGAAGTTCCTTAATTTAGTCAAACTTGTTTTGTACTTCCTTCTTGATGAGTGACCTTTCATTGCAAATTTAGAATGATTGTGATGGAAGGTCGTGAATATATTTTGTTGTCAAAAAGGGAAAAGAAGCTATGGAATAGTTTGTTTATGTGTCGAACGTAATAATTGTAATTACATCGTTATAGAAGTTCGTTATTGGAGGATATCTATCTTCGATGGTATATTATGTGTTTAATCACTGCATAGGTTACCATAAACTTAGTGATGAGATGTAAATTAAGGAGAGTTGAGAGACCTTTTCCTTTGTATACATCGTTTATGATATTAGGAAGTGAGTTGATGTCGGAAAATTTCAACCAAGTCTAGATTCATGGCTATGTTCCTCTAGAACGGGAGGATTATAAATCTAAGGTATTATGAAAATTGCAAGGATGTGTTTAGAATGCTAGATTGCCTACTCAACTTGGGTATTAATGAGGCTTGTCGCTATTCCAGCCCTGGTTATGTTCAGTAGGTAGGCTGTTAGGCAATGCCTATTCCGGACATTCTTACCGTCCTTTCCACTCATCCTTATTAGCTATGAAGTCACTTATTACCTAAGATATAATGGTTGTGGGTTTGAATATAAGATTTTCATCCTTTAAACCTTTTTGATTACATGATGGAACTTTGTTATTACCCTCGTTGTTCGTTTCTAGCCTATTAGGCCTATGGCCCTACGGAACGATTCCAAAACTATATTCTTTTTGGCAGCTAAGATCGGGTCTGGTTTTATCTTTTGACTTCACCTTGAGAATGTGGATTGATGGGTTACACTTTAGATTTCAATCACGTAATCTACGGGATTACATGATTGAAATCCTAATACTCTCAACTCTTGTGTCTAATCATTTAAATTTCATAGTCTTGCGTATTTGGTTGTCAAACTTTTGTAGTTTTAGAGGTATTTTCATAACTAAAACTTATGGTTTTCTTCTTAGTTGATATGTTGAAAATTATATCTTGTTTCAAAAGGTTGTTAGAGGTTAGAACTTTGATCCATTTCTGAAATAGAATGTTTCCTTTCATGGTATTGTTAGCTAGTAGCTTATTGTTGCTTGCTATGTATAGTCTTATCTTGCTCGAGTTCTGCGAACCCGACTCGGGTTATTAATTGTTGCAGATGGCTTACGTGGTTAGATGATGGAAAGACTTGTAGATTATTGCATCAATCTTGGTTATGATGTTCCTTTGTACGAATGTGTATTATGTTATAAAATTTGGAAAGGGCCTTTGGACATTTTAGAAGAAGGGTCAGTGCCTAGTAAATGTATTGTAGAGTATTGTTGTTGTAACTATTGAAACTTTGGCTTGTTTGGTTATCATGTGAAAGATGAAATTTGATTACCGCTTGGTTATGGGATATTCTAGTGAATTTTAACCCTTAGTATAGTAGCGGGGCATGTCCCATGTTATTACTCTCTTGCTCCCTAGTCATGGTTCAATAGAGATGGTATGTCCCTTTGATTTGTGCATCATGTTGGAATGAATTGATATAACCTTGTTTTGTTTCCACAAACGAGTATTGTTAAACTTTGCTCTTGAGTTAAAATGTTGAGTTGTAAATCCTCCTAAGGCTTAGTAGCAATGAGTTTGTAAGCACTATAAAGTGAGCTGGATAATCCTGATAAAAGTTAAACTAAAAATTTATATATATGAATATATTATGTAGATGTGATCTACTTGATAACCTTTGAGACCTGGAACAATCAAGAGGAAACTATCTTTTGTAACGAAATATGATAACTTATTATTATTATTTTTTTTTCGAGCCAAGCTAATAAACATTATCCTTTTATGGTGAAATCTTAAATGACCTCATGGTGAAAGCAATGGTTAGATTTTAGAAGATGATAGGATTTAATAAGTAGGAGGGAAATCGATTAATTAAACCTTAAATCTCTCTCTATCGTTTGGAATGTTTTCCTTTGTCAAACTTAATTAAGTAAAGTCTAGATGGAACATTTAACCAATCTTGATAAACCCTTAACCTCAATAAAAAGACGGATAGTAAACCATGTGACCCTGAAGCTAAATTCATTTGTCTGTTTACATTAACCCATGCCTTAATTCATGGTGATATTTCTTAAGCAAGGTCAAAATTTGATCCTTAGACAAGAAGGTTATTGTTATGAACCCTAAGCGGTACTTTCCACTCAATCGGAACTTATGCCTTCACCTATGTAATAGAGGTGTGGAACATGTGTTAGTGGCTTGAATAAGATTAATTAACCTTGTAAGAAATGGAAAATGTTCTAAAATCAAATGAATAAGAAAGATTTGGACATCAAATTGATGATCCCAGTTTAGAAAGCTTGGCCTTAAGCTATTTAGTCAACCGTTGAAAAGAAAGAAGTTCTCCCTTGTGAAAAGAATTGTGTGAATCATTACATGAAATTTTATAAGAACGTAAGTTAAGAATTAAGAGACACTTTAGTAAACAAGAAAATTTAACAAGAAATTCCTCATGGGATGCCCTAGCTGTGAGTGTGTCATGTGGATTGGACTTCCATGTTGTCTTGTCAAAAGAAGAGTACATTGTCCTTGATAGGTGTGAACGTTTCCGTGCTGACCTTGTGGTCTCCCCCGTAACAAGTGGTTCCTAGTGTTGGTTGTAACCTTGTGACGACATGTTGTGTCGTGTTGTGTCAAAGCAAGTCAAAAAAAAAAAAAAGTTATCCTGTATTTCACTGTGTTGTCCTTGTGTTGGTATTTTTGGTGTGTTACACTTTGGTATCAGAGCGTAGGTTCATGCTCTCGAACCTATGGGCCGGATTGGTGTTATATGATGATGTTACATGGTGGTGGTGGTGTTACATGATGATACTGCATGATGATGATGATGTTGCATGATGGTGGTAGATATTGGAAGAGTAATGTGCTTTAAACGTGATGTGATTATTGTCGTAATTGTGATATTGTGAACGCACATGATGGGTATGTCACCTTGTGCGTGTTTGTGATCATGTTGATATGTTGGGGATGGGAGTATTCTCTCTCCTTCTTGTGGATTCTATGAAGAGTTCACGTGTGAATTATTGTTTGTGATGTGTGAAAAGAATTCTAATGTGGATGACATAGTGTTGGAGCATTGTGGCATATTGTGATATGTGGGTGTATCAATGTGTTGTATGACTAGTTGATGTTAAAAGAAATGAGTTGTATCATGATGTTTTTACCATGTTCTGAAGAAATGTGTGTACCACCTTGCTATGTTGCAATGGATGTTATGTTGTGATGTACTATGTTCATCGTATGTATGACTGTGCAAATAGGTAATGCTTCATGTTGTGATTTTGGGTCATACGGTGAGTGTATGAACCCTATCGTATGGTGATTGCACTTTGGGTGCAGAATGTGGTAAAGTGATGTATTACACCCTGTGGATGTATGATTGTGATCTACCCTGTATATGCATACCATACGTGAGACGTTATGGTAGTTATGTGTGTGCCACCGTTATGTTAGTGATGTTGTTGTATGTTATGTTGTGAACCTTACGCTAACCGATCCTGAGGGAAATCGGTAGAAGTGTATGTTGAGAGTGAGGAATGGTGTACCATGGGTCAATAACTCGAGCTAAAACTCGGTTTAGTAGATAACATGTGATTCTTTCCTCTCTCCCTATGTGGTTGTATGTATGCAACCTTAGTGTATCTATGACTATGTTTAGCCTTGTCGAAGTGGTGGCGGGATGATTCAGATGGAGGTGATGACAGTTGTATTATTGATATGTATTTTACGAGCTGAGGCTCGATGTTCGAGTGCTAGCAACTCGTTGAGTACCCCTTTGGTGGCTAGATAAGGCCACACAGTTATCGTAATGTGACATTATTATAAGTTGATTTTATTCGTAAATTGAGCTTTTACTTTATTTTGTAAGGACCAGCATCTTTTCTTGATTGCAATGCTTTACAATTTTGGGCATTTCCTTGGTTTGTGGCACTAACATGGGGATTTTGATACTAACTTTGGCTATTTGGCCATTTATTTTAGCTTGATTTGGGGTCTTCTTTTAAATTTGGAATTCTTACCGCCTTGCCCAAGGCTTGTACTTTGCCACTTGGCACTTTGATTGGATTGTTGTGTTGGTTCTAATGTCGTGATGTGTGGAATAGGGTCATGGGATGCACCATGGATTGGTTGGACCTATGGACCCGCTTCGTTGTATGGGGTACGCCCCAGGGTACATATAACTAGCGGGTTGTTGAACCACGCGTTATTATGTCACTTGGGTTAGGAGTGTTCGAACTCTATGTGTCTTGGACCATAGGGTCAACCGGCCTCCTTGAGGGAGGCATAAGAGTTTGAGGGAGGCATAAGAGTTTGAGGGAGGCATAAGAGACTTGAGGAGGCATAAGAGTTTGAGGAGGCATAGAGAGACTTGAGGGAGGCATAAGAGACTTGAGGAGGCATAAGAGTTTGAGGAGGCATAAGAGTTTGAGGAGGCATAAGAGTTTGAGGAGGCATAAGAGACTTGAGGAGGCATAAGATTTGAGGAGGCTTATGATATTTGTGTATATGGTTGATGTTTGAGGATATATGTTGAGTTATTGTGATGTTTGGTAGTGGTCTTTTGATGTATGTGTTACTCATGTCGATGGATATGTGTTGTGATGTTGTGGACATGTCATTGATTCCCTTGTGGACACTATGTACTGTGGCAGCATTTGTTTGGTGTTATGTGAGTTTTCATTGATGCAAATTGAGGAAATGTCTACGGTGGATTGTAGTACTCTTTTTTTTGAGTATTTTGGTATGTCGAGTCATTGATGTGTGTGATGAGTACTATGTTATGTGGACTGTGCCTATTCCATTCCGTATTTGAGTAACCTTTTGTGGTGTAATACAATCTTGAAGTATATACTTGTGTGCTTGTGAATCAGTATGTCTTGTGAACTTTGATAGGGTGTTGTGTTAGCGATTCATGTTGGGCACCCACAATAAGGAATAAATCAAAACTCTTGATGATGAAATTTTTTTTAAAGAAATTAAAACTAAGAAATAATGATAATGGAAAGAGACTAATGAAATGATGAACAAGAAAGAAGCGCCATCTTCACGAACATTGAAAGTTAAAAATTCTACCAAATGTTCCTAAGGCTACCTTGTGGCGTGCTTTAATCAACTAAAATTTTAAACCATAGGGTGTGTTTTTCTTTATCTATCCTTGTTGCGTACCATTTCCTTTCCTCTGTAATGTCGCATCGAGGATGCTTTCTTAAGGGGAGGAGAATGTAATGCCCATTGGACTTTTTTTTGCTCTACTGCCTCCTCCTACCCTGGCCTCCTCCACCCGACCTGGATGAAATTTGATAAAATGCTTTTCTGTGCTTGCTGAGGAGACAGGAGTGGGTGGAGTCCTTTATTTTTCTTCACCATGATCTTTGCTTCCTTTTTTGGTGGGTGGGGGGGTCCCATGCATGAATTTTGGGTGGGTGCTTTTTTCACTTCTCTTCCTGTCACGTGGTCTCCTTTTTTTTCTGCCTTTCCTCCAATGCTTGTTGCCTCCATCAAATGCAAAAAGATGAATTGCTTGCGTGCATTTGAGGATTCATGATGGTGAAATGAAGGTCCATCCCTCTGGTTGAAGTTGTGAGATGTTTGGATTCTCAAAATCATGATGTGTGGCGAGTTTTTGTGGAGCGAGAAGCGAAATCCTCCTAGGAAAGTGCCGAGGAATTTGTGTGTATGCAGGCTGACGAAATGTTTTCAGTAGAGTAAACTTATCTTTTGAAAAAATCGTGGCCTCCGAGAGAGAGAGTGTGCGGCAGTGCAGCTGCGAGCGAGCCCGAGGAACCGTTGGTGTTGATCACGATGTTACGGTTTGCACGTGACCACCACGGTCGATGATCGATTGTTGCAAAAATTGCAGGTTTGTAGTAGAAAAAATGAGATAAAGTTTTAGTTGAGATGTCTTGCCTTTTCATTTTTGGAAAGTCGCTTCTTTCCCGGTGGTGAATCTAACATGGAAGAAGCTCGATCAAATCTTGAGGCAAGTTTTGCAGAGTGAGTGATGAGAGATTTGATGTTCACTTTTTTTTTTAGGATTTAAGCCCGAGGAAGTTTCAGCGCCTAGCCCATGGGTTAGATATGGTGGTTATAGATGAAGCTATAAGCTAGTGTAAGTTAAGTAGGTGTTACCTCCTTTTCCTTGGGTGTTGTAGGCATGTTCTTGTTGGGGGATCCACAACATTTTGCATCTTTGTGTGCATTGTTTAGCAAATAGCCGAGCGTGGCTGCATGCTTTAGTAGAGAAAGTTTTTAGCATTTTGCGCTTCCAAAGTGTAAAGTTTGGCTCACATCAGCAGGCGGTATGTTGGTGTATCATTCGGGCATGTCAATGCATCTCTCTTCTTGGGAGATTCGGGATTCTCCTTGAAGAATTTTATCAAAATCGATTAAGTGACAGTGAGTGTTACCAGGAGACTGATGAAATTTATTATTGAGATTCTCTATTGAGACCTTACTTGTTTTTCGATGTAACTCATGGGAGAGAATCCCATAGGCGTGGATCTGTTTCATATCGAGAATATTCATGAAGCACATTTTGCTTTGCAATTATATGAGCATCTTCAAGAGTCACTATGTTGGCGAGGCATAAAGGTCTTTTGGAATTATCACACCTTACAAGCTACAAGTTGTATCTTCTTTTTACAGAGAGTTTGATGTTGTCCACATATATCACAAGAGGAAGGAAAGATTGGTTGTTGTATATGAGGAAACAACTACTTTGTTCACGGGATGTACCAGATGCACTGATGCAAGCTATTGGATCGTTTGCTCTTCCTGCTTTATTAATGACAATGATTTTTTTGCCAGAGCAAGTTCGATAGCTTGTACGGATGCAGGCACTCTCTGCTAGATGGTCGATGAGAGCCACTGATGTGATGATTGTTGGCAAGGTTGCTGTTGTCTGTGGAAATGGAGATATTTCTTCTGTTTCGTCACCTTCACACAATTTTTACCTCCGTTGAGTTATTCCACTTCTTTAGCTGCTCCACCGACTACGGCCTCTGTCTTCTCATAAATTGGTTTTCTGTCCAGGTTTGTAGGCAGGCTTTGTTTACCCTAATGAGGCTTTGTGTAAAACCCGATGCACACATCTTTCTTGCCTTGCCTAGCTTATGTCTTGAGTACTACTAGGGCCTTGCCCTTATGACGGGTATTTGGTTACTGATATAGATTTGAAGGCATTGCAAGAGGCAAATCCGGTACTGGCTGATGCTTTAGGCTGTGTGACAGTTCATTGCCTGTACCCCCAAAGCAGCTGCATTGAAGCAATCTAGTGTTTGGACAGCCACCTATTGCATTCTTCTAGTCGTGCCTTCAAAAGGGAATCCTGGTGTGGTATATTGCAAGAAAAGACCAGTGAAGCAGAGGATAAAGCGGAAGGCGTGTGGTAGCATCCTGCTTTGGATGTTCACGACTGGTGGATGCGTTAAAAGCAGAGATAAGATAGACTAACCATATACATAATATGCTAGTATCTAATAACCTCTTGAAATGAAACTTTTTCTTTCTAGAAATTGGTTTAAATCGTGATTTTGTGGATTTGCGTTCAGTATATGGTTAACAGTTTTACTTCTGGATTTGCCTCTGTTGGTTGTTCTTGTTGACGTGATCAAACCCATTTATATATATAAAACAAACAAAGGTTCTCAGTGTATGCTTTGATTGATCATATGAAATATATATATATATATATATATATATATATATATATTACTTCCTTCTGCAAAAATGTCGTTGTTTCTTTTGTGAACCTGGGTATGTAATCGCCCCTAGAACGTTGCAGCGTTGACTAGTATTGGTTTCCTGTTATGTTGTTGCCCTAGAGGAAAACATACAGTTAAATTATTATTATTATTTTTTTTGATAAGCGTGATTATGCACTTCGTGTATTGTGCAAATTATTAGGGCTTTTGGAAATTAGAAGTTCAATATATATGCTTGTTAAGAAGGAAGTTTTGGGCCGAAAATATGTCCTGGGTTGATAGAAGGGCATAAATTATTGATAGAACCCCATTTTGATTCTACTCTTTCTATGAGTAAAATTTGATAAAATTAATGACCTTTATGGTGTTAAGATATGGTATGTTGATGATTCCTTGTGTGATCGATTTAATCATGTATAGACATAATGCCTTGATGGAGTAAGGTAATATCTTTCACGGTTCGTGAAAGTTAAGGTTTTCATCAACTGCTTAAGGTAACATGAAGTTCCTTAATTTAGTCAAACTTGTTTTGTACTTCCTTCTTGATGAGTGACCTTTCATTGCAAATTTAGAATGATTGTGATGGAAGGTCGTGAATATATTTTGTTGTCAAAAGGGAAAAGAAGCTATGGAATAGTTTGTTTATGTGTCGAACGTAATAATTGTAATTACATCGTTATAGAAGTTCGTTATTGGAGGATATCTATCTTCAATGGTATATTATGTGTTTAATCTCTGCATAGGTTACCATAAACTTAGTGATGAGATGTAAATTAAGGAGAGTTGAGAGACCTTTTCCTTTGTATACATCGTTTATGATATTAGGAAGTGAGTTGATGTCGGAAAATTTCAACCAAGTCTAGATTCATGGCTATGTTCCTCTAAAACGGGAGGATTATAAATCTAAGGTATTATGAAAATTGCAAGGATGTGTTTAGAATGCTAGATTGCCTACTCAACTTGGGTATTAATGAGGCTTGTCGCTATTCCGACCCTGGTTATGTTCAGTAGGTAGGCTGTTAGGCAATGCCTATTCCGGACATTCTTACCGTCCTTTCCACTCATCCTTATTAGCTATGAAGTCACTTATTACCTAAGATATAATGGTTGTGGGTTTGAATATAAGATTTTCATCCTTTAAACCTTTTTGATTACATGATGGAACTTTTTTTACCCTCGTTGTTCATTTATAGCCTATTAGGCCTATGGCCCTACGGAACGATTCCAAAACTATATTCTTTTTGGCAGCTAAGATCGGGTCTGGTTTTTATCTTTTGACTTCACCTTGAGAATGTGGATTGATGGGTTACACTTTAGATTTCAATCACGTAATCTACGGGATTACATGATTGAAATCCTAATACTCTCAACTCTTGTGTCTAATCATTTAAATTTCATAGTCTTGCGTATTTGGTTGTCAAACTTTTGTAGTTTTAGAGGTATTTTCATAACTAAAACTTATGGTTTTCTTCTTAGTTGATATGTTGAAAATTATATCTTGTTTCAAAAGGTTGTTAGAGGTTAGAACTTTGATCCATTTCTGAAATAGAATGTTTCCTTTCATGGTATTGTTAGCTAGTAGCTTATTGTTGCTATGTATAGTCTTATCTTGCTCGATTTCTCGCGAGCTGACTCAGGTTATTAATTGTTGCAGATGGCTTACGTGGTTAGATGATGGAAAGACTTGTAGATTATTGCATCAATCTTGGTTATGATGTTCCTTTGTACGAATGTGTATTATGTTATAAAATTTGGAAAGGGCCTTTGGACATTTTAGAAGAAGGGTCAGTGCCTAGTAAATGTATTGTAGAGTATTGTTGTTGTAACTGTTGAAACTTTGGCTTGTTTGGTTATCATGTGAAAGATGAAATTTGATTACCGCTTGGTTATGGGATATTCTAGTGAATTTTAACCCTTAGTATAGTAGCGGGGCATGTCCCATGTTATTACTCTCTTGCTCCCTAGTCATGGTTCAATAGAGATGGTATGTCCCTTTGATTTGTGCATCATGTTGGAATGAATTGATATAACCTTGTTTTGTTTCCATGAAACGAGTCTTGTTAAACTTTGCTCTTGAGTTAAAATGTTGAGTTGTAAATCCTCCTAAGGCTTAGTAGCAATGAGTTTGTAAGCACTATAAAGTGAGTGGATAATCTGATAAAAGTAAACTAAAAATTTATATATAATATATTATGTAGATGTGATCTACTTGATAACCTTTGAGACCTGGAACAATCAAGAGGAAACTATCTTTTGTAACGAAATATGATAACTTATTATTATTATTTTTTTATTCGAGCCAAGCTAATAAACATTATCCTTTTATGGTGAAATCTTAAATGACCTCATGGTGAAAGCAATGGTTAGATTTTAGAAGATGATAGGATTTAATAAGTAGGAGGGAAATCGATTAATTAAACCTTAAATCTCTCTCTATCGTTTGGAATGTTTTCCTTTGTCAAACTTAATTAAGTAAAGTCTAGATGGAACATTTAACCAATCTTGATAAACCCTTAACCTCAATAAAAGACGGATAGTAAACCATGTGACCCTGAAGCTAAATTCTGTTGTCCTGTTCTGTTAACCCATGCCTTAATTCATGGTGATATTTCTTAAGCAAGGTCAAAATTTGATCCTTAAACAAGAAGGTTATTGTTATGAAACCCTAAGCGGTACTTTCCCTCAATCGGAACTTATGCCTTCACCTGTGCAATAGAGGTGTGGAACATGTGTTAGTGGCTTGAATAAGATTAATTAACCTTGTAAGAAATGGAAAATGTTCTAAAATCAAATGAATAAGAAAGATTTGGACATCAAATTGATGATCCCAGTTTAGAAAGCTTGGCCTTAAGCTATTTAGTCAACCGTTGAAAAGAAAGAAGTTCTCCCTTGTGAAAAGAATTGTGTGAATCATTACATGAAATTTTATAAGAACGTAAGTTAAGAATTAAGAGACACTTTAGTAAACAAGAAAATTTAACAAGAAATTCCTCATGGGATGCCCTAACTGTGAGTGTGTCATGTGGATTGGACTTCCATGTTGTCTTGTCAAAAGAAGAGTACATTGTCCTTGATAGGTGTGAGCGTTTCCGTGCTTGACCTTGTGGTCTCCCCCGTAACAAGTGGTTCTAGTGTTGGTTGTAACCTTGTGACGACATGTTCAAAGCAAGTCAAAAAAAAAAAAAAAAATTATCTGTATTTCAACTGTGTTGTCCTTGTGTTGGTATTTTTGGAGAAATGAGTTGTATCATGATGTTTTTATCTTCTTTTGATG
Organism: Taxus wallichiana var. yunnanensis; assembly: GCA_018340775.1. Taxonomy (NCBI): domain Eukaryota; kingdom Viridiplantae; phylum Streptophyta; class Pinopsida; order Cupressales; family Taxaceae; genus Taxus; species Taxus wallichiana. The sequence goes on along the minus strand of CM031243.1, from coordinate 774,457,830 downwards.
AGATGTGTGTATCACCTTGTTATGTAGCAATGGATGTTATGTTGTGATGTATTATGTTCATCGTATGTATGACTGTGCAAATAGGTAATGCTTCATGTTGTGATTTTGGGTCATACGGTGAGTGTATGAACCCTATCGTATGGTGATTGCGCTTTGGGTGCAGAATGTGGTAAAGTGATGTATTACGCCCTGTGGATGTATGATTGTGATCTACCATGTATGCATACCATACGTGAGACGTTATGGTAGTTATGTGTGTGCCACCGTTATGTTAGTGATGTTGTTGTATGTTATGTTGTGAACCTTACGCTAACCGATCCTGAGGGAAATCGGTAGAAGTGTATGTTGAGAGTGAGGAATGGTGTACCATGGGTCAATAACTCGAGCTAAAACTCGGTTTAGTAGATAACATGTGATTCTTTCCTCTCTCCTATGTGTGGTTGTATGTATGCACACCTTAGTGTATCTATGACTATGTTTAGCCTTGTCGAAGTGGTGGCGGGATGATTCAAATGGAGGTGATGACAGTTGTATTATTGATATGTATTTTACGAGCTGAGGCTCGATGTTCCGAGTGCTAGCAACTCGTTGAGTACCCCTTTGGTGGCTAGATAAGGCCACACAATTATCGTAATGTGACATTATTATAAGTTGATTTTATTCGTAAATTGAGCTTTTTTTCCTTTATTTTGTAAGGACCAGCAACTTTTCTTGATTGCAATGCTTTACAATTTTGGGCATTTCCTTGGTTTGTGGCACTAACATGGGGATTTTGATACTAACTATGGCTATTTGGCCATTTATTTTAGCTTGATTTGGGGTCTTCTTTTAAATTTGGAATTCTTACCGCCTTGCCCAAGGCTTGTACTTTGCCACTTGGCACTTTGATTGGATTGTTGTGTTGGTTCTATTGTCGTGATGTGTGGAATAGGGTCATGGGATGCACCATGGATTGGTTGGACCTATGGACCCGCTTCGTTGTATGGGGTACGCCCCAAGGAGTACATATAACTAGCGGGTTGTTGAACCACGCGTTATTATGTCACTTGGGTTAGGAGTGTTCGAACTCTATGTGTCTTGGACCATAGGGTCAACCGGCCTCCTTGAGGGAGGCATAAGAGTTTGAGGGAGGCATAAGAGACTTGAGGGAGGCATAAGAGACTTGAGGAGACATAAGAGTTTGAGGAGGCATAAGACACTTGAGGGAGGCATAGGAGTTTGAGGGAGGAATAAGAGACTTGAGGGAGGCATAAGAGTTTGAGGGAGGCATAAGAGACTTGAGGGAGGCATAAGAGGGAGACATTTGAGGAGGCATAAGAGTATGAGGGAGACATATTTTTGTGTGTATGGTTGATATTGTGGGATATATGTTGAGTTATTGTGATGTTTGGTAGTGGTCTTTTGATGTATGTGTTACTCATGTCGATGGATATGTGTTGTGATGTTGTGGATATGTCATTGATCCCGTTGTGGGCCTATGTACTGTGTAGTTTTTATGTTCATGGAAAAGTTTCATACGTGGAATTGAGGAAATGTCGGTGGATTGTAGTACTCTTTGTTTGAGTATTTGGTATGTCACCATTGATGTGTGATGAGTACTACTATTAAATATAAGGTGCATGGGTGAGTACAAGCCTAGGCTATTTTTAGGAAGAGGGTAAATTTTTGTTTTTGCCATATATTGTGTGCCTTTGCAAATCACAAGGAGGACTTTTTGAATATAGAGTATTGAAGCAATTTGTTACCGCTTTCCCCTTTCCGAGTGTGAATTATTTTTTCCTTCCCAATTATTTGCGATTGTGTATGTTTCATTAGTCTTGTGAATGCAAATTCTCTAATTAATCATCTTACCTGTTGCAAAATTTTAATAATTTTTGCATGATATTAATGTGCATGCTTAGCTTAGCAGTATTGTTGTGATAATCTCCCTCAATACCTCAAGTTTTTTTCCCTTAACATTCTACTTAGAAGAAACTGTTGGTTCATGCATCAAGATTCCTTTCACAGATCAATTGTGCATATACTCACTCAAACCCATCATGAAAATTTGGTGTATCGCCTTAGTTTAAATTATCTTATAGTCATCTTTTACCATCAAACCAAAGAAAAAATTTAGGATACATCAATAAGGAACCACCCTTGATACCGGAGACTCACCTTAAAATAGGTATACCCACAAACCTGAGGTGTTTTCATTGTATCTACGAAAGAGAGAGATCAAATTTTGCAAGACTAGAAAACCTACAACGATCTCTCTACAGGGTGCACTTTCGAGAGATAACGCTTTTGTAGGCCCAAAGGGACCACGAATCATATCTATGTGCAAGTTACGACATATCCATAATAGATTTACAATAGTTACAAAGTTACTTTTGGGAGCAAGTTGCAACAATTTATTCTAAAGATTTTAAGATCTTTTGGCGACTCTGTAAAGCTGATTATCAAACTAGTATTGTAGCATGTTCCATGCCTAAAGTGACTACAAGATCATCGGTAAGAGGAATTCCTCCTAAGTTTGTTTCTTTACCTTTGAATTCTACTAGAAGGAGAAGAGTTGGTAATACTTTACCTTATAATAGACCTTGGTTTTACAACCCTCCTCCTGATATTCCTTCACCACGTATCAATTTCTCTATTAACATCCCAATTTTTCAAATGGCTATTCAACCACCAAAGAATTTTGTGACCTTTAATAATGGCATCCCATTAGTAATCCCAGTTTACCATGACATCCCTAATGCTGCCATGAAAATTTTGCCATCATTCACGGGTGAAAATCAGGTTACACTCTTGAACATATCAAAGATGTTGTAGCCATATGTGCAGTCCATAATATCACTCATGAAGATGTAGCTTTAAGACTTTTAGCTGCATATTTTAAAGGGCAGCCTTGCAATGGTATAGAAACCTAGAAATTGGGAGCATAAGAACTTGGGATGACTTAGGTGAAAAATTGCTAAAACAGTTCCAGGATAATTCAGATCATTTGTCTCTCATTGAATAGTTGTCTACTATTAAAAGAGCCCCTCATGAGTACATGTCCAACTTCAATATCCATTTTTCTAGGACTTGGGAAAGAATCCCAACAAGTGTTAAGCCTCAAGCTAACCACATTTTCCTTTATTATCTCAGACCTTTGAATTTTCTATGATTCAATCTATGGGAGTTAATACTCTTCCGATGCTTATGATATTGCTATAAAAGCTGAAAACAACCTTATTCAAGTTGGAAAATTAGTACTAAGGACTTTAATGCCATTTTTGGCAGATTTAGCTCCTATTCCATAACCTATTACAATTGTAGAACCTATTTTTTCAGCCCCATCTACAGATGTGTTTAAAGCTTTACAGACTATGGGAAATAAGCTTAGTTAAATTGAAAACAAAATTTCATTACCTAGTAGACCCTATCAGGCTCCTTATCAGCAAAATAAGCTAAATCAACAAAATAGACAGCCTTACCAATAGAATAAAAATTACAGGTAGCCTTATCAACATAGGCAATTTGACCCAAAGGCTCCTAGTTCATCTAATGATTTAGTCCCAATTAATATGGCTACAAAAGAGTGGTGTCAACCTTGCAATCAAACTCATTTAGCTGTAAGTTTCCTCAAATGCTTTTCTAAATATGAATCTTGTTACACAACCTAAATCAAAACATTGTTCATGCCTTAAATGGACATTTGCAACAAGAAACTCATGTTTAGAAAGCACCTAAATAGAATTTAGTCAGTTTTAATGAGGAATATTTCATTGCGGCCACTAATAGAGCTCAAGGAAAAGCAAAGTAAAAAAAACAACAAAATAGGCATGTCTTGCCTCATCACTTTGATAAAAAAAACATCTACGATCCCAAAATCAGCCCAAAAACCCTGTTTTCCCTCAAAAACATCAAGTGTTCCAGGTTGACAGGCCATACATCCTAACCCAAGAAGACTGTTTATACCTCGAGATATCATAGGCAACTCAAGTGGAATCAGTTTTTGCTAAGGCCTATGCTAAGATAGTTGAATCATGTCTCTAAGACCATTGCTTCTTTTAACATTATTTATGTAATGAAAAAGCATAATGTTAACATCTCAATGTGGGATGCTCTAAGTATTCCTGGATAGTAAGATTTACTTTCTCATGAACTTGTTAAGTCTGTAGATTTATTCAAAAACAACAAAAATGAGGTTCGGAAAAGGCGGCATGGTCCTTGGAACATTTGAACAAGACCGTATTAAAGAAGTTAAGTGGATGGTTCATAAAGTTTTGAATGCTCATGACATCAAGAAGCCACCACCATTTTATTTATCACTAATTATTGGAGAACATCTAGTTCATAATTGCATGGTGGATAGTGGCACAAGTAACATAGTTATGCCAAAAGCAATTGCAGAAAAATTGGGTTTACAGTATGAGCCTACAAAAAGGAGTGTCTTACAGCTTGATGGAACTACAACTAATACAATTGGTGTAATCAGAAATTTAGAGGTGACATTACATGCTTGCCCAAATGTTTCTATTCTGCAAGATGTTATTGTTGTGGATTTACCTCCATACTTTTCTTTATGCTTATCTAGAGACTTCACAGCAAAAATAGGAGGTTATCTCTCTTCAAATTGGTCCTTATTATTTTCACTACTCATTACGGCACCAAAGTTACTATCAATTCAAAACCATTGGCCATATTTCACATTGAGCCTCACTCTCCAAATGCGGTGGCTAATTATTCAACCTTAGATTAGTTTGATTTTGATGAGGTAGCTCAGGTTTCAGCATTAGATGGTGTTTCTAACATGTTTATGGATGAAAAGATGGTGGAAGAACATGCTCATGATCCTTTTAAGAAAGTTTAAGAACACCTATTTGGTGTGTATTGTATGCATAGAGAAAATACACCACTTCCTTTGCTGTCTGAAATAGAAGATTTAGTAGAAGGGATTTGGAAGCTTCATTTCGATAGAGCTAAGAAAAAGAAAGGACAGGGAGCAGGTTTGATGCTCACTTCCCCAACGAATAAAATTTATTTCTCATATTTGAGTCTCCAATTTTCATGTACTTGTAATGTAGCTAAATACGAAGCATTAATTAATGGCTAACTTTGGGCTAGAAAGAGAGGTATCAACATGCTATATACTTTTGGTGATTCTAAGTTGGTTATCAATCAAGTAAGAAATTTCAATGTTTGTAAGAATCCATTAATGAAGTCTTACAGACATAGAGTTTCAGGATTAATGGAAGATTTCGATGCTATTAATATTCAGTCCATTCTTAGAGCTGAAAATAAACATGGAGATAGACTTGTAACTGTTGGTGCTAGTTTTGAAGTGCTGGAACAAATTGAAAATATCAAAATTCAGCCTCATATAAAGCTAATTGTTAGGCCCTCAATACTTGATAATGATTCAAATTGGAAAGTTTTTGAAAGTGATGATCAAATCTGCAGGTTTTTGCAGCAAGAATATGACTTTTCTAGTTAATCAAGATAAATTATAACACTTATATGGTGACCAGATTATTCAGTTAAAGATAAATAAACTACCTTGAGGTCTAGTAACATTGGAAGACATCTTCAACACTGACGATCAGTTAAGAAAGGTCAAGACTAAGATGTCAACCCATGTTGATAATTATGAAGAGATCTCAGTTGATGAAGGGAAAAAGTTGTTTCTTGGAAAGGTATGTTCCTTAATCAAAACAATCATTTATTAATCTTTGCAAGGAATTTAAAGATGTTTTCACTTGGAAATACCAAGACCTGAAAGGATTTGATCCTAGTTTAGCACAACATACAATCAAGTTGCAGCCAAATTCTAAACTTGTTAGATAGAAATAGAGGCCTGTAAATCCCAAAATAGAGCCTCTAATGAGGAAAGAATTATCTAAGTTGATTGAATCAGGTATTATCTTTCCAGTTAAGCATTCAAGTTGGGTAGCCAATCTTGTTCTTGTTAGGAAGAAGAATGGTGAAATCAGACTATGTGTAGATTTCAGAGATCTTAATAAAGCTTCATTAAAAGATCATTACCCACTCCCAAATATGGATCAAATTTTAAGAACAGTTTCTAGTGCAGATAGATTATCTCTCCTAGATGGTTATAGTGGATATAATCAGATTTTAGTCCAGGAAGAGGATAGATATAAAACAACTTTTACCACCAAGTGGGGTACTTATGCTTACAAAAGGATGCCTTTTGGTCTTTCAAATGTTCGTGTGCAACATTTCAACATGCAATGGACATGGATTTCTAGAGCTTGTTAAATAAATGCATTCTAGTTTATTTAGATGACATTACCATGTTCTCAAAAAATCCAGAAGAACACCTGATACATCTAAGGCAAACCTTTCAGTTATGCAGACAATTTGGGATATCTTTGAATCCACTTAAGTCTATCTTTTTAGTACATCAAGGTAAATTACTTGGTCATATTGTTTCCAAGAAAGGATTAGCAATTGATCCTTTCAGAATTGAAGCCATATCACAACTATCATTGCCTCATCATAAGAAGGCATTATAGAGTTTTCTTGGAAAAATCAACTTTGTTAGAAGATTTGTTCTAGATTTTACAACATTGGTTAAATCACTGACATCTATGCTAAAGAAAGAGAAAACTTTCTCTTGGACTAGTGAAGGGAGAGAAGGATTTGAATCAATCAAAGAAGCTATCTCTCAAAATCCTACTCTTTTAAATCCAAATTTCAATAAAGATTTTACAATGTATGCACTTGTAGGAGCTGAAACAATCTCATCTATATTAACTCAAGTCAATGATGAAAATATTGAGTAGCCTATTGCTTTCTTTGGACAGAGCTTACATGATTATGAAACAAGGTACACATTCCTTGAAAAAAGTACTCTTAGTAGTCAAAGGACTAAATAATTTCAAGTACATGATTTCAAACAATAAAATCCATGTTCTTGTTTCTCATCCAAGTGTGAAAGAATTCTTACTAAATAAAGAATTGAATGAGAAAAGAGCAAAATGGATAACGAAGGTCATGGAATATGATGTTGATATCCAGGTTGCTAAGATGGTTTGAGGAAAGGCTTATGTGAGCATCTAATTGCTGATATGGAAAAACAACAAGCTATAAAACCAGATGATTCAAAATAGCATGCTGAAATTGTGTATCAGCAATTAGAAATCATGGTTCAACTAGAAAATCAGCAGCCTAAGCTCACTCATGAGATTTAGGAATCAAGATGGATGACTGATTTGGTTAACTATCTATAGTATGACACCTATCTGGAAGGTATGGACAAGAATAAATGAAGATATTTCATATTACAACTTATAACTTATATTTTCATTGATAATGTGTTGTCAAAAGAGATATAAATGGAATCTTGATGCGATGTGTTAACTATCATAGAATTTAGAAAATATTGTCAGAATTCCATGAAGGACCCAAAGGAGGTCATTTTTCAGCATGTATCATGGCCTTAAAAATTATGAAAGTTGGTTACTATTTTCCTAGCATATTCAAGGACTATTTTGAATGGATCAAAATTGTAAAATATGTGCTTTCTTTGTTGGAAAAGAATGTTTAGCTTTGCTGCCCTTACGGCCTATCTCCGTTGATCAACCTTTTATGTAGTGGGGTCTTGACTTTATTGGAATGATAAACCCACCCTCTTCACAAGGACATAAGTGGATCTTAACTGCTACATATTATTTTACATGATGGACTGAAGCAATAGCCTTGACTGATGCTAATGAAGATTTGATACTATCTTTTTATGAAGGAATAGTCTACAGATTTGGTGTTCCAGCAACTATCATATCAGATAATGCTTTAGCATTTCTTGGTGCAAAGATAATAGATTGGGTTGTCAACCATGGAATTTACTTAAGTTCTTCATCTAATTATTATCTGCAAGGTAATGGCTTAGCTGAAAGTACTAACAAGAACCTTTTAAGGATCATCAGAAGAACACTCAAAGATAATCAAAGAGCTTGGCATCTGATGTTGAATTCAGCACTTTGGGCTAATAGGGTGACTCCTAAAAGATCAGTTAACAATTCACCATACAAACTTGTGTACAAAAAGAAGCAAGAATGCCTATTTTAGTTGAGTTACCCGCATTGGACTTGCTGCATCAAATGGAGCTACTTGAGAATGAACCATTACAGGTTCGTTATGCAGAGTTAATGGAATTACAAGAGCTAAGAGATAAAGCCCATTTGAATATGGAAAAGAATTAGAAACAAATGAAGAAGACTTTTGACAAGAAATCCAAATTTAGAATCTTCAATGAAGGAGATATTGTGTTAAAGTGGGATGTTAATCGTGTAAAGCTAGGAAGACACACAATTTTGATATAATCTGGAGTGGCCCTTACATGATTTCAGCTTGTAAAGAACATAATGCTTTTCAGCTTTCAAAGTTGAATGGAGAGGAACTTCCCATTCTTGTGAATGGTATGTTTCTCAAACACTATTATTGAAAATCTTACAATGATTGTTAGAGTAGGATTTCCCTTCAATAAGTGCAGTCCCTACACATTGCATTGTTTTTCAATTCAATAAGTGCATTCGTGCACATGATCTAGTTTACTAGATCCTTTCCCAATTTTAGTTCCATTTTGGAAGGGTTGGACCTTTTGGAAAAGGCAAATGTTGGTTACATGTTTGGACCCCATACCCAATGGACAAGAGCAAGGAACTGGTCTATAAGCTAGCAGGTAGCTTTCCCCACAGGATCACCAGAAATGTTGACAATTTTTACACTTGTGCAAAAATGGGCAACTCAAAACTTCGTTATTACGATGAAAGGCATTGGTGAAGTATACCTAAGCTAAGGGAGTTTTGATATTATTGGTTACTACTGAATTAGTTAATGATTAAGTGAAATTTGCAGCTATGTGTGCTGTTACAAAACGTAATAGATCACATAGTCTGCAATTTCATGATATCTTCAACAAAAGAACACAAGGGCCCCAAAGGACAAGTTGTGTTGTCTTGATGAAGACATGAATTACATAATAGGTGAAGTGTTGAGTTTTGGGACAACAAACATAAGTGCAGATTGCAGAAATCAGAGTTCATTACTAAATGTTATAGGTTCTCATTAATGTTCTTTCCTTCATGATTAAGACATTCAATTATATTATTGAGTTGTTTAGTTCATCATACAATCCATACAAAAGTTGAAATGCAGAAAGAAATATACAACTCATTTATAGAATTCAATGTTTTATTCATAAGGAAATTTCAAATGTTCCCACACAAGCCGTGGGATGTAACTGGAAATTAAAGTACAACTACTAAAATAAGAGGTACACATGCATGAAAAAGAAAGTAAGGAGTATGAGTGAACCCATCATTGCCTTGGGGTTTTCTTCGTTGTTCAAAGTAGCTCCATCCCATCTTTTGTTCCTTCTTCATCTTCGTTGTAGAAGTCACTGTACCTGAAAAGAAGAAAAGATGAACTGTCAGTTATGAGCTTAGAGATCAATTCATATTATTCACTTTGTCCTAGTTCATACATATGAATCTCTTCAAAACAGGAGATATAATTTACTTGAAGAACAAACTGCATACATGCTCTACTCATTCAGAAAGAAGAAAGAGAAAAGAAAATAAGAAAAATGGACATAAGAGAGGCCAAAAAGCCTAAGTATTTTCTAACTATTTTCTTAAGTGTGTAGGTACAGGTTGTAGCCAAGAAGAAATAGACAAGTCATAAGTACAGGCTAGAAAGAAGAATTAATGTAACTCAAACTCAATATTTTCTGCAAATGGAACAAGTTACAATACATAAAAGAGACTGGAAAATAGAAGTACATGTTTCAGTTTACAACTAAAAGGAAGAATCAGATTTCAAGAAAGCTGAAGTTTGGCTAGATAGAAAGGATTACAACTAAACCAAAATAAAGAGAATTACGAAAAAAATTGCCAGGGCTCCACCATGAAAAATCAACATTTCATATTTTCTAGCATGTGAGAAATGTTACTATAAAGGAAATAAAGCATCTATGTAAAAGAAACAAGTTACAGAGATCTTAGCTTAAATATGTATTCTCCCCCTTACAATTAGACCTTGTTAATTGTTGAAACCTTGTAGAATTAAATATCTAGGGTAATTAATTGTTTTGGCTCTTCTTACCCTCTGAGTTTAATTAAGAATTGTTTGGCTTAGTGTTAATCTAATTTTAAATGGTTAGATTATCACCTAAGGGAAATTAAGCTATGCTCGGGATAACTTTCACTCTCTTAGTGTTTTGTAAGGTGATTTGATAATTGTTGTAATGGACTCTAAAATTTTTGTTGTGAACACCTTTGTAAAAAAATTAAAATTATTCCATAATTTTTCTAACTAAACCTAGGTTGTTCTTGGGTCTCAAGTGGGAGATTGTAGAGGGCATTACATCCAGGGCATGTCTTACCCTAGGTAACTTAGGAAGTTTCCTAAGGCACACAAAAAGGAGGGTGCCTCATTTTATAAAAAAAAAATCAGATCGGCAGTTGGCTTGTTAAATTTTTACAAAAAAATTGATAGTAATAGTTAATCCCCGAACCGACACGCTCACATCCCATTCAGTGCATTGGTTTTTTCAGTTTCACATATATAAAAACAATTACAAATTGAGGCAAGCAAATCATTTAGCACTAGCACTAGCACTAGCAGAAGGTCAAAGACTCACAGGTGATTGATGATCCTCATCCATTATAAAAAAACATCAGTCCTCGAGGTGTTACGGTGTTAAAGAATGGTCCTCAGACCTCCATGAAGCCTGAAGGGAGAGTTGAGACTGCCACTAGAGTGTGTTGTGAGCCTAAGTGCTATTGTGCACTGTAAAATTCCATCTCCTCTTTACTCACCAAGAAATCCTCCCTCCTTACTGTTATTTCATTGCTTACCCCTTTTGAGAGCTCTTCCGACTTCGGCTAAAACCTTGAGAATTCTGACACCATTTATTTCAAACTACACTGAAATACTCAGAACTTTACAACGAGACATTGAATCCCACCTAGAAAAAAGTAGCTAGCAAATTATTGTGAGCACTTAAAGCTCTCTCCCCTTCATAGATTTGAAATATCACAGTTTTCTAATTGTCATAAATAGTGGTGAAGGACTTGGTGTGGATGCAAGGAATGCTTAAATTATTTGGAACGACGACATCCATGACACCACCGTTAGTTTCAATTCCAAGGCTTAGAGGAGTCACATCCTCAACCACAATGTTGAGATTGCAGTCGTCATTCAATACAGAGGCCACGACAGCTGCACCGTAAGCAACGGCTTCGTCGGGATTCAGATTTTTATGACACCTTACTTCACCATCGAAGAAGGCACTAAGAATTTTGAAACCTTATAAAGTGCATAGATCCTCCCACCAACATAACCTCATCTATTTGGGTAACATATTTATTACTCAACTCGAAATATTTAAGTAACATGTTTAGTCTTTACTAATTTAAAAATTCAACGGAGATTGGCCTTGGATCAGATATTTCTCCAAAGTCCAAATCCTAAAGTTCCTTTTCAATCAATTTCAACACCAGATCTGGTAATGTATATCGTGACTAGTCATTCATCTTAGGGGACATACATAAAGCTAAGTGATAAAACCCTAACTGCTCTAGCCTCTTACATTTGATGTTGCAGTAATAAATTGTGTTAAGAGTTATACTATAATTGTTTAGAATACATGCACATATAGGTGGGTCGCTGGTCTCGGTGGGAGGAGGGGTGTACGCTCTGAGTACTACCTAGGGTACCTTGAAACCTTAATTTTACCCTGATTACGACTTCATGCTTGTCTTCAAGATTCATGGATTGCATTAAAAGTTCAACACTGATTTCAGGGTCTTTTGTTTCTTCTATGGCTCTTAGCAGTCCTTGCATAGATAGTTCTTTATCATTGCTAGAGGGTTCATTTTGGATTAGATTTATCTCTTCCTAGGTAACATGATCAAGGGATTCATCATCTTCGAATGTGAATAAGAAAATTTCTTCATCACAGATAAACACATAATATTATTTTTCTGTTTGAAAATCATCAAGAACCATTTCCTCTTCTTCATGGTTTGCATCATCTAGTAATTTAGAGTTTCCCTCTTATAACTCAAATCTCCTCAATGCTTCTTCAAAGTACAAATATCTCTAGTAAGGCATGTATGGACCTATCAAGATGTGAATATCCTCTTCCTCCTTAGTTGTCACAAAGTGATTCATCCGCCTACTACCCTATTAAAAAATGTTAGCTTATGTGCTTCCAAACTCTCATACCATGTACCTCATCTTCTTCTCGGGAAGAAATTTCTCCATGTCTCCCTTCACTGGTATGGTTACGGAAGACCAATTCATTTGAATTTTCTCTCGCAAGTCTTGATAGAAATTTCTACTTAGCAACATTCGAAACGAGGCCAAGGCGTCTACTACCAAAATCATTGTTGAAATTTTTAGTCTGGAAATATTGCGAGAGCCACCTGTACATATTTGACCTTCCCTATAAGTGAGACCTCTTTTGATTCCAAAGAGTAATAAGAGATGCTAGGTGGAGTCATGGTAAGTTTGAGAGCCTTGGCTACCTCAAAAGGCATCACGTTGTCTGAGGCACCACAATCTATTATGTAATTGTTCATTACATATTCTCCAACAAGAAGGGAGACATAGAAAGGTTCAAATTTATCAGTCTTTTATGCACTCAGAGAAAGCATGATCTATGAGGGAGGTGTAGGTGAGTTTGGTAGCATGCCTTTGGAACTAGAAGTTAAATCATTGGGTGTTAGACTATAACTCCTAATATATCGGACGAACCTCTCAATTTGTTCAAGATGATTCCACAAATATTCAGTTTCAATAATTTGTACTTTGGCTTTGTTTGGATATTCTATGAAGTCAAAGGGAGAAGATGTGGACAAGGGGGGTGAAGGGACTACTTTTGGATTTAGGAAAGGATTGGAAGCAGGAGTATATTTATGGGGAATAGTGTAACACCCACTAAAACAACCCACTTGAGACCCAAGAACAACCTAGGATTAGTTAGGAAAAATTATGGAATATTTTTTTTGGTTTCGAAGAATCTACAACCAGGTTACAAGACAACAGTGTCACTAACAGGTTCCAGAAAAATTATAATCCAATAGAACATAATTATATTTTATTAACAATTATCATAGGTCATAAGGTCCAAAATTTAGGGTTAGAAGGTTCAATTAGGTTCAGAGGGTAATTCCTCACCATACCCACTCTCTAACAGCTTAAAGATTCAACTTGATTTTTCTCAAACTTAATGCATTCAAAAGTTTCCTTAATTATTTCCATTGGATAGGAAATTTCCTCACCTTTCCAAAGGATATAAATAAGTCTTGCTAACTCCTCATACTTTTTGAGTTATGGGCCGGTGGGTTTTGGGGTGAAAATTTTCCCCAAGAGTGGGCTCAGAGCCTAGGGGTGAAAATTTTCCCCAAGGGCGGGTCGGCGGGCCATGGGGAGACTTTTGGAAAATTTCCTCGTGGGGAAAAAACCAACTTTGCACCCGCGCAACCGTGGGTCCGTAAGTCCACAAGGGACACGTGGTGCCTCCCAAGTCAGCATGGGGAAGGCGGCACGGTAGGAGACATTTTGAAAGAACTTCCCGCATGGGATAAAAGGCCAGCTTTGCGCCCGTGCTCCTATAAGTCCACAAGAGACACGTGACATCTCCTAAGCCAATGTAGGGGAAGGTAGGGTGGTAGGGAGAAAATTGGCTTAACACCCCGAAGGGCTAAGAGGATAGCATTCATAGGTGCCTCCACCGGCACCTCACGATGCCACGTGGCATCCCCTGATTGGTGCGCAGGGCGGCAGAGAAAATTTAGAAAATTTTCCCAAAATTTTCCTAAGCGTTAAGCTTAAAAAGGGTCCACCCTCTTTGCTAACACCTCATGGGAAACGTGGTAGCCTTTGATTATCTACGGGTTACCAAGGAAATCAGGAAAATTTTCCCAAAAATTTTCTGAACTGCTAAGGGAAAAATTTGGGCCCGCGGGCCCGCCAAGGAAATTTTCACAATTTTTTTTTCACGCCAAGTGAAGGAAAAAAATTTAGAAGGCCATAAATTTTAATAGAGATCTTGGTTTTGGTCAATTAAGGAATTTTTAGAAAGCTCTTGATATCCTCTTTACTCAAGAATCACTAAATTTTTATTTTGATAAATTTTAAATAAAATTTAATCAATTTTACAAAAATGACCTACCTAGGCTTCTACGAACCACAAATTTTAACTTGTGAGCTTTGTTCAATTTGATCTTCTTCCTCTCTCAACATATCAAATAGACATGGAGTATTTTTCTTAGGTGGATTTTGGGTAATTTTGTGTGGTAGATTTATTTGATTGAGTTCCACTTGAAATTTTACAATTTTGACAATAAAACAACTATGAAAGCTTTGAACTCGGTTTTCCAGTTGAAAGATTTGATTTAAGTATTTTTGTCTCATTGGATTCGTTTAGGGAAAACTACTGCAATTTAATCGTTTAGATTGTTATTTCACTATTGCGAGTCCGATCTGTACATTTTGGATTAAATAATTACCTGTTTGAAAATACAAGACAAGGGTTTATTTGTCATTTCCCTCTTCCATTCATCATAATATGTTCCAATTCTAATCTAATACATTCAGTTGATTTAATTCATATTATTCAAAACTATAATACATCTATGATTTCCAATTTTCACAAATTTCAAAAGATAGAGTATTACACTTCCCTTGTATGCATTTCTTTTTTTCAAACAGAGATTTCAATTACATTTAAAATATCATTTATTGATTCCAAAAGTCAACAATAACATCCTTCTTTTATTCCTTCCAAAATCATATATTATAAACAAGGCAAAATAATACATTTTCTTCTCACGTGTTTCACTTTTCCACTTTCCAAACAAGGATTTCATAGTGCATGTTAAACACAAATTTCTAATGGAAATAATATCATATGAACAAGAAAAAACACTTCCATTAATTCAAATGAAACTCTTACAACTTTCTTTCCATTTGATTTCAAAATACAACATATAAAATATGTATCATTCTTTCACATTCTTTCCAAAAAATAGAATACAGAGTATAAATGTTTTACATTTCAAATTTCAAATTTCATAATCAACACCACATCTTTCCATTACAAAACATTTAAAAATTAATCCACTTCAAGTAGGAGAGGTTACAATAAATTTATCTCAACAAGGGACTATCAAACTATCTTTTTCTCATCTCCGTAACAACAACATGCATATTTATCATTTTCCAAATTTATGATCACAACAAGAGTAGGAGAAAGAAAAATGCTCTCCACCCAATAAAAACATCCAATGAAGAGGAGAAGCCATCCTTCTTCATTGGCCCCTAACCCCAACCATAATGCAATAAAGGATGTGATCAACTCTTGGTAACAATAGGCTTCCACAAACATAAAGCGACATAATCACAATAAAACACAATCCAAAATAGAATGTAGTTTACAACTACATTAAAACATGCCAAACATTACTGAGGCTTCATCAAACAAGCCAAAAGAGAAAGAAACTATGGGGGATGCTGGTTATGCCTCCTAACGGGGAAATAAATATCCCCAAGTACCCCTTATTCCTCACATTTCCTTATGCCTCCCCAACCTCTTATGGCACCCCATAAAGAGTATAGAATTGAAAGCTATTTCTTTGTAAGGTGGAGCCCAAATCTCAACTCCCTCCACCCTTATTCCTCCCTAAAACACACTTGTGTCACCCCAAAATAACCCCATTGTCTTCTCCTACACCATTCCTAGGCCATATGCCCAACAACCCACAAGCAAGAAAAAACATTCATACATTAACATTTACATTCATACAAGAAGAGAATTTCAAGACTCAAGCTCCTACCTCTCCATGATGGAGTTGTCCCAAGTTCCTAAACAACAAGCTTTATCCCAATGAAAGAAATCCAAAGCAACCAAGCACAAGCATGCAACAATCTTCCAAAAACTTATTCAAAGCAAGAGCTCTTAAAACATCAAGGAATTCACCCAGGAATAAAGTCTCTAAAATAAAGCAACCCCAAAACAAGGCAAGCCATTCGACTTTTATAGAAGAGGGAAGAAAAGAGGATAAGGACGATCCATTTAGGATGCTACATCACACATCTTCAACCCCAACCCCAAAATTCAACTTCATTATCTAATGCATAATAAATAGGTGTGTGAATAATATGACAGCTTTACTTACACACTCCAAACCAACCCACACCCCAAAGGACTGAAATTAAATCAAGTAAAAAAGGTGAAATTAAATCCTATAATTCTCCTTCTCAAAAGGCATTTAAAAGTCTAATATCCACTCCAACCGTCTAATAGTAGGTATGGTTGGTAATTAAATTTGAGAGGTATGGGACAAGTTTAACTTGTCCCACAAGCCCCCAAAATCAGCCTCCAAGGATAATTTCAAATTTCCAAGAAGGTGGAGTGTTTCACACTCAAAAGTTAACTTACACATCACTTACACTCTCTTGCAACACTTTAATTCAAGGCTAACAAATATATTAATTACCTTCTTATGACATATTTTATTTATTTATTTTAACAATATGATTACTCTCAATATTTACATACCATTTAATAGTTAATGAAGGGGTAAAAGCACCACAAAATAAACACATGCAAACATAAACAAAGGGACCAAAATAAAAGAAAATACATAAAACCCTTGGTCACAATTAAAGGTGATCCCCCATGGGAATCCCTAACACACACAAAATGCACAAACAAATACTAGTTTCCATGGTGACCTTGTTGAATTCATCTAGAATTCTAATGTGGTTGGTCTCCAATCCCCGATGTTTGTTGTGATATTTTAACCTACAAAACATGAATACCTCCTTCATCCTCGTGGCCATATTAGAACATCCAAAATAATATAAATATAATTCCCAAAATAATCTAGATATATAAATCACAACAACATCAAAGCAATCTAACAATATCATTTGCAATTTTACTCAACAACTATATCATCATCAAATGATTTCCATTTCTAGGTCTACTCACAATATCCAAATATCACAAGTTTGCACAACATCCATAATATAACCATGTCAAACATTATATTATCATCAATATTCAAAATGCCTCTAATAATCATCATGCATCATAATTGAATCAAGTCAACAATAATCCATGACCTACATCTATCATCATATTATAATAAGGTCTATAATCATGTCTATAATATAACCAGCGGTATCATGATTAGTATTAAAGGTGTCAAAGGGAAGTGGGCACTACATCCCCCTCCCCTTAGACTCGACTTCCTCTTGGAAGTCACTAGAAAAAATGTGGGAACTAAAATTTTAGAAAAGTAGCATCCTCCCATGTAGATGCGGTCCCATCATATCTGTCCCACTACACTCGGACACGATAAACCTCTATGCCTCGAAGGCCTAGGGTCCTGTGATCTAGGATGTGAACGGGATCCACCATCACCTGTCTCTAATTCGTCACCTTGCAATGATATCCAATCTAACACATGAGAAGGATATACAATATATCTCCTAAGAACTGAATCATGAAACACATCATGTACGTGAGACAAGCTAGGTGGCAATGTTAGAGGGTAGGCCAAAAGGCCGATACATTTCAAGATCTCAAAAGGACCCACGAATCTAATAGCTATCTTAGAACCTTTTCCATAACGGATAGGGATCTTATGTGGCCTAACATGAAGGAACACATTCATGTCCACATCAAAACTACGGTGGTCCTATGCTAATCTGCATACTTCTTCTGCATGTCATGTGCCTCCTGTTGTCTGTCCGATCACCCTCTGCTCCATGTTTCTGCAAAAATTTGGTCCAAGTGAAACCCTGTCCTCAAGAATGTCCTAGTTAAGAGGTGTCTTACACTCTCTACCATACAAATCCTGAAAAGGAGCCATGCCTATAGAACTCTGAAAACTATTATTGTAGGAAAACTCCACCAAGTATAGGTACTCCTCCCATCTAGACTACTGATCCATCACATACATCCTGAGCATGTCCTCTAAAATATGATTCACCCACTCAGTCTATCCATCTGTCTCAGGGTGATATGTTGTGCTGAAATTGATCTTTGTCTCGAGGGCATGCTTTGCATGGTAGTCCAAAAATGGGAAGTGTACAAAGGATTGTGGTCACTAATGATCTTCCAAGAATCCTATGCAACCTGAAAATCTCATCCAAATATACCATACCACTACACTTGTTGTATAACTGGTCTTCACAAGAGAAAAGTGAGCCACTTTTGTCAATTTATCAACCGTGACCATGATGGCATCATGGTGATATCTCGACATCGGTAGCCCAACAATGAAGTCCATGGAAATGGTGTCCCACTTCCATTCCGGTATAGCATGAGGAAAGAGAAGGCCAGCTAGATGTTGATGCTTGGCCTTTACTTTTTGGCACTCTAAACATCGTGACATGAACTGAGCCACGTCTCTACGAAGTCCTCTCTAGTGATACAACTGTCTCAAGGTAGCATGCATCTTCTTCACCTCGGGATGGGCTAAATAGGGTGCATGATGTGCCTCCACCAAAATTTCCTTCCTCAAGCCTCCATCTCTGGGAACATAAATCCAGCTTCTATGCCTAAAAAGGCCATCTACGTCTAAAGAAAAACCATCAAACTTCCCTTGAGGGGTCTTTGAGACTCGATCTCTGCTCGAACTACAATGTAGAAGCTATCAAGAGGAACCTACTAAATAATCTTACTCCACAAATCTGTGGTCACTAAGGTGGCCATAGCCACATGTCTCTATCTACTGAGAGCATCTACCACCACATTCTCCTTTCCTTTCACATGTTCTATCTCCATATCATACTCACAAATAAACTCCATCCAATGCCGTTGATAAGCGTTGAGATTGGGCTATGTTAAGAGGTGGTGAAGACTCAAGTGATTTGTCCTGAGTGTGAATCTATGACCAAGCAAAAAGTGTGTCCATCAAACCTAAGCATGCACAAATGCCATAAGAGTGAGATCATGAGTCAGATAATTAAGCTCGTAATCTTTGAGTTTGCGATACTCAAAAGCCACTACTCTATCCTCCTACATCAACACACCTCCAAGACCTGCTAAAGAAGCATATGTGTAAAAAAACTCACCCTGTGGATCTGGCACTACAAGAATAGGTGTTGTAGTGAGAAATTCTTTCAATGTATTGAAGGCACCTTGCACCTATCTAACCAAACAAACTTCTTCCCTTTCCTCTAAAGGGAAGTGATGGGGTGTGCAATCTGAGAGAATTCCTGAACAAATCTCTAGTAGTAACCTGTTAATCCCATAAATTTGTGCACATCAGTCATAGTAGTGGGTGCTAGCCAATCCATAATAGCTCTAATATTGGAATGATCAATGGAGATACCTTCCCTAGAAATGATATGACCTAAATATTGTACCTCCATCTGAAAGAATATACACTTCTCCAGGTTCCCGTAAAGTTGCTGCTCACAAAGAAACTAAAGAACCTAGCGAAGGTGCCCCTCGTGCTCCTCACGTGTACATGAGTAAATCAAAATTTCATCAAGGAAGATGAGCACAAAGTGATCTAATAAGGTCCTAAATATCCCATTCATAAAACTCATAAACATTGCGGGGTATTCGTCAACCCAAAAGGCAACACTATGAACTCATAGTGGCCATATCTCGTACGAAGGTGGTCTTATGAATGTCCACCTCCGAAATCCTCATCTGATGGTAACTTGAATTAAGGTCTATCTTAGAGAAAGTTGTGGCTCCCTTCATCTGATCAAATAAATCATCAATGTGCAGAAGGGGATAAAAATTCTTGATCGTTACCTTATTCAGATGGCGGTAATCAATACACAACCACAAGGATCCATCCTTCTTCTTCATAAAAATCATTGGTGCAGCCTAAGGGGATACACTAGGACGGATAAGGCCTTTCTCCAAAAGTCCTTCATGCTGCAACTTGAGCTCACAGAGCTCTGGTGTGGTCATCCAATAAGGTGCTCGTGAGATAGGATCTACTCCCGGAACAATATCTATATGGAAATCAACCTTACATGGGGGTGGTAACCTCGATAACTCCCCAGGAAAGACATCTGTGAACTCTCTCAAAAAGGGTGATCATCTAGTGATGGTTCACAAGACCCATCCTCTGATCTGTCACTGACTGTAACAACATACATGTGACAACCCCTTCGCACACACCGCTTAAGCTACATAACAGAGATGGTCTTAATAGAAACGGGTCTCCTGACCCCTGAAATCATTAACTCAACCCCGAAATCATCTACACAAGATATAATCTTGTGGTAGCAATCCACTCTGGCCCTGTGTGTAGATAACCAATCCATACCCAAAATGACTCCATATGAGCCCAAAGGAAGGATATGGAGATCTGAGGTAGTGGTGAAATGTCTCAAATCTACCACACACTCCTTAAATAAGAAGTGTACAAGAGATCTTGGCTCATGAAGCCATCTCAACATCCCAACTATGCCTAAATCGCCACTAGCTTGCATCACTCTACTAAAGATGGTGCAATAAAAGAATTAGAAGAACTAGAATCAAACAAAATGGAGGTAGGAATACCACCAATGTTACCTGTAGTCTCAATAATTGTACTATGATTCTCTACCTGGTGGTTCTCGACCACTGTATATAACCTATGACTACACCCCATATCACCAATAGTAGGCTCTGAGATTTGTGTCTTACCCTTGTTATTAAGGTTCTGTGGGAAGTCTCTCCAAAAATGTTCAGTAACATCACAACCAAAACAACCACCTAATCCTCTCCCCTGTGTAGCAAGTCTAGACGGTACTCTAGAAGTCTGTGGTGTTAATCCTAATGATCCAGCTATGGTCTACTGAGGTCTCTACTGGTGAGCTCCTACTGAGTGAGCTCTTTGGGCACCCTGTGTCCTGATGGGACCCCTAGGAGGAGGCCCCATACTCTGACCTCTTTGTGCATCAAATTTTTGTGGAGTTCTATAAGGTGGGCGGGGCTGCTACTGCTGCTGTGGTCTAAAAGATGACTGTGCTGAACCTTGTCCACCATGAGGAAGAGGTACCGATTCCCTCAATCTACAGTCCTACATTTGTTGTATGTGTCTCCGGACTCGGTCTCTAGCTAGTTGGGTCTTTCCCTAAGTCTACTCTTTATATATAGGCCTTCTCGATAGCCTCAACTAATGTATGTGGACAATGGATCCACACTGCACCTCCAATGTTTATGTTCAGGCCCCATATGAACCTATGATCCACACCTACTGATCCTTGTATGTAACCAACATATTGGAGTAGATCCAAAAATATACTCTCATACTCATCCACTGTAAGAGATTCTTGTCAGAGGTCATGGAACTCATCTATCCACTATTGTATGAACCTCCATGACAAGTATTTGCTCTGGAAACACTCCTCAAAGAGCTCCTAGGTAACTATCTCATAATCAACATGGAGCTTCTGCTCCTCTTTCTGCCACCAGACACCAGCTCCATCTTTTAGTAGATAGATCGTAACACGAGCTTTCATGTTGCTAGATAAGGACAGAGCTTGAAGCATCCACTATAGCTCACCAACTAGGCCTCTTCTTGAAATCCACCTATGTCACCAGAATAATGTG
Source organism: Taxus wallichiana var. yunnanensis (assembly GCA_018340775.1). Classification (NCBI taxonomy): domain Eukaryota; kingdom Viridiplantae; phylum Streptophyta; class Pinopsida; order Cupressales; family Taxaceae; genus Taxus; species Taxus wallichiana. The sequence goes on along the minus strand of CM031243.1, from coordinate 774,436,253 downwards.
ATGGTCAAATCTTCAAGATCTCCCTGATGTGATCTACAGCTGTGGTCTGACGTCCTCTAGGTCTCTCTGCATGCTCATCTCTAAGCCTAGGACTCCGAGACCTCTCTCTATGTCCTGAAACTTGGTCACCCTATTCCCTCTGTGGTGACTCATCTCGGCTGACTTTGCATGAGATTTCTCTCCTCCATGCTCCTTGTTGGGTTGAGGAGATACATGACCCTCAATGGAAGGGACTCTATCATGTCTAGTTGCATGTCCTCCTACTGATCCTCCGCGTAGAGTGACATTAACATCCTGAAGAGTCTACAAAATCTGGGGTAGGATGGCTGCTACAACATGATCTAGTGGTGGTAAGTCTAGGTCTATGTGAAAAGACCCCTCATCCCATCTGCGCCTCCTACACAGACCAAGGTGAGAGTTAGTTCATCTTTCTAAGTTTTATTCAGTTTCCATGTTTACTAAAATATGTAATTTCTAAACTAAATTGTTTTCTAGATTTAAAAGTGTGCTAGGTTTAAGGTTCATGTCTCAAGTTTCTAGTGTGCCCAAAGGCTCAAGATTTTGAACTAGTTCTCTGATACAAAGCATAACACCCTCTAAAACAAACCACTTGAGACCCAAGAACAACCTAGGATTAGTTAGGAAAAATTATAAAATAATTATTATTTTTTTGGTTTAGAAGAATCTACAACCGGGTTACAAGACAATGGTGTCACTAACAAGTTCTAGAAAAATTCTAATCCACTAGAACATACTTTTATTTTATTAACAATTATTATAGGTCATAAGGTCACAAATTTAGGGTTAGAAGATTCAATAAGGTTCAGAGGCTAATTCCTCACAAGACCCACTCTTTAACAGGCTTAAAGATTCAACTTGATTTTTCACAAACTTAGCACATTAAAAATTTTCCTAAATTATTCCCATTGGATAGGAAATTTCCTCACCTTTCTAGTGATATAAAGAAGTCCACCTAACTCATATTTTTTGAGTTATGGGACGGCGGGCCTTGGGGTGAGATTTTTCCCCAAGAGCAGGCTGCGGGCCCAGGGGTTGAAAATCTGACCCAAGGGTGGGTCGGCGGGATGCGGGGAGACTTTTGGAAAATTTCCCGTGTGGGAAAAAAACCAACTTTGCACTTGCACACCCGCATGTCCGCAAGTCTATAAGGGAAATATGGCACCTCCCAAGTTAGCACGGGAAAGGCGGGGTGATGGGAGACATTTTGAGAAATCTTCCCGCACGGGGCAAAAAGCTAGCTTTGTGCCTGCAATCCCGCAAGTCCACAAGGGACACATGGCATTTCCTAAGCCAACATGGAAAGGCGTAGGTGGTGGGAGAAAATTAGTTTAATTCCCCGAAGGGCTAAGAGGGTAGCATTCACCCGCACCTCCATCGACACCTTGCGATGCCATGTGGCAGCTCTTGATTGGCAGTGGGGTGGTGGAGAAAATTTAGAAAATTTTCCCAAAAATTTCCTAAGCGCTAAGCTTAGAAAGGGTCTGCCCCTCCACCAACACCTCATGGTGCCACGTGGCAGCCTCTGATTGGCTACGGTTTGGTGGGGGAAATTAGGAAAAATTCCAAAAAAATTTTGAATCTGCTAAGGGAAAAATTCGGGCCCAAAGTGCCCACCAAGGAAAATTTTCCTAAATTTTTTTTAATGCCAAGTGAAGGAAAAACTTCATAAGGCCATAACTTTTGATAGAGAGCTTGGTTTTGGAAAAACAAGACCTTTATGGAAATCTCCCAACGTCCTCTTTACTCATGAATCATTAAATTTTGATTTTGATAAAGTTTAAGGGGTCAATTTCAAGAAAATGATCTGCAGGATTCTATAGTGCGAATCGACAAATTTTAACTTGTGAGATTTTTTCAATTTGATCTTCTTCCTCTCTCAACATATCAAATAGATGTGGAGAATTTTTCTAAGGTGGATTTTGGGTAAATTTTTAGGTAGATTTATTTGATTGAGTTCTAGTTGAAATTTTACAATTTTGATAGCAAAATGGTTGTGAAAGCTTTGAACTTGGTTTTGTCAGATGTTGAAAGATTTTTGTCTAATTGGATTCGTTTAGGAAAAACTACTAGAATTTAATCATTTAGATTGTTATTTCATTGTTGCAGGTCCAAATTTCATTTTGGATTAAATAATTGCCGGTTTGAAAATACAAGATAGGGATCAAATTTTTAAAGGGTTTATTTGCCATTTTTCCTCTTCCAAGAATCATAATATGTTCCAATTCTAATCTAATACATTCAGTTGATTTAATTCAACTTATTCAAAACTATAATACATTTTTGATTTCCAATTTTCACATATTTCAAAAGAAAGAGTATTACACCTCCTTTGTACACATTTCTTTCTTTCAAACAGAGATTTCAATTACATTTAAAAGATCATATTCAATGTCACTATGTAATTTGAGAAAGGTAATACATCATTTATTGATTCCAAAATACAACTTTGTAACATCCTTCTTTTATACCTTCCAAAATCATATATTATAAACAAGGCAGAATATTACATTTTATTCTCACGTGCTTCACTTTTCTACTTTCCAAATAGGAATTCATAGTGCATTGTAAACACAAATTTCTAATGGAATAATATCATATGGACAAGACAAAACCAATTCTATTGATTCAACTAAAACTCTTACAACTTCCTTTCCATTTGATTTCAAAATACATCATATAAAATACATATCATTCTTTCACATCCTTTCCAAAACATAGAATACAAAGTATA